>CAWUFW010000920.1:2400000-3000000 GCA_963921515.1 Calotriton arnoldi | reverse complement strand
TCCGTGGGTCCAAGGGGAATTGGTGGTAAAGCTTGTCCCCCACAAGCATCACTCGTCGCCAGTGTTAAGAAGACAGACACTGGATGATTTAGCAGACGTTTATTGTCTTCTAGTCACACCACCAACTATCGCTGCCAGCTCATCGGTTCTCCAGTCTCCAACTGTCCCAGCAGTGACATCACCATGGAGACCAGAACCAACAGGCACGAGCTGAAGTACATGGCACAACAAGTCATTACAACACGATCACCACAAGAGGTATCTTGGTGCTACCATCTAAGAACAGAGAATACTTGTCCACCCACCACTAAAAGAAAGGAAGAGGAAAGAAATAGATACAAATAAGACTGGGATAGAGATTTTCTTAAAAACTGAAGGCTGGGAGCTGATTTGACTGTAATTGGCAGATTGTTCCAACCTCTCGCCCCCAGAACCGAGATAGATCTATCCCCCTCTGGTTTGTAACCTAAACTTGGGAATTCATAGCAATGAATGAATGAAAGGATTGGGGATTCCTATTTATCCCCTACTGTTCCTATTTGGCCAACCGCAGTGGACTAGCTCCAGTCGGAGTCATGCCAGGATGATGCATTCCCCTTCCTATGCTGCAAGGGGAGTTACTATATCCATTGTCTAGAGTTATTTTATTCCCATTTCCACAAACTAGAGTTTGTGGATTTGTCGGTGTTCCCAACCTTGGAAGGAAAACCTCAGCCTCCAATTTTCCAACCTTTGCATAGGATTTGCTACTGTGGATTTCTCTGTACTTGTGTTGGAGAAATCAAGAGCAGTTAATTCAATTACCCATGCCTGGAGTCCTCTTGTGAATTGCTGGCTTGTTTAAATTATGTTTTTAGCCACAAATATATGTTTATTGTTAACATGGCCCTAAGTCCTTAGCATTCAGATACTACTATCTTTAGTGAGTTTCAGAAATGGGTTTGCACTATTCTTTAGACCTAACGTTTCTTGTTAATAAACCTCTTTGCTCACATCACCATAAACATTGGACATTCCACTTCTCTTTCCCACCCTGTATTCACATTTACTCTTGTCTTTTGCAGGAGTAGTAGTCCATGTACGTCTAGAGAGGACAATGTCATGTCAATTATTTGTGGATACTCATTTAGTAATAACTTTGTGGGTTTTCTCATAAGTTTGTATACCCCTCTCAACACCTGTTTCCTCCCTTTCCCCCTCCAATGTGACATATTTTGTCCTGTAGGAAAAGTAGATACGATTTTGGTGTGAATGAGTGAAATTGCTGTACATACAAAATCCACAAATGTTTATTCTGCAGATCCGACATTTTCAATGAACTATTTTTGAGTCACTGGGCGATACGTAGGACTGAACAGTATTATGTGAACTAAAGTTGTTTACAAACACCAACACGTTTATGTCGGTTCACAGATCACAAATTCTAGTTCAGATAATCAGTATTCAAGGATATTTCATTCTCTAAGTCATACTATCTGCACAGTAAGATTATTAATATGGTGAATTTCCACCATAGAAAACTAGCATTGGGAAATTATAGTTCCTAGGGTGGCTAAGGGAATAACCATCAGGAAAACAGTAAACACTAGCAAAGGCATGCTATTGTGGATATTAACAAACTTTCCCAATGTTTCTTATGTCAACGTTATGTAAAAGTGCTAAAAACAAGAGCAGTAAGTGTGTAAATTGTGTTTGAAAAACTTCAAACATCCAAGCTGTCCGAGGATGTAGAGGAAGCAACTTGTCGACCAGGAAAGGTGGAGAAAAATATAAAATATGTTTAGTATTTAAATGCATGCCATGCCATTCTTCCTCCCATGTGTTGCCCAGCTTGCATGCAATATTAATAAGTGAATATATAGCAGCAGGGGCATTCCTGTAGATCAGTGGCTTTTGTAGGTTTTCATTAGTGCCTCCAGGGATGTTTGTGCAATCCAATTTTTTTTAATTCTACTAAAAATTATAAGGAAATTCTGACATTTTAAAGCTTGTTTGTGAATCGCCTCGTCTAATACTGAAACATGAAAGGAACTGAGTAAAGCACTGAAACACTACATTATTCATAATCTTCTCTAGTTGTTTGTTCAGGAAAGTATAGTGTGAGCCCACGTTCAATTGAAAAAATATATTTTCCTAATAAAACCACCTTTATTAAGAAATATAAATATTTCCCAAGAATGCCTAGGAAAAGAAAACAAAAACGATGCTGTGGTTGTGCTTTAATTTCAATGTTTTAATAGCATTACACCACTTCTCACTCGGCCTATGCCAGTCATTAAAAGGCCTTGATTGGGCAGAAGACCTTTATCAACCAGAATAGACCTGGCCAGTGGACCATAATTCGGATATTACATATGAATTAAAGGGGTTCTTATTTGTTACTTTTTCTTGCAGTACTTTTGATATTTGGTATAATTCTCTACATAAAGAAGTCTATTGCTGGTTAGCCACTATGTTCAACTGGATGTGTTGACTTTTTTAATGACTGTACAATATTTATGAGAGGGCACATTATTGATAATATTTAACCTTGTGCTCAAACTAGACACATACAATCTACTAAGTAGGTACTAACTGGTATGTACATAACAAACACACCAGGAAATGTGGGATATTGCAACATCAAGGTTCTAAATTGTAATTACAATGGAGAAAAAAATGCCATTATTGTATAATTGCTGTATTCACAGGTTTAAGGGTAGGGACTGGAATACGGGTGTTCCCACAGAGAAGGTTGTCTTATAAATTACAATAATACCAACAATCACAATGCATTTAAAACGTTGTCTCTCACCCTGTAAGCACATTCAAGTTCCCTCTCTCTAATGTCTTTCTAGCGTACAAAAAAGACAGATCACCTCATATTAATTGCAGGTAATGTATTTGTCTATAGGAAAAATTATGCAATGCAGTTAGAACATTACAAATAGAGCTAGAACATTCAAAATGGATACATTCTTGCATACCCTTACATCCAGGTGCCATATTTAAATAGTGAGAGATATAATTCAATATCTAACTCACAGAATCTGGTTCAATATGGACAAATACATCTCGGTCTTCCTCAGGTAAGTAAAGCATTTTAACCTTTTATAAATGCCTAAAAAGACAGAATTCTACTCCACGTATAGGAGTACCTCAGTGGGTGCAAATTTACAAGTTTTTCAATCAGGACTTTATTAAAGTTATTCATTATGTATAGACTGAATGGAAGAAGAGAGAATGAGGATGTGATGGAGCTGCTCATATTCCTACAGATTTTGAACGCAGTTCAAGATGAAAGTTTTTTTTTAGATAATGAGTTAATTAATTAATCTTAATGAAGAAGAATGTGTAAAACGCATCTGCCTCTATAACAAGTATATATGTACTCAGTGGAAAGTAGAAGCATCCAAGAGCCCTCTCAGCTTTATAGATGGATGGGAATGTTACAATATAACAAATAGCAGGTAGACACAGGGATAAATAGGTCTCTGATGTGCATAACAGACATGATTATGAGAGTACTATCTTTCAACATATTCTCCACAGTTCGCAAGATTACTGACTGTGTACTATTAACATTTACTTTTGTCGTTTAATATTATCAGCATTTGTTGAGATTGAATCCTGATGATGCTGACTTAGGGCCTGATTACGATCTTGGTGGACAAGATTACTCCGTCACAAACGTGACGGATATTGCGTCCGCAAAATTACTATTCCATTATATCCTAAGGAACTTGTTTTACGGCATATTGGATAGCCATCATGTTTGTGACGGAGTATCCCATTCGCCAAGATTGTAATCAGGCCCTTTGTCTTCCATCCTTCTGAGGTCTATACTATGAGTAACTCTAAATTGAATTGAGTAATAGTAATGCCTGTTGTTTGCAGTTCTCAAGATGAATTACCAATAAGATGCAGTATATTTTTTAATAATGATGCAGGATTAATGGCCTGAAGAGTTTCACTGCCTAAAGCACTGACAAATGAAGTTTTGAAAACTACGAGCTCTGTCAGGGTTACTTGTATGCGTAAGATGGGCCAAGCTAGTGAATCAGTTGGTAGACTTCCCATTATGAAAGATCTTGTGCTGTCAGAGAAAGGATGAAACCAATTCCTGAGTGGGAAGAAAAATGAATTTGTGAGCTGGATTAGATATGGGACGGAAAGGGCTTGCTTCCCATTCCCTGAGATCCAGGAGAACTACAGAATACAATTTTAGTGAAGATTTTATAAATATCTACAATTAAGTAGTTTTCTTCTAATTCTTAATGAACAGTCTGAGGTATTAATAAAGCATTTCTTTGCCCTCCCAGCACATGATACATCTATAGAGTTGATTGAAAACTCATCGATTTGGAAAGACAAAAAAACAAAAAAGTAAAAGAAAGCAGAGCACAAAATTTGGGAAGCGAATCCTCAGATATTCCACCTACATTTTACTCCAGAGTGAAAAAACATGTTTACTAGAGATACATCAGCTCAATGCAGGAGGTCTAAGGCCTCTTTAGAGAGTTGCATTTGGGGATTGTCCTAAAGCACCACCTTTATCAAACATTTATGCAGCACAAAGCAGCAATCCACCTTGCTGTGCTGCACAGCGTGAAAGGGCAGGAAAGCACCGTATTCAACATTATACAGCACATTTCCGTCTTTTCCTTGTGCTGGCGCACAATGTGCTGCTTTGTGCCAATGCAGGTAGCCGTGGTGCAAAGGTGCATGCATTGTAAGCAGGATTGTTTTTGTGCAGGAAGGGACACCTTCCTGCATGAAAACAATAGTCTGAGGCAATATCCTCTTTCTATGTGTGCTGCAAGAAAGAGGAAATAACAAGTAGAAATAAACATATTTCTCCTTGTTACGCCTCACCTGGGGAGGCATAGCATTTTGATGCATTCCCAGGTATACCACTAAAGGTAAATCTGGGAATGCACCAAAATCCATGGGTTGATGAGTGGTAACACCCACGCACCACCCATATACCACCTCCATGGGGCAGAGTATCGCAGTGCAGCGATTTGCACTGCGTTGTGTTACTCTAGATTTATCAAGCCATGCAGGCACACGCAAGGTGGCGGTGCGTGGCTTGATAAATTTGACTGAGTTGCTGCATTGCACCCCCTTAGACCACACGATGATAAATATGCCCCTTTGTCTCTAGATGGAAAAGATGTATGGTTGTTCAACGAATTAATTCTGTTGCAATACATCACAGGTAGTGGAGGCCCCCAATAATGCACAGAAAAAGTGTTTATTTGGGATTCCTGCTTTCTAGAACTTGGTTTACTCAAAGATGCAGATCCAAACAAATCCCAATATGCTCAGAGAGGGTGAACAAAAATGAAAGGGATCATGACAAAGGAAGAAATGTGTTATGCTAGAAATGGGGAGAGGGTGAAAGACATGGACAGTGGATTTATTTTAAGAATTTATTGATGTTTCAGTTGAAGAACTCTCACTTATTCATTGGGTGATTGTTTGAGTAATGTATAACTATGGAATGGAGGAGTTGGATATTTATTTGTTTTAAATGTATAACTTTTAACTCTATCAATAAAACTAGAAAAATAGTAACACCTGTTATTTGGAGCACATCCAACCAAAATAAGGAATGTAGTGCTATATAATTTTATTACTGCAATTGTCCCGTGGTATACAACACTGAAAAAAGGATAATCCTTAAATATGCAACCTATGCCAAGATCAATGAAGAAAAGCTTTTTGAAGTTGATGTTCCATGCAACCTTGCTATTACTATCTACTTAGCTGCTTTCCTCTGTTTTTTCATTTGTGCATATTCTACAGACATTATTACAATATTTTTTTAATCAACAGTTATTCATGGAGAACCACAGAGTGGACTGAGTGCCGTGTTGACTCTTTATTGAGTCAGCAGGAAAAAAGAAGAGGGAACCAAACAGCCCTTTGTGGTGGGGGAATTCAGTCCCGCGAGGTTTACTGTGTACAATCTAATGAAAATCTGTTGGCCTATATGAACACGCTGAAAGAAAAAGAAGGTAAGTCTGGTTCATGCACTTGTAATATCTATGTTTATCATAGCCAAATTAAATAATGCAAAGATTAATCATCCGTTTTCCTAATGTTTACAGGAATACACAAGGGGTGAGCAGAGACAGCATTTGTATACAATTATTGGTATGATAATTTCCATTTCTAATGCGCACTCCCACCCAAGGGTTTCTAGGTGCAACCCTGGATGGGAACGTGCAGTATTATGGAAGCTTACAGTGTAATGTGTGTTGCAAAAAATCTTCAGCCTGCATCGTTAACAAAGGTGGTGTTTTTTGTCAGACACATCTAGGAAGGAAACGCCTTGCTAACATTATTCTACAGGGGTTAGCAGTTGAAGTAAGGTTATTAGTGTGCAAAGAAAAGAAAGATCTCCGCTTGGAATGTACTTCATGTGAATGTGTAGAGTCAGGAAAATAAAACAAAGATTAGAATATTGTGGCTATTATTCACTTGTGAAATGGTGGGGACAGTGGGACATATTTACAAGATAATGACGCAGCGTGGCGCTGTCCGTCATCTTGCTGCGCTGAGCTGTGTCATTAGGAAAGTGCAGAGATGCATCGTATTTACAACAATACGATGCATCCCTGTGCTTTCCCCTGTGCTGGCGCACAATAGGCTGCCTAGCGCCAACTCAGGCACCCTTGCATCATGGTGCAAGGGTGCCTGCATTGCACTGTTTTTGTGCAGGAGGTGCACCTTCCTGCACAAAAACAATCATTGATGGCGTTATCCTCCTCCTATGTGTGCTGCAGAATGCAGCACACAAAGAAAGAGGAAAAAAAGAGGAGAAATAAAGGTATTTCTCCTTGTTGTGCCACTTTTACACCTCCCTTGGGGAGGGGTTAGAATCTGAAACATTCCCAGGTTTATGAAACCTTGTAATTCTGGGAATGCATCAGAATCCATGGGTGTTGCGTGTGAACCCCCACAGCAAGACCCATAGAACTCCCCTTTCAAACAGAGTAATACATGAAAGGGAACCATATTTACAAGGCCATGAAAAGCCACACAGGGAGGCTTTGCGTTGTCTTGTAAATATTGGTCAGCACACTGGGCCACCGGAGCGCAAAAAAAGTAATGGTCCGGTGGCGCAAGGGGCTTGTAAATATGCCCCAGTGATTGGAAAAGAATCATACATGCTTAACTTTCATCCAGATTTGTACGCTGGGTACTAAAGGCAGAGGAGCTTCTCTTAATTTGCCTAAGGCACAAATTAAGAAATTTTTGACCCAAAGTCACAAAAATGCGTGCAACTGGCTTCTAAGATCCTTAACTGTGGAATCAAATGAATGGTGTACTGGAGCACCAGAGGCTTACAGATATACAAAAACATAAGGCCTACTCTCTTGAAAATGTCCATACTCTCCTATTAGTACAATGTCCATACAACTTGTAATATCCTGTATGATCTATTCTGCAAAAGAGCATTGCATTTATTTCATTCTACTGGGATGCACAGTTGTTTATTTGTCAGTTCAGAGTGGCTGTTCAGTTTGAAAGATTGTTTTCCAATTGTAAGTTAATTTCCTTGATATGTAGATTACTTCGTGGCTATGGATGTGCTGTTGAGTTGGCAAAGCACGGCTGACTATAAGGCTTTGGGGCTGTGTTGTGTGCATTATTGTGCTGAAGATTCCTTTATTGATTCTGTAGATGTAGCGCCTACATTAAATATATTTGGTTTTGATGCGTAGGTTCAGGGAGTTTTCATTGAATTGATTCGGGTAGACTGATATCAATGTAGTTGGTTACGAATATTTGTGGAGTTATGGATGTACAGGAGATTTTCTGTCTGTTACTATCTATTGGGTGTTCAGGTGTGCAATGGAAGAAAACATACAAAGAGGCATTAATTACATGCAAATATATTGTTTTACTATATTATGTTTGCACCAGAACAGAGAAATCCCACCTTATCCATCAAATAGATGTGCATGTAATCAGAATTTGCATGTGCAAATAGCATTGAGAATGGGAACATTACAGTGTAAAATCTAACTTTTATTTCATGCAACACATTCAATATACTGACAGCCCTACCTACCTGCTTCTGGCATGATACACTGCTAAGAGTTGCAATCCTCTGCCTCCTTAATGTGTATATTAAGCAGACAATATGCATGGACTCCCCTGTTCTCACTACTGCTGCAATATAACAGAATTAGGAAATAAAGATAGCCTTTAAGCATGTTTTGAAAGCATGCATTTTCATCAGAAAATTGCCATGTTTGAGTTATGATAAGAAAACCACAACTGATGCTGACAGAGCATGAATAGACATAAAACTGTAACCGTGACATTGTATCCAGGAGCATCGGGGTTATCAGACCTCACAGGCAGGAATAAGATCAGCTAATATTTGGGTTGACAAAGTTTAACATATCCATCACTAAACTATCAAGTATGTCTTGAGGAAACTGGTGAAGATTTTCTAATTTGTAAAACCCTACATGGCATCAACCCTAAAAGGAAGTCTGCCACACTCTTCCTTACCACCTCCAGGAGTTGGCTCTTATCTTCATTAATGTACACTGTAGAGGATAATATGTGTAAAGGAGCCCTACAGCTTACATCCAGCAGCTGTTGTAACCCTCATTGAGTGTGACTCATGGCTGTTGTGTTATTTGTATCAAAAGAGCATGTCTCCTTACAACCAAACAACAACAGTACCCTAATGTTCAACAACTCCTGACAAAACCCTTAATGCCCAAATTGTTAGTTTATACTGAGAAATACACTTTATGCCACAATAAGGCTCAGCACAGATTCCAGGTTTTTAGTACAATTTAGCCATGTCTTAGCATGGACACAAATATTTGAAATTGCTGACATAAGGCGATACAGAGTGTTTTATAGAGTAGCTTTCATTTAGTTTCTGAATAGCTATTGGGACCTGTCCTTCTAAGGAGGGCATGGAATGTTGAGGATCATAGACACATTTAGGGATCAACAAGGCACGGGTCTTAAGTGAAAGAGGGATAGAGAATAGGTTGCATTAAAATGGTCCGTAAATACCGAAGCAGATCTGTTAAAAGCACAAAAATCCACAATCAGTGATATAATCCCAGTTAATGGATTCATAAGTATGGTGTAAGGGATTTAGGTGTCTGACACTGAATTTCATGTATTTATAATAATAAGTCATATCCCCTAACACACATATGTAAGAATTTGCTTTTATATTGAAAACCTAGAGTGTAAAGAAATGTACCAATATTCAATAAATGGTAGCTAAACTTCTGTATCTGTTGAAATACACTGGGATCCAAGACCTACCGAGTTAGGAGTCAGACTTGCCCCATTATAGGACACCAGTACGGCATTTATTGTGTTCATGTTATATCACCCAAAACTTAGATTTGAAAATGCATACATCTTTAATGAATATTAAACAGACACAACAATACTATTATAGACGAAAACATGTCTCCTCAGAGAATAAGTGTGATGTGTCTTCAGCTGCTGTAATATACAGCATTCCAGCAAATAAAAAGCCACAGTTTATAGCGATGTAGTTAAGAGAGCTCAATGAGATCATTGCTTGCTGTTGAGTTCTATTTGGGATCTGTGGGTCACATTTTTTAATTTTGGCAATGCCAACTGAGCTTTTCATCCTTCAAAAGTCAGTAAACTGAGTGCCAAATTAATCTGGGTAATATTGTCGGTATAGAAAATTGTTGTAATGTACTTAGGCAGTCTCAGCTAGGCTGGGGCTGCAACTCATTATGATGTATATGCATTCCATGATGACTTAATATGGTTCTAAGGGTTGATCTGGCAGTTGGTGTCCAGCTGTGCCTGGCGAGACTGCGGTGTGGGGTTTTACCTCTGCTTGAATGAATCTACTTATGGAGCAAAGTAGAGTTCAAGTGTGATATTATCTACAGCAAAAATGTTCTATATGAGGCACTTTGGATACACATTCTATTTACATAACAGGTTATCATTATTAATGTTCACACCTACCTAATATCATATCCAAAACCATTGCTTTAAAGATTTTTTACATTATATAAAATATGAACATCTTTGAATTGTATAAAACAACCAGACACTGCTCCCTTTCATTGTATTATAAGAAGTTTATTTAATTTTAAAAGAGAACTCACTGGGGTGGTAACAATGGAATGTTATGGCGACCAGCTTACACTGTTTTAAATTATTTTTATTTGAAACTCCTGATTTTTTTATCGAGATTATATAATATATGGTTGGATGTATTTTAGATTGTTTTATGAACGATTGCATTACTATGAAACTTTTATGGCCTTTGGCCGAAATAAAATATTTAAATGAAATGATTATATAAAATAAGTTCTTGTAAATGCACAATGGCATAGAGCACGACTCAAATGTGTGGTGTGTCAAGATTTGTTAATTGACTATCCCCAAAATATCATATGTTTATTAAAAGCGCACAATTCCCAAAGTGTTCGAGAACTGTTATTCATGAACAGGGTTGGGTAAGAATTTTCTTCACAGAGCCTCACAAACCTCTAATCATGAATGTTCAGGCATACTGCAGCATAGATTTCTTAAATAGTCAAACTACACATTAATAAAAGTAGGCGGTGTTGAAGTTTAATATAGGGTATGGGAAGAGTAGTTGCTAGGTCATGCTCTAATATATGGTAATACATGTGAGAATATTTAGGTTCATGCCACCTGTGGCTTTGTTAATACATATTCTAGGTTGTATTGACTGATACACAAAAGAAACTCCCAATTCTATTGCTATCTTTAATGGTCTCAAAGGTTGAACAAGGTTCATCTTTTGGCAAACATATCCCTGACAGTTCATGCTGTAAAACAAGTTAAGGAGAGTTGTATTCTGTACTGTGGAGGATGAGGTTTTTGTATTGTGAAACCGATTTTTGAGTTCTCTAACAACAATGCATACATACCTAAGTGATTCATCATTGGCCAAACTCTGGGTGTAATTAAAGTCTGTGGAATGTTATGATATCCTATAAAGGGCAGTCTGAGGCATGTTGAATGCTTTCATGTCATATGAGGGTAGTTGACCTAGGGAACTGGCAAGACTTTTGTTATGTCACTGCATTAGAACATTCATTACTGTGTGTGAAAACATTGACAGATACTCAATGAGGCCACTTTGGAAGTAGCAACCACTCTTCTCCACAGAAGTCCCAAAACTATTTGACCTTGGTGAATAAACAACCATCCTTCGCGTGCTCACCCCTACTAGTGCATTGGATCATGGTGACAGCTGCAGAATCAAGAGGAATGAGTCAGACCTCTGTCAATTTCAAATAAATTTGTCTCATGTTCCAATGATGGTATAGTTTTACACTTCAGAAAGTAAACAGTGGACACATTGGCAATCAGAGTGTGGTTTCCTCAAGTCAGGGCTGCTTGCAAACTCATTAAAAAAAAGTATAATCAGTATGGGATGTAGACATCCAGGCAATCATGTCTTGGAAGTAACAGTAGATCCCCTAGAGACTGTTATTAAGTGGCAGGATATGTTATTTAGAAAGGGATAGTGACCAAGTGTTGAATGAGGTCTGCAGGGAGCGTCTGAAAAGTGGCACATGTTCGGGAAATGGCTTAACCAGGGGCGATGGGGAGATGGGACATTTGTAAGGTTGGTGCTTAAATTAACTGTCTGTGTGGCTGCCTACCATCTGTTAATTGATTTGGGATTCCAATTCTGACAAGAATTCATTGAAAATATCCATGCTGTTAAAGTGATTCATTAGGACAATGTTACAGACCAAGCATTGTTGGCAACGCCAATGGGTCTGGCGCTTTCTGCCAGTCTTTTGGCTTTGTCAATGCATGTTCTGTTTTGTCATAGTTCTGCAAAATGTTCTTCTTATGGAAACTGCTGGCCTCTTGTCAATCTAAAAAAATGTTGGCTTAAAGCAAAAATATGTTTGCTATGGGCGTGGGGGAAATGGCAGCAGTATCATTTGTGTAGTGTCAAGTTACGCCTTTGTAACAAAATTATCAAAATTACATCATTACACTATTTCACGTAATTAGGTCCAATTCAGTGTAAAAATTCACCACAAATGGTGCAATTCACAGTAAAGATTTATAGCGAGACTACGCGAGCATTTATTGTTTGTGCTACTTTTGTTAAAATGTGTCCTCATGGCAAAAATTGACACAAGGAAACATTTCATTCTAAATTAAAGTGCAAAATGAAGAATTTACATTTTGCATAATTATGCACAATTGTGTTATAATTTACTGCAGTTTAGCATAATTACGCAAAAGCAAATTATGCGAAATTTGCACATCCCTATTTTGGTCTCAAAAAGCACCTATTGTCAGATCCCACCATTCACGCACCAGACTTCAATCAAATTTTGACTTACCATTAAACAATAGATTTAGGGGGTGGTGCTTTCCGGATTAGGGGACAATGATTGACTGAATACTGGGGAAAGGGCTAGGGAAATGGCTACAGTGGATGTTAGACAAACCTCCCTGGCTCCTAATGTAACCCCAGATCATCGAGGTATATTGCTCCTATCATGGAATATTGTGGGTATTCACTGTAAAGTTCAAAATGAGGACTAGTTGTAATTTTGTGGCTGATTTTGACATTCTATGCTGCCAGAAAACATGGGCAATGGAGCCTATAGTTATAAAAGGATTTAAATCTTATTGCTCAATTGCAACCCCTTCAATGGATGACAGTGGAAAGGGCGGTCTAGCCACTTTTGTGTCCTGTTCGATTAAGAAGTTAAAAGTCAAAGAACTGACAACTAGATCATGTTATCAAATCCTACATTTAAAATTACCCAAGGTAATTACTATAGTCTTAATTTTTATTTTAACGATTTTACAGCACACCCAGTGGGCATTATTCAAGAGATGGGCAAATTTGTATCAGATTATGTATGCAAACAGACAGACAGTGTCTCAATAATATGGGTTGGAGATTTTAACATCATAAAATGCATGCATAACGGGAATCATGTATGTGGGTTCTCTAACCTTCATGACGATACTGGTCTCTTTATTCATTCAGCATATGGCAAAGCCGTAAACCAGCTGGTCCTGTTACATATTCACATTTTTTTCATCAGATGTTGAGAGGAATCTTGTAACAAATCTTCCCACTCCACTTTCACAGGAAGAGGTAATGGCAATATAATTGATTTTGTCATTTTAACAAAGGATTTGATACAAAATCTTGTGTGTTATGAGGTGTGCCCATTACCCTTCAGTGATCATAATCCTATTAAATTAAAGTCCTCCATTCTCTTTCATGATGGAGTTTCAGAAGTACCAGTACCCCCAGTGAGTTATTCAGCAAATAAGGGGGTGAGATTAAAATGGGGCACCATTGACCTGCAAACATTCTTTTTCAAGCTAGTCTCCAAAACTACTACTTACATTTCACACTGTCTTACACACTGCCTTACACTAGAAACAGACCCCACTGAAATTTTGGATGACTTTTTTGGAAGCTGTGGAACTATCTCACATACCCTCATAGCTAACAAACTACCTAAAGAGCGTCCTCCACAGTCATGGTTTAGTCCTGAGTGTACCTCCGCATTTAAAGCCCTAAAATTGGCCACACATAAAATGCCCCATGACATCACTAACATCAGGAAGTTAAGAAAAACCTATAAGCAAGCTAATCAAAAAAGGAAGCAAAAAGTTAGTTTGAGAGCTTAGGAGGACTTAAATAAAGCTGTCCACCTGCAAGATATAAGACTCTTTTGGATGTAGTAAATCGTCCTTTTTTTCAGACACTACAATTACCAATATAGAGGTTCATATTCTGGAACAAGAGTGGATACATTATTTCTCCCTTATCTTCAGTTAAGATAAGGAGGGAATTATAAATGATAATAGAATGGATCTCCTTCCTATTACTGAAAATTGGCTAGTAAATCTTATAGTTCTTACATCTGTTACAGCAGCTATTATGAGTGCCGCAAATTGGAAGGCACCAGGCCCCGATGGGGTTCCCATCAACCTCTTTAAGCATAATGTGGAGTTCTGGGCACCCTTGATCACTAACGTTTTGAGAGCGGCAGTAAGGGGCAAGCTTATTGACTCTCCCTTATTAGCTGCACAGCAAAAATTCTGGGACAAGTAATTTTAAGGAAATTGGAGGATTGGCCAGAGGCAAATTCCTTTTTTGACCCCAAACAATATGGTTTTAGACCAGGATTAGGAATCATTGAGCAAACCCTAATCCTTACTCTCCTCACGGGCAAGTATGTCAAAGCCAGGGAAGGTGCCTTACACATGGCTTCTATGGACCTCTCCTGTTGTTTTGATTGGTTGACAGGGGTATGTTGTGGGTAAAAATGGCCCTGGCAGGATTTGAGCCCCGCCTCTTGGATGCTATAAAACGTTTACATTGGGACTCCAAAACAAGAGGTCACAAAAAATGAAGGCGACCTGTGATGCAATCTTTAGATTTGCTACAAAATTGGGAAGCAAACCAATCAGGAAGATTGTACAGATTTATAGGTCCAAATGTGTATCAGTTGGTACATATGGTGAGGGAGTTTGGGGCTATGCAGCTCAAAGGAAATTACAGGTAGTGGAAAACAGATACCTATGTAGACTTTTAGCCATTCCGAATGCTACAGCAAGTATCATTTCTCGCATAGAACTGGGCATGGGTTTTGTGGAGGACCAAGTTAATATGGCTCCTCTACTATTATGGGTAAAAATATGGTACACTCCCAGGGCAGAGCTCTCGAGGCAGGTACTAATCGACTGCCTTAGACTAGATAGTATGCTGGTCATTCCATGGCCGGTGTTTATAAAACTACTCTTTACACCCTGGGACATAATTCTTTTTTTGATTCCCCTGACAGCATTACTTCAAAAGTGAAAGATTTAGTTAAACAAAGCTTTGAGTCATATAGAGAGGAACGTAGAATGGAAAAGTCACTTGGTATGGGCTCAGTCATAAGATATATGCATATTTGTACCAAAGGCATTGAACCCTATCTATCATGGATTACCAACCCAGAACATAGGTTTTATTTAACCGGACTGAGAGTAAATACGATTCATGTTTTTAGTGGCCTTCTCACTTTATTGAATTTAGAAAGATGACAATAGGCACATGGTTTACTTCTTTCCCATGCTGCCCATGTGATGCTACCTCTGCTCAGTCCACAGCCCATTTTATGTAATTTTGTACCGTGCTCCATGCTGCCAGGAAGCGTTTTGTACATCCAATAGTCCTGCACAAGCACATTTGGTGTATGCTCTGCTGTTCTTAATTTTATTATTGCTGCTATCAGATTAAGGAAAAATTATGCACTTTAATTTATTGTAGGAAATAAAAATAAAAAAGAAACACTAGTCTCTACTGATACAGTTTCAGTAATTTAAACTTGGGCTCAATCCCTTGTAGCTACGGCACAAAGCAGACAGGCTTAACTTTTCTTCCAAGCATCCACCCATGTATTTTGATGCATTCCCAAATGTACCAACCCTGGTAGCCCAGGTAATGCATCAGAATTGTATGCCTCCCACCAGAGTTGCAACAAGGAGAAATATCTTAATTTCTACTCGTTGTTACCTCTTTCTAAGTATGCTGCACTTTGCAGCACACTTAGAAAGTGGAAAATGCCTCTCAGGATTATTTGTATGCAGGAAGGTGTCCCTTCTTGAACAAAAGCAATCCTGCCTACTACACAGGCACCCTTGAACCACGATGCATGGGTGCTTGCATTGGTGCTAGGCAGCCAAAAGTGCACCAGTGCTAGGAAAGGAAGGAATGTGTTGTATAATGTTAAATACAGCATATTCCTGCCCTTTCACACAGCACTGCCCAGCAAATTGGCTTGCTGAATTGCGCTGTGTGAAAAAATGATAAATATGAGCCTTAGTCTGCCACATTGATGGACTGCTGTCCACTAAATTTAGAGATCACCTCCAGTTCAGCGGTGATCTCTGTATCTTGGCTGAAACCCCCAACCGCTATCACAGCAGTTCCTATCAAGGTACAAAATGTTTGCTGGAAGGCTGCAGTCAGTTTCCCAACAAACTTTTATCAATTTTTTTGTTCCCAATGTCAGAGTTTGTTATTGTAAAACAAAAAGCTAACGAACACCCACATTCAGGGAGTTTTTTTTCCCTGGGTGTGGTGGTCAATATTTGTTTTTTTCTTTCCCTCACTGTCACGTTTTATCTGATGGTGATGGACAGGAAAAAAGGACATCACACCGTGCATTCTAAATAGGACTGTTGGATGATACTCTTTCTCTGACAACTCCTACTCCGTCGGGCTGATGGAGGAAGCTTTCCATCAACAGTGCCAACAAGGGTAAGCTGACGGTCCTGACCATAAATAAGGCAGTCAGATCAGTTTAATGGACAGGGTACTCTATTCCGCTTGCTATGAAGTCTCCAGTCCTCCAAACTCTAAATCTCCTCCTTAGTAGTTTTTATGGAAGAGCAAGTTTGAAATCTGTAAGGAATTATACATACCGCCAAGATATTGGTCTGCCCACCTGATTTTGATGCAGGGGGATATGGACGTCATTTGGGAGTGGTCATGGGTCGCAGCTGTGACCTCTAGCTTACTCCCTACTATTCCTGGCACCTCTTTTGTTACCCCTGGCATCAGAGGAAGCAAAGGTTTTGTCCCCTCTGAGGCCAGGGGCCGCAAATGATGTGCCAGGAGTAGCAGGGAGCAAGCTAGAGGTCACAGCTGTGTCTATTTTGTCTGTCTTTTAAAGACAGACAAAATATTTTGTTTCAATCTAAATTTTGCTTCTTTCTTCTGTCAACCAATCAGCTTCCGATGCGCCATGGGAACACGTTCCCTCCACATCTTCTCAGGAACACAAAATCCTCCAGACAGAAATTTCAAAGACTGCAACTAAGGGGCCCATTAGGATGGCGGGAGGTTCGCCACCGCCGGCCCGGCGGGGGCGAACCGCCCGCCATCCACACCAGAAAGACCCCCCCGCCATATTAGGATGGCTGGGGGGTCCGCGGCGGACGGAAAGACCGTCCACCGCTTTTCCGCCGGTTGACTCGTCGACCGGGCAGAAAACATGTTTAATATGGTGGCGGTGTCTTGCAGACATATCAGGATGTTGGCGGAGATCAGCCTTTTCATGGCTGCATTGCCGCCATGGAAAGGCATGCGGTCTTTGCTTTTGGGGGCCCGTTGCGGGCCCCCAGGGTGTTGGGGGGGTGGGGGGTGCACAAGTACCCCCCTGCATTTGCATGCACAAGGTGGCAGGCACCGCGCGGTGCCTGTCACGTTGTGCATGCAAATGCACAACATGCTGTTTTACTTTGCGGCGGGTGCTGCTTGCAGCACCGCCCGCCGCAATGTAAAATATGCATGATGCGCCCGCCACTGTGGCGGGCGCATCGTAATCGGCACAGCGGGACCGCCGCACCCCTGGCGGGTGGCCCCGCATTCCGCTGCGGTAGTGGGCGGACAAAGTCCGCCCGCCATCGTAATAGAGCCCTAAGTTTTAGCATTTCTTAAGTTTCCCATGATTCATTCCCCATTCTAGTCTAGATTCCTGCTTGTGAAATTTCATTTCAAACCTTCTAAATAAAGAGTTTATTCATTTGCTAACAGTGCCATTTTTAGAAGTTGAAACATCTATATAAACGAGAAGGAAACATTTTGGCACAGAAACTATTCATTGAAAGTTGTAGTCGAAATGTCAGGATTCAATGAAATGCTGAATTTACAGTTCCTCAGGTCTGTTAACTTTAATATGGGAGCATCTCAGCATTTTAAGGCTAGCATATTTAAGTATCATTGCCTAGTGCAATTTTGCATGAAATTTCGTGTTTTAGGTCTCATTGGGTTTGCACATTAATTAACATTATTTCTCAATAATTGTGAATGCTTTCCCACTGCTCAACTGGTCACTCCAGGAAAAAGGACTCTTGCAGCTTTTTATGGCTCTGTATCCACACAGAAGGTTAGCCAACTGACCCTTGGAGTCCACTTTTCAGTCCTGGGAATGAGTGGGCGCAGGTCCAGCCCTTCAGGTCTCCACAAAGGTTGCAGACTGCAGGTCCAGTCACATTCTGTTATGCCAAAGGTTGAGAAAACATTCTGAGGAGCTGGGGGTGAGGTGCTACCTTTGTTCAGTTCAGTAGCCAGTGAGTGTGGGTGACTCCTGAACACTACCAGACCAATGGGCTAAACATTCCCAAGGGCACACCTTCCTACTTTTGCAGCACATCCTCTTTGCCTCACTGCAAACTATCCCCCTGTACATCATTCTCTGTAAACTCCAATATGGCAAAGTCTTTCTGCTCCTAGGGGGAGCATGCAGCACACCTACTGGCGTGTCTAAGTTAATGAGGAGCCCGCTTAACTTCTCCAACCATTCCAAACTGGTTCTGGAGTGAGCCCCCTCCTCCACGGAGAGTAAAACCTGGAGGCTAAAGTGTTTTGTAGTACCAAAGGATCCTTGCTCTACAGGCTTCCATTATCACTAAACTATGATAGCGAAGGTCTCCCCCGGTCCCTTTTATGTTAGTGAACTTACTGGATATTCCTGAACTACCCTGCTTGGGTTAAACTGGTCACAATCCTCCCCCAACGCATTCCACAAGGCTCATGCTATTTATAATGAAGCTCACGGACACCAACATATGTGTGAGGTAAGTCGTCAAGTTTATTCCTTTACAATGCTCCATCCACCTCACCATCAATTCCCAGGATCTCCTCCAACTGACTTCTTAGGGCCCGATTACGATGCGGTTACGAAATCTTCCCGATCAAATCGGTTTGGAAATGGTTTCCGACTGACCGAGTATGATGCATCCGGATGCTTCCAGATACGTTTTGTTTGGACTCCCATTGACTTCTATGGCAGCCTATGTTCCTAATCGCATCATAATCTGGCCCTCGTCTGGAACACACGTTCCCTATCCAATTCGGAAGGAGCAAATGCCGTTAGGAGGCCTTCCTAACCCCATCGTAATCAGGCCCTAGGTGGGAATGCTTTCCTAACCTCATCATAATCATGCCCTTAGTGTTATATGAACCTTCTAACATTCTATTTCTATGACATATGAATGTAGTCAGAGCATTCTGCTCTATTCCAGATATCTCATACCTCTCGCATTAATATTAAACTAAGTAGCAACTTAACACCAAACCAATAATACCTGTGGTGAACAAGAACCATATTACTTATATAAAATAAAGTCTTTGAACATGTTAGGTTTCCAGATACTTCTGCTGCTTTAATTCAGTTCTGGTTTATGTGCTTTCATGTTGTCCATGCTTCTTCCAATGAAATGCTTTCTGAGTGCAACACAGCTGCTCTTAAACATAAAGATATTCTTTAAATTCCAAATATTTGAATCTTCCATCTCAATCACATTTCTAAAACTTAAGTGCTCTCAGCGGTCTACTAGACTTTGAGAACTTTTCATGACTCGCCAGAGATTTCTCTTTGATTAAATCACCAACATTCACATGCAATTTTGTCACTCCATTCCTTTCATCGGTGTATTTTATCTCACAACACATTTATTTTCTTCTTTATGTCTCCAAGTGCCCTATTATCAGTCTCTCCAATTGTCTGCCCCTCATTCTTTTATGAGGGAATAACATTGGGTTATCTTTTCTCCCTCTGAATAACTCACAAAGGTCATGAGCTGTAGAATCATGTGGAGTGTATATACAGCCATCCATTTGCTCAGTTCTGACTTCCATTACATACTACAATACTTGTCAATTTGGTTTGTTTCTTTTAACATTTCCTTGAGTCTTTCCACCATTCCATTAGCATCTGAATGTATAGCAAACATCTTTTGTGGTTTATACTCCTCTATTCCAAAACATATTTCCTTGGATGTGAATTGTACCCAATTATCTGTGAGTAATGATCAGGGACAATCGTCCCTCATAAATATTACAGATTAAACAAATCTATGACACTCTTAATGTTAATGTCATAAACTTAAACTCTGGCATCTGGAAAACATGTTTTCTAGCACCAATACACATTGTCCCTAGAGAGCACCACCTACGGTTTCAACAATATCCATGGTGACATCATCCTATGGTTTTTTTTCGGCAAACGTCGAATAACCATGGGTTGTTCACTTGTCTTATAAATGTTATCACTTTGTGAACATTCCAAAAACTCTCTTACAACCCTCTCAACTCGTTTGTTCATTCTAGGCCACCAGTAATTCATCTGCAATCTTTCTCTCATCCTACGAGTGGCCTGATGACCAACATGCACCATTCTTCATCAATTTCTCTCAATTCAACTCAGGCATAATTAATCTTGTACCCCTATATATTATTTCTTAACTCACAGATAATTCATCCCTTATATTCAGATATGATTCCACCCCTTTAAAATACAACATTTTTTAACCAACCCTCTCGGAACAATTTTCCAACTTCTTGTAGAATACAGTCTTCTTCCAATGACATGTATCTTTTCTCATACCTCTTGATCATCAATCTCATCCTCTATCCCTGTTTCTTTTATCAGCCTTGAACAGCAATTAGCCACAATACTAAACCTTCCAGAATCATATATAATCTCAAATTCATACTCCTGTATAGCAATAGCTCATCTGCATATTCTGCTAGAAATATTACCTATACCATTCTTTATAAAAAATTTCCTTTAGGGACTTATGGTCAATATTAATAATAAATGTGTTATTTCAAACATAATTCCTCAGATTTTTAATGGCCCAAAACACTGCCAAAACTGCTCTCTCAATTAATAAATATCTGGTCCCATGTTTTAACCTCCAGGAAATAAACATTTTAGTGTTGCCCATATTTCCATTCTTTTGAGCAAGCATAGCACCTAACCCTTTAGTACTCACATCTATCCATATTAAGTTCACAAGATCTGGGCAATAACTCTTGAAACTCGGTAGCCCTTCTGTTTCTTTCTTCTTTAGCCTCTCAAATTCACTCTCACAATCCTCAATACACAAAAAATTCATCTTTTTTTAGCAATATGCTCATCCGGGCAGTTTTCTCTGAAAATCTAGGCACAAACTTAGGGCCTGATTCACAGAACTAACTTACGTCAAAAACGTAAAGTTAGTACTTTTTGGTATTCACAGAATGAACTTACTCATTTCGGTATTCACAGAAGTTAGTAGTCCTAACTTTAGGACTCCTAAATGCCTTCTGTGAATACCGAAAGCCTTGAAGTTAGGATTTTTCTCAGTTTAGGAGTAGTAAAGTTAGGACTCCTAACTTCAGGACTCCTAAATGCCTTCTGTGAATACCAAAAGTCTTGAAGTTAGGATTTTTCTCAGTTTAGGAGTCGTAAAGTTAGGACTCCTAACTTTAGGACTCCTAAATGCCTTCTGTGAATACCGAAAGTCTTGAAGTTAGGATTTTTCTCAGTTTAGGAGTAGTAAAGTTAGGACTCCTAACTTCAGGACTCCTAAATGCCTTCTGTGAATACCAAAAGTCTTGAAGTTAGGATTTTTCTCAGTTTAGGAGTCGTATAGTTAGGACTCCTAACTTTAGGACTCCTAAATGCCTTCTGTGAATACCGAAAGCCTTGAAGTTAGGATTTTTCTCAGTTTAGGAGTAGTAAAGTTAGGACTCCTAACTTCAGGACTCCTAAATGCCTTCTGTGAATACCAAAAGTCTTGAAGTTAGGATTTTTCTCAGTTTAGGAGTCGTAAAGTTAGGACTCTAACTTTAGGACTCCTAAATGCCTTCTGTGACTACCGAAAGTCTTGAAGTTAGGATTTTTCTCAGTTTAGGAGTAGTAAAGTTAGGACTCCTAACTTTACTACTCCTAAACTGAGAAAATCCTAACTTTAAGACTTTCGGTATTCACAGAAGGCATTTAGGAGTCCTAAAGTTAGGACTACTAACTTCTGTGAATACCGAAATGAGTAAGTTCATTCTGTGAATACCAAAATGAGTAAGTGTATTCTGTGAATACCAAAAAGTACTAACTTTACGTTTTTGACGTAAGTTAGTTCTGTGAATCAGGCCCTTACTGTACAACTCCACCGAATCTAAAACAGACGGTACTTCATCCTTGTGTTTTGGATTCCAATGATGGTTCCAATAAGTTCTTTTTTTAGTTTCAAACCATCCTAAGAGAAAGTGTACATAAGTACTTCAATTGCTTTCTATGAAATTTGCACTTTTCAACTTTAAAAGTTAATATGCAACGTACTTAAAATAGTAGAATTTGTGCCTTCTTTCAGTTTTATCCTGTGATTGTAACCTTTGATACACCTTATCTTCTCACTAGAAACTTCTCAGAGTTCCGTATAAAGCTTTGCTTTACTTTTCTGTTTTTGATTAATCATCTCAAGAAAAGCAAACTCCCATAACCTAATAGAGACACAGAATTTCAACCCAAAATCAGATAATCACTAATAACCACATCACCCTTAACATCCATATGAATCTTTTCAGCTGTAAATCTGTTTTATACTTCAATTCATCATTACATTATCTTATTAACTTTATAGGTTCACCCCAATAGCCAGTAGGTTTCATTTACCACTTGTTAAGATTAACTTTGTCACTTTTACCATTCACAAATATATCTTGTAAAATTATGGTTAAGTTTGCTCTTGAATCAAATGTTATCTTTTTTTCCTTCAACTATCATATTATTATGCAGGCCCTTACCATTCTGTCCTTAAATCTGTAAAACTAGCTCATCACAATCATCCTCATTCATCCTAGTCTCATTAATTTCACCTTTATTATTGCTGGTCTTACAACACTTGCTTAGGTGACCATTGCATCCACATGTTCTACATGTAATTTTCCACCCTGGACAATTTTTGTAGTTAGCTACATAACCTACTTTCCCACACTTACAACATTTTTCCATAAAGTGTTTCAAACCTGTTTGATGTTTGGTACAATTATGACTTGGCCTTTCAACTTTAATTTTGATTCTGATATATCCATTTTTTTACATATTTTGTAGATAAATCTCACAGTCTCCATGTTCATGCCACTTTTCTTAATTTCCTCTATACATGCTAAAATTATTTCCAGTATTTTTGCTAGTGCAATGATTTCTATCAAGAAAGGATCATCACGTAAACATAATTCTTCCCTAATTTATAATTATTATTGCCCACATAAATTGATCACTAATACACTCATCTGAGCTTGAGCCAAATTTGCATGGCATAGTTAGATTTACATAATCTGTAACATATTCTTCCACAGATCCCCCTTTCATTTGTATTCTGTTACCAAAATTACATCTTTCTAATATGGTGGTCACTTTTGGTATACAATGGTAATCCATTTTTTTTTAAATATACTTTTGTTCATTCAATAAATGTACTTCTTTATTAGAAAGTTCCAGTAGGTGATCGAACACCACTTGCCTTTCTTTATAATGCAATAACAAGGATGTTTTTTTCTGCACTTAGGCTAGGTCCACATACTCTTGCATATCTCAATAAAACCTTTTTCCCATGTTTCCCAATTCATGGTGCGATCAACAGGAGAGCTTAAGAACACAGAGGTAGGGTTACATTCTGCATTGTACCAATATATCTAAAGTTATTCTAAATTGTATTAATATATCCACAGTTCTTTTAAATGACAGAAGAAACCCAGGTAACTGCATCCCAACTTGTTGTATTCTGGGGTAAATGAATGTTGAACATCAGATGAATCACTGCACTTGCTGGAACCCAGACGAGTCACTCTATTGACTGGAAGAATTCATTCAATCAAATATTGTTTATTTACAGTATAAATTCTTAAAAAACATTTTTAAAAATCAAATAAATAGAGTACAATCGCAAGAATAAGTAAAAACTGGAATTCCACTACATCAACAATTCATAAAAACCATAAGGCCAAGTATAGTACATTAGTATACAAAGTGCGTATCATTTCAAATCAAATTGTTGCATCAACATCCGGATTCATAAGGCCTGTAACACAATACTTCCTTCTTAAATGCCACATAGATCTTTCAGATAATATTTCAAAATATAGGAGTAGCAAGGAAAGTAAAAACGAAGCATATTTTTTTGTAATTCTGAAGTGTGATGGAAACAAAGGGGCATATTTAAAAGGCAGAGAGCGGCGTTAGCCTCATTGGCTTAACGACGTGCTCCGCCACTTCTGAAACACAAAGCTGCACCATAATTACAAGAATACGGTGCAGCCTTGCGTTTCTCCCTGCACTGGTGCTAATTTAGCTGCCTAGCACCAATGCAGGCATCCTTGCACCATAGTGCAAGGGTGCCTGCGTTGAGGGGAATGATTGTTTATGTGCGGGAAGGTGTCCCTTCCTGCATATAAATATTCTGAAATGGCGTTTTGAACCTTCTATCTGTGCTGCTTAATGCAGCACACATAGACGTTGTAAAACATCATTTTTTATGATTGTTTATGTGCAGGAAGGGACACCTTCCTGCACATAAACAATCAGTGGTGTTTTGCTGTTTCTATGTGTGCTGCACAACGCAACACACATAGAAACAGCAAAAACGAAATAAAGCATTTCTCCTCGTTTCGCCTGGGTAAGACCAGGTTTTCCCTGGTCTTCATTTTGGCGCTGCCCCATATTTACGCCACCCTTGTAAATATGGGGCAGCGTCAAAAATCAATGGGCGTTGCGGTGGAACGCCCACCACAGCACCAATAGCCTGCCCCTTTCACGCTAAGTATAGCATGAAAAGGTGCCTTATGTACAAGGCAGCGTTAAACCACATTAAGTGGCTTAAAACCTTCTTGTGAATAAGGCAAAGCCCATATCGCCAGAGGAACACCACTAAAAGTGACATTCCTGTGGTGATAGGGGCTTGTAAATATGCCCCAAAGTTTTTAATAGGATCAAAATAAATCAAGACACTTGCTGATTTGCAAATGAGATGCAAATTATAAATTTTTGCTGAAACCTGATTTTCACACATCATCCTTTGTGCTCTATTTATTTCTAGGTAAAACAGCATATCAGGGCTAATTTTGTGTCTATTTCAGAGTTAAGTGTCATGTCTGTAAATGACAATGAGCAAACACGCCCTGCTTTAGTAATATATTTCTAAAAATATGCTCCCGAAGGTACCACAGGCTAGGAACCATGCCCTTACCACTCGTGCTGAATTGGTGTGACTCATTTGCTATACTTATTCTTTGTGTGGCCCTTGCATTTTTCACGAGCCCTATAACTTCAATGATGTACCATTGATGGCAGTCCCCCCACTCTGAAAATTGTTCCAGCACCTCTGGGTTTGAGTACTTGACATATCCTCACAGCTCTGGCACATATAAAGCTGTCCCATTGCTTTAGCATTGTATAGTTCTATGACTGGAGAGACAGTTCTCAATGTTGTATTATTGTAGAAATGTTATTGCTATCGAATGATGTTGTAATCTTAATGCACTGTAATTAATTTGGGGCATCCAGTACATATTATTTTCTTCCTTGCTCCGAGATTTCCAAAGTTCATGACAAGCTCAATAGTGGCCCATCCAGCTTTGAGTGAGCCCTGGTTTGACTCAAAAGGATTAAACAATATGCATTCTGTTTTAGTTGTATTACGCTCCAGCCTCCCTTCTCTGCAAAATGTCATAAACCAATCGACCAGAAGCTGTATGCCGGAAGGAGTGTTTGATATTAGGAGCATGCCATCTGCAAATAGGAGCTCTGGCACCCTTAAGGGGAGTGTTTCTGGTGCATCACTGCAGGGAATGTCTGGATATCTCACTACTTCATTCTTGTGCAATGTGAAGAGAGTCAGAGCCAAAATACATCCCTGCCAGACCCCCCCTTCTCTACTGCTATATGAGTAATCATTTCACTCTTACTTCCCCATCTCACTTCAGCATAGCTGTTATTATGCAACCTTATTAGTATGGCTAGGATATTATCTGGCACACCCATTTCTTCCAGACCTGACCACAGTTTATGGTCTGAGATCTGATCGAAAGCTGATCACAAATCTACAAAAACCACATTGAGGTGGTCCTTCCTCAGGGTGACAGTTTTCCATTATATTGAACAGAAACAAAGGGACAGATTTACAAGAAAGTGACGCATCTGTAGGGATGCATCACTTTCCCTGTGCCACCCTGAGAAACCCTTGCGCCACCATGGATGCGCCGTATTTACAATACGGCGCACCATGGCGCAAGGATTGACAGATGCATCAGAAATTCTGACGCATCTGTTGGGGCAAAAGTCACACATTGCTGGAGTTGTGTCGCAAGCATGACGCAACTCCAGCAATGCTTTTTGAGGCCTATTCTCACTACACTGCGTCACTAAGGTTTTGAAGCAGTGGCATCCTAGAAATGACACAGTGAAAACTTGTAGATGTCACTGCCTCACTTTTACGAGGCTTTCCTGCGTTGGAACGCCTACCCTGCATACATTATACCTGACGCAGGTATAATGTGACGCAGGGCTTAACAAGGTGACGCATCTCCCTAGATGCGTCACGTTGTACATTGCCTGCATTTTTTACGCCGCTGCTGCGTCACAAAAATGACGCAACGGTGGCGCAAAAGTGTTGCAAGGGGCTTGTAAATCTGCCCCAAAGTGTTTGCCCAACTGTACTCGTTCTTTCCTGCTTGCAACGTAGAAAGAATTCTGTTCTGTTCGATCCAGTTTAGTAGCCTTTCTAATACTTGGTAACCGAAAAGCTTCTGCAAGCTATCAATTAAACTTATGGACCTATAGTCTTTTAGGTATCAGGACAATCGTGGCCCAACAGCAGGATTTTGGCAATTTCTCACTTGCAAGGGTGCAGTTAGTAATGTTATTAATGTTACGCACTCATACGTAAGGTTCTGAAACCTATAGGTTGCCTGGTATTTTGTGTGGTTCTGTAGCTTTGCCATAATTAATCCCAGCGACCAGATCATATGTTTCTTCCATCATGATCTCAAGTGGGGCAAAAGTTGTTAATCTTTTATGGTGCTATGTGTTCAATGACCCACTTTTCTCTGACCCATTGAATGAGTAAAGGTCTTTAAAGTGATCTTCCCATACCTGTGGCTCTATGTGATGGTCTAACCTTTAGTTAGATTGGTGACTGCCATGTGCAACAACATGCCAAAATATTTTGTCATCCTGGAACAACTCTTCTCTTGTTGTAGATAGAGCATGGTACCGGCAACAACAGCAGGGCACACTGCAGTAATATTTTTGTCAAGCCACTCCAGTGATCACATTTTTTATGTTACAGGGGGTGAGACATAGAAAATCCCCTTAAAGCAGATGTGTTGCTGCAGTTGAAATTGCTCCTCCTAGATCCTTCATACAATTCCAGCACTGTTGCATGACAGCTCCACATAATGCAAGACTACTCACGCATGGTTGACACTTCCTTCCCCTACACGCTTCACTGGTGTGTGCTTTGAGTGCATAGTGTGAGACACAAGTGGCAAGCCTGAATTTCGCTGTTAGCATAAGTGGGATATCAGTAATCATACAATTTAACAGTTATCAAAGTAAATGTGATTTAAAATCTGGCACGGTCACTCATCAAACTAAATGGATTGATAGTATTTCTTCTTTATAAAATGTCACTTCTCAGTATAAATTCAGCAAAAATGCAACTCAGTGTTGTTACTAAGGTGAATAACATGTGAATGAAATGATAATGCAAGGGAGTACAAATGTACCACACACTGAAAATCACTAAAGAGAAACAAAATCGGCCAATATGTGTTACAGTGCCTCAACAAAGTGTTGTTTTCCTCCAGATTCACGCTTTTCACCAGTGTAATGAAGCTCACAAACACCAACATGTGAGATCATTCAATACGTTTATCCCTTTATAACATTCCATCCACATCTCCATCAACACCAGGACTGACTCCTCAGCATCACATGAAACCTTTAACATTCTTTTCCTATAACACATTAATGCAGTCAGGGCATTCTGCTCTGCTCCAGTTGCCACACTTTCTGCTCTGAGAACAATATTTCACATATCATCAAAGCACCACTGAAAGGTCAGTGGCATGTAGGCTAGTGTTAATTAGCCTGAAGGTGCTTCAGAAAAGAGAAATATAACTTTTTAAAAGTTACTTTTCCTGCATATTTATAAAAATCCAACTTTGCCACTGAATTCGATTTTTTGTGACCAAAATATTTTATTATTTTTACTTTAGGTTATAACAATACCAAGAGACAATCTCCCACAAGGGGAGGCCAATTATTAAAAAAGAGATAACAAGGACGTGCATAGTAGAATGAGATTTTTAATAAATACTGAAAACACCACTGGACAAAAAAGGGACATTTTCTTACAGTGGTCTCTTGCACTAAAAGGAACTATGTTGTAAGTGGATGCATTCCTTCTGAGAGGGCAGAATGGAATCACTCACAGTGAAGTTAGTGAATAGCTGAAGTGAGCTGACGCATTACCATCGCTGTATGCTGTACTGGGCTTAAAACATGTGACTGACCGACCAATCAATGAAGAAGGCTGGCTCAAAAACCCTTTAACGAAGGACAGTGAATTTGAAAGGTCTTGGCTAAAGTCAGGCCTAAAAATCCATTAAATACTTATTTATCAAAAATATTTTTATCAATATCGCATACCAACTCGATAATGCTTATGGTGGTTTCTGTTCTTACTGACAGTTGCCTCCCTACTCCTAACTACCTGCAGCTAAAGCAATGATATATTAAACTTCAAGTGGGTTTCTCCAAAATACTACCGACTGAATATTAAAAAGTATTAATATTTATTCGGGTTCATATTCAGATAAAAGTTTTGGTTCATTGATTTAGGGGAAAGCTGATGTCATATGACTACCCCAACACATGAGAAAAGATGAATTTATTGCTATTCGGCGGAAAGGTGCTATTTAGAGGGTTTTCTTTATGATATTCCAATGTTATACTGATTTGTTCTACATATGTCAGTAATACAGTTTTCTAGAGAATGAAAAGTATGGAACTCATTGTTTTAGACTCAGAAATAAAACTTTTCTATAAAAGATGTAAGACACTTGATCGGGCAGTACATTTTATATATATAAATATATTACCTACTGGCGGTCGTCAGTAGGTAGTTCTAGTTAGGACCTCGTTTCTATTCAAAAAGCATTTTTTCTTTTGCCAATATCTTTGGCACTGGTTGACGAATCTTCGCGAAATTTCCAAAACTAATGGGGCGCTCCGGTCAGCTCCTGTCTTGAAAGTTTCGGGGTGATTCATCAAGCGGGGGCCGAGAAAAAAGGGGGGTCCCAAAACGCGTTTTCCCCATGTTAATTTTCATAGGAACTTTAGACAAAGCTACAGCCCGAACTGCTGAACGGAATTACACCAAATTTGGCAAAAAGGTAGGTCTTGGTTCAGAAAGAGCCCTTTTTTTTAAATGGTGTAAATCCGTTCAGTATTTCCAGAGAAATTAGAAAAAGAAAAGTTTTGAAATCTGAGCACCGAGGAGGGTTCGCGAACCCTCCCGGGCACGAGCTTCACTCTGATTGGCTGTCAACACCCCAAACCAGGAAGTGTTGGCAGCCATCTTGTGACTTGGTAACCGAGTCACAAGAAAACAGTGAAAAAAACATTTAATAAACAAGAAAAGGGGGCAGAGTAGAAACACCCTGACCCCCTAGGCATGCTGAGGGCCAAAAAAAGCATTTTTTTTTTTAAAATGGCAGAATTCGCGCTGGGTGCGCGAATCCTGCCGAGAAAATTTTAAAAAAATGAAGTGCAGTCTCCCGTGCCTCATTATTGTTAAGCCCCCGGGTGGGCCAGGTCCCGGGGGCAATTCCAAATTATATAGCGGGGGCCCGCGGGGGCCCCAGCAGCCCCGGGGACCACCACCTCCCCGGGGCTCTCATTTTTGATAAATTTTAAATGTGTTTAGGGGGCTCGAGCCCCCCCACACGCCCCGGGGACCACCACCTTCCCAGAGCTTTGCCAATTTAAACGTGGGGGCACGTGGCCCCCCCGCAGCCCCGGGGACCGCCACCTCCCCGGGGCTCTTTTTTTTAAAAAAAAGATGTGTGTGGGGGGAGCTTGAGCCCCCCCACACTGCCCCGGGGACCACCACCTCCCCAGGGCACTGAATATTCTAATTCGGGGGTCCGTAGCGGACCCCCGGGCCCCGGGGACCACCACATCCCTGGGGCTTTGAAAATGCTAGGAGGGGGGCCGCGCGGCCCCCCTCCTGGAGCCCTTGATGGCCCTGGGGACCGCCACCCCCCAGGGCCGGCTCCTTTAATGTCCCGGGGTGCCCACCCCCGGGACATTGCCGTTTGCTATGGCAGGGTGGGAGCACGGCTCCCGTCCTGCCATAGTAAACTCTGCTTTGCTTCATTGAAGCGATAGCAGGAAAACCTGCTCTCGCTTTAATGAAGCAAAGCAGGATTGCTTTTGCACAAGGGGAGCTGCATGACTCCCCTTGTGCAAAATCAATGCCGGCTCCCGCAGGAGGCCGGGAGCCGGCAGAACCGTGGCGGCATTGCGGCTCCCTCCATGGTCCCCAACGGAGAGGCCAAGCCCCGGGGGATGGGGTCCCTGGGGCCAGAAGTGGCCTGGGGGGGCACGCAGCCCCCCTCTCCCCTGAAATGAAAAAATAATAAAAAAAAAAAAAAGGAGAGGCCGGCCCCGGGGGCTGGGGTCCTTGGGGCCATAATTGGCCTGAGGAGGGGGGCCACGCGGCCCCCTCCAAATAATTAAAAAATAAAAATAAAAAAAAGTCTGGCCATGGCCTGGGGGATGGGGTCCCCAGGGGCCGAAATAGGCCTCGGGAGGGGGGCCACGCGCCCCCCTTCCCGATTTAAAAAATATATATATATATATAAAAAGGGGTCAGACCCTGGGGGATGGGGTCCCCAGGGCCCCAAAAATGTAAAAGAAGGGGGGCCACACAGCCCCCTTGTAAAAATATATATAAAAAAAGCCGGCATGTAGCCGGAGGCCACGCCTCCTTTCTCCACCACTCTGCAAACGCGCCCCTGGCGCGTTGTTGGTTAGGAATTAATTCCCTTGAATACTGAGGGTCCATGGGGCCAACTAGCCCACCAGGTACCTCCAGTATGCGCCACAGAGCTGTGTTGCAGAGAGGTGGTCTGAGGCCACACCCCTTTTTACACCACTCTGCAAACGCGCCTCTTGGCGCACTGGTGGTGGGGCGATGAGGTCCTCTTGTGTCCTGAGGACCTCAGGACACAAGTGGACTTCATCCCCCGAGCAGCAGTGCACCAGGAGCTGCGTTTGCAGAGCGTTGTAAAAAGGGGGCATGGCCTCGGACCACCTCTCTGCAATCTAGCTGTGTGGTGCTTACTGGAGGTTCCTGGTGGGCTAGTTGGCCCCCAGGGACCCTCAGTATTCAAGGGGACTTAATCCCCCAACTTAGAACACGCCAGGGGGTGCGTTTGAAGAGTGGTGGAGAAAGGGGGCGTGGCCTGTGTCCACCTCTCAGCAATCCCACTGTGTGGGGCTTACTAGAGGTAAGAGGTAGGCTAGTTGGTCCCTAAAGGACCCCCAGCAGCGAAGGGGACTTGAATCTCCATCCAAGAGTGCGCCAGGGAGCGCATTCGCAGAGTGGTGGGCAAAGGGGGCGTGGCCTGTTATGAGAACTTAGCAATCCTGCTGTGTGGGGCTTACTGAAGATAATAGGAGGGGTAGTTGGCCCCCAAGGTTGTCGTTGGGGCCAACTACCCCTCTTGTTACCTGTAGTAAGTCCCACACAGTAGGGTTGCTAAGACGTCTAAGGAGGACATGCCCCCCTTTCTCCACCACTCTGCAAACGCGCCTCCTGGCAGGCTACGGGTTGGGGGATGAAGTCCAATTTACTCCTGAGGGACTTTGGGGGCCAAGAAGCCCTCTTGGTACCTCCTCTAAGTCCTATGCAGCGGAATTCCTGAGCGCTGGTTGGAGGCCCAGCACCCTTTCTCCACCACTCTGCAAACGTGACTACTAATTAAAGAATCATCTTTCTGCACCTCTGACTTAGAGGTAGTTTTAATCCCCCTGCCCTATTATGTACTAGGGCCTTACAGAGGAGGTCATGCCAATCACAGGGGTACCCCAACGCATAGTGTTCCCTATTGTATGTAGGTGTTTTCACTGTATTCTAAGTGTCTTTAAGCATAGCACTGGCTCTAGGCCTGGTTAGTCAGAGTCAGTTACCACCAGTACCCGTCAGCAAAAAGTTGGGGGCACAGGATGACTTTGCAACAAGGCCTCTTTCTGCTCCTCTGTTAGTTCTTTGTGCACATCTCCTGCTTCTTTCTGCACCTTTCTTCGTCTTTCTGGACTTCTGTTGCCTCTTTCTGCATTTCTATTGCTTCTTTCTGCGCCTTTCTTCCTCTTTCTGCACATGTCCTACCTCTGTAGGCATAGTAAGAAATTAGCATTTAAAAAACCTTTGAAATTCACTCAAAAAACCACAGGTTTCAGGGACATTATAGTTAGAAATTAGCATTTAAAAAACCTTTGAAATTCACTGAAAAAACCATAGGTTTCAGGGACGTTATAGTTAGAAATTAGCATTTAAAAAACCTTAGAAATTCACTGAAAAAACCACAGGTTTCAGGGACGTTATAGTTATTTGGACATTTCAGTCGTACAAAACCAGAGAAATTCGGCCGTTATAGTTAGTTCAGCTAACTATAACTTGTGCCCCCGCAATGCACTGCTGATGACGTCACATATTACATCATTCATGACATGGTCAGTGACATCATTGATGACATCACTGATGACATCTCAAATGACATCACTGATGACATCACTGATGACATCATCCACATGAAAATCTGATGCACCTCCTCACACCCTAATATAACCTTTGATACACCCACTCTAAAATACAGACTACAATTTTCGAAACCATAGACACACCAAAACCAGTTACTACATACCCACTCACTGATTCCTAGGTCTACACACACATCCACTCATTCACCCATACAGTCACTCATACATGCAGTCACTCATCAATACAACACTATCATATGCACTCATACACCTATACAGACACTCACACACTGCCACTCATCCAGTGTTACTCACACACCTAGTCAGTCATGCAAAGAATCAATCACACTTCCATTTACTCACCTATACAGTTATACACACACCACCTCACTTATTCATACAGATACTAACACATACTTACTCTCTTATACAATCACTGATACAAGTACACACTCATCCATACAGCCACTCTCACAATCACTCACTCTCATGGATAGTCATTGATATACTCCAACTCTCACATACACTGCCTCTTACATATGTAGTTACTCAGACATGTACCACTGAGACATCCATTCACTCACCAACACACCCATACACACACTCACCCACCCATACAGCTGTTTCCACATGCACTCTTGAAGCCATACACCCAATGAATCAACCACTCACATATCTATGCACAGAGTCACACACCTCCCACCCATCCACACAGACACTCAGGCACCCATACAGATACTCAGATAACCAATCAATAACCCATATACATACTCATGTAGCTACTCACCAACCGATGCAGCCACTTACACACCGACTGACAGACTGATACCGACATTTACACAGTTTAGTCACTAACCCATGCATTCAGTAAGACACATTTAATCGCTCACTTATACAGTCAGTCATGCACCTACTAAATCATCTATTCAGGCACTTGTACACCCACTCATTCTTCAATACACCTTGGCATATATATATATATAAAACATATTTAAACTTTACAGAAACACACATTCACTGGATGATGTCATCAGTGATGTCATTTGAGATGTCATCAGTGATGTCATCAGTGATGTCACTGACCATGTCATGAGTGATGTAATATGTGACGTCATCAGCAGTGCATTGCGGGGGCGCGAGTTATAGTTAGCTGAACTAACTATAACGGGCGAATTTCACGGGTTTTGTACGAGTGCAATGTCCAACTAACTATAACTGTCCCTAAAACCTATGGTTTTTTCAGTGAATATATATATATATTGCACCGAAGATTCCCCACAGTCACGCTTCGGCGGGGAAAAACGAGCCACTCCAATTTGCTCAGGTAAGTCAGATTTTATTCGTAGAGGGCAACAAACGACGCGTTTCAACCTCTCTCGGGGTCTTGGTCACATGACCTGTTGTTGAAACCAGGAATTGATATAGGTTTCCAAAGTTTACACGTCACAGCGTGCACAATTAACAGTGAAAAAAGACTGTGTTGCAGGGCAATTCATGCCGGTCAGAAGACAATATACAATTCATTCATTGTATTGCAATGTGATATATATAAATTAAATTAAATAAATTACGTGATTAGGGTAAAGTAACTATACAGTTGACACAGTGTAAATAAATGTTTTATTTAGCCAACTACCAAGAGTTGTTTACTAGTGTGAAGAATGGTGGTATGGTGAATATCCGAGACTACGGTAGTGATACTGGTTGCCTAACCTTATTCAGTGCTCGTTTTAGAGTATTCTGTGATCGTGACTAATGAGGGTATAGTACCCACGGTATAAATCGGACGTTGGTCTATACATGTTGCCTGTTGTTACAGAGGGGTCGGCTCGTGTTCGGGCTATGTGGGTGGATTCTACTAAGTACAGTGATTGGGGAGTTTGGTGAGGAAATCAATATGATTGAATGATTGAAAGGATCTGGGTATAGTACCCGTTGTCCTAAAACTATTTCTAAGGATGTATGGGTAATATAATCATAGAGCTATGGCTCGACTAACACAACGACCCACAGCAGCGACCCACATGGGTTTCAACAGCAACTACCAGTCCCATAAATCATTGCGGATGAACTCACCTGAGACGCATTTGGTCATGAATGATGTCAATAAAAGGGGATGTTACTGGTGGTTATTGCTTGCTGATCTTTGTTTGAACTGCCCAGGAAGAAGGTCGTGTGCCCGAAACGCGTAGGCAGAAACCTGGAATTGCGTGTCTTGCAGCGGCGCTTGTGCTTTTCCAACTGAGTCACCCTGAGAGTGCATCTCAAGAAAAGGCAACTTTTGAATTTGGTATTAAGTGGCCCTGCCTGTGGCCACGAGACTGCACCGCCACAATACCCTTGTGGGTCCGAGCTGACTTATTGGGGGCAGCGTGAATCGGAACAGAGTGTTGTTGGGTGATTTTCAAGTACGCTTTGCACGTGACATGCTATGGTGCCTTTGAGAACTTTAATTTTGATTACAAAAGTTGGCAGCGACCCACATGGGTTTCAACAGCAACTACCAGTCCCATAAATCATTGCGGATGAACTCACCTGAGACGCATTTGGTCATGAATGATGTCAATAAAAGGGGATGTTACTGGTGGTTATTGCTTGCTGATCTTTGTTTGAACTGCCCAGGAAGAAGGGCGTGTGCCCGAAACGCGTAGGCAGAAACCTGGAATTGCGTGTCTTGCAGCGGCGCTTGTGCTTTTCCAACTGAGTCACCCTGAGAGTGCATCTCAAGAAAAGGCAACTTTTGAATTTGGTATTAAGTGGCCCTGCCTGTGGCCACGAGACTGCACCGCCACAATACCCTTGTGGGTCCGAGCTGACTTATTGGGGGCAGCGTGAATCGGAACAGAGTGTTGTTGGGTGATTTTCAAGTACGCTTTGCACGTGACATGCTATGGTGCCTTTGAGAACATTAATTTTGATTACAAAAGTTGGCAGCGACCCACATGGGTTTCAACAGCAACTACCAGTCCCATAAATCATTGCGGATGAACTCACCTGAGACGCATTTGGTCATGAATGATGTCAATAAAAGGGGATGTTACTGGTGGTTATTGCTTGCTGATCTTTGTTTGAACTGCCCAGGAAGAAGGGCGTGTGCCCGAAACGCGTAGGTAGAAACCTGGAATTGCGTGTCTTGCAGCGGCGCTTGTGCTTTTCCAACTGAGTCACCCTGAGAGTGCATCTCAAGAAAAGGCAACTTTTGAATGTGGTATTAAGTGGCCCTGCCTGTGGCCACGAGACTGCACCGCCACAATACCCTTGTGGGTCCGAGCTGACTAATTGGGGGCAGCGTGAATCGGAACAGAGTGTTGTTGGGTGATTTTCAAGTACGCTTTGCACGTGACATGCTATGGTGCCTTTGAGAACTTTAATTTTGATTACAAAAGTTGGCAGCGACCCACATGGGTTTCAACAGCAACTACCAGTCCCATAAATCATTGCGGATGAACTCACCTGAGACGCTTTTGGTCATGAATGATGTCAATAAAAGGGGATGTTACTGGTGGTTATTGCTTGCTGATCTTTGTTTGAACTGCCCAGGAAGAAGGTCGTGTGCCCGAAACGTGTAGGCAGAAACCTGGAATTGCGTGTCTTGCAGCGGCGCTTGTGCTTTTCCAACTGAGTCACCCTGAGAGTGCATCTCAAGAAAAGGCAACTTTTGAATTTGGTATTAAGTGGCCCTGCCTGTGGCCACGAGACTGCACAGCCACAATACCCTTGTGAGTCCGAGCTGACTTATTGGGGGCAGCGTGAATCGGAACAGAGTGTTGTTGGGTGATTTTCAAGTACGCTTTGCACGTGACATGCTATGGTGCCTTTGAGAACTTAAATTTTGATTACAAAAGTTGGCAGCGACCCACATGGGTTTCAACAGCAACTACCAGTCCCATAAATCATTGCGGATGAACTCACCTGAGACGCATTTGGTCATGAATGATGTCAATAAAAGGGGATGTTACTGGTGGTTATTGCTTGCTGATCTTTGTTTGAACTGCCCAGGAAGAAGGGCGTGTGCCCGAAACGCGTAGGCAGAAACCTGGAATTGCGTGTCTTGCAGCAGCGCTTGTGCTTTTCCAACTGAGTCACCCTGAGAGTGCATCTCAAGAAAAGGCAACTTTTGAATTTGATATATATATATATATATATACATATACATCTATATATATATATATATAGTTGTATATGTGTATATATATATATTGTCAGAAATAAAACTTTTCTATAAAAGATGTAAGACGCTTGGTCGGGCAGTACATTATATATATATGTATATATATATATATATATATATATATATATATATATATATATATATATATATATGTATATATATATAAAATTCAAGAATACAGCTATCTTGATTTGAGCCTACACTAATTAATGCTGAAATATTCTTTATTAGATGAATGCAGATAGAGACAGTGGGAGCGGGAGGGGGAAGAGAACAAAACAGAGAGACTGAGAAAGAAAGAGAATTACGCAGTGGGAAAGGAAGAGGGAAAAAGTGATCAAGGGTGATAGAGAGCAAGAGGGGAGCACAATGTGAAAGGGAGAGGGCTAGAGTGATAAAGTTAGTATGTAAGATAAAGGCATATAGATACATATTTGGATATAAATGTATGTATAAAGAGAGAGAAAGAATGTGAAATAAGGAAATTACAGAAAATGGAAAAGATGGAGAAAGAGATAAAGATGGGGGAGGAGAGGACCATACTATTTGTTTGTGGGAAAGATATAGATAGACAATGATATAAAGATTACGAGTGGGTGCATAATTAAGATAGGTAGGTATTGTTAAACAGAGAAAAAGATACTAAGAGGGAGACATAAATAAGGGTACTGTATGCTTCGGTGATCAAGAGAGAGAAACAAAGAGCAAGAAAAGAAGATAGGGGTAAAGAAGCAGAGTAAGAGAGAGAGGAAGAGGAAATGAAAATGAGAGAAAGGAACAGACAGTAAGAGAGAGAGAGAGAGAAAGTCAGAGAGGTAGAGAGATGGGTGCAGTGAAAAAGGGAGGTGGAAATAGCAATCGTGGGAGAAAGTGAGAGAAAGCTATAAATATATATGTCAGTGTCATTATGTTTAAGTCAGTTTCCATAGGAAAAGCATTTTTTTTCTTAAACCTTTTGGGAGTTTTGAAAAATCGGCATTAAACTTTCCTTAAAAGGTAATCTACTATAGGTCCTTCATGTTAGGTTTTGTGAAGTTCTATCAACTAAAAAGGGGCTCCTAAAAAGGTGATTTTCCATTTGAATTGCCATAAGGTTATTTGCTCTTCGATACAGAAAAAAGGGTTAAAAGCTAGAGCTATCTGAACCATTAGTGTGCAAACAGTCGTCAGATCCAGGTTTGCAGACCTTCTGTGGATATCCATTTAAAAATAAAGGCCCCTACTGGGCCCCTCATTGCTCATTTCAAGTCAGTAGTACCAACTTTTGCTCTGTGAACCTGTTAAAACATGGCCCACGACTAAAATACCCAGCCAACCCACAGGCCAATTCAGGCTCTTCATTTTTGAAGGCTGTGGGCATCGGGGTTGACAACAAATACAATGCTCATCACCTCACTATATTAATACCAGTAAATAACAACACTTAAATGGAAAATGTTTAACCAATAAATAATACTGTTTTCATAGCCCTCGCTTTCTAAGTGGTAAGTGATATCTAATTTAATATGTTCATTTATTTATGGCACTTGTAACTGCATCTGTCTCATTAACGGTGAGGACAAAAGCATTGCACGTGGTTTGCATGGCTTTTGTGCGAGTAATAGAATTTGGTCGTAACCATTCTTTCCAAATTTATATGGATTTTCGTTTTTAATTTGAAAACTGCAGTTTTACTGTGTTTGTGTGAGGGTGAGAGAAAGAAAGCAGGCCAAAAAGAGTTATTTTGTGTGCCATGCAGAGAAAAAGAAATAAATAAGTGAAAGGTTAAGAGAGAGAGAGAGAAAGATTGTGATTAAGCTAAATGGAGAATGTGTGTGTATGTGAGAGAGAGCGTCAGAGTGAGACAAAGCGAAGGAAAGATAGTACATGTTTTGAAGGCAAGGAGAAAGAAATAAAGAACAAGAAAAAAAAATAAAGTTAGAGAGTGAGCGACAGAGAGAGAAAGTGAAAAAAGCAGAGAAAGAAAAAGACGGGAAGTGAAAGAGAGAGAGAGAGAGAGTGTGAGAAGCAATATATTCAGGTCCCAAAATGTAGCTTAATGCTATAACTCTGTGAAGCCTTTTTTGTTTCTGCTGGTGTAAAACTGTGTCCTTATCAGAATGTGACAGGAATATGCAAAGGCAACAGGGGGGTAACCTCGTGGGGGGGGGGGGAGGGAGAGGGGAGTGGATGCAGGAAAGCTGATTAAATAGACTTTGTATGCATAAACATGAGAGAGCACTGGCAACCCACCCTGGAGGTGGGTAGTGAAGAGCAAGCTGGCTTCACTTAAAAGGATCCCTGGGTGTGCTTGTCTCCCCTGTGAAGACTCATGCAGATCAGGTGTTAAATTGCCTTATTGTGGAGCCAGTCTGGTGTGTGCATGGACCAAACACGTACAGGAAATTCAATGCGACCAGTGACAATAGTTGTGCTGCTGTATTCCCTGTTTGCTCGATGAGTCTATTTAAAACATGATACTATCTAGTCCCTCTCGTATGCTTATAGCCCTGTTTGCCTGTTATTTCAGACAGTCAGTCTCAGAGTGTGTCGAAGTCTAGTGCTGCGCCGCTGCTGTCAATCACATTTGAAATCACAGGTAGGTGAATCAGAGCATCCGCCTGACAATTCAGCTGCCATTGGGTAGCACTGAAATGCCCCTCCCAGAGTCACCTGTGAGCAGTAGACCTACAAGTAGTCGTTCTGTGCTGTGCATCCTGTGTATAGCTCACACTCTTGATTAAAAAAAGCATCCCCAAAACCTGGCATTGCCACATGAATTGCATAATGTGTACCTTCTACAGAATGCGGGTCCGGTTCACAAAGGTTTACTCTATACTTGTAAACTGAGCAGTGCATACTTTACGCCCATGCTTATGCACAATTCAATTCCTTTTTAGTATTCACAGAAATTCCCTTCTAATTCATGCATAATATATACATGTTGTACAGTATGTGCATTTCTGTTTGGTGTTCACAAACCTTAACCCTTTTTACTAATTTCTTTAACACCTAGGGTTAGGAAACTTGTGGAATCATGTTTTCATTTTTTTTGTGTGTTTTCTTTTGTTTGTTTTTTGTGTGTTTTTTTTGTAACACCTGGCAGTCATTCAAACACTTCTTTCAGAAGACTGATACACTTTCCTAGAATTTCCGATTATTAAGAGTTGCATTCATCATACCCATCTCAGTACTCTTAACACATGTACATTACATGACTGTTCTCTATGAACCGTGAGTAATGTATGATGCAAACATGGTGTTTTTCCTAGTCTGTCTGGCTTTTGAAAACCTTTCTGAATTGGGCCCAGTGTGTTCTGCAATGTAGAACTGTTCTCCTAAGTACGGCATTACACTTTCAATTTCAGTGATTTGGTTGTTAAAATTGCCTGTTTTCGTTTCCAGTCTCATGTGGTGTAATTTTAGGCATGGTTCCATAATTCATGCTTTTCAGGGATTGAAAGGAAACACTTAGAATTCATCCATCCCCTTAATAAATCAGAAAACAAACATGACCTTTCTCATTCCTGATAATGTGTTAACTATATAGCTAAAGAAGGGGCTGCAGTTAGTTTAATTTTAGGTCGGATTAAGAAGCGTTCTGTGTCTGGAAAACCCTCTGCATCTTGTAGAATTTGGCTAATTATCAGATAGAAAAGTCTGTGGCGGTGGGGATTTGTTCACCATATTAACTGTGTAGTAGCGCTATTGTGCCTTTTATATGCAGAGGTCTTCACATCCTTACAATTACAATAGTCGTTTCACTAATGACTATACATTACGTTTTTTTTAATTGGATTAAGGGACATTTTGCGAGGTTAAGGGTGCACACAGAATAGAAAAGAATGCAGGGGAACTAAGAAAAAAAGATAAAGACAGAAAAGGCCTATATTGAGGTAGAATTAATTTACCAAATCATGCTTCTCTCTCCCTCACCTTGCACCTCCCCCCCCCCCTCCCCCAGCACCACCACTCCATTGGAACATGGCATTTGTTCAAAGAAAGTAGCTGTACCCTTAAAAAAATCTTTAGAACTAGATAGAAATCATTGCCTTTGTTGCAGCAAAGGTACAGTTGAAAGGGAAGAGCTCTACATGCGACGAGGAGCTAAGGTGCCAGAGTGAGGGGGAGGGAGCTGTGGACTATTTTTTGTGCTTTGATGGGGATGAAAGAAGATGGAGATTTGAAGGAGAGATGTGTATCGGTTTCCCTGCGCTTGGGCTTATAGCACATTTAATGACGCCGCACGCGCGCGCGGGCTGCCATGTTGAGCGGCGCTCCGCGCGGCCTCTGCTTCTCCCTCGCAGAGACGGCTCGTGACGCACCGCTGTTCAATAGACCTCATTGATTCCTCTCATGAGCGGGGCGCGCATGTGCCAGGCTGATTCAATCTTTGTCGCATAAATTAAAAGTGGTTCCTGAGGGCCTTAATTTCGTAAACCACTGTAACAGCTGTCACGAGATACGAGAGGCTAATTTGCTGAGCTCAGCAGCTGGGCAGGCTTCGAAGTTGATCTGCCTGGTCATTAGTCACAGCACTGTATGGGACTGGCAGTGGTAGATACGCCGTGACAGGCCTAGAACTTACAGCTGGGAGACAGCCGTCATTAAACCGGGGCGCGTGGGTCTTGTCATGTGTAATACTTTCAGATAAGTGTGCAAAATCAGTGACGTCGAATAATCCGCGGCTAGAGCACGAGAGGAGAGGTTCCAAATTACAATCATGAATTGTCAATCAATCCTCAGACCTAAGAATACAATGTCAAACAGTCGGATCGTTGAAAATGCATCGTCCGTCAAACCTTAAAAATGGTAAATTCACGTTTCACCACAGTAGCTTTCTAAACCGAGCTGTGATCGGCAATTGTTATAGTGAATCTTGTCAGCATTTAAAGCTGAATTCTGTATGAAAGCGTTGCCTGCTTTTTAATATTTTTATTGGAGGCAGTTTACAATACATGTATTTTTAATAATAAATGCTTCTTTTTAGTTATACTCTTGTATGCAGTGAAAATATGTAAAATCTAAAAAACAACATTACACCAAGACCAGTTTTCAAATTCTGACAGGTTTCCAATAAATTGAGGTATCCAAAAAACGATAATAAAAACATAATCTGAAATACCCAGTGTTAAAGGAAATGTAGCAAAATGTAGGTGTGATATTATGCAGCTTTTGACCAATGATACTCTCCTGAGGACTTTTATTAAATACACATTACACAATTCAATTTAAATTTGTGGCACTACATTTTATTTAAGTCATCACAATGTAAAACCGTCGAATGTTTAAATAGAAAAATAGCTTACCTTGATATCATATATTTTATATTTCCGGCAGCTCCATATCCTACAAAAGCATGCACCCTGTGATTGGCTTCATTTCCATGCCATAGTCCTGTTAGAAGAGATGGGTGCTCCCTCAGCACATAGTTATTGCTTGAAGGATGGCTCATGTTCTGCTACACCTCACAACTATTGTTTGGAAGTGCCTTCTCCATACATTTTAACCAGTTACGGTGACCACAATGTCAGTGCTGTAAGATATGTTCTCTGTGACCCCGGGAAAATTTCTTTTGATTCTGCCACAATTGCAACTTTAATTAAAAATAGCAAAAAGTTGCCTGTAACGGAATTCTGATCGTCAGAGAGCTAATTTTGGCTTAAGGCAACAAACAATATGCAGTGTGGTAACGAAAAAATCTCTGACTCTTTCAAGAACACTTGATGGGTGTTCAAGCATTTACCAAGGAGAAGATGCGCTCAAACGTGGGTCCATTTGCAGTACATTCTCGCCTGCAAAAAGGCCCATACTTCTGCATAATTCAATTCTTTTTGAGTATTCTCAGAAATTCCCTTCTAATTCATGCAGAATATATACATTTTGTAGTGTATCTGCATATCTGTTTGGTGTTCACAAACCTTAACCATTTTTACAAATGCTTTCAACTCCTGCAGTAGGTAGGGTTAGGGATCTTATGGAAACAATGTTAGAAATTGGGTTTTTAGTTGGCAGAGGTATGCACCTTTTCCAAGTAGGGACCACAATCCTAGTTAGGGTAAGTCAGATCCACAACCTAAATTAACCTGTGCTCACACTCTGGTAGCTTGGCACAGAGCAGTCAGGCTTAACTTAAGAGGCAATGTGTAAAGTATTTGTGCACACTTTAATAACAGTAACACAGTGAAAACACATCAAAAATACTCCCCACCAGGTTAGAAAAATATTTATCTGAGTAAAACAAGACTAAATCGACAAAAATCCAATCAGTAGAAGTCGAGTCATACATTTTAAAAGTATAAATCCAAAAACAGTGCTTTAAAGTCAATAGTGCTTAAAGGTTACTTGAGGTCGCATTAGAGCGGTACAAATCCAAAGTACAGGCCAATTGTGATGGAGGGCAGGCTGGATACAGGACCCACGCAGGGCCCTCTGAAAAAGTATCTTGTATGGAGCAAAGTGTCGACGCTGAGAGCACAATGTGTAGGTCTTCTCCACGCAGTCGGGTCGATGTGTCAGAGTCGAGCCTAGCAGATGGTGTCGGAGGATCGGCGCTGCGTCGTTATTGAACCTCACAGCTTTGTCTTCGGATTGGCGCAATGTCATCGTCGAACCTCGCAGTCAGGACCCATTTCGTTGTTGCATCTGCACTGCGTCAGAGGGCACTGCGTTGGTTCCAATTGGTGCAAAGTTATCACAGCATCAATTGTTGCAGAAAACAGCTGCAGAACCCACTTCTAAGGCCCAGGACTGGAGAGGGGCACTGTAGGCAAGGGTTGGACTCACAGATGGCAGAGTGTAGTAGCCCAGCAGAATTGCAAAAAGTCTGTTGTGTGCCTGAGACTTCAGAAAAATAGGCAAGCCAACAAGCCCTTGGAGAATCTTGGGTTCAAGGATGTAGAGAACATGTCCAGTTCTTCTTACTCGCAGACAAGAAGCAGCAGCCCAACACAGCAGCGCAGGTAGCAAAGTGGCAGTCCCTTTAACAGGTCAGCAATCAGCAAGCAGCAGGCCAACACAGTAATGCAATGACGTTAGCTAAGTGGCAATTCCCCCTACAGCACAGCAGCTCTTCATCCAGGCAGAATGTCCTTTGTTCCAGTAAAGTTCTGATTTGGTGTGTCAGGCGCCCAGTACTTATACCCAAATGTACCTTTGAAGTGGGGAAGACATCAAAAAGGCCTTTTAAAATCACAAGGTCTCTGCCTTTCCTGCCCTGGCTCCAGACTCACTACAGGGGGGTATGCAGCTCTTTGTGTCGGGACAGGCACAACCCTATTCAGGTGCAAGTGTCAGCTCTTCCATCCAAATCTACCTCAGGAAGGCCCATCAGCCTGGTGATGTGCCATCAGCATACAAATGTCACACACCAGCTCCCTTTGTGGGTGACTGTCTAGAGGGAATGCACAAAACCCAGCAGTCACTTAACCTAGATGTGTATTCAGAGACAGTGAGAGGCACAGAATGTTTAAAGTAAGAAAATACTAACTTTCTAAAAGTGGCATTTTCAGACTTACAATTTAAAATCCAACTTCATATAAGCTGTGATTTTGACACCAAACTCCAAATTTCTATCTGCTTCCATTTGGAAATTACTCTTAAAAGGTGTTTAAGGTAATTCCAATGTTAACCTATGGGAGAGATAGTCCTTGAAGTACTGAAAAATTAATTTAAGAGTATTTCACTACCAGGACATGTAAAACTTAGAAGTACATGTGATGCTTTTTAAATATACTGCACCCTGCCCATTGGGCTACCTAGTGCCTACCTTAGGAGTGACTTACATGTAATAATAATGAAGGTTTGTGTCTGGAAAGTAGTTTAACTTGCCAGGTCGAAATGGCAGTTTAGAACTGCACATACAGGCTCCGCAGTGGCAGGGCTCAGCCAGGTGTACAGGACTAATGAGTGGGTGGCAAAATCAGTGCTGCAGGCCCACTAGTATAATTTAATTTACAGGCCTTGGGCACATATAGTGCACTTTACTGGTAACTTCTGAGCAAATTAAATATGACAATTTTGGATAAGCCAATGTTACCATGTTTGAGTACAGAGCATGTGCACTTTAGCACTGGTTAGCAGTGGGAAAGGGACCGGATTCCTAAACCCAGCAAAAAAGAAGTCAGCAAAACAGGAGGTCAGAAGGCAAAAGTCAGGGGAAACCACAGCAAGGAAGCCAGGTTTAACAATCGTGTTTTCATTTTTTGTGTGTATTTTCTTTTGTTTGTTTTGTGTTTTTATGTACACCTGGCAGGCCATCAAACACTTCTTTCAGAAGACTGATACACTTTCCACAATTTCGGCAATATTTGAGCCAAATCAATTTGGGGGTCATTTAGGTACCCACATGTTTGGGAATTGCATTTTTCTCTGGATATTTCAATACTCAAAAGATTAAAGCTTTGTGGTTGTTTACCTAGTTTGCATCAAATTGTTCTTTCCTTTACCCTGACACTCCTCCGAGTGCACCTTCGTTCAAAATGTACATGTGTGTGTGTGTGTGCGTGTGTGTAGTGTACCTATAATTAAGAGTTGCATTTATTATACCCACCTATGTACTCTTAACACATGTACATTACCTGACTGTTCTCTATGAACCTTGAGTAATATATGATGCAAACTTGGTGTTTTTTCCAAGTCTAAGTCTGGCTTTTAAAAACTTTCTGAATTGGGCCCTGTGTGTTCAGCTATGGTCTCCTAAGTACGGTGTTACACCTTCAATTTTCATGATTTGATTGTTAATTTGTCTATTTTCATTTCCAGTCTCAAGTGGTGCAATTTAGTGCATGGTTCCATCATTCAAATCTTTTCAGAAATTGTAAGGAACTCTTCAGAATTCATCCATCTCATTAATAAATCAATTTATGTAGAAATCAAACATGACCTTTCACATTTCTTATAATATGTTAACAGTATAGCTAAAGGAGGGACTGCAATTAGTTTGGCTTTAGGTCTGATTAAGAGTTCTGTGTCCGGAAAAACCTCTGCATCTTGGAGAATTTGGCTAATCATCACATAGAAGATTGCAGTGAGCAAAACATGAACTAATGAGGATATGAAAATCATAGTGAGAAGAGCATTTGGGGTGTAAGATTGGACGAATTAGCAGCTGCCTTCTAGGAAGGCCGCGATCAGGAAACATAGTCCAGTCCATTTTGCTCTGTTATTTCTGTGAGTTCTTGGATATGTTCTTGAGTGGAGAGGTCAGTGTGGTTGCAATTGAGAGACATCTGTGGATACTGAAGCACATACCTACTAAGACACTCCCTGTGGCAAAGATTTAAGCTGCTTGAGCGGTTAGAGATAACGCTAAATCTTTTGGGTGGAGAAAAAGAAGAAACATATGAAGGAGGGGGCGTGATAAAAGCCATATGGACAGAGGCAAAGGTGCCTTGTTATGGTATGTTACGCAGATTTGTAGAGTGCACTATCTCCCTGGAGGGTATCCTGGTGCTTAGCAGATGTGAGTCTAGCCTAACCTAGGGCCTCGCAGACCTACTCAAAAAGCCAGGTCTTCAGCTTCCTGTGAAATTCAAGAAATGCAGAAGAGGCTCTTATGTGTGGCGGCAGGTCCTTCCACACTTTAGGAGCGATGTAGGAGAAGGCTCGACTGCTGGATCTGGTGTTCTGTATTCCGTATGTGAGTCTAGATAAGCAGAGGTGTCTGAAAGGTTTGTGAAAGCAGACGCAATTGATGAGGTATGCTAAGCCAGTGTTTTATAGTGCCTTGAAAGTGTGGGTGAAGAATGAATTGTGCTCCTTGGTATATGGGAACCAATGGAAGCTCTTCAGATGTGGTGTGATGTGAGTTCAGCATGGGAGGTTGAGAGTCATTCTTGCCACAGAGTTCTAAATGACCGGCAGCCTCCGAGTGAGTTTTTTGTTGATCCCAGCAAAGAGGGTGTGCCCATAGTCCAGCTTGCTTGTGAAAAGGGTGTGCATGGCGTCTTTCCATGTGCTGATTGGGAGCCATTTGAAAATCTTCCTCAGCATCTTCAGGGTAGGGAATCAGGCTGTGACAGCAATGGCTTGGGTGGTCCTTTCGAGTTTGCTGTTGATGAAGATCCTGAGCTTCTTGGCATGTGTGGTGGGGGAGAGTGTCGGTCCTAGCTCTGGTGGCCACCAAGAGCACTCCCACAGTGAAGTGCTCTTTCTGAAGATCATGATTTTGGTCTTGTCGGTGTTCAGCTTCAGACAGTTGGCCTTCATCCAGTGGGTTATTCCAGACATGTAGGCATTGAACTTGATCCGTGTACTGGGCATCTTGTCCGTGAGGGAGAGAATGAGCTGTGTAGGAGCGGACATTAATGTTGTGTTAGTGGATGATGCTGGCTGGAGGGATCATGTATGCATTGAAGAGGGTCGGGCTCAGGGAGGATCCTTGAGGAACTCCACAAATGAGGCCCTGGACATCTGAGGTTCAGGGTGCCATGCTAACTGACTGGGTCCGTCTAGTCAGGAAAGAGCAGATCCATTGGAGTGCCTGTCCTTGGAGGCTTTGGATGAGGATGAGGTGTGAGACCGTGTCAACTGCTGAAGACAGGTTCAGGACAATGAGGTCCGCTGTGTCTCCTCGGTCCAGAGTCATACAGATGTAATCTGTGGCAGGGATGAGGGCATTTACCATGCTGATGGTGGATCTGAAACCAGATTGAATGGTGTTGAGAAGTTGTTGGTTGTTGAGGTATTTGGTAAGGCATCTGTTGATGTTTTTCTCTAAGACCTTGGCTGGGAATGGTAGCAGGCAGATCAGTTTGTAGTTGGTGAGCATTGAAGTTTCCTTAGAGAGTTTCCTCAGCTATCGGGGACAGTTGCATGTTTCTAGGCATCTGGCAAGGTCGCAGAAGAGGTGTAGGTATTTAAAATGGGTGTGAGCATGGTGCTGATGGGTTGCAGTCCTCAGGAGTAGATGTGATGTGGCAGGGGTCCAGTGGGTGGACTTCTTGATGGTTGCGATTTCCTCTGGGATGATGACCACCCATGTGGCTAGCATTGGTTCTTTGAATAAGATTAAGAGGCATTTGGTGAGGTTTGTCTGGTCCAATTGTGGGTCAAAGTTGCTGTAAATGGCAGTGATTTTGTTGCTGAAGAATCGAGAGAGACTTTTGAAGAGGTCCTGGGAGGGGGTGATCAAGTTGGAGGCTGTGGCTAGTGAGGTGAAATCCTTTACAATGATAAAGATTTCTTTGCTTCTGTTAGCTATGGAATTGATTCAGTCTGCCAGAGCAGCACGTTTGGTGGTCCGGATCATTGGTGGAAGTGTCTCAGGGTGGTTTGAACAAACTCCTGTCTGCATTGTCCTGGCTTATTCTTAATTTGCGCTCTAGTGTTTTGCAAACATGTTTCATCAGTCTGAGTTCCTCCATATGCCAACTGGCCTGGGATCTAGATCTTGTTGTATTGCTGTGCTTGAATGGGGCTGTGAGTCAGTACAGGAATCAATACAATTGTTGAAATTCTTGATGGCTTTGGGGAGGCTATTGCTGTGTTCAGGTCGGTGGGTGTTGAGAAGGGTGTTCCAGTATTTGTCAGTGATGCTGCTCCAGTTCTGGCAGGCTGGTATGGTTGTGGGGTGTGTGTGAACTTAACCAGGATAGGGATGCTAAACTTGCTGAGGGCATGATCTGTCCATGAGGCTGGTTTTGGCTCTTCTACTCAGATGTTGTCAAAAGTTGTGAAAATAGGGTGCCGGAGGTGTTCAACAATTTGGGTAGGTCCTTTTACTTGTTGGGTGAAGTACAGGCTTCCAAAGTTTTTGGTAAATGCTTTTGAGCTGGGGTTGGCGTGGTCTACCAGGTGGAAGGTAAGACCTCCAAGTAGGATATAATTGTTGTGAAGTACATGATGGTGTCATTGAAGTTGGTGTGTGGTTCACGTGGTCTATAGATAAGAGTGCCCCTTAGAGTGAAGTTGGTTGTGGCATGCAGCTTGAATGGCAGGTGTTTGAAGCTGGACTGAACCGGCCCCAGTGGGGTTCTCATCCTGGCTCAGTTCTGCACTGGATGAGGTTGCACCTCTTAAGAAAACCCAGATATGGAGTAAGCTTCCTTCAGCTCCCTGGTTTTCAGAGCGGCTCAGACTACTTCGACAATCCTGTCAGTGACAAGAACTAGCTGGGTGGAAAAAATATGAAAGCCATGAAAAAGGCACATATAAAATTCTTATCAGAGATTACAAGGCAACAGTCAGGGTAGAGAAGGCTAACTTCTGTATCAGTCAAATCTTCAAGGGAACTTTTCAAGACTGTAAATCTCCTATCTGCTCCCAAAGACCCTATCAACATAGAGGGATCCCAGGACTTTTGTAACAAACTGGCAGATTATTTTCAAACTAAAATCCTCACGATTTACAGGGAATATGATCCCCCTTCTGATGAAGCGCATACATATCCACAGTCAGCCCCACAAATTGAGCTCAATGCTCCAGAGCTCAAAGATGAAATAGGGATGCTTACAACTAATCTTACATACTTTACACCTATGATAGTGGAATAAATGGAACTTTATCTCCATAATACAAAATCAGGGTCCCCTTCCGAGCTGTGCCCTCCAAAGATAATTGGTTTTGTAGCTAATACCATTGCTCCTACTCTCACTGCTATGATGAACAAAGTCATTAATACAGGATGCTAGCCCCGTCTGTGGAAAAAGGCAGCAGTTAGGCTTCTTCTGAAAAAGCCTAATCTGAACCCCGTGATTTAAAAAACTAAGGACCCGTTTTGCTGCTCCTTCTGCCAGTGAAAATCTTAGAAAAGCAAGCAGGATTGGTTTTAGGAGCAAACCTGGTACAGAATCAGCACTGGTTGGAGCAGTGGACAGCATAAGATCAATAGTTGATATGGGTCAGGCTGCGGTACTGATCCTATTGGACCTGGCCGCAGCCTTTGATATCATCTCCCCTTCCATTTTGATAAGTGGACTTCATGAGCTAGAAATTAAAGGCACTGCACTATTCTAGTAAGATCTTTTCTTACAGATATATCACAGATTATTACTATTAACCAATTCATGTCGAACTCCTTTGCCTTGCCATGTGGGGTTCCTCAGGGATCTTCCCTGAGTCCTACATTATTCAATTTATGCGTATCCCCACTAGCAAAACTGATCAGGACTTTTGGGCTACAGGCACTCTCATACACCAATGATACCCAATAATTGTCTCTATTACTAAAGATAATGGATCCGTCTCAGCCAGCTTTAACATCTCTATGAAAATGGTAGCTAAGTGGATGAGAGACAACTGTTTAAAATTAAATGGAAACAAGACGGACGGTTCTAATTTTCAGCAATCTGCCATCCATCTGTAACTCCAACTGGTGGGCAGAGATGCTGGGATCACTGCCACACTGACTCCGCAAAACATCTCGGTGTGATCATGGACACAAATATGGCTTTTGACCGGCAGGTCAATCGCACAGTTTCCACCTGCTTTGGCATCATTAGGATCCTTCATGATGTTTTTCCTTTCATCACTACATCAGCGCGTAAACAAGTGGTATTGGCTATCATATCACCAAGCTTGACTGCTGTAATGCACTATATCTGGGCAGAAATAAGTTGGCTTTAAGCAAGCTGCAAACAGTTCAAAATGCTGCTGCTAGACTCATTCTTGACATCTCTAAGTACCAGTCAATCTCAGCCGAACTAATCAAGTTGCATTTGTTACCAGTAGAAAAGAGCATTAAGTTCAAATCCTAGTACCTTGCTCACAAGGCTCTGTATAGATCAGGTCGAGTAACAACACAATGAGATCTGTTTCAGTGGTATGTCCCCATCAGACAACTTCGTTTGGCATACCACAATTTGGTAGTTGTACCCAAATTCCAGAAGGCGAGATGGGGAGGTAGAGCCTTCTCCGTTGCCACAGCCAAGTTATGGAATAACTTTCCTTGTCAGGTCTCTAAATTGAAGACCCATGCTTCATTTAGGAAAGCACAGAAAACTTGGCTTTTTAGTTTGTAACTCTATAGATATGAACATGAGAGTTTCCTCTAGTCTATTTTTCATCGAATTACCAAATCTTTAGCGCCTTGACGCCTTCAGGTATTTGTGCACTCTGATGGATCTAATTTCATTTTCAAATTTGAAGATGATGTGTTCACGGAGAAGGTGGTGCTGATGGCGTTCTTGTGGATGATGTTGATTCTGCCTCTGGGCTGGTGAAGTGAAGTATGTCCAGCCTGGCGATCTTTTACCTGGGGGGATGGCTGTGTTGATGTCAGGTGATGTCAGGTGCCAATGCAGGGTTCAGTCAGGTTTCCGTGAGGAAAAGTAGGTCTGGGGCGTTATTGTGCAGCAGATTCAGATCTCAGTGGCATGTTTGGGGAGTCAGCGAGTGTTGAGGAGCATGCATGTGAGTGCGGAGTGTTGTGTGGGTGGTTGAAGGACTAAGTGAGTGTGAGAAAGTGGGGTGTTAGGTGCTGTCAGTGCATGTGCGGTGAGAGTTGGTTGTGGGTAAGTGCATGAAAACTTGCAGGAAGTGCAGGAGAATGCTTCCTCAGTATTGTATGGTGTGGCGAGAGAGCTGCATATGGAGTGAGGGCTGTGGTTGAGGTCATGGAGGATCGCAGTGGGGCAGCAATAGGAGTGGGGAGGATCAGTGCTCCTGACGCATGGTCCAGGCACAGATGCTGGACCTGCTATTAAGTAGGTTCTGGGAGGGGGGAGCAGTGATTGATGATGGAAAATCCAGTGATGTCACCTTATGTGCAGATGGATTATGGAAATGAGTCCTCTTGGTAGACTTCTTCTTTTTAAGACAGTTTTGGTGGGACACTAGTGATGTTACTGCTTGTGCAGATGAATGATGGGGAATCCAGTGGTCACTTCCTGTGCAGGTGGATTATGGAAATCCTTCTTTCACAGTTAATTGGTCAAAAACATCACAAGGTCATGCAACTTAATTGATAACAGCTCTTCGACTCTCTCCTGAAAATAGAACTGAGTAGGCTGTTATCATGGAAGACAGAGAGCAGGATTCACTTTCATTTAGCCCTATCTAAAATGTTATACTCACAGTGCGGGGCAGTGGTACAGTAGAAGAATGCTCTACACTCCAACACATAAGTATGCAGTCACACTGCTGACTCCTCTACACATCACAGAAGACAAAAAAGGTAAACAAGATGCTTTGCTTGGATGCCTGCTACTTGTTTTTGTAAGGTAGACTGAAAAACATCTAGGATGACCTAGGATGCAATACTAGTGATGTGCCCATCTTGAGCAAATTCAGTCAAGAAAGTTGAAACATGTGGCATGTCTAAACAACTTTATGAAAAATGTTCAAATCTTACTTGCAGAGGTTCTGAAAATGCTATTTGCATGTTTAAGAAATAAAATCTCAGATCTCCACAAAGACCTACAGGACAAGAGGGAAAAAGAGTGCACAAAAGAACTAAGAGTCCAAGCTTTCTTGACAAAGAGCAATACACTAGAGGAGCCAAAAAAGATCAAGGTTAAGACTGGCAAAGTCTAAGATAAAGAAGATGATCTGGAAAATACTTTGAGATGGGGTAAAGTCTACATCTACAGTGATCATGAAAATAGGTCCAGATGGGATAGCTATATCTGCAACCTGAAATAGAACTCACAGATACATTTGAACAGTGGCAAGAACTATTTAGATGCTGCTTGAAGAAGGTCCCATATAGATTACTAAACAGTGGGGAAAAACAGTAGAGCATTCAAACATACCGAGATATGTAGCTCTGGAAAAGACATATTTGCCAATAAAGGACAGAATTTTGTAAGATGACAGACTGGCAACCCAACTTAAGTTGCTTGACAGTGGCATTGATCTCTCTCAAGAACTTTCTCTTGGCACACTACCTACAGGAAAACGACTCAGACCACGGATGCAACTTAACACTACCTAGAAAACGACATACATAAGGTTATACTCTATGCAGTAGGAGTCATCAAGCATATTATGAGCCACCTCCGAAAAATAAAACAAGCCTGCACATTATGGACACAACCATATGCAAGATAACTCAAACTAGATCACTAATCATATAAGGAAAGAAGAGGAAAACATACATTGACCACATGATAGATACTTGAAAAGTGATGGAAATTAAAGGCCCTCTAAAGAATTAGGGGCAGAGTGAAATGAATATCAACTTGATTGCTGACTAAATGTAATTTTGTTATGATACCTTACATCTATGGAGACAAGCTCTTCTAAATGTTTTATCTTTGGTTTCAGGTTAAATGGGAAGAAAGAAAATTAAATTGGGTTGATTCACCCAGAGTTTGAAGGCAGAACATAAGTGAGTGGCTGGACCCCCCTTACAGGTGTATGCCTGGGGTACCTGGGACTACTGTTCTACCTCCTTTTGTAGCGTACAGTCAATGTGCCTGCTGATTGCCCATTGCCCTGTCTATAATATGGCACAGACACAAAGGCAAATGAGGCCCCCATATGCATGGAGCCAAGCCCATATGCAAATGAGGGACACTCGCTTGAGACCGTGCTGGTGCACATTTAACCACCGGTGCATTCTGTATTACAGAGGTGGCCATGCAAGCATCTGCAACCCCCTCCTGTGTTACTACTGTGGCTGAAAGTGCAAAAAGCAGGTGCACAATGTTATATAAGGGTAAAAAAAGATCATGAATATTGAGTGCCCTAAACCTCTGAAGATCAGAAACTGTAAATAGTTTTTGCTCACTACAATCGAATAGTAGACTCCTTTTATAGAAAGCACGAGGGTAGGGGGAAGTTAATGAACTTATCTTCAGTGGCTAACAGTAGAGGAAGCACTGTCGCTTCTCTATAAAATGTATGATGCAAAATGGCATGACAAACTGCGCAATATTTGAACATACCATTTGTAAGAAAGTGGATCATTAGTTGGGGTTGATGGGAGACGACCACAAGTAAAGACAGCACTATTTTGCTAAGTCCACTTAAGGTTTCACTAATCTAAACCAGATCTCAACCCCTGGTAGCTATGGCACAGAGCAGAAAGACTTAACTTAAGAAAATGTGTAAAGTATTTAGAAGTACCAAAACAGCTAAAAGCATAACACAATAGAAACAAAATAAAAAATGTCACTCCACTTTCTAAAAATAGAGAATAATGTACTGAGCAAAAGGACACCAAAACAGCAAACATCCAATAAGAGGAAAGGGAGATGATTTTTTAAAGCAGTCAACTGGTCTCCGTAGATCAAAACCTGGGCACAACTTAGGACTGATCACAATGGAGCACAGGTCAGGTACCCCAACCAGGTTCGACCCAGTTCGAGATTTTACCTTGAGATTTAGGCCCAGATTCACAAAGGTTTAGCATCGGGTTAGCGTTACTTTTTTAATGCACACCCAATGCTAAACCTGTTTGGGGATTTGCATTTTCATTAGCATTGGTTTGTATGGAAAAGTAACGCAAAGCAGACCGAAATGCTGCTTTGTATTATTTTGCGTCAAAAGAGCAATACATGGGTGGCACATTGGCGTTCCCATGCAACCACCCATGCTTTTTTATGCTAAACCCTATATACGAACATTAGTAGACAAGGAATGGCACCAAAAATTAACGCTGATGAAAAGCAGGCATTAAAAGTAGAAATGTGTTCACTTCTCCTTGCTTTTCCGACTTTGCATGTGTGCTGCCCTGTGCAGCACACATGCAAAGTAGGAAAAGGTTTTAAACTTGTCTAGTCATATTATTTCGTATAGGAAAGGTACCCTTCCTGTTCAAAACCTATGGTAGACTCAGGCAGGCACCCTAGCACTATGGGGCTAAGGTGTGTGCCTGGGGCACGGCAGCACAAATCAGCGTCAGCATTAGGGAGGAGGGAGGAGATTGTCACAGCCTCTTTGGGTGCCGCGCTGTGTTGCGTGACACTTTTGTGAATCTGGGCCGTAGTCTTTTTTCTGTAAGTCGAAGTCCTTAAGTGGGCAAGGCGGCAGGTTGTATCCAAGAAGTGCTCCAGGATATTGACTAGGCATTGGACAAGCTACCGGTGAAGCAGTTGGTTTAGGTGGGAAAAGTTCTGAATGGGAAAATACAAAATTCATAATCAGCATATTCCGCTCATTGGCTGGATACTTTTGGCACTCTCACCTTATCAAGATTTCTATGTTTGGACTTAGTCTCTTTTTTGGAGCTTGGATTCTTCCAGCGGGGCAAGACTGCAAGCTGTAGCTGAAGAGGGCTCCACGAAGTTGGATACTTTCTCCGCAAGGTCTCGTTGAATCAGATTTGCTGCTGCAGAAAATCTCAAGAGTGGGAGAAACCTGAATCTTTAGCCTAGAAGCAATGCACCTTGGTCTGATCAACTTGGCAGGGTTGCCGTGGTCCTCCAGAGGTTTTTGGAGTCAAAAAGTCTTTTAAGTACCATGTTTTTTGGGATGTTAGGAGTAGTACACTTTGACAGAGCCAAGGGTTCCCTGGCTTCAATAACAATAACAGCACCTGGGGGGGGGTCAAGACTCATTCCTGAAAAAGCCACCGGCAGGGTCCAGGACAGATCTAGTTGGAACTGGTCAGCTGGGCTCTTCAGGAAAAGGGCTTCTTGCAACTTGTTGTGTCTCTATAGCTTAACAAGAAGTTAGTCAGCTGACCTTTTGAGTCTATTTCTTTGCCCTGGATCCAAATGCGAGCAGGTCTAGCCCTTCAGGTCTACCCACGAGTCGCAAGCAGAGGTGTAGTCCTTTTTCTGTTCTTCCACAGGTACAGAGTGTTCTGAAAACAGTGCCCATGGGTGCTACATTTATGCCTAGAGCTAGCTGTGGGGGTTAGTCTTGGCCCCTCTCTAACAAATGCGGAAAAGTTCCCAGGGGCAACCCTATTAATGTTTGTAACAGTTCCTGTGTGTCCTACTGCAAACAATCCCTCTGTGTCTATCTCTGCCTAAATCAAAGATGGTGAAACCCTTTTTCCCTTGTGCAGAGCCTGTGTGACCACCCCAGAGGTGTGGCCAGGATAATTAGCAACACCTCCTCTGGGGGCACTTCAAACCAGATATGGGGATAGCTCCCTCCCCACATGATTGGAGCCTGCCTAACTGGGAGAACAAAGAAGGTGCCTGCCCAAGTGTCAACTAACATTCGCCTGTGATGGGGGGACCTCTTTGAAGATAATCAAGTTCCTGGGCATTGTCCAAATGGTCATCATCATGCCAGAAGAACAGAAACACCTTTCCACACCCAAGTCTTTGTCTCCTGTTCTGGGAGGAGTTTTCTCACCTCATCAGGGCATAAGCACTCAGAGCTGTGGCTGGGGACTATTGTAAATTAGCCTCCAGAGGTTTTTGGCAGGAAAATGGTAACCTTCTAAAATTACTCCTCCCTTAATATTTATAAAAAATCCAAACACTAGTGAATCAGGCTTTTAATACATGTTACTTAGAGTCGAAGAATGACATTTTTAAATGTTTCCTTGCTGCAGTTCCCATTATTAAATTTAATATTGGGGAGAGGATGTAGCCTTACGGCTAGAGCGGTCGACGTCGAAGCTGGGGAACCGGGTTCGAGTCTCGGCAACGACGCTCAACATCCTGTGATTCTGGGCAAATCACTTAATCTCCCCGTGCCTTACAAAAATATGAATGTGTCCTTGTGAAACGAAACTGGTGCTATGTAAAGCGCTCTGATACCCGATATCTTCGGGTCTAGTTCGCGCTATATAAAACTCTAAAAAAAAAATAAAAAATATTGCACTCCAGTATTTTCCTATGGAACAATCGCCCTCGCCACAGTGAAAATACCGTGTCGGACTTTTTCACTGTAAGGACATGTGTAACATGACATTTCTACATGTCCTACTTTTAAATACCAGGCATGCTGCCTTTTGATTAGTAAGGTCTACTTAAGGGTGAATTACTAATATTTAAAAGGAAGATTTAGGCATGTCAAAAGGATTTGTAGTTTTAAACTGCCGCAGTCAGGCTACAATGGTTGACCTGAAACCATGTTTACACTGTCATTGTAGTGGATGGCACAATAGTGACATTTAACTTACAGCTCATGGGAACACTTTTGCACCATTAACTAGGGACTGAGTAATTTAAAGATGCAAATAAGAAGTATAGCTAATTTTGACATGTTGTGTGGGTCAGGGCACATGAACTTGGGCCTGGTGCACAGAGTAAAAAAAAATCAGAGGCATCAGTACACAATCATTATCGGTGACTGTTGGCCCTGGCCCTCTCTGCAGGATCACCCCAGCATTTTGAATTCCTTTGCTGAACCTGTTTTGGGTGGCTTTTGTTGGCTCTGTGCACTCCTGCTAGTCAGTGTTAGAGGGCTTGAACTGTCACTCTTAAACATGGTAAAATCAGCCTACACCTGATAGGTACATTTTAATTATTTAGGACACACAGCAATACAGCTAGTAAATTGTACTAAATGTACCCACGGCCTGTAAAATAAATGCTACAGATGGGCTGTAGCTCTCATTGTGACCAGTGACATAACGTTAAATGATGGGCGCCCTGCACAATTTTAAGAGGGCCCCATGAGTCTACCTTATCTCCCAAATATACTTTGGCCTTAAATGAAATGGGCCCCCTGAAAGTATTGAAGGCCCCCTGCACCACAGAAGCTGCAAGGGCCTGTGTTATCCCACTCATTGTGCAATCCACTAAAGTAGCCCCGCAAAACATATCTCAGGCCTGCCACTACTGCCTGCAGTGCACTTTTAAGCTGCCATTTTGACCTGGCAAAATGAACGTTTTGCCAGGCCTAAACCTTCCCTTTTAAGCCTAATAATTCACCTCTAAGGTAGTCGTTGGAGGCTCATACAGCAGGATGCAGGATGCATGGTATGTAAAAAGTAGGACATGTATACCCAAGTTTTACATGTCCTGACAGTGAAAAACCCCTAAAGTAATAAAGTAAATTTTCACTGTTGATTACCATATTATACTTAATAAGTGATAACTTCAGTTTGGGAGCAGATAGAGAAATGTCACTTCCACTCCAATTAATTGTAATTTGTAATCATTTTTAATGGTAAAATTGGATTTTAAGTTACTATTATGAAAATGCCGCTTTTAGAAAGTTGGCAGTTTTCTGCCCAAACCAAATATGCCTTTCTGCCAGTGTACAAAGGTCACAAGACTGCAAATTTCTCTCCTGTAGTGTTTTGTGTATTCCTTCCAGACATGGGGACAAAAAGACCTTAGGTGTGGGGCAGGGTGTTCATCTCCTGAGCAGGATGTCCTACGAGTTATACTCAGCCATCCTGAGCTTCACAGGGTAGCCTCAGGGTTGTCCACCCCCCTTCCTTACTTCTAAGGGCTACCTGCCCTGCAATTGACAAATGTAGATCACATCTAGGCCTGCCTGACCTTTATTACCCTAGATAGGTTGGAGCCAAACACAGGAAAGGGGGAAATCTAGACAAAGGGTCATCCCCCGCTCACAGGCTGGCAATGAGGATAAAAGTTGCACCTTCAAAACCTCTCATCAGAACACTTGCGGACCTGTGGAAGATTCAGAAAAAGACTGCCCTCCGGTCTGAAGAAAGGAAGACAGGACCTGCTTGCCTTGAACACAGGCTTCCTAGAAGTGACTCCAAAGGCAAGTTGGCTGGCCTTCTGTTTGAGCTACAGCAACACAACAAGCTTCCAGAGGCCTCTCTCATAAGTGCTTAGCTGATCATCACTAACTGGACATGCCTGAGCCCTACTGCTGGCCTCCCCTGGAGTGAGTCCTGATCCCCAAGAGGTGCCCCTCCAGGTCCTGGACCCATGGCTGACATCAGAGGGTGCTCCTCCTGCCTCAAAACCACAAGTCCTGAGTTCCAGGTTAACATCCAGAAGTTTTTTGGCTCTTCACAACTGCGAATGGACTCCTTGTGTCACCCAGTGACTGTCAATGATACCCGCTGGTGCAAATCCCCAATAATAACCAACTCTACACACCAAGTAATGACTGTCCGATATGCCCGACATGCTACTCGCACCAATACTGATCTCCTCGTGTTGACTGCCAATGTGAAACTCCGCTGCAGCTCCCCAAGTGGACTTTGACTTAGGGAAAGTAAAATCTTCAGTGGAACGAAACTGGTCCCTGTATTCAACTCACACTCCATCGTGGTTGGCCTCAAGTTGCGAGTTTGACTCGGTCCACCATGACCAGCTAACCACAATTGCCACTTTGTGCTTTTTGGTGCTATTTTTATTAGAAGCAGTAAAAATGTATAACTCTGGTTCTACTGCATGGATTTTTGTTGTTTTGGTGTCATTTTATTTGAAGTTTACTCTATCTAGATTGGTTTGGTAATTTTCTTGTGCTGTGTTTTCACTTTATTACTGTTTGAGTACTGCATAAATACTTTACACATAGTCTCTAGATTAAGCCTGACTGTTTTTGTGCCAAGCTACTAGAGGGTTAAGCATACGTTTATTAAACACATTTTGTGGTTCACCCTAATAATAGTGTTTATTATTTGAGTGGGGCTACCACCCCCCTTAACTAATAACCCAACATAAAATGAGAAGTTTTCCAAATGTGTGCACTTTGGAAGACAAACCCATGGCACACCAAGAAACTGTATCGAAAATTAGAAAAGTAGGGTCTCTATCAGTTAGACACACCTAATATGATCTTAATTTGGGACCCACTTGGAAACATTGGTCAACGGCATTAAGGTCAAATACCTAATGAACCCCTTTCATTTCTCTTGCTTTCTCTGAGTGCAGGTAATGCATTTAATTTTAATAAATGGATAAGCATATTTAAAGATGTCAATTTCCATCATGACCAATTAACAATAATGAAATAAATTAATCTTACTTGTGAGTGAAAGAATGATGAATACAAAAAAACACCAATGAGAAACAGCTTAAATAAAAGCTCTCCATTTTCAGTGAAGCTCAAAACCTCCCACCCCTGCTGAGTGAACTGTCTGCTTTATTTTTACTCTATCTAATTAGTGCACAGCAGCAATCCCCGCTCAAGAGCCGTGTTGCAGGACTAGAAGAAAAGCATGCAATTCCAATTTCTCTGGTGGAGCTACAGATGTAGCATACCGTAGTCCCTTGACTTGGAGAAATAAAACGTCCTCAGCTAAATTGGAGTCTTTTTTAGATGACCGCTCATTTCAGGTTTTTGAGGACAACTCTATTTCCAAGAGTATGTCATTGAGTTGTGGGCTTCCTCAGCGTTCGTCCCTGAGTCCCACCCTCTTTAACATTTATATGAGCCCACTGGCCAATATTGTTAAACCCTTTGGCATACAGATCGTCACATATGCGGACGATACCCAATTGATTGTTTCCCTTAATCAATCTGGGAACAGGGAAAACAATTTGGCCGATTGTTTGGAAAAAGCGTCAGCATGGATGGAGGGCTCATATCTGCAATTGAATGGAGCAAAAACTGATCTGATGTTTTTGGGTAAACCTTCCCCACCAGCACCTAGCTCTTTATGGCCTAAATGTCTGGACAGTATGCCCCCCCCTAAAGAACAAATAAAAAGCCTTGGAGTCTGGCTTGATCATAATCTAGATATGAAGGAACAATCCCGGAAGGTAGCAGGAACCTGTTATGGAATACTTAGGATGGTTAGGAAAATCCTCCCCCTGCTGCCGTTTAAGGCGAGGAAGCTGCTGGTTCAAGCCTTAATTCTCTCTTGTCTAGACTATGCAAATGCCCTGTATCTGGGCTCCCCGCGTTCAACGATAAAAAAGCTCCAGACTGTGCAGAACTGTGCAGCTCGACTCCTCTTACAGACCCCCCACAGAGAATCTGCGCGAGCATCTATTGCCGCCCTACACTGGCTTCCAGTTGCGGAGAGGATCCAGTTCAAGTCCCTATGTATTGTTCACAAGATTCTGGCCTCCAAGGGTCCACCCATCCTACATTCCATTGTCAATCCGCACTGTCCCAGTAGAGCCTTGCGCTCTGGAAATAAACGTATGGCAGTAGTCCCTAGAATATATAGGTCTAGGAGTGGGGTAGACAATTCTCCTACATCGCCTCCAAGAGCTGGAATCCCTTCCAAATCACATTCGTTTGGAGGACGATTATATGTCCTTCCGTAGACAACTGAAAACGTTCTTGTTCCCGGTCATCTAAAGCCGGTCATCTTGGTTGGCTCTGTTCCTAGCGCTGGGAGGCCTTCTGGTAGCCATGCGCTCTGTAAATGCTAATTCATTCATTACTCTGTTCTCCGCAAATTGGAGTTTGATTTTACTTTAAGGCAAAAGGCAGCCAGCAAGGAGAAAATGCAAGATATTACCAATATGATACACCTGGACCCTTTTCTTCCCTTCTTCAGGGTAATGTGCAAGTTTCCTTTTGTTTCATATATAAATATATCCATAAAGAGAAACATTGTGGTGCGCTGCAAGTCAAACCCAAGTTTCAACTATGTGCATAAAGAAGTTCTCAACATACATAACAAGTACAGGACTGTCAATAATTCTGTGACAAAAGGCCAATAACCAACATATACTTTCTGTTCTTTTTCTCATGATTTGTCAAAAGATAAAACATATATAATAAATGTCTTTCCATACATGCTAAGATGAGGTAAGGCTTTGGCAAACAGGCACCCGAAATGTGGATGCCTCAGAAGCAAAGGCTTGCAGATGTCCAGTCCAGGAGGTGTGCTGAGTCGGCTGGATTTTGAACACGCATAATATTCTTTGGTCTGCGGGGTGCAGCAAAGAATCATCCTATCTTGTTCATCAGCCTTCTTCCTCCCTGATAATCACCAATCTATAATCATAGAAGGTAGCTTTAGAATCTTTCTCTTTCTTGTACAGAAGCTTGAATATTTAAAAATGGTTCTTATATCTGCTACTACAAGTTCCTGGAATAAAAGAGTCCCTAAATATTTTCCTTTCATTTCTTTATGTTACATATTTAAATTGGAAAAACAGTAATCTATTACAGTTATTGTGTTTTAAAATAAGACCTTAATTTTCCTGTCAGATTTACAATTGTTACTATTTTAAAATCAGACAGGTATTAAGCAACATTGAAGATGAGTAGCCTGAGTAAAGAGATGTGAAAAGGGGATACTGGACTTAGTAAATGGTCTCTCTTTTTAACTATGTTAGCCCCATTAATGAGGTACTATGCCTCAAATGACTAAATCCCATATTTACCCTTACATTTCTTTTAACCAGCAGGGGCCATATTTATAAAGAATTGGCATAGGGCAGCGTCGTAAATCATTTTGCTGTGCTGCTATACACCAATTGAAAAGAACAGGAATGCACCCTATTTACAAGATATGATACATTCCTGTACTTTGAGCCAGAGCACATTTGCAACCATACGCCAAAGCAGGCACCCCTGCACCATGGTGTAAAGGTTGTCTCTGTTGCTAGCACGATTTATTTTTGTGCTTCCTGCACAAAAACAATCACAAGAGTTGTTTTCCTCTTTCTACGTGTGCTGCATATGCAGCACAGATGGAAAGAGGAAAAAACATGGAGAAATATAAATGTTATTCCTCTTTACGCCTGCTGTGGGGGAGGCACAAGGTTTTAGCGCTGACCCAGGTTTACCTGATGTTGTAAATCTGGGGCAGGGTCAAATTTCATGGTTGTTGACTGGGAACACCCACAGCAACACCCATGGAGTGCCTCTTTCACGCAGAGTAACGCAAGGCAGCGACTTGCCTTACTCTGGGTGGCTTTATGTGGCCTTGTAGATATGGCTAAGCCCTGTGCGCCACCGAAATGTCAGAGCTTGTAACTATGCCCCTAGGTTTCCTATCTGTATGAGAACCTCATTGTTGATTTACTTTCGTCCGCCTACAGGAAGGTGTTTAAATTCAACAGCTCCTATTCCATTAATGCCTCTCTATTGTCTTGAATGCAGAATGTTACCACTCAAGTTGATCACTAGAGCTCTATGGTGACGCTGCAGTAGAACACTGGAGAGTCAACTAACAGGCTGCTGCTGGTGTTGGATCTGCATGTTTCACTCAGCGTGCCAGACTTTATTTCTGACATGGATGAGTAAGATATTCGAGCATTTATAGACAATATGGCCTTATTTTACCTATTTAAAGCAGCAATTCTTAACCTTCTGTCTGGTGGACCCTCACCTCCACTACCTCAAAATACTACATAGAAATACTGAAACAAGTGTATATCAAACAAATACACAAATTAGCAAATATTTTATTTACACCTCAAACACAAACATATACAAAAATCGAAATTTTTATTTTAATCAGAAGGTTAGAGATGAAGCAACGTGATGGATACTAAAATATCATTTTGTCTTTTTGCTGCAAATGCAGACTCGCTTTTTGTTGGTGTATACCAGTGCTTCAGATGAGGCCATCAATGCTCCATGCTATTCCATTTGCTGCACTTGCCTTGCTACAGTGAATCAAGATAAGGATACCAACTTAATTTTTATCCTCCAGTGACAAATCCATTCACTTTTACACAGCGTTTTTAATTTTTCAGTTTTGATTTTATATGTATAAATTAATCCGCTAATACTATTTAATTTTCTAAACAGTCATAGGTGTTTTGGACCCGCAGGGTTCCACTGTCCATAGGTTAAGAAAAATTGAATTAGATCACTAACCGTCATTTCTATGACACATTAAATCCCACATTTCTTTCATTCACAGCAGTCCCCTCCATAGGATATGCTTTCCTTTGGCAGATCTGATTCCAGCAACATGGCTTTCTGGTGTGCCTCATATATATAATGAACATATGACTAGTTGTTTATTAGAACTTTATGATGAAGCTCCAGTAGAACACTGGGGACAACTGACAGACTGGTTCTAATGTTGGAAGTGTATGTTTTATTCATGATGTCAGACTTTTTCACACAAGGCTGAGATTTTCTTTTATAAACCTATTGAAAATGTACCATCAATTTAACTTCAAAAAAATGCAGGATTTTCTTTTTGAAAATTAAAAAGTAAACTGTTTGAGGTAGGGCTTCATCCCACTGACGGAGGTCTGCACTAAACAGCAGAAATGCATTGACAGGAACAGCTGAAATGTGTCTCCTGCCAGTGCTTTATAAATGACCACCAGCTTGGTGGTCATTTATAAATTTGGCAGGCAGAGTTATCTCAGTCTGGCAGACATAAAGACCTCTGCCAGGCCAACATATATTACTCTCCGCCAACATCAAAATCGGGCCCTTAGATCTTCCAGAACCCTTTCTGCATGCTCTCTTTTGTGCCCTAGGATTCATGCTTTCACTACAGTGCATTTCAATGGTCTAAAAATGGGGGACCCGTATCATATTCTTGTAACTGTCCACCTAAATAGTCCCCTGAAAATAACATCCTGCAACAAGCAGTTTTGTGAAATGCATAAATTGTAGGGGTTGGAATTACAAAAGAATTATTATTCATGGGAGAGGGCGCTCCCAGGTAGTAATTGACTAGGGTGGACTGGGGGCCTCGGCTTCAGCTCTGGCTCTCTGAATCCACCCTAGTCAATAACTCCCTGGCAATGCCTTCCCCATTGGATAATATTGCTTAAATTACGTTTTTTCACATATTTTATTTGTGTTTAATTCAAACGCTTAGGGATCGGGGCTGTTAACTAATCCTCTGCTGAAATTTATGAATATTAGCCTCTCATATTGTTCAGTAGACTCTGAAAAAGTCAAAAAATTCTGACCCAGAGTTTCTTGTATTTCTTTATGCTGCATATGAATCTAGAGACCATGACACCGTGGGTAACACTTGTGGTGATTGGCAGCTCTTAATCTATTATACTCTAAAGTAGTGCGGGAAGTCTGACTGTAAGTCTGACAGGGATAAGTGGCCTTTGGCTTCATTAATCTCAGCATAGAACATTTTATATATAGTTTATACATGATGAACTAAAGCATATACACATTTATTGTGTTCACAACTATGGAGTGATTGGGCTTCCTGCATGGTTATTGTCTAGGTCTGGTACAACCCTGCTTATTACACAGCCTTCTTGATATGAAATAGTATAAAGAAGACAACTCTCTGATCTTGTATGTTTATACAGAAATAATGATTCCAGACCCTTGAAAATAGGTTCTAAAAGCTTTGGTATATGGGCATGGTCTGTAGCGTGGCACCATGTTATAGCAGTAGACGTCACCTCAGAGAAATGTACATTGGCTTCCAATAATTATTAAGATTCACAGATATTACCAGTAATATTAGAGCACTGAAGGCTTGAGAGATCCATTGACGACAGTGGAGCGGTTAGCGGCCAATAATGGCTGGTACAGACCTTCTTCTCCAGCATCCTAATGTTTTCTTTCTGTTACTCTCCTTTTAATTTAGAACATTTTACTCTCAGCGAGTGGAATGTTCTAATAGCCTTAACGCCCTTCTGCCTCATGCTAATCTGGTTGTTAAAGGCATGCTCCCTAGTTATAGATCATCGGCTGCACCTCTGGCCTATAACTCAGATTCAGGGCCTTTAAACCAGTATAGCCCTCTGCAGCCGGCTATGATGCTAATATTCAATGCCTTAAATATTCTAGGTGAAACCTTTATAACTGAGTCCTTAAGTCTCTGAGAACTTATTTATATCAGCTAGCATAGAAAGCATTTTGCATCCAAAAGTGTCCAGTGTGGTTCATCACTGTTCCAAAAGAGCATGAGCCATGTCTCTATCTCAAGAAAGCCGTGATTGTGAACATTATGTCCATATTCTTTGTTTCCAAATCCATCTTACATTTTATAGTCCAAAATTCAGATACGGCTCCATTTCTTGTGGCCCAGTGTTGGTCACCCCTGCTCTTAGTCTTCATATGATACTTACGTGCATAGTAGTTGTTCTGTGAATCAACTGTAATTATACAGGTAATTAGCCTGTCCATTTGATCTGGAAGTGCTCCTTTTAATGTACAAGATTAACATGTCTACATTTGCATATCCTAGCAACAAAAATCTATTGTTACCTCTAAGATTATCTCACATTTTTCTCATTCTTGTCCTCCAGTTGTTAACAAATATAAATGAGAAATGCATACATTACATCTCAGAATAATTTATTTTGTGCAATAATTTATTTTGTGCACGCTCAAGTATGCACGCGCACATAGCTATTTTCAGGAAACTAAGGTGGAGCCTGTTTGCCTGACCTCTCTCAGCAAAGCTGGTTTGATAACGTTAGCACTATTCACCAGTAGCGGTCCATGCAGGGCGTGCTTGCCGGGCGGTGACGTGGGGCGGGGGAGGGGCAGGGTGAAATTACTAAAACGAATTTCGTTGCGCGCGCTGCATCGCCAAATGCGATGCAGCGCGCGCAACGAAATTCGTTTTTAGTAATTTAATTGTCTACTTACCTGCATTCATCCGTATTCCGGTGTTTACTACCCCCCACCCTGCCCCTCCCCCGCCCCACGTCACCGCCCGGCAAGCACGCCCTGCACGGACCGCTACTGCTATTCACATTGTTCCGGAAACCATAAAACACAACAAAGTAGAAATATTTAATGTTCATAAAAGTATGATCGTCTTCTTCTTGGTGAAAGTAGTGTAGCCATTACAGTGACGACTTCCTGTTGTGGCTGTTTGCCTGTAGATCCAAGAGTGATTAATCTGTATCGCATAGATCATTAAATATGCCATCAGAGGGGAGACATTTTGCAAACAAGAACTCAGCATGCACCCGCGCGCCCTAGAAAGCTCCCATGCTGTAGGCACATGCACGGAATTTCGATTACAGATCTGAACGGCTGCCATATTCATGTCATTATTTTATAGTGTTTTTCAAACACTGCTGCTAACAGAATGGCCTGCAGGTGCCACATCCTGTACATACCTCTGTATTTCACTGACATTGGGCTCGGCCATATTTCTAGCTATAAGAAGCCCACAATGCCCCCTGCTGTTTCCTGCGCTCATTGATGATGGCTCAGTGGGGAGCAGATGTCGGCTCCAGCTCTTATAAATGAAGACGTGCATCACCATGAAAGCCATTCATATTTATTCGTCCTAAAAGCACTGAACAACATAAAGGAAATAGACGAAGAGGGCAGATAAAGGAAGCAAAGTGGCCATATTTCACTCTAGGGTGGTTGGTGATTTAAGGTGGACATGCGAGCAACTTATTAACATAATGATCAGCATTTAACATTCACCGGACTGGAAACAAACATTGGTGAACCTTTTGGGGCTGATTTAAAATATGCTATCTAACTCATAGTCGTAGATGTTATTGTCATTTTTATAGTGCAGTGCGGCCACAGGTCCGGCCTGATAGCGCTGGTACAAGCGATGACATGCTCTTATGTTTCAAATAATATTTGAATAGATTGCACATTTGAACAATAATGACTGTTGTTTAATGTAAACAGAATGTATTACTTAATAATGATTTTGTTCTTTAGTTAGTGGTTCATTGTTTTCGTAGTGAAACAAGTAGAGATATAGAAGGTCAATGGATATGAGAAGCCATATGCCTGATGTTTCCAGAATCTAACCTCACAAGATTGTCTGTAGCTATCAACGTGATAACACGTTTAATCCACATGTATTTCTGTGGGAACTGAGAAACTGGACTGGCTTACCTAAGATCCCTGTCCTTTCATTGGCTCATGGAGAAAGAAGCCAGCAACAATTTTTTCGAAATGTTTTTTTTGACTTTTATAATACTGCATGTTTATAATACTGCTTGTCTTCTATGCTTTTGCTTTGAGGATTGACCCAGACCTTTGACGGTGGTAGTTACTGCTGCTACTGTTTCACTCCTTTACCTGTCTTTACTTGGATTCAACAGATTGCTACTTGTCTGCAACTGTATGCTGAGCTTAGTCTTATGAAATACTCTTTATGGGTAATTTCTGCTATTTAACTTGATTTCAAAGCGCCATGCTCCTTGATTTCACTCTTTTCCCTTCTGATTTCAAACTCTTTATGAGTTCTTAACAAACTAAAGCTCTGATCCTGATCTATAGAATAGGGAACGTATTCCTTTATGGCACATGCTTAAAATCATTTGATTCTTTTTGATTAGATTTCTGTAACCTTATTTAATTGATGAACTAACTTAATAAAGACCAAAAATAAAAAATATATTTTACTAATCTCCTAATGAGAAAATATAATTTTTAAATGGCAAAACAACTCTCATCATTGACTGAACTTAAACTGTTATTTAAGATGTCTAACTTTCTCCTTGACTCCTAATACACAATTCAAAGGTCCATTGCAGGACAAGAAAGACTTAGGGCCTGATTTAGATCTTGGCGGATGGGTTACTCTGTCACAAGGGTGACAGATATCCCGGCAGCTGAAATGTAAATTCCATAGGATACCATGAGATTTATATTTCTGCGGATGGTATATCCGTCACCATTGTGAAGGAGTAACCCATCCACCAACACCGAGATCAGGCCCTTTGCATGGTAAGAAGGGCTCAACTTTGACATATATGACCATTAGAAGTTGTTTTGGTGCCCATTACCGCACTATCACTTGCATGCATACATGTGCAGTTTGTTAGTGTGACCTCTAAGGAAATAGTTTGTTCACATGTCAGGGGGTAACAAATGTGGTTCAATTCTGTTGCAGCATCAAAGCATGGAACGTCACTTAGACGGTTGTGTAGATTGGTGCTTAAGGAGTAAATTCTTGCAGAAACTGGCCCTTCCGGATGTGAGTGCTACTTGCAGGAGTAGGTGGAGTGTAGGAGTGCTAGAGATAGCGCCGCTTGCAAAATAAGGGGCAAATTTGATATTTAGTGCATGCACATTTTACGCACAATTGGTAGTAGCCCAATGGTCAGCACTGGGTCTCCGTGCAGAGGTGAGTCTTTGGTTGTTGCACGTGGAACATATCAGTTCTAGTTGGCACTGCAGACATCCATGTGGTCATGGGTATTCCCAATGCAGGCTAGAAGAGAATGCTAGTATTGAACATTGTGTACTGGGAGGGTGAAGCTGCTAACATATAGGATTCAATCATAGATCATTCAGTAGAGGCTTAACTTGGCGAGGTTCATTCTTTAAGCCTAGCCTTCCTAAAGTAGGGTGCACCCGCCAACTTTACCTAGCTAATTGCATGCGTCAGTTTAATTTACACCTGGAAATCGTCTTTTTACTATGGCAAGCTAACATTTTTTAATTTTCAAAAATGGGTTTTGTACTCATAAAGGGGTTTACAAATATTGTGAGAGCATCGACGAGCAGTGGTACAGGGCCGAATTGAAGAGTGAATTAGAAGGTCTGCTGGTCTTTGTATTTTCATGGCCATGCCTTAAAAGCCCTGTCTATGAAGATAGAAAAGATTATATTTCAATGCATAGTAGAATAGACTGAACTTCTCCACAGCTTCGGCACAGGCATTGTTATATAAATGAAGGTGCAGTGCATTCAAGGTGTGCATTTGTCCCAGATCCTTCCTTTGCCTTCCTGCACAAGGTTATGAGTTTCGCAGGGGAATGGGCAGCGGATGAGAGAGAAGAGCCTTGTGCATTTCTTTATGAAAAAGGGATGCACCTTGCTCTGTGCTTGCCATAGACCCTCCCCGTTAACAAACTTTGTATATTGATCATTTGGGTATGTGCAATACAATTTCCACAACTGTGATGCATTTTGACTCCATGCATTTTATCGAAAATAGCATTTTCACCTCATCAGCACAGTAGTAATCTGAAAAACCATAATCAAAAATATTGCCCTACATTTCTTGTCTTCTTGGCTTTGTGGCACTTACATGCAGTTTCTTTGAAAATATGTGTTCTGCATTGTTCCTGCACTGCCACAGGAGCAGCCCGTGCAGGTAAGAGCTGTGGGGCAGGGTGGGGGGGTTAGGAGTCAACAGACTTCTGTAGAGTGCCCCTCCCCCACCCTCCCCCACCACTCTTACCTGCAGGAGCCGCTTGTCCACAACCCAAATAACCACAATTCATGGATTCGCAAAGAAATAATACACTACACTTCACATTCGCTCCTTCTTTTCTCTTTACTATTATATCTCCTTGAGTATGCCTGTTCATCTCTGCTCGCCTCTATTTGTGGCTTCACGTGGTTGTCTTTTCTCAAGCAACAATTATGTATGCTTGTCCCACCTAAATGTTTCCTCAATAATTTCTGAGCAATATGCTCTCTTTTTCACTCAGGTGAATTACCTATCATAATTTTCCTCATCATAATTTTCTCCCTCTCACTTCTGCCTGTCCTTAAATGGAATCATCTTTCACAAGTGATTAGGTTTTTTTGTCTTGATTTGATGTTTTTTTATATTCCTTAAAAAAAAAAAAATTAAAACCTCTTTCATTGTCTTTCCTCGTGCTACAAATTACAATTGCATTTGTTTGTTCACGTATTTATTTTGTAGAACACTTACTATAACTTGCAGTCAACTTTGCTGTTTTTTTAACATTTATTCAAAATGTATTTCTTCTTGGCATCTACTGAGAAAAAGCAAAAAGTAAAAATACTTACATGATCTAGTAATGGTAATAGATCAAATTACCTGCAAACTAAATTATTACAGTGGTATTAAACATTGCCGTATTGAAAACAAGTGTTTTGTATTTGTGTTCAATTTAATGGTAAAATAAGTAATTATTTTCTTTGCTTTCGACAGCGTCAAAACTTGTAGATCGGAGGCTCTGCACAGGACCAGTTCCCAGTACGAATCAGCTGTGCCACATCCCCTGTCCCATTGAGTGTGAAGTGTCTGCCTGGTCGGCCTGGGGACCCTGCACGTTTGAGAGTTGTGAAGATCAGCAGGGTAAAAAAGGTAGAATAGTAGAAGGTGTTACACAGTGCCCAAAATACATACCAAAAATGTGATTTTGTAAATAGATGTATTTAGGAACGAGTGTGTAACGTGTAATGACAAAGGAAAAATCCTGCTATGATGAATGGATGAATGCCAAACTAGACAATATATACAGAGGACAAGCTCGTCAGTTCTGGAACAAGCCTCAGTTGTATTTATGGGTAAAGTCAAGGAGATTGGTAAGAGTTTGGCAGATGGTTCACCAATCTGAGAGGGTGGTGGCACCCGCTCTCCACTGACAACAAACTGCCCCACTCATTGGGAGGTATTTGCCACTGTGGGCCAGCATTTATTTGCTGAAAGTGCTCCTGCCAACATAGCAGACGCACTTTAGGCAAAAATGCAATGCCCGGTGAACCATCGTTTTATTGTCTCCCCTGCAATGTTTTGTTTTACAAAATAAAACCTCTAAAGCGAGAATGTATTTCTTTTTCAAAAATCCCTGGTGTTCTGTGAGTGTTCTACCACTGTGTGGGGGACATTTATGCATTTTGTATGTTCTTGACAGCCTTGCATTACATGGCGGTCACATACAGGAAACATCAAGCCAAATTTGTTGCTTGAAAGGGAGAAATATCTTCTAAGATGTGGACCTTTATCTCTCTCTCCCAATATTGGCGCACTTTAGGCTGCCTTGTGCCATGCACACATGATTGCATCATAGTGCAAGAATTTGTGCTTGATGTCAAGTATAGGTTTTGTGCTGTAAGTGTTCCCTTCTAGTACAGAATGCTATACTTAGACATAGTTCGAACTTTTCCAAGTTTGGATGTGTGCTATACAGTACAGCATACATGCAAAGTTGGAAACGTTTCGAGAAAGGAAAACTTTTCTCCAAAGTTATGCCTGCCTCAAGGAGCTATATATTTTTGGGCAATCCCTGTCTATGTTTTTAATAGATAAGGCTTTGCGTCAAAAACCATGGGTGGCTGCATGAAACCCACCCCCTGTACCTCTGATGGCACTCTCCCTTGAGGCAAAAATAGGCAAAGTAACAAGCTATGTGGTGGACAGTGAATCCCAGTGCAACAGTGTGCAGCAGTTTGCATCGATTTTGTGATGCAAACCTGGCACAAGGTGTTGGTTAATCTGGGTCTCATCACCTCAAGGGCTTTCCAACAGCAGAGTTAGTGCCTGTTTCTCCAGCCGAAACCAAGAAGTTCCCTCACCTCTAAAGAACGCAGGAGGTACAAAGAGATGGATAGATTCGTCTGTGCCTTTCGCCTGTAAATCAGGCCCCACTGCGTAAACCTCATTTTTCTTTTGTGACTCTTAGATTAGTTGGCAAACTCCACACATAGATTATGTTCAAAGGTCTTTCTTTTGGTTCTGTGTAAACACTTTGATGGTGAAAACATTTACGAAGAGAAGCACGGATGTTCTTAAATCAATCTATTTCAAGTGTTTTGGGGAACAGCTGGATTTTTATGGTATCCATGTATGTAATTTTAACCACCCTCCCTTGTCACCCTTTAACCTTAATGCAGCCATACGGTTCAAAAATACATTGGTCTCCTCCCTCCAGTGTTGCATGACTGAGGCTTTACTCTCATCCCAGACAGACTTTCCCTCATTTGAATAGGAAAAACATTTTTATATTATAAAATTATGGAGTAAAGTCTTAACCTATGTATTTTTATCAATTATTCTGCCGAATAATATTTGTATCTTCATTTTCGATAATCTCTCTTCTCCTTTTGGTGTGAGACACATTACCCTACTAGAAACATTGAGTGAGTGAGTGAGTGAGTGAGTGAGTGAGTGGGTACATTCTATTGAGAACATTGTGATTATGCGACCTGGGACAACTGAATGAACCATTCAGTCAGGACACAATGTTCATTCAGTTGTCCCAGGTCGCATAATCAGAAAAACAGCAACCCACTTCCCACTTAGTACGAAGCAGCTGACCTTGTTTACAAACAACCCTGGTTTAATTATGAATTCCATATATTCACATTGTATAAATGTGCCTTTTGTGAAAATAAACAAATATAATTGCGGCCTCTACAGCAGCATTTGCAGAAGGAAAAATTGCAATTGCGCTAAATGTTCATGCCTGATTTTTGCATATTGAAAGCACTGCATGATAGTTCAGTTGATAATATTTAAATCACTTTTGTGCTCGCAAAAGGGAGGGAAGTGTGAAAGTCAACGCACCGCCCACACGTGAGAGCCACAGTACGCCTTGTCCTTCCCTATCTCATACCTGGGAGAATGGTGGCGTCACTGTCATTGATCTGTCCACTCTGGCCTACTAGCAGATGATGAAAAGGGAGCGGGGAGGTCTTCTGCAAGAAACAGCCAGTTACCTCGACTTGTCACATTGCAAAAGCAAAAATAAACACATGTATTTTAGTGACTACATTCACTGGCTCTAATGCAAGCAAGAAAAAATGGCTCCTCATACCCTGAGTTGGTAGTAAAAATAGCAACAATTTGGGTGCAGAGGGCGTCTCACATCCCTAGGGACTGTTGTCTCTGGAGGTGCTGCACTGTAGGTGGCTTAGCCCCTGACTTATTTGTCCATTTCCACACTGTTATATCTTAAACATGCAGGTATTTGACTAAAAGGAGTCAGTATTATCAGGAATTCGAAGGTATTTTATTAATATCAATATATTCTATGCCTACAATTTGAGGCAGATGGAAACAAGGAGCCCACATTTTTATCCTCTGTATATTCCGTTTTACAAAGTGTTTGCCTATCTTTTGTCCCTCTGTTTTTCCACAGTAAAATAATTTGATGAATTGTACTCATGCTTGTATGCACACACCAACAACTTCATATTGTGTCACACCTAGGTTTCAAGCTAAGAAAGCGTTCCATATCAAATGAACCCACAGGAGGCACAGGGAACTGCCCTCACCTCATTGAAGCTATCCCTTGTGAAGAGCCATCCTGCTACGACTGGAAGCTGGTGAGGCTGGAAGAGTGCATCCCTGACAATGGGAGGCAGTGTGGCTCAGGCACCCAAGTCCCTGTGGTTACATGCATCACCAGTGACGGTAAGGCCACCAACCACTAATTCATCACTGTGTATCTGTTATGAGTTTATATCTTTTACTTTCACCCTGGAGAGATTTAATTTTCATGTTGTATTCTTTAATGTTATGTTGAACTCCAAAAACCTAAAATCTTTCTCAACGGTTCAAAGGGAAATTCATGCATTAAAAACATATCGATGCAGAACTGTTTCATTTTTTAATTCATGTGATTTATTTACCATGGCTCTGGTCAAAATAGCAGTGGAGCATTACACAGAGTAACTGGAAGTTTTTTTTGCAATGTGTACAAGGCAACTTAAATGCATAAAAGTAGCTTTGTATAGTTCAGGTGTTATGCACGCACGCACGCGCACACACACACACACACACACACACACACAAGTCATTTTCGGCTATGAACAGCGGTTTATAGGTGTACATGCTGAAATACATAGCAGATGTAAATCCACATACTCCTGTGTAAAATGTAGGCCACAACAGCGTTCCATTATGTTCAAGCAACTCCCTCACAATGGTGGGCACAGGGTGTTACAAGGCATCATTAATCTTTTGCCTTGTGTGCGGCCAAAAACAAACCAGTTTGTGAGCATTCATTGATTGCTCTACCACCCTCTCTCACAATGGAAATGGTCACATATTTTGTACTGCAAGAGCCTGGAATAAATCCTTTCCTCTGTTGCAGGGGAGACTGAACGCTGCTAAACGTGGCACTATAGAGGAAGGTGTTTCCCAATTAGAAAAAAATTTGTTTTCCTGTGGAGAAAAAGAACACACAAAAGTGCAATTGCTTGCACGTACTGTATTGCCATAAAGCACATTTTTTCTGTGAGGATAATTCTGTTAGTAGGAAAAACAGTCTCTATGAATGGAAAATGACTTTCTATGGTATATTGATATGGCATAGCGGTCTAGCTGCCCTGATGGGAATATTTTGAATTCCCAAAAGGCATAGATCTACACATACGTGTAGGGGTTTAAATGTATGACCTTTTTGTGAAGCGGCTCCAATATATTTTTGAGGCTGTCAAAAGGTTAGAAGAATGTGTGGACAAGGTAGGGGGCTACACAAAGAAGTGAGTTTAGTCATGGATGGCAGACCTGCGGTAAGACATGATTATTCCCCATTCTCTCAAAAATTGCTTCAGAAGGTGGGGAAATTCTGTTGGTGGATGCACTGGCAGCATGCGTAATATTTCAAATCAAATTAAGTTGTGGTGTAGAATCCTAAAAGGATCCTTCCTTGGGAGTCAATAAAACAACTACAGGTTCATGTCACAAGAACCTGCTGCATATGGTCTTCAGCAACTGGTTTGTGAATTCACAAAGACACTCTTTGATCCCAGTCCCATGCCCCCTGTTCCCAAGCCTTAGGGTGTGTTTTATAGTTGCTGGGTGTAGGGCATGGCTGGTTCTAGCGTCTCTATAGCTATGTTTCTTTTGAGACTTTCCTACAAATTGTTTTTACTTGCTAACAGCTTTGGTGTCGTTTAAAGAACCTACATAACAGTTTGACGTTATTCTTCTGCATCTAGTTCAGGATCATCATGTTCATCTGTGGAGGAGTGTAAAGTTATTTGGGTGATTTCAAAAGGCCAACTTCCATTGCTCGTCATATTGGAATTTTTACCCTACACGTGGACAAACTTTAATGATTGGAACAACATTAGGCCTGACATGTAGGGAGGACATAAATTAACTTAGGCCCTTGTAGTTTGGTTTAAATCCATTCCTCAGCATTTTAAAATTTTGAGATGCAAAGCATGTTGAGTGGGCTTCAAGGGGCTAGTACCTTTATAACATTTAGTGCTGGGTTTGAGATTGGTTCGAGGAAGGCCCTGTTTTAAATTGCAAAGCAAATCTGAGTGGCAGAGACATTACATTTATTCTGTCCTGCACGAGATTTATTAAATGGTTAATGAACAGTTTGAGAACTGCCTCAATCTGACTGGCTGGCACCAATCGAAAGTTTAACCCTGTCTGCCGTTACACAATGCAAGCAGATCAAGAACTCAGGTTGCTGAAAAATACCTTGCGGAGTCAAGTGGGGTGAGAAAAACACCTCATTCTAAAATAGTTCAGAAAAAAACATGATTTATTTGAAAGTAAACGAGTTAATTTGGCACTCTAGGTTTGTGAATGAAAAAACAGTCCTCAAACCGGTTTGGAAAACTGTCCATGTACTACAAATATGTTTTCAGAAAGAAGTGAAAAAACACACAACATACCCACAGCAGGTTCTTTGGGCATGGTAGCCGTGGAATGACCGGATGCCAGGCCCTCTGTTCATAGTCCACAGTGGATTCTGGGGCCCAGGGCTTGGGGCAGGGTGTGGCTGAAGCCAACATCTTGTAATTTTGGTTGCATACTTTGGAGACAAAGGGACTGATCAAAAGGCCAGAGCTGATGTGCATGGCAAAATGCCATTCTCAGTAAGTATGGGGAGCCCAGGGATTGGGGTACCACTAGAGCAAAGCCTACGGTCTTGCTAGACATTAAAACACTTTTTAATTACATTTTCTTTAATGCCTCATCAGATTTGAAACCAACCATAAAAGGGATGCATTTCACTCATTCTAGTCTTTATCCGACATTTGATGTAAATCTGTCCAGCAATTGTTACTGTAGTGGGAAGCTAAAACATATGTATTGTACGCATGTAATGATACTTATATATTGTGAACCAAGCTAGGAGGCAACAAAGCATTGTACAATACTTGGGGCAATAGGAAACGATCTGCAAGATCATACACATCAAGTTGGGTTACACAAATATAAATTCACTCTTTTAGACTCACAGAGATTGAGGGATTTGCTAAGAATCACAAGAAGTTGAGTTCGGCTCCTATGTGACTTTGAACAGGAAGTGAAATTTCTGGAACCCTCCAATCTATAATACCCGCTTGATCAATTTCCACAACATTTCAAAGGATCATTCTTAGATACATCAGTGCTCGTTTTCGAAGGTTTTGTTCAGATTTGTTAAATGGGTCAAAGTGATTGTCAATAAAAAGAATGCATTTTGTGTGAACTAAACAACTTTATTATGACTACAGGCTACTTCTTTAAGTCGTTATGGACTCACACTTCTCTGTCAAGCGTTACTTAATTCCCATATGTTCATCCTTGTATAGTGTTAGACCACTCTTTCATTTTTAAATAAATACAAATAAATATTATTTAAGATATTTACATTGTTTATTCCAATTTTTGAACCTGGCAAATAAGACTTGTAGTAAAACAGGGTTCTCTATAGCTCAGTCTGTATCAGCAAGCCTTCTATTACGGTACCATTTACAAACAAAAGCTGCAAAAAAAGATAATTACTTTTTTCTTCACATTTGTTAAAATGTTCTTTAGACCGTTTTAAAGAAAATATCTCATTATTCACGCCTTTTGTCTTAATGACTTTTATTATTGCAAATGTGACTGAATATCTGCAGTTCAAATGTAATTATTAATTAAAGGCAACTTAATTTAATGTGTTTGATATGTCTTAATCGTGGGTCTAACTGTGTGTATAAATAGAGGCTTTATGGTATAAACAAAGGCTCAGTGTCCTTCTATGATCAAAAGGCAAATCGGGAAAGATTTGTGCCAGCCCAACAAAGAAGAGGCGAGGGACCTGGAAATACTTCATACAGATTTAATCACGGGGTCACCAGGAAGGGCTTAGCAGCTGTAACAAATGCTGGTTTGCAATTAAATTGGGGAGAGAGGATTGGAGTTGATTACTTGAGCAGATCACTTGTCTAGGGTGATGCGTGACTATAGACTTGTTTCTTAATTGAGTTTGAACTCAGTTGGGAACACTTGGTACAAAAGCGTTTGCTTTTTATTGCCACATATGGAACACATACTTATTTATACATGCAGTCCTTCATTTCCCAGAATCCAATTAATAACAGAATAATTAAACGGGACCAGGACTTGTTGACAAATATTCAGCATGTAGCTTTGCTGAACGCAGTCCCTTTGGAGACCGTTGTGGTGTACCGTGCTCAGTACAGCTGGGTCTGAAGGATTTTATTATGAACAGGCAGTTTCATTGTTTCTTGCTCTTATTACTTAAATCAGCGGTCTCTTGGCCTTCAATTATGCACACATTAGTGGTTTGCTAGTGCAGAATCAAGAATGCTTTCTCTCTCACTAAATTTGTTTTAACTCTAACAGTAAAATGTCTACCATCTGCTTGGACCTCTCTTAAGACTGTTCTCTTTGTAGAATAGTCAGAGAATTGAAGTAATGACTTCCGAGCTGAAGGCAAGGGCATCAAAATCCCTTTTCAGGAATTTAATGGAGAGAGACACAATGAATGGTCTTTACACTGCCAGTGTTCAACTCTTAGGATTTCCATACGATATATTCTCAGCAATATAAAGACAATTGTGAATCAACTACACAACGGGAAGATGTACTTTGGAGGTGGGCAATTGGCTAGCATATAGCTGACATTATGGCGAAAATTTAATAAATTCTGCTAATTTTCCATCCAGCCAATATGGGAGTATCTCAACCTGATTTAGGTTTGTGAATATGTTTTCTTTGCTAACTGATCGTGTTTTTCAAGTAATCAGGGCATTTTTCAATAGTATGTTATTTGTTTAACAAAACATTTTTGTAAGTAACTGCTATTGTTTTTGACATTTTACCACAGAGTTTCTTCCTTGGTTAGGTGAATAGCTGAAATTCGTATGACACACATACTGGGACAAAATCACCACACTCCTTTCGGAAACACTACAAGCCAGATTTATCAACGTGTTGCATTGCCCTTGCATCACGCGAGGTAACGCCAAGGGCTGCATAACACTAAAGTTAGATTTACAGTAGGGGCTGTTATCGGACGGGGTGGTGGGCGTGGGGGAGAGGAATGTACTTTAAAAAAATGACTTACCTTTAACGGCCAGCCGCCGCCTCTCCTCCATCCTCATCATCTTTCTGTCTCGGCTGGCAGCAGAAAATACCCGGCCGCACAGGATCCCCTGAGCCAATCACAATGCTGCAATGCAGTGTTGTGATTGGTCTGAGCACTGTGGTTTGGTGCTCAGACAGGAACAGGGAGCCTGTGCAGGCTGTGTAATGATGCCAAGTGGTCCGGCCAAACAATTCATGCGCACTTAGGGAGTGCAAACCACTCCTCCCCTGCTCTAGCCAGCCCCACCCGCCCCGTCTTGCCACTGACTGCAATATGAAAAATAAAATGATAATAACGATACGTTATTATCATTTTATTTTTCCTTTTGAGCCGTGCGGCGATGCTCCTCCGCCTTAGCGGAGGAGCAGCTACTGCGGATTTACCAAGCCAAGCAAGGCCACCTTGCGTGACCCTGCAGTGCTGGGTAAATCTGGAGTAATGCAAGGCAGTGCAAGTAGTAGCCTTGTGTTAATCTTCCCCTGGGAGGCATCCCATGGGTGTAGCGTGCGTTTTGCATCGCTTCCACCCATGTATTCTAATGCATTTCCAGATTTACCTATACTGGTAGACCTGGGAATGTGACAGAATTGCATGCCTCCCACCAGAGGCGCAACAAGGAGACATAGCTTTATTTCTCCTTGTTGTTTCCTCTTTCTAAGTGTGTTGCAGTCTACAGCACACCTACAAAGAGCAAAATGCCTATGAGGATTGTTTTTGTGCAAGAAGCTGCCCTTTACTGCAACAAAACCAATCCTGCTTAAAACACAGTCACCCTTGCACCATGGCACAAAGGTGCCTGCCATGGCGCTAGGCAGCAGATTGTACACCACTGCAAGAGGAGAGCAGGAATGCCCCATAAATTGATTCATTTGGTGCTTTCCTGTCCTACTACTTTCATGCAGTTCAGCAACTTGTCTTGCTGTGTTACATTGCGTGAAAGTTTGATAAAGCTGCCCCTATATGTCTCACTCCTTGCTAATATCTTACCATGTTCTGAGTTGGGAACAACGTAAGTTCTTTATTCAAATCTGTGCACAAATGCGCTCAATACCAAGAAGGCAAATACCAGAAAGAATTCATAGATTTGTTCAAACGATGAGATTGCTATTGACACTGCTTTATGGATCCTTCATTTTTTGCAGCTTTCCATTACTGTCGTACTAGAGTGAAGAAATTATGACTGTTGGTTTTTATAGTGCAGATCTTCCATTGTTTCCTTCCTGGGCAGCCCGAAAAACTGGCCTCGCTTGATGCATTTTGTCCTTTAATTTTCAGATTTTCTTTTATCGATTCAGTCTTTCATTTCCAAGACTGCAATAGTTTAGGTGTTAAAGGGAAGTCTTTCTGTATGTGATAGAAGAATAAGCTGGAAAAGACAGTCGAAAAATATAAATCACCACTTAGTCACTAAACAATTTTCAGTTCCATATGCTGTGTGTTTATTTATAGACAACTATATACACTGTAGAAGTCACTGTTAGAAATTGGGTTCCGGGTTGAAGCGGGCGTGAGCCCTCTTCAAGGCAGCAGCACAATCCTAGTTAAACTTGCCAAACATATATATACCACTTTTATCATGTGTATGGTAGAGAGCACAAGCACTTTAGCACTGGTTAGAAGTGAAAAAGTGTGCAGGGTTCTAAAACCAGCAAAAACGAATTCAGCAGCAAAAGGACCAAAAGGCAAAACATTCTAGGGAGTGGCCACTCAAATGATTTTCAGTCCAATAGTCACTAATACTTGTTTTATGCCAAATATATGGAATAGACATTTTTTGGTCGAGCCAACCAGATAATGAAAGCAGTCTAGATGCTGAAGACGTTTTGCGGGCTCACCAAGAACTTACATCCTATCTACTGCTTACCATTAGTTGATGTTATTGTCACACTCATTTGCTTGTTTCTGGTTTAATGGCTTTCCTTGTTCATCTCCTGGTTCTCCCTCCAATGGAGCATAGGCTCTTGACTGTCCTCTAATTAGCAGTGCATTTGATGGAACTTATTTTCTAGTGCTTGGGCTAAAAATGACTTGGTCGTATACCTTGATCATTTGTGATGGCACTTGTGGACTAATATGAAGACTGATCATGCAGGAGCTAATGGGTACTCCCAAGCTCAGCCTAATGATTGTTGATATCATAGGCAAATGCCCCTTGCCCTGTACATTTCAGACCAAAGCCCTTGCATGTATTCACTACATCACACATAACATATAAAATGCTATGCTCTCTCACACTCACCACAAACAAAATGTCTGCTCCAGGTTTCCTTTAATTCACATCCACACTGTGTGGCTTGTCTCAGGCTCTAATTCAGTCAAACAGACTGCCTCATCAGCTCCAGGATCATTCACATTTTATCAATACTTTATCTGCTGCACAATGCTATCTCCCTTTGATCCTAGAACGTTTCCTGTGCACTGAGATAGCTTTCTCACCACATACATCCACTCTAGTTCTGCAGCACAATCTCACAAACATCCCTTTCTGCCGCAGGTAATCTTATAGGAATCCCAGAATTCCACGTCTGCTTCCAGCACATAGACACACCCCAATCTCAGTTTCCTGTCTCCAAGCTCTATTACTCACACCCAGATTTCCTTCTTGTGTATTATGTTCTTTGTTATTATCCTCTAGATCAGAACTCAGTCCACCATCCAAAGCCCTTAAATATACAAGGCCTTTAAAATGCCTATGCATGCATGACCAGGCTGCTACCACTCCAAAGGCACAAAAAAGCAAGTACATCTGGGCCAGTTCACACCCCAGTCTTGTGGACAGCGGGTAATGCAGCAGGGATAAAGATTGGTAGGCACACCTTTGCTAGGAAAGTTAATACTCCTAGGAATCACTTTCATCAGTTAAATCCTCTTTTAACGGATTGCATTATTCAGTCTTTCCTACTATTTCATCTGAATCTCACTCTATGAGGCCAGTTTTTGCTGATTCTGTGTTTGCCCCTGGTTCTAACACTGCTATGATGATTAACATAGACATGATTGCAAAAAATGATCCTGATATTGCTATTCCTCAAGGCTACAAACTCTCCTGCCACAACTGTCCTTCAGGTGTGGGTGGAGGATTACTATTCATTCAAAATTTATCTATCTCTACCCTTTAGTTTTTTCAGATTCCTACTTCTGAACATTTGGCTGCTATCATTAGACTTTCTCCCAATGTTCCTTTAACTGTGCTTTTATATATTGCTTCTGGCATAGGTAATGGATTTTTTGGGAGAACATGGCTAGTACTACTGCACCACCTGCCATGTCTGCCTTCAAATTCATTATCTCAGCAATTTTCAATATTTGGGTGGAATGTACTAATCAGACTGCGGTCTCCAATCCATCACAGAAAGAAGCAGGAGTTCAAGTCTCCTTAAAAAAATAGGGACAGCAGAGGCTGGAGTTTTGCCAGACAATCTCACCCAACATTGTAGGGCTAGGTGTAAATACCTGTCAAGTAGCACCATGTTATGTTTGATAGTTTCACCGAGTGCTAATTTCCTGGTTGTGATTTTCAAGTGCATGCTTGTAATTTTAAAAGAAAATTATAAGACCTAGAATGAGGCTAATAGGTATGATTACCTGGCAATGTCTCAAAATAGGTAGAATATGACCACTATGTATGGGCATTCAAAAACTCTGTGAGCTTTGCAATTTACCATATTTGAAAGAGATAACTAAACAATACTCATCTCAATTCCATTGAGAGAGACCTAAAATGCATTTCAATTAAGATCAGCAAAATGCAAATTTTAAGCTGAGCAAGGGAGCTTTAAAATACAAGCTTCTTGGCCATCTACTGGACTGACTACATGCATTTCAGAGTTTGTTTAGTCTTATTTTATTTGGCCTGGCATTAGCCAAGAGCTTTTGCTTTCAGTAAAATTAGATATATGTATACTTACATATAGGGACTTTCAATCAGACCTCTTCATCCATTAATCTATTGTGTCGCTCACATTTTCTTCCACCCACTAAGACAGAGGGCAATGGTTTAGCCCACATTCAGCCATCGGTTCCCTTCTTTAGGAGTGATGACCTCTTGTTAGAAATGGGGGTCTCTAGTTGGCAGAGGTAGGTACCTTTGTCCAATTAGGGACCCTTCTTCCTAGTCAGGGTAAGGGGGATACACTTCTAAAATAACCCCTGCTCACCCCCTTGGTAGCTTGCCATGAGCAGACAGGCTTATCTCAGAGGCAGTGTGTAAAGCATTTGTGAACACATACAGTAATACAGTGAAAACACTACAAATAGACACCACACCAGTTTAGAAAAATAAGTAATCTTTATCTAAACCAAAACAAGACCAAACAACAAAAATCCACAATACAGTAATAAAAATATGACTTTCAAATGGTAGAAATAGTTCGGTTCAAAGCAAATTGCAGATGCAACACTTTTTACACAAAGTACCTTGGATGCATCGTGCACATAAACAAAAATGGCCGCAGGGAAGGTGATGCGTCGGTTCCTTACACTCTGGGAAGGTGATGCGTCAGTTCATTGCTCAGGGGGAGGTGATACGTCAGTTCCTTACTGCTGTGCAGGGGAGGTGATGAGCCGGTTCCTTACCGGAGAGGAGGTGAGGCATCGGTTTCTTACTGCATGGGGAGGTGATGCGTCGGTTTCTTACTGCGTTCCCCAACGATGAGACAGACTTGGCTCCTCGATGCGATGCAACGATCCAGGACGATGCATGGATTCTTGCAGCTGCACAGCAGGGCTTGTGTCGGAATCGGTGCGGTGATCTCGGACTTCGGAGATCGTTGCACTCGATGCGGCGTGTAGCGATTTCTCGAGCCGCGGCAGGCGCTGTGACGGTTTCTTCGGCGATGCGTCGGAAACAGGTACAGATGCGTTAAGCTTCTCGGTGTTGCGCTCATTTTCCAGCTCCCAGCGGAAAACAGTCTCTAGAGGTCCAAAACAACAGCAGGCACCTCTTTGCAGGTCAGAACTCCAAGCAAGGAAGTTCAGGGGAGCTTATGGTGAAATCTTTGTGCCCCTGAGACTTAAGAACAGGAGGCGAGCTCAGTTTCAAGCCCTTGGAGATCTTCCTCAAGCAGGGGACACAGCAAACTGCAAAGTCCTTTCTCCTTTCCTTGGCAGCAAGTAGCCACTGCCGGCCAACCCCAGACAGCAAACAGCACAGGGGTAGTGTTCCTCCTCGGCTTCTCCAGCTCTTCTCCTTGGCAAAGGTTCTTCTTTATTCCCAGAAGTGATCTAAAGTTCTGGGGTCTGGGCCCAAATATTTATACTGCAAAATTATTTGTTCTCTGGTGTCAGAGAAGCCCTGTGCTCAGTCAAAACCAGGTCTGTCCTCTCTGGTGCAGCTTCCTGGCAGGAGGTGGAGACAGCATTGTGGAAGGCAGACCAGGCCCATTCAGGTGAAAGGAAATCTCCTCCCCCTACTCTAAATACAGCCCAGGTCTATTCAGCCCAGACCTGACTCACCAGACTCTCTGGAGCCACTGCTCCTCCCCAGCCCTTGTCATTCCAAAGCCAGACATGCAATACACAAACCTAGCAGAGGCACACTGGATGGCTAAGCAAGAAAATACCTACTTTCTAAAAGTGGTATTTTCAAACACAGACTGTAAAAATTACCCTCACTAAAAGATGTATTTTAACATTCTGAGTTCAGGCATATCAAACTTTATTTTCCTACCTTGTTCCCAGGGGTAGCTATGATTATAATATGTTATAAGCAAACTCCCCGTTCTATCCTATGGGAACAGGTAGCCTTGCAATAGTGAAAAACGAAATTGGCAGTAATTCACTATCAGGACATGCCACACACATCAGGACATGTCCTACCTTCTACATACATGGCACCATGCCCACAGGGGTACCTTGGGCCTACCTTAGGGGTGACTTACATGCAAGAAAAGGGAAGGTTAGTTGCCAGGTCGACATGGCAGTACCAGACTGCACACAGGCTCTGCAATGCCAGGCCTGAGTTACCTTTACAGGCTGCTTATGTGGGTGGCACAATCAGTGCTGCAGCCCACTAGCAGCATTTGATTTACAGGCCCTGTGCACACATATTGCACTGTACTAGGGACTGACTAGTAAATCAAATATGCCAATCATGGAATCACCAATCCATAACAACAATTTACAAAGGGAGCACTTGCACTTTGGCCCTCACCAGCAGTGGCAAAGTGCCCAAAGCGTCTAGACCAGCAAAACAAAGTCCCACACACAGCAAAAACACAGGAAGTCAAGGCACAAAATACAGGGGACATCCCACAAAATTTTTTAAATGATAATCTGTCTGTAAACATATTATTGTATGGACAGGCGGCCATTTTTAAAATGTTTTTGTGATAACATTTTGCAAAAACAATTTTGAAAGAAAACATGCATTGGCGAAGTTAAAAAGTCAGCAGACAAAGCCAGATCTATTTGCTTTTCCAATGCTTGAGCTTTCTGATGGGCTACAAAGAAGGAATGTTGTTGCTGCTGGGGTTATGTAACTATAGGAAATGAGAATGTGAAAGCCCCTGGGTCTGGAGAAGGAGACCAGTAAGGGACCTCACTGAATTACAGGTCCCTAACGCCATACCGATGACCTAGTATCACTATTTCTACATACCAGCCCCACCCCTTGTCCCAGACAAGTCATACTCTCAGTAACCTTCTCCCTCACTAATTAGCTTTTCTACTCATGTCATCAGGGAGGAAAGAAGCTTTCCAGTGTACATGCAAGATAAAGCAGGCAAAGTCCTGGAATGAAGGAGATTGTTTATTTTTCCCCATGCCGGATTACATTTTACACTTCAGCATGTATTTATTTTGGGATATAACAATGTTCTTGAGCGTGACACACATTCTAATGAATTAATATCTCCCAGTTCTACTGTAGCAACAGAAAGAGAACAGGGCTCATCAGAGACCTGTTTTGCTTCTGTCTGAGGCCCTGCTATTGGGATCATAGAGGCCAGGGGTCACAAGGGCAATGTCAAGGGTGCCAAGGAGCAAGCCAGAGGATGCACCTGTGACCCCTGGCTACCACTAAAGGACGTCCTTGCAGTGACCAGTTTATCCACCATCAACCCTACACCCCTTATGGAACCCTGTCCATCTCAGCTACAAAAGATTTCTCACATTATACTCCCCATTTCACTCTCTACCTTAATCTTTCCCTCCTTCTGACTGAGACTATGAAGCAAGCAGTAGTTCGGCCTCTTTTGAAACAAATCTTCAAGCTAATCCGTCACGTCTGACAGCCAGGCTGTATTTATGTTTGGCTGAAGCTTGCGCAGCTGACACATATGCTGAACTCATTCTGCGCTCGAGGGAAGCTCATTTTCCTTCTGCTGTATCAGTTCAATGTATGCATGAGAAATGTGCATTGCTATTCTGATGGTTTACATACCCTGCAAATGACAGAGAGGATTGCAGTTACCTGTGCAGTATCTGTTCAGAAAACTGCCTCTGCTGTTGACCATGCCATTACTATTCTATGTGTATGCCAAGACAATTATCCTGCTGGTGCCATCCAATAAATATGCATGTATGAAAGAAAACGTACACTTCTGCTGTGCGTGGCTGATTCTCTGTAGGTGGAAAACATTCATTGCCATCCATCCCATGCAATGTTGTACACCTTCTGTTGGTGTTAATGAATTCTGTTGTGCCCTCCTATGGTCCACCTGTAGAGTGAGTATTGTTGGAACTTGTACTGTTATTACCACTGCAGTACATCGTGTATTCTTTTGTGTGTATGAGTAATAGTTTGAGTATGTGTGAGTCTGCGTGATTGTGCATGAAAGTAAGTGTTTGTCATAAGCATGAACTGCTTCCACCCATGCTCAACCTATTTTATAAGAGCGGGATCCCTACTCTTGCTGCCCATATAATACATGGGGAACAGGGTCAAGACTGATTTGCATATGGCTGGGTCCAAACTGAAATGGCATGGTGAGCAAAGAAATGATGGATTTAGGCCCAGATCTCTGTACTGCGGGTGAATGTTTGACATTGTTCAGCATTCCGTCCATCAAGTGTTCTTTTTGCATTGGTCACTCCCAGTAGGACAGGTATGCTCTGACGTGGGTCCTGTGCTTGCCATGCCACTGGATCCAAGCTATCCTGCCTGATCAGGGGTGATCCTCAAAACCGGTCCTAGAATGCGGGCAAGACTGGTCCCAAGGGGAGCAGGGTCAAGGCAGATTTGCATATGGCTGGGTCCAAACTGGAATGGTGTGCGAAGCAAAAAACTATGGATTTAGGCCCAGATCTCTGTACTAGGGGTGAATTTGTTGACATTGTTCAGTATTCCGTCCATCAATTATTCTTTTTGCATATAGTACCTGTTCTCTGTATGTAAGAGTGGCTTGCCCTGCTGTTTCTGTTTTTCCTGTGGTAGTAGGGACTTCATCTCTTGTTTCTGTGTGTGGAAACCTTGTGGTGCTGCTGCTTGTAATATCCCAGTTCTGTTTGCAATTAGCTTCGGTGTATGCGAAAGAGGCTTGCATTCCTACCTGGTGTGCTTCACAGTACCTCTTCTTTGTGTGAGAGAAAATTGTATTGCTGCTGGCCTGGCTGCTCCTTTTATATATATGAAGAAAGCATGTGCTTCCCCTGCTTTTTTGTGGAAAGTTTTGCTGCCTTGACATATTCTGTATTTAGGTTTATACTGTTAGGAAATCATTCAACACAATTATTTAAAAAGATTTCATAGGGAAGTGCTAAGGGACATAGGTGGACTTGGCACTTTCTACAGGGTCATCCACCAACTTTTTGCCTTCACCCTCCTGTTTTCTGAACGTTTTTTTTCTTGTCTTTTAGTACTCTCCAAACTTTACCACTGCTAAGTACTGATAAAGTGATTGTGCTCTCTTCTTTAAACATGGGAAACTTAGCTTACAGCCAATTGTCACATTTAATTTACTTGTACATCCCTAGTAACGTGGCAATACATGTGCCCAGGGCCTGTAAATTAAATGCTACCAGTGGACCTGCTCTACTGATCGTGCCACCCATTTAAGTACCCCTTTTAAACATGTCTCAGGCCTGCCATTGCGGCCTGTGTGTGTAGTTTAAACTGCCATTCCAACCTGGCAAAATAAACCTTTTGTACTGTTATAGTGATGGGATGCACACCGTATGTTCATAAATCATCCATATTTATCCCATACTCCTCCAAGAATGCGTGCTCACTGGTTAGGTGACTTGCCCACTTGTCACCTCAGTAAACAACAATTTAATGTGGGGAGTCATCTCGCCCCAAAACCAATCGCACAGCTGAATTGCGCCATTGCGACGCTACTTATGTTGTCCTCCTTTTTACTCAATGTATTCCATTTGTTCCTTCTTGTTTTCTTTTCACTTTTTTCAACTCCTGTTTTAATCCACACGCGGAATGCAATGCTATTTCCAAATATTTTTCCATGCTCGAGTTGTGCCCCTCCGGGCCTCTTACAAGAACACAAACTGATGCAAGCTTCATCGAAGGCAGTGTTTATTATAAAACCCAATGCATTTCAGGCTACAGGAGCCCTTCGTCGGGGGTAACTACAAATGACAATAAAACATTTAACCATTACCATGCGATTCCTTAATCTACATGTTACTTAATCACTCATCATGGTACAATGTCAAGTTAACACAAAGCATATGTTTTTTTACAAAACCACTCGTGTTCCCACAATGTGAGCCCCATCATAAACAATTCAGATGCTGATACGCCATTCTCTACTGCCAAACCATTCTCACCACTAAATGTTTTATTGTCATTTGTAGTTACCCCCGACGAAGGGCTCCTGTAGCCTGAAATGCATTGGGTTTTATAATAAACACTGCCTTCGACGAAGCTTGCATCAGTTTGTGTTCTTGTAAGAGGCCCGGAGGGGCACAACTCGAGCATGGAAACATTTTTGGAAATAGCATTGCATTCCGTGTGTGGATTAAAACAGGAGTTGAAAAAAGTGAAAAGAAAACAAGAAGGAACAAATGGAGTAAAAAGGAGGACAACATAAGTAGCGTCGCAATGGCGCAATTCAGCTGTGCGATTGGTTTTGGGGCGAGATGACGCCCCACATTAAATTAAAAAAATAAACCTTTTGCCAGGCCTAAACCTTCCCCAAATTAACCTGTGCTTAACCCTCTGACACCTTGGCACAAAGCAGTCAGCCTTAACTTAGAGGCAATTTGTAAAGTATTTGTGCAACACTTTAAACAGTAAGACGTGAAAACACCACACAAAAAAGATCCCACACCAGGTTAGAAAAATAGAGCAACATTTAATATATAAAACAAGACAAGAATGACAAACATCCAATCAGTAGAACCGGAGTTAGGAATTTTTAAAGAATATACTGTAATGTAGCACCTAGAAACAGAAAGCGTCAAACGCTATCTGCCACGCTAGATCAGGTCAAAATCAAAAGTTCATGCCGACCGCAATGGAGAGTAGGTCGGATACAGTCCCAGCTTAGTCCAGCTGAAGTTTTACCTTCTCAAGTTTTGTGCCATGAGTCCTGTTTGTGGGGAAGAAGTTTGCCGGAAGCAAGGAGAGCAAAGGTCACTGGCGATGGTCGGCGGGGCACGAAGAGCAGACCAGGATGGCCGGGCTGACAAACCTGCAGTGGCTCCTGCTGATTTCTGGTGTGATCAGTGCGGTTCCAGCGTGAACGGGCCCTTTCGTGGTCTCAAAGAACCCAAAAGCTTGCTTTTAGAGTGCAAAAACTACACCAAGGGCCCAGGACCGGAGAGCCACCTCTTAAGGGTCAGGACCTTGTTGAATATGAGTCCAGGAGCTGTGGGGAGCCTGTTTTGTCCCTGAGGCTCAGATCAGGAGGCCAGCAGACTAGACCTTTGAGTCACTCTGGGGTCCTGGGTTCAAGATGGATTCCAGTTCCAGTTCTTCCTCCCAAGTAAGAGGGCAGCAGGCAGCAGGTCAGCACAGCAAGGCAGCAACTCCTTCAGAGTGGCAGCCCAGCAGGATGGTAGTCCTTTCAGCAGTACAGCAGTCCTTCTTCCTGGCAGAGTATACACAGGTCCAGAAGTGTGCTGAAGCAGTGTTGTCTGAGGTCCAGTACTTATACTCAGTGATGCCTTTGAATTGGGGGAGATTTCAAAGACATGCCTTTGAAGTGTACAGATGACCTTCCTTCCTGCCCTGGCTCCAGACTCACTACAGGAGGGTGTGCAGCCCTTTGTGTGTGGACAGGACACAGCCTATTAAGTGTAAGTGAGGCTTTGCCCAGCTTCTCCCTCCCATCCGGCCAGAGATTGCCCCTTGAGACACACCTAAGCTCCCATTGTGTGTGGCTGTCTAGGAGGAATACATAAAGTCCAACTGCCAACTAAACCCAGTCATGTGATCAGAGACAGGCTGCAGGCACCAAATGGCTAAAGCAAGAAAATGCCAAGTTTCTAAAGTGGCATTTTCAGAATCACAATTTAAAATCCGACTTCACCATGAGTTTGGATTTTAAATTGTGATTCCAGGGACACCAGACTTGAAGGGTTTATCTCTTCCCAATTGGAAATTACACTTATAAAATGTAATCTGGTAATCCCAATGATACCCTGTGGGAGAGATAGGCCTTGCAGTAGTGAAAAACAAAGTTGATGTTTTTTTACTGCCAGGACATGTAAAACGTAAAAGTTGATGTCCTGCCTTTGAAACACTTTGCACCTTGCCATCTGGGTGGTGTAGGGCCTACCTTAGGGGTGATTTATATGTGTAAGCAGGGAAGGTTTGGGTCTGGCAAAAGGTTTATTTTGCCAGGCCGACATGGCAGGGTAAACTGCACACACAGGCTCTGCAATGGCAGGCGTGAGACATGGTTAAATGGCTACTTAAGTGGGCAGTCGCACTAGTAGCATTTACTTTACAAGCCCTGGGAACATGTAGTGCACTAACTAATGGCTTATAAGTAAATTAAATATGCCAATTGTGTATGAGCAAATATTACCATGTTTAGAGGAGAGAGCACATGCACTTTACCACTGGTTAGCAGTGGTAAAGTGTTCAGAATCCTAAGGTCAGCGAAAAATGAATTCAGCGAAAAGTGGAGGAGGAAGGCAAAAAGTATGCGGGTGACCCTGCAGAAAGGGCCATTTCCAACATGTAGATCACTACGGGCCAGATTAATCAAAGATTTTGTGTTGCCCTTGCACCACGCATGGGGACACAGGGTGACACAAAACCTCAAATGAGATTTACCAAGCCACGCAAGGCCACCTTGCGTGCCCCTGCATGGCTAGGTAAATCTGGAGTAACACGAGGCAGTGCAAGTCAGGGCTTTGCATTACCTGCCCCAGGGAGGTGTTCCATGGGTGGAGCATAAGTGCTCCGATGCATCAACTCATAGATTTTGGCACATTCCCAGATTTACAGTGAGTGGTAGACCTGGTAATGCTTCAAAATGCAACGCAATCCCAGGGGAGGCATAACAAGGAGAAATATGTTTATTTACCCTCATTTTTTCCACTTCCTACGTATGCTGCAGCAAACATAGAAAGAGGGAAAATCCTCAGGATTGTTTTTTTCCAGGAAGTTGTCCCTTCCTGCACAAAATCACTCCTGGCTGCTACACAGGCACCCTTGTACCATGGTGCAATGGTGCCTGCATTGTGCTAGGCAGCACATAGTGCACCAGCACAAGGAGAGGACAGGAATGGCCCATATAATGCTAAATATAGCCCATTCCTGCCTTCTCCCTGTCACATAACGCAGCGCAGCAAGGTGCCTTCCTGTGCTGCGTTGCGTGACATTTTGATCAATCTGCTACCGTTAACAACACCCTTAATACCTGTACTTAGCTGGCACAAAGTGGCATATTTTCACAAATCACTTAAGGGTCAATCACCAGTGACAGGTACATTCTGATGGACCTGACAATGGGAGTTACAAGGTCCACTGGAAGTTTTGGCTTGAAAGCAGCTGACGCCTCCATGTGAAAGGGGCATCTGTGCAGAAAACTGCTTTCAAAATGTTCTCCCAAAATACTACAATTTCCATTACTTCCCCGACCCCGGAATTATTGGGACTCCAGGTAGCAATAATTCCGAGTGGGGACAATCTAAAAATTAGGAAAGTAAATATTTAGGGTGATGACTGTGAGCATACACACACAGTTTCACACACTATGCTGAGATTAACCTCACCCATCTAATTGGCTTCTTCAGACCCTAATCAGACGAGGGCGAGATATATAGCCCAAAGAAAGCCGACCTATTTGGCTGCCAAGCGTGCAGCCATAGTTTAATGATTTCTTCTCCACTTCGTCTTCAGCGAAAGTCACAAAATATAAATTAAATACTCAAAGCCTACTCAACCACTGACAAGAGAATTCAATCAGAGGGGTTTGAAGGTACATTAAAAATAAATATCTATTACTTTTGGTTTCTGCATTACACCAGGAAAGGAGCCATCCTTCGACAATGTGAGAGTAAGTGCTGCAATTGAATTGTTTCTACCCTAAACCAGCCCATAAATCAAATTATCTGACACAGGGCTCCTCTTTGTGCTCTTTGCTGAATCATTAAATGTGTTCAAATGTAATTACCAAGGACATCCATTTAAACCGGATGTCTCTTACTTTACAATTAGGAACACATTAGGGTCCCCCGTATTTGCGGGAGTGTTGTGTGTAATTAGATTTTGAACGTGTTTGATGGGTTACAAAATGAGAGTCCTTGCGTTATTGGAAACAATAGACTGCCATCCAGTGTTACCTCTTGGGGCCAGTGGCTTCCAAGCATGTTGGCTCAATGCACTTTTGTAATCACAGCCCAATTCAAACTGATGAAACGTCACATTATAGAGCAGAGCGAGTATTGCTCTAATCAGAACGAGCCTAACATAATTCCTCTAAAATAGATTTATAGGTTCACGTAAATCACGCTCACAGCTGGTAAAATGGTGCATTTCAAAGTTCCTGAACTCTGGTTGGCTGGCAGTGTGCCCCCCTCCCCCCCCAAAGGTGAGAGGTCAAAGGGACGCAATAAATCATTTCTAAACAAACACACATACTCCTGAATTAACAAGCTTTTCAAATTTGTAAGGAACAACATAGCAGCAGCGTCCAATATTGACTTAGCATTTGAAGGGTCTCTTTTTTTCTGCCATTTTTCATTGAGATCAAAGGAAGGCTCTGAAATGTCCACCTTGACCTATTCACATTTTTTCAATGTATAGACTGCTACACGACGCTGCGCTCAGAACGACTGCTATATTTGACTTTATTTAGCACTCAAATACTGTTTCACAAAAGGCTCCTATTTTGTGGCTGATATAATCACAAATCGGAATAAGGAAATGCTTCCCTTTGCTCACTAATCTGAATAAATCAAAGGTCAGGCAAGGCCTCAGATGGATGGGCGAGAAGCAGTCCACCTCCTTCATCAGTCACTGCTGTCTGCTCATCCATTGCACAAAGGAAAGTTACATCAATGTCACAAAGAGGGCAAAAGCCCCCAGGCCTGGAGGTTCATGGGCTTGGTGATACAGTGCCATGAATTTGATTAAGAGCCCCTTATTCTTATAGACTTCACGAATAACAGCTGGTAATTTGGATACATACATTCAGTGCCAGTAGCGGCCCGTGGTGGGAGTGCTGCCGGGCAGTGACGTGGGGCGGGGGAGGGGTAGGGTGGGGGGTAGTAAAGTACGGAATACGGCCGAATAGAGGTAAGTAAACATATAAATAAATAAAACGAACTTCGTTGCGCGCGCTGCATCGCCAAATGCGATGCAGCGCACGCAACGAAATTCGTTTTATTTATTTATATGTTTACTTACCTCTATTCGGCCGTATTCCGTACTTTACTACCCCCGCCCCACGTCACCGCCCGGCAGCACTCCCACCACGGGCCGCTACTGTTCAGTGCCCAGATTAACTGATGCAATGGAAGGTTTTTGGTGAGGGAGAGGGCCAATACTGTTTACAGCAGTGGGGTGATTACCAATAGCTTTAGGGCTAATTTAAAGATGTCAGTAACATGTTAAAGGTAAAACGCAGAGAAGAAGGAACACTTGGAGTAGGATGCTAGGGTCTTATCTTCTGATACACAAGAGGGGGTGATATCAAGTAAGAAAGCAGAAGTATGTAAAAGTATTACAGAATAAAACAAAAAATAACCGGAAATGAAAGAAACAAGGGCAATTTATTATTATTTGTTTTTTGCTAAAGGGCACAATTGTACCTTACACCACTTACTACTTTTCTTACTTTCTTTGCTCGTAAGAACATTCCTTATGCTCATTTAGATCTTTTTAACATGGATTATTTTAATATGAGATATTTATGCTGAGATATTTTTTTAAATACTAAACAAACTATAACCACATGTTAAGTAGTGGTTCATCTTATTTATTTGGATTTTTACAGTGGTCAATTAACTGAACATTTTGTTGTGTGAAGAAAATTTGATAATTATAAGTAAATGTTCTAATGTCCATAATTAGGCATGTATAGGTGTAAAAAATGTCATCCTGTGCGTCAGTTAGAAGCTCTTGATAATGCTTTGGAGAGGGCAGTCTATTGTTGCTAGAAGAGATTTGAAACAGTGTTTGCTCCTGTTGTTCCCCAAAACCTAAAAGCAGTGTTCTGATTACTGTGCAAATGGTTACCTGTAATATTATTACCAGCCCAGTCATTACCTCTATATTTTTTTAATAGATCGGCTTTCAAGCATATATCGGATATTCCTCAGCATGCTAGATAAGTCATGAAGTTCTCTGGATGCCTCACAAGAAAATCTGCCAGGCGCTGGCCAACATAGGTCTTCATTTGTTGATGAAATATTATGATGCACTGATAGAAATTGTGCTCGAGTTAGGACAGCCCTATACCTTATATACAACATATGATTATGTTTTGTTATAACAATATTTGCTTAGATGAGCTTTCATTGCAAATGTTGTTTGAAGAAAGGAGGGATACTGTATATCCATTCACTCCTGGATGCAAATACAATGTTTTATTTGAGTTAATACCTCACTTCACACACAAAAATATTTTTGGAGAATCTCTTAGCTTAGCACATGCTTAAATCAGAATAGTTCTCTGTGTTTCTGGTCTGTGCTTTCTGCAGCTCCTTCACTTATTCTGAGAATTTCAAAGCTAAGTAGATGTTCTATAGACTTTGCAAAGTATTAACCGCTTAACCGCGGCGGCAATTCCGCCGCGGTGCGGCGGTTTAGCGGAGTGGGCGGGGCCGCGTCGGCCAACGGACGTTCGCAGCACTACAGAGGTAGTGCTCGCGACGGCCGTTGGCCGACGGGCGCACGCAACGGGTTAAAAAGAGGCGCTCTGAGCCTGTGCACACGTCCATGATATGGTCTCTGATGAAGAGTACATAGTGTAAAACTGTTTAATTGTATATTAATGTTTCATATGCTGGCTTAAGATTCTGTTGAGTGTTTTTAAATTTGATAGTCAGGTAGAACTCTATCTTGTTTGTAAAATGGTCCGCAAAGGCAGCGTGCAGAGGAACACTCAGAATTCATAATGAAGTGTCTAATACCTTTATTAATGGCATTATGAGCAAAAGAGTCTCAGTTTTGTATAATCATACTCATTGAGGCATGCTGTCCAATCATGTATTTAGTTGATGCCCATCTGTTGACTTTTACAGCATGTTGGTTATCTTCAATATTTGTCATCCTCAAAATCTTGGTTGGGTAGTTTTCAACAACGAAAACTAATCTAGAAAGTTAAGTTCATGTCATTTCACATCCTAGTATTGCAATAAAGTCACTGCTGATATGCTGAGTCTCCTACAAAAACAGTCTTACCATGGCAAATAACACCTGATGAACTAGTAAAGCAGCTCTCCCGCTAGACCTGATATGGAACCTGTGCCGACTTATTAGTCAGCTCCTACCGTTATGGTCCCAGTAAATTCATTCCTATTGGCACATGAAATTAAAAATAACTTATCTCCCAAGTACTTCTAAGAAATACCTCTGCAGTCTTTTACAGACAGAAGGTTAGTAGATAGAGTAGAGTAACAGAAAGCATTTTACACTGCTATAGATTGTGAGCTTTTAAAATAAATAATATCCCCTCTTAAGATGTAATTAAAGCAGAGCTCTCTTTAAAGAGTCTGCAGAGGAATTCAATTTTAAAAGTGGGTTGTCATGATTCACTACCTTTGTTGAGCTAACTGGGCAGCAGGCTCTTTAGGAGGGGATGCTTCAGTGCAGATAGCTTGGTCTTTATTTGAATTGTGACTGCACTCCAACACTGCCAGGGCAGTGGAAACCATAAGGATAAACTATTTTTCTGTAAGAGTATCCTTTTTTTTTACCTATGGTAGCTTGGCTATATAAGCTTAAAGAGAATGTGTATCTAATGAGATATATCAATAAAAAAAAGAATATCTCGGGTACAAACATTTAAATTTATATGGGCCTTCTAGTGAATGATATCACAATAGGTATCACAACCCCAGCTTGCATCATCAAACAAACAAACATGCTAGATTGCCTTGTTTTCATGTTAAAGATGCATGACTGGTTAAAGAGAACCATTTTTCTCTACACTTGATGGTGCATTAAAAGGTACACAACAACACATAAGAAAAGAATACAAATATAACATGTAAATCCCACACAACTGAAAAAATTTGAAAAAAGAGTTCAAGAATTATTCAAGAAAAACTCTTCACAATGAACAAAGGGAAAGAAAACGAATAAATACAGAATCAATTGCCTCAGAATCTCACGAAATCTCTGTCATTCATGACATGACAGTCCGGCCATTCTTTTATTTCAGTTTGGCTATAGAGATTATATTTGCTAAGAATACTTTGGAGAACTGTAGGACGAGGAAACATATAATCACTGGCGACATTCAAAGCGATAAAAAGAATGTGATGTAACCTATATATATTGTTAGTATTTTGCTAGTACAGTGACTTGTGTGTATTATTTGCCAATACCCTCATTAAACTGCAGAATGATTTTCCCGTAAAGTCATTTCTTAATTGAAATACAACTAATCCCATCTACCTCGGACAATTACAATTTAGCTGCAATTGATATTGACCTGAGATACTTTACAAGATTGCCATTATCATTTTTTTTAACCAGACTGGAACTCAGGAGTATTTACAGTTCACAAATCATTATATTCATATCAGCAATTGATTAAACGGTAAATGCAAAGAAAGAAATGTTAATGTATGTGTAACAGCAATGTAATCCCTAATCCAGAGAACAAAGCAACATTCCTTTCTCCAGTAATAGAGTCTTCTCCAGTTTCAAAACCTGCTAATAGCTAAAAACAGAGGTAATGGAATTAGTTTGTAAGTATAGGTATAAATGGTTTTTAGAGCAGGATTGCACTTAATTTCAGTATAGAAAATGCAACGAGTTAATTATCCAAAACCTGGTGGATGGATTTACATGCTAACATTAGCACTGCGGCTAGGTTGTCTGACAGGTAACTAGAATTATGCAACAGAAATAGGAGAAACATTATTCCCAATACATAGGAAGCCTTCACATGTCAGTTCTTGCACTTGAGGGGGAAACGGACAATGGTCTCACAAGCTGGATCATTTTTCTGAAAAACAATTGTATGTTGGCATGTTTCTAGCACTAATCCACTTATCACATGGGCTTATTTCAAAACCAATAAGAAATCAACGGACTCCCTGCACCCTGTCACTAATGTTCAATCTAAGGGCCTGATTACGAGTTTGGTGGTCTTGGAGTGGCCCATCACGCCAGCGCCCCACTCCAGGACCGCCAAACTCAACCACTGCCCACCCACCAGATTACGAGTAATTTTGTTGTCTGGCAGGATGGGTGGCTTGGCGGTCCTGCAGCGGTGCAGTTTAAAGGCTCCTAGCGAGCCTTATAACTGCACGGCCGTGGAACTGCCAATGGACGTTCCTGCATGGCATGGACTAAGCAGTCCTTGCCATGCAGGAACAGGGATGCATTCACAATGGGGGGCACAACATGTGCTCCCTGCATGCATCCCAATGCACAGGGGAATCAGGGGCCCTGTAGTGCCCTCTTTGTTTCCCCACCGCCAGCCATTTCATGGCGGGCTCACCTCCATGAAAAGTCTAGTGGTGGGGAAACTCATAATATGCATGGCGGTGCAGCAGCAGCACAGCCATGCACATTGCTTCCCCAGACCGCCACTCTCAACCACTGCCCACCCGCCATCTGCTTTTGTCAAGTGGCAAACATAGCAATGGTAGCATAGCAGCAGATGTATGTTTAATAGTAAGAAACTTAAATGTTTAAAATGAGGTATTTTTCTCTCACTAATCGTCCCAAACAGAAGTAACTTTATTGAATGTTCAAATCCATATATCGATTGGATTTCTTCACTCTATGTTTTTCTTGTCTTTATTTGTAGATCTGATCACTTCCCTCTCTGTTCATCAAAGTGCTTCTCTTTGTACGGACTATATGCAATAGAAAAATGCATTCATGTTTATTAGAGCAGGCGTTAGAAAGTTAAATCCTAAGTATGTTTAGTGATAATGGAAAATATAATGTATAATGCTTCTCAGTATAGGACACTCATGCTAGTTTTGTGCTATAAATTAATTATAAAACATTTAAAATTGATATAATATATGGAGGTTTGGGCCTTACTTTTCCTCTAGCAATCTAAAACACAAACACATTTTGGTTTACTTTTTAATTATTTTTTTAGATTGAGTGGGTGCCAAGCCTACATCAGTGCAATGCACCATCTGCTGACTGCATTAGTCCTTAGTTGCTGGCAGGCTTGTAATCGGCAGTTATTTTAGTTACAAACATTCTTTATTTCCTCTTTGATCTGGAGTACATTTATTTATGAATGTAACTGCGTAGCATTCTGCTATTATGTCAGGAGAATGTCTTTTAGCAAGGGAGACACAGCAGAGTCACGTCTCCAGTGCACCTCAGGAGGCCCCTTTGAAGGTTGAGGGGTGATAGGGATGCCTCAGGGGGAAGAGATGTACACAAGAGAGCTGATCCGATCATATGTTAATCACTTCTGCCATTTTGGAAACCTACCAGCATGCTTTGCAGTATTAGGACAGTCAGTCGGCAGACCCCTGAGAGTGTAAAGTGGAGAGATGATGTGGCAATACTACATTGGATGGGGTTATCACCAATATATGATTCGTCACCTCCTTTATAACCTCCTTTGCATGGAGAGTGAATTGATTAGGAAAGTTGGAAGAAAAAAGAAACACCTGCTCTTCTGTTTAATGGCTGCCAGGAGCCTGACGTTGTGCCCATTTGTGATTTGTATCTTTCGTTTTCCTTCGGACTCACAATGCAGGGCTGGTAGCATCAGCTATCTGATTCTTCCTGGGACCAGTAGGGAGTGGATCCGTTGTGCCCTGCAGTAGCTCTGCAAGATTTACACCTGAAGAATTGGTCACCTTGAGCTCCTGCAGCTGTGTACTGCTATCCAAAAAGGGGTTGTGAACCAGGGTGGCTGGAGAGTGTGGCTACTAAGCGTGGTCTGCTGCTGAGGACCTTAGAGGCACTGTTGTGGAACACGTGCCAACCCTGGTCAGGAGATCAACATGGCCAAAACCCTAACCTAGGAGTAGCAATTGCCAGGAGGATGAAGAAGTGGCCCAGAGCCTGTGTAGGGCTGGTATCATCCTCTATGGTTATGAAACTGAGGAGAAAGTGCAAAGTGTGACTTGGCATTGGTGAGCCTTCATTGTACCCGGCCACAGGCCCTAGTTTCCCTACCTGGCAGTGGGAGGAGGACACCATTATCAAAAAAACCTCAGAGCTCCATAGAAATCCATTCAAAGGGTTGGCTTCTCGTGCAACTTGGTGTCTTCTGCCCCATTTGCTAGGAAGAGCTTATGTGTGAACACATGTTTCAACGATTTGTCTCCTTGAGGCAGATTTAAAATATCTAAAGCTTGATGCACCTTTGCTTTAGAATTGCCTCTCGAAAAGTTGACCCACTGAAGAGTGTGTCATGAAACAGGATATCCAAGCCCCATGGAATTCTGCAACTATATAGCCATTGATTTTTATGCTTAAATATAGATTTGCTGCAATTCAAATAAACCACTATCTGTCACATAATATGCAAATTTCGCCCTAAAATTATTTCTAATTCATGAATCAAAAGTTACTACAAAAGTGCATTGTTAGACCAATTGCAAAGATTAACTTGACCTTTTAGTTCCCAACTGCTGTAGTCAGGTGTTAAACTTGTACTAATGAGAAGCAACTTTGCTCATACAGTATTGATGGGTGTTGAAATGACAAAATAACTAAATAATACTGTTATTCTGCATAATTTGTCTTTTCTTGCTGTATAATATTTTTTAACCCTGCTGTATAATTTTGTTCTCTATTGTTGCATAATTCCAAGGTCCTGACAATATCTCACACACAATGAATAGTTTCAGAACTGCCTGGTGCTTTATTTTTGTACTACTGTTTCACCTCCACTGCCCAGTTCAAGTTGTGGGAGCTGAGGCGGGTGAGTGTGATTCCTGCACTGGCCACTTGTTTTGCTGAAAATGCCCCCAAGTTTTCCTCGCAGGCTGTCAGGGGGAAGCATTACTCGCAGCCGGCCAAAGGGAGGCCTCCCTGCCCTCCACTGCACATGGAATCTAGAAACCATCCATCAACATCAAAAAGGAGTTTGACCACACCGGCTGACAAGATGGCGCAGCTGCATAAAAGAAAGGAGCCTCTGTGAGACAATATCAGGAGTGGGTGGGACTGAAAGAGTGTGTTCAGGTGCTCATAAATGGCAGCACACTCAACACTGCATAGTTTGCCAAAGGGAAGTTAAGTGCACAATGAAGTTTGGTTGCCAGTCACCCAAACAAACAACAACTAGGCAGGTTTCTGGGACAGAAATGTAGTGCCCCTTGAGATAAAATGAAGTCCGGCTGAAGTTTTACTTGTCTCTCTTGTGAGAATAATGTTAATGTTATTGTTGATTAGATGTAGTGCAAGAGCTGCAGATCTCTGTGTCTCCACCTTTACCACTGTGTCAAAGTTCAGGTGAGTGTGACACTTTCTGCAGCAGCTAAAACAATACTACAAGTCCCAGAATACAGTCTACTGTTTACTGAAAAAGAAATCCAGTAACCGCTAAAAATGGCGTACATATGGCGGCAATCGGTCCAGTACTAGAGCAGCTCATCTGCCTTGTCAATACCTAGTGATGCTCCATGCCAGTTACCAGCTGCCTCCAGTCCAAGTGAATTGTGTATGTCCAAACTTATGGCAACATTGTGTCAAGAATGGGAAACTAACGTCTGTCAAAAGCAATTCAGGTAAATAGAAAAACCTGCATATACTTTATTTGTTTGTTTAGAGATGAAGAGAGTTACTTGAAATGCTAGTGTGCAGTGTATTGTTTTTGTTGGGTAGGTAAAAGGGACGTGTAGCAAGCAAGCTTTCCTCCCACCGGCTAGCGCATCCCACAGCATCCCACAAAACAGATAGATGCAGCCTCTCACTCACACAGCACTTTGGAAACTTATGACCATGTTAGGGTAAACTCTGCTATTCCAAGAAAAACAAGAGGTTTTCAAGCTCTACAGATAAGATGACACAGGAACACAGAAAGAAAATAGTTAATTCAGCTAGCTTTAAAAAGCCAAAACATTCTGCAAACAGAAAGAAAAGTAATAGTTTTAAAAAGCAGACACACGCTGCCTTGCAGTTGCATAAAGAAATATAGCTTTACAGATGGCATGAACACAGAAAACAAATACATAATTGCATACAGAAAGCAAATAAAGCTGACACGCCACAAACAGAAAGGAAAGAAATAATACAAAATAGCTGTAAAAAGCCAACATGTACGATACATACGAACAGAGGCTAGGCTTCCAGAAACACTTGCAGAAAGCAAAGCAAAAAATAGTGCAGAAAAACAAACCTTCGAGCAAAAAAGTGTAAGGCTACAAGTAATTGGGCCATGCTCTTTGGGAGGGAACAACACATGAAAAGGAGGAACATTTAGAAAAGAAGGACCACATACAACCAAGGAATTACAAATGACACTAGGAATAACAAATAGAAAGCAATGAGCAGGCTGTAAGCCCACAGAGTGTATACAACATGTCTCGAAAAGACTTCGCATGCACTGTCTAGTCGAGACCTAAAAAAATATAATAAATAAAAAAAATAAAGAATATTTTGAACTACATTTTTACTGACCGACTGGTGCAACATTACATTTGACGTAACTTAGTGCTAGACAGGCAATTACACTGATCGAAAAAGGTATTATGCAGTGATCAGTCAGTAAACACGCGGCCAGCATTGTGCTCATTGGTGGGTGCAATGCCATGGTTTTAGAAGGTTATGATGGTGGTAAGGAAGGAAGTAGCACGTGATGCCCGAGAGGGTCTCACTACTTAGCTCTAGTCCTCTCAGAGTCAGTCTTCAAAACCTTGGTCTACTCTGCACTTTAGCTAATAAGATCAGGTTCATATTTCATCCAGGTAGGCTAATAAAAAACTCCAATAATCAGGTCATGTAGACCCACAAGAGTAAACTTGAACAAACAGTTACATTACAATGATAATCCCAATTAAATGTAAAGGTCGATTAGGCAATTTTAGCCAATTGCAGAATTAAGGCTGCGGGTGAATGGCTTCCTGGAAATAAGACGTGATTTGGCGCAGAGCATTTTTTTCTTCATTGAGGCATGATATAAAAAACGATGAAATCACTGATCATAGGGCATTTTCCTTCTACAAAAGTGAGCAGCACCTCACATTGTTTCCCATCTCCATCTCAGAGTGACAACTGTTTGGAACACATATAGACACCCTGCATGAACAGCTCTGTGGAATATTCATGCATTCTAAAGCACGTTCATGGCAATATTAAATATACATTAAGAAATACATTTTGGGAAACAGTCCAGTAATTGCAACCTATCACCAAAATTCAATAATAGATTTTTGATTTTTTTTTTTAAACCTGCTGTGTAATGTCACGCGTTTTTGTAAAATACAACATTTGCCAATTAGTTGATCTGTTGGAACTGTGGGGGCATTGGTGCAGTGCTTAATTTGAGCCGGGCTTTCAGGTGCTGAGCACCGGCACTTAATTGGTTTCCGGTGCTCGGCACCGGCACCTAATTGTCAATACCACACTTAGGGCAGTCTGCCACATGGTGGCGCTGCTCAGGTAATTTAGAGATGAGCAGTATAACAGTTGTTTAGGAAAACAATATACATAAAAAAAATTGCTAATACCTGCCTCCCCAGCCATTCCTTTAGCTTTTGGGACCTGGAATAATCTGAACTGTCGCATTTACATGCAAGAGAGATGGTTAGTAGTTGTTTTGGCATCAATGACAAGGGCGATGGGTGGTGCAAGCTGCAGTGGCCTCCTGGTCAGAGCCCTGGCACTTAATATTTTCCAAATTAAGCACTGCATTGGTGGTGAAATCAATCAATCAATCAATCAGGGGTTTGTTAAAGCGCGACTACTCACCCGTAAGAGTCTCAAGGTGCTAGGGGTGGGGTGCAGGTTCCATTCCATCAAGGAGGAGGTCTGTCGAAGAGCCAGATTTTGAGGTTTCTTGCAAAGATGGGGAGCGATGTTGTCTGTCTGAGGTGGAGCGGAAGGGCGTTCCATGCTTTGGCCGCGAGGAAGGAGAAGGAGCGGCCTCCCGATCTGGTCTTTCTGGTGCGGGGGACCACGGCATAGGAGAGCTGGGCTGATCGTAGGGTCCTTTGTGGTGCGTGGAATTTGAGTCGGCTGTTCAGGTATGCTGGTCCGGTGCCGTGGAGGGCCTTGTGTGCGTGGGTGAGCATCTTGAAGGTGATTCTCACCTCGACGGGGAACCAGTGGAGTGTGCGCAGGTGCTGGGAGATGTGGCAGTGTTTTGGCAGGTTGAGGACCAGTCTTACGGCGGCGTTCTGGATGTTCTGTAGCTTGCGGGTGAGGTTTTTGTTTATTCCGGCGTAGAGTGCGTTGCCATAGTCGAGTCTGCTGGTGACCAGGGCGTGAGTGACGGTCTTTCGGTGTTCGAGGGGGATCCATTTGAAGGTCTTACGAAGGAGGCAGAGGGTGTGGAAGCAGGAAGACGAGACGGAGTTGATCTGGCGGTCCATTTTGAGCTCGGAGTCCAGGATGATTCCCAGTTTGCGTGCGTGGTCCGTGGGGGTTGGCGGGTTTCCGAGGGTTTGGGGCCACCAGGTGTCGCTCCAGGCGTCGGGGTTTGGGCCCATGATGAGTACTTCTGTTTTGTTGGTTTTTAGTTGTAGGCAGCTGGCATTCAAAAGGGTGTGTAGATAGGCAATCTGACACCAGATTACAAATAATATGCCAAACGATGAACTCGAGAAGGTGATCCGTCCTGTGCACATTTCAGCGTCTCAAAACAAGGTGGTTGGATGAACAGATTATTGTTTGATGTACACCTACAAAATGTCAGTCTCTTCTGTTATATCAAGTAGAGCAGCTTGCGATAAAATACAAAGTTAGGTAAACACCTGCAGCATCATCATTTGTCGGATGTACCTTTTCAATGTAAGGCTCCCTATTCTCTACCTACAGAAACCTTGGTAATAAAAACTTTCTATTTAGGAGAATGACTCTTAGAACAACGATTTTAAACACTCTTACTGAATCCAAGGTAGATTATTTCACTCTATTGACCCTTTCATTAAAGAAGGAGATTAAGGCTCAAGAGACAAAAAGTAAGACAATAAGAATAGAAAAGAACGAATTTCTAGACAAGAACACAGGGCAAATGCCCAAAAAAGATAATCAAGCTAACAAGTCGGTAATAGTAAGGTTTGTAGCTCTAGCCATGAACAAACGCAAAAGTGGATCATAGGCCCATCTTCAATTAAATCATCCTGTCTTCAGCATATACAATGAGTATCCCTATGGCATAGTGCATTAGTTGCAAAGGGCAGTTGTTTTCACCCCATCAAAGTGATCCCTTCTGTGAGTGGTTCAAGCACTAACCTGTAGAGTTTCTGAAGTAGTGTATGCCCTGTAGACAGCGCATTTCCACTGGCTCAGAACTAGATCATGACATGTCCCCAAACCCAAGAGGAACATACAAATTAAATGTACAACATCCACTATTGAGAAGTTGAGAAAGGCTCATTTAATAACATAACTCATATTATTATTCCAGCTGCTTAGGCAAATGTTATGTTTCAGAGTATTCTTAAGTTCAGTGTCTGACGTTTACTTGTTCTCTTGCTACTCAGATCAGAAAGTGAAGACTAAAGGTAGGGAACGTGGTATTCCGAGGTAAACACAACTTCACCCTTGCGCAATAAACGGAATAAAGGTTCCAGACAGCTGTATGCATAGATAGTTCTGGTTCACCACTACTTTATCGCTGATTTTTAGATCTGGCTTGACAGCATAGCTGCCGGCTGACCTATTGTTACCATTTTTTAAAAATATATACATAAAGTACACTTTGGCTCAGCCTATAGGAATATTACCCTTTCACCTCATGCCATAGGATGGAGTTTTCTTTCCACCTCCTATGGAGTGCATCTGTTGTAATTCATAAGGGACTAATTTATGGGCCGGGTGAAATTTAGATTATGCTGGCATAATTTGTGTACCTTTGGAAATCTTGCTTACTCTTGGTATGCAAAATTCCTGAAGTTACACCATTATGCCACTTCACATAATTATGTGCATGTAGAAATTTACTAAGAATGGGACAATTTGCAGTCATTTCTGGTAAAAAATTTTTACCACAAATGCACAGGAACAGCAGAACACAAGCAACTGTTGTTTACGGTGCTCTTGTTTAAATGCATCCTTGTGCGTCAAAAATATATAGTGAAGTTATGGATTTGTTTATTCCTGTAATATGTGGAATTTCATGTATTTTTGCCGTAATTTCGCCTAAGTTGCAAGAGCAAATTACGCCAATTTCATGCACGTTACTATTTTGCATTGCACTCTGAATTTGTTTGTTTACTGCTGCAGGCTTTTCTTTAATGTTTCAGTCAGAACTCTACATGCACAGTCAGACCTAATGCTTTTGACAATGCTTCTTTTTCTTCTTGAAACTTTGGCTTTCGGTGAAAAGTGAGCATTTCCCAATTTCTTAAAGTAAACATGGGGGGACTCGTGTGGTGTCATACAAATAACTAAATTGATTCCATACACAATACTGCACAAGACAGCAAATAAACACACGACATAATAAAGCTACACAGTTGGAATGTGGACTACAAGAAAACAGTGCTACAAACACATTGTAACCAAAATATCAATGAACAAAATATTGTGGGAGTATGTATATATTTACTATTTTTAACTCCTTTTCTACATAACCTGTAGAAATATATCATGAAGGTATGCATATGTGGAGTAAACATACACAATTTGTCAATATTTTGGTCATCAACGTTTGTCTGACCCATTCCTAGCACAATATTAAGTCCTCAACATTCTAGTGCCATACTAATTACATAGCATAACACAGAACCATGTAGAATAGAATAATCTTGATAACATAATTGAGTATACAGCATATTGGGCCTCATTCACAAACATATTAACAGTTTGTGATACTCCTGGTTTACTCCTACTCTCGAGTAATCCAGCTGTACCACAAGGGCAACTAACGTATTCATACACTGGAGTTTGTGGGCTTTGTGGGCTTGGTGGTCTTTGGCTCTCTACCCACAGGCTATTTGGTGTATGACTTCGTCTCCTTCTGTGCTAGTATTGCAATGCACAAGGGACTGTTTTTCATCTCAAAGGTATACTGAATTATTACACATTAAATTTGCATAAAAATATATATCTCACACGTACATTGGATACAGAAAACAATCCTTTTTTGTTTTGCTTTTTCGCTGCAGCAGACTTGTTTTAAAACTTTTAGTCAGATCTCATGTACGTGTGTTGTGTGTGTGTGTGTTTGTCAATATCTGTCTCCCCGATTATTTTTTCTCTTTTCTCTTTCCTACTGGTTTTCCAGGTATATTGTTTCCTGTTATTTTATCTTGTATGGATTTTCCCATTGTTTTCTGCATCTACCTCTTATCCATTATTTTTGCTTGTCTTTCTCTATGTAGAAAAAAGTGTTGTCAATGTCGATAGGTCTAGCTTCAATGAGCTGCCACATTCAAATGCAGGCATACACAAGTGCTGTTTCCATATGTTATCACATTAAAGCCAGACCTATTGGTTTTGTCAATGCTTGTTTTTCCTTAGCGAAATGTGAAGGAGAAAATATAGGAAGTGCAGATTAGACTGCATAACGCGGCATCCCAAAGTGTGCCGAAACTCTGAAAAACGTAAAATGAGCAACACCGCTGAATGAAGCTGGCAGGGCAATATTCTTAAATAACACATGCAAGAGCAAAAGTCCACTCACCAAACAATACATGTAATCAAACTACCTTTACCCCCTGCTTAGCACATACCAAAATAAAATAGTCAGTAAAATCTATTCCAGCAAACGAAGAACTATACTGCGCATCAAGCTATTGTTTCAATGTCCTACTAGCACAACGTTAGCATATAAATTACAGTCCTCTTAAGATTTCCCGAACTTCCTCCTGAACGTAGCACAGAGGCGCCAAACATATAGATGCAACCGAGAGTAAAACTGAACATCATAATCAATATGCTCTTTATGGGTATTGATCGGTCTTCGGCTGACTTATGACTGCTTCTGGGGTCCGCTCGCATCATTAAAAACCAACACCAAGGTAGCCATTAGAAAAGAACAAGGGGGTTACTCAACCTATGTCATTATTTATAAAGAGTGATTTTGAAATCTCTTCTTGATTTCTGAGGAATCTGCCAAGATATTATCCATGTGATGCAATCTTTCTGAACAGCAGGAGCTTCACAGTGAGTCAGCCCTCCTGCTCCCACCGCCTTCAGTGCTGGTCTAGGCTAATTTATCCCACACAGAGCTGTAAGGGAAATTGATTTTTGGTCCTAGGAGACCAAAAACTGTTATCAAACTCACTTTTGCCTTCATTTTGAGATGCCGCTTGATTGGCTTATTCCGTTGCAAGGGAAGACGTCTGAGCTGGGTGATGAATTGGCTGTACACCAGTGTTCACTATTCAGTCACTGTGTGACTCCATTTACAAATGAAGCCTGGAAATTTCTCATACATTCGGCAATCCTCTGCTTTGATTGAATGTTGTGGTAAATCGTGCTCTGTTTTCAGAAGGTAACCTTCCCCTGTGAGCTGGCCGAGGAACGGCGCATGTATCCTTCCAATATATTTGTGAATTCGAATTAAAGGTCTTCAGATCCAAGCTATTTATATGGGATATGAGCATTGTGTTGCCTTTGCTTCTCTTGCATGACAGGGTAGAAGGGTGAATGGGGTTCTGAGGATGGTTTGCTTTGTTCACCTTTCTTGCAGCAATATGTTATTAACCTTTATAAACAAGGATGTGCATATGGCACGCATAAAAATCTATTCATACAATTTCAGATTATTTTGGTCTGTTCTGGTTTCTGACTTCTTCCAATCTATAAATAAGCATTCATCGCGATCAAAGGTGCATTTAGAATATGCCCGCTTCCTGCGGTATGTTTCAATGCATTGGCCATTGGATGGTATGGTGGGTTGGATGGCATACTGGATACAGATCTTAAATGGATGTCCTCTAAAAAGGAGAAATGGGAATCAAAATGCCAGGGAGAGGCTGCAAGCTCATGAAAACAAACTTGCAATGCGTATTCTGTTGTATTAAAGCTAATAGCGAGCTTATTATGATTGTGGCATTGTTGGAAATGGCCTTTTTTGCAGGGTTATCCCCAAACCTTTTGCTTCTTCCTCCTATTTTTTCCTGACCTGTGTTTGTTGGCTATAGGACTCTGGGCACGTTACCACTGCTGATCAGTGCTAAAGTGCATATGCTCTCTGTGTAAATTGGTATCGTGATCGGTTCTCCCTGATTGGCATATTTGTTTTACCAGTAGGTCCCTAGTAAAGTGCACTGAGTGTGACAGGGCTGGTAAATCAAATGCTACTAGTGGGCTTGCAGCACTGATTGTGCCACCCACATGAGAAGCCCTGAAAAGAGGTCTCAGGCTTGCCACCGCAGTGCCTGTGCGCAGTTTGTTAACTGCCATGTCGACTTGACAAGTGCACCCACCTGCCAGGCCCTACCCTTCCCTTCTCTTACACATTGGACACCCCAATGGTAGGCCCATGGTACCCCCCTGGGCAGGGTGCAGTGTATGTGAAAGGTAGGACATGTACTGGTGTGTGTAAGGTGTCCTGATAGTGAAATACTGCCAATTTCGTTTTTCACTATTGAAAGGCTATCTTGCCCCATAGGACAGAATGGAGAATGCTTGGTATCCCTGAACTCAGGATTTAATAACACATCTTTTAGTAAAGATGGTTTTTAAATTGTGTGTTTGAAAATACCACTTTTAGAAAGTGGCTATTTTCTTGTTCAAGCTTCCTGTGTGCCTCTGCCTGTTTGTGGATTGACTGTCTGGCTTTGGAGTGACAGGGGCTGGGGATGTGCAGTGGCTCCAGGAGTCTGGATGAGTCAGCACTAGGCTGAATAGGCCTGATCTGCATCTGGAGTGGTGGGAGGAGTAGCACCTGTACCTGAATAGGGCTGTGCCTGCCTTCCACAATGCTGGCCCCACCCCCTGTGATGTGTCTGGAGCCAAGGCTCACACTGACATGAAGGATGTTGTTGTGCACTTGCAGAGTGCCCCCCAGAACTGGTTTTAACTGGGCTCAGAGCCCCTTTGTTACAACCCCACTCACCTGACCAACCGGTACCGCAGGAGCGAAGAGAGCCTCCCCTCTCACCTCTGGACCAGTCCCCCACACAGAAGATAACAGGATGGGCGATTGGTCCCAAGGGGAAAGGGAAGAGGAATACACCAACTCTGGTGTGTTGGGACACGAAGAAAGGGTACCAAGGAGGGATGTAGAGTAAGGTGGGATCAGATGGGAGGAATTCCGACAGCGTCTGGGAAGGGCCTTGTAGAATAGGAAGGTGGGGATGGTCTGCAAGACAAAAGAGAGAGGGGAGCAGGATGAGACAAGAAGAAAAGAGCTAGGAATTTAGTGTCTCGTGCAATTATCTGACAACATAAAAGGAGTAAAGAAAAAAGGCATACACTCTCACCATGAGTGACGTAGCATTAATGGATCCAACACTCTCTTGGAGGGCACTTAGGAACTGTTCCAGTGGTCCTTGAAGCACTCAAAATGTCACTGTAATCGGAATATTCAGGGTCAGCGGTGCACCTCCAAGGTGCGGGTAGGGCGATGCTGTCAAAGAAGGGGAGCAAAGAAAACAAGGAAGAAAGAACCAAAACTCGTGCTGGCATAGGAGGCGGTGTCCTAAGAAAGTACACGCGGCTCCTGCCATGCAAAAGGAAATGTTTGGCGGCTTCTGCCGCTGATACCAAGTGCTCGCGGCTCCTGCCTCGGAGAAGGAAAATGTTAGCGGCTCCAGCCGCAACTAAGAAATCACACGCGGCTCCCGCAGCGTAACGGAAAATGTTTGGCGGCTGCAGCCGCAGTTATCAGATGTTCGCGGCTCCTGCCGCAGCAGTGAAAAGACCAGCGGCTCCTGCCGCGTACAGGAAATGTTTGGCGGCTCCGGCCGCAGCGGTGAAACGAAGCAAAAGAGAGAGGCACGCCCCCAGCGCCCTCTCCGGGTTTTACGAGCTTGAGAAACGAGAGGCTTGCACTTGCATCCTCTCGAGGAAAGGGTTGAACAGGGATAAAGTCAAGCACCTAGTTCAGGCCATGGAGGCTATAAATAGCCACCTCCCTCACCATCTGACATGCTGCAACGAATACCAGGGGTCAGTGGAGAAGGAGACAGAGAGAGAGGATACACGGCAGAGGTATAATGTGGATGGGACATGGGGAAAGTGGTAACATTACCTCCCCCTTAAGACTCTTTTCACTGGACGAGGTTTTGTAGGATTTCGGGCATGAAACCTCCGAACCAATAGGGGTGCATGTACAAATGTGGCTGGCTCCCATGTCCGCTCCTCTATAGGGTATCCTTTCCAATCCACTAAATAATATAGTTTCCCATTTCACCTACGTGAATCTATAATGCGATTTACTTCGTACTCCTCTTGGTTATCAATCAGTACAGGAGGGGGTGGTACAAGGGGATGTGTGGATGGAACAAAGGCCTTAAGGAGGGAAGTATGGAATACAGGATGGATGCGATATTCATCCGGTAAATCCAGCTTCATGGCCACGGGATTAATAATTTGTTTTATAGCAAATGGAGCTGCATACCGTGGTTGTAACTTCTTTGGCCCTGCTAGTTTCAGGTTTTTTGTGGCCAGCCAGACTTTATCTCCTATTTCATAACAAGGAGCAGGGCGTCGATGTTTATCAGCGCCCTTCTTCATCTTTTCTTTGGTCGCCTGCAACTGAGAATGAGCACTTTTCCATATTACCTTCAGATTAGTACATAGGGAATCCACCGCAGGGACCTTATATGTGGGTTGAACAGGCACCGTCCTGGGATGAAAGCCCATAGCACAATAGAAGGGAGACATACCTAAAGCAGAGTGGACACTGTTATTATACGCAAACTCCGCTATAGGCAGTGCTTTAACCCAGCTACTAGTTAAGGTACCTAACAGGCAACGCAAATACTGTTCGATAGTTTGATTCACCCTCTCCGTCTGTCCATCCGTTTGTGGGTGATAAGCGGAGGACAGCCGGAGGTCCATGTGTAAAACAGAGACTACCTCTTGCCAGAATTTAGATACAAATTGGGGACCCCTATCGGATACCAGCACAGAGGGTTTGCCGTGCAAACGGATCACATTCTGTATAAAAACGGACACCATCTCACTAGCTGTAGGGATCTTGGAAAGGGGCACAAAATGTGCTACTTTGGTAAATGAGTCCACTATGACAAGTATTGTGGTGAACCCTTCTTCGGGGGAGAGTTTTGTAATGAAATCCAAACTAACTGTGTGCCATAGATAGGGGGGGACCAGAAGAGGCTGTAACAACCCCTCTGGTGTGGTACGAGGGGTTTTCTGTGTGGCACATATGGGACAGGAGGAAACGTAAAGCTGTATGTCCTTCACCATGTTTTCCCACCAAAACCACCTGCTGCAAATATCTGTGGTCTTCAGAATGCCTGGGTGACTCACCAAAGCGGATGAATGTACCCACTGGAGCACTTGATCCCGCAATTGCTCCGGTATATACAATTGCTCACCGTGATATAGTAACCCCCCTGTCATGTGGCATTGAGGCTGTTCTAACCAAAGAGACATGTCGGTGTTTCTCAGTGTTTCTTCCAAGTCCTTACAGAATTTGTCAAAAGAAACATATCCTATAATCCTACTCGGGGGTATGAATGCTTCAAGGTCGGGCTCTGTTCTTCTATGAGGTAGTGAAACACATAAGCGAGATAACGCATCTGCTTTTACTTGTTGTGCACCAGGTCTGTAAGTTATCAGGAAATCAAACTCATTAAAGAAAGATACCCAACGCATCTGTCTGGGGGTCAAGGCTCTAGCAGTTCGGAAGAATTCCAGATTTTTATGATCTGAATAGATTGTGATGGGATGTTTGGCTCCCCAAAGGTAATGTCTCCACTCCTGGAATGCCTTCCTTATCGCAAACAGCTCTCTCTCCGCCACTGTATAATTTTGTTCTGCGGGCAATAGCTTGTTGGAAAAAAAGGCGATAGGATGCATCTGCCCATCAGAGTCTCTCTGCGATAGAACCCCCCCTACAGCATATTGTGATGCGTCTGCCTCCACACAAAAAAGGAAGAGTGGGATCAGGATGCATCAGGACAGGAGCAGAAGTAAATTCCTTCTTCAATGCATCAAAGGCCTTTTGAGCTTCTGGGGACCAGAAAAAACGCACCCCCTTTTTGACAAGACGTGTTATAGGGGTGACCAAGTCTGAAAAATGTGAAATAAACCGCCTATGATAATTAGCGAATCCTAACAGTGCTTGTATGTCCTTGACACAAGTGGGGGTAGGCCAAGATAAGATGGCCTCTACCTTCTTTTTGTCCATCTGTATCCCATTTTCGGATATGATAAACCCCAGAAACTCTACCGTGGAGGCATGGAAGGAGCATTTTTCCAGTTTGGAAAAGAGATGATGCTCTCGTAGCCGTTGCAATACTTGTTTTACATGTTCTTCATGTTCGTTACGATCTTTGGAGAATACCAGGATGTCATCGATATAGACAATTAAAAAACGATCTAGAAAATCCCGGAAGATTTCGTTAATAAAGAATTGAAACGCCGCAGAGGCATTGCAAAGCCCGAACAGCATGACACAATACTCGAAAAGGCCAAACTTAGTCCGGAATGCCGTTTTCCACTCATCCCCCTCACGGACTCGGATAAAATGCTACGCTCCTCGCAAGTCGATTTTAGTAAACACCGTGGCATCTTTAATTTGATCCAATAAGACAGGGATGAGTGGTAACGGGTATTTGTTTTTTATAGTGACCTTATTAAGTGACCTGTAATCGATACACGCGCGAAGGCCGCCTTCCCGTTTGGATATTAAAAAAAGAGGGGAAGAGATAGGAGAAGAGGAATGTCGGATAAACCCACATTTCAACATATCATCTAAGTACTCTTTGAGATAGTTAGTTTCGGGTTCGGAGAGAGCATAGACTCGACTACAAGGCAAAACACCCCCGGTTTCTAGGTCAATGCGGCAATCAAAGCTACGGTGAGGAGGCAAGGCAGTGGCTTTTATCTTATCGAAGACATCAGCGTACTGTTCGTAAACATGGGGAAGGACTTCGGACTCCGATCCACTACAGGACGCACATATCAAAGGAGAAGCCCAGTCTATGGCTTCTTTTTAGCATTGCTGGATGCAATAAGTAGAATTCAAAGTCACAGTTCTTCGTATCCAATCTATGTTCGGGTTATGCGTCTGCAACCAGGGTACTCCAAGAATCACTCCAAAAGCAGGAGTGTCAATGAGATCGAAGGAGATTTCTTCCGAATGACCGTTGTCACAAACTAGTGTTAAGGGGGCGGTATGTCTCGTAATGAGTCCTGAGGATAATGCCTTTCCGTCTACCGCTCTCACCGGTTCAGGTTCTTTTTTCTGAATACAGGTAAGGCCAAGGGAAGAGGCTAACTGATTGTCCCAGAAATTCCCTGTGGCCCTGAATCTATCAGGACCGATAAGGACACCCGATTGCTATTGGTCAAGATTAGAGTTACTCGTATCGTGAAGTGCTTGGGCACCCTGGCTATCTTAGTACTGTGGAGGTTCTGAACTATCGCTACAGTCTTTCTTGGCCCGGCGGTCTTAGGGCGTACAGGGCATTCTCGGGCAAAATGGCCTCCTTTCCCACAATATAGGCATAGATTAAGAGTACGTCTTTTTTCTCTCTCCTCACGAGTCAAAGGACCCCGAACCCCTCCTATTTGCATGGGTTCGTCGAACCCTGGTTTATGTTCTTCTCTTCTATTGCTTTTGTAGAGCAATACTTGAGGAGAATCGGACTTCCCTTTCTCTCCACGGCGTTCACGGAGTCGGTGGTCCATCTTAACTACCAAGTCAATGAATTCCGTACACTCGTCAGGGGGTTCTACTATCTGAGACAGAACATCCTTTAATTCATCACTCAGTCCCCGGTAAAACAGAGATGTCCTCTTTTCCAGGGGCCAGCAGGTTTCTGCCACTAATCTATTGAAGTCCGTGACATAGTTTAGTAGAGGGTTCCTACCCTGCTTGAGATTGAGCAGTTCAGCGTTGCTCACCTGCGTAAAGGTGTGTTTGTCGAACAGCCTTCTCATTTGTTCCTTGAAAGCGGGAAAGTCATGCAACAGAGGATCATTGGGCTCTACCAAGGGTATGGACCAATTGGCAGCGATACCCATAAGATACGATATGACAAATGATACTTTGGCTGTGTCATTTGGAAAGGCTGTGGGCCGACACATAAATTGGAGATAACACTGGTTCATGAAGGTACGGAACTTGTCGCTATCCCCACTAAACCTTTCGGGATTAGCTAAAGGAACGGGAACAGGAGTGAGAACCGTAATGCTAGTAGGAGGGACCGCACTATCTACTTGTGTTTTGTCATAATGGAAAGTGGCCGGCTGTAGTACATGTCGTGACGTCTTAGGGATAGCTCCGGGCGATGGACCCCAGGCTAAGTTTGTCTGTCTACTGTGCAATTCGGTTTTCAAGGAATGGTTCTCCTGTCTAAGGCCCTGAACCTCTGTTTGTAGTGCTACTAAGGCGGCAGCTAATTCCTGGACTGAGGGACCGGGGCTGGAATCTGCAGAGAACCGGTCCTCGCTAGTGACCTCTAGATTCATCTTCGCTCGGGCGGCAAGTATATCGTGGGCTTGACTTTTTGTTACAACCCCACTCACCTGACTAACCGGTACCGCAGGAGCGAAGAGAGCCTCCCCTCTCACCTCTGGACCAGTCCCCCACACAGAAGATAACAGGATGGGTGATTGGTCCCAAGGGGAAAGGGAAGAGGAATACACCAACTCTGGTGTGTTGGGACACGAAGAAAGGGTACCAAGGAGGGATGTAGAGTAAGGTGGGATCAGATGGGAGGAATTCCGACAGCGTCTGGGAAGGGCCTTGTAGAATAGGAAGGTGGGGATGGTCTGCAAGACAAAAGAGAGAGGGGAGCAGGATGAGACAAGAAGAAAAGAGCTAGGAATTTAGTGTCTCGTGCAGGCGAATTATCTGACAACATAAAAGGAGTAAAGAAAAAAGGCATACACTCTCACCATGAGTGACGTAGCATGAATGGATCCAACACTCTCTTGGAGGGCACTTAGGAACTGTTCCAGTGGTCCTTAAAGCACTCAAAATGTCACTGTAATCGGAGGATTCAGGGTCAGCGGTGCACCTCCAAGGTGCGGGCAGGGCGATGCTCTCAAAGAAGGGGAGCAAAGAAAACAAGGAAGAAAGAACCAAAACTCGTGCTGGCATAGGAGGCGGTGCCGCCGGCTCCTACCGTGCACCTCAATGAGTGGAGGGAGGAAGGGGAACCGCGCTCGCGGTTCTCATTCGGAGACTGCCTTGGTTTTGTGGCATCTACTCCCTTTGGGAAAATGAATTAGGTTGCATTTGTCGTACCAAATGAATGTCACCAAAAGGAAAGAAAGAAAAGGAAAGAAGAAAAAGAAAAAGAAAGGCGACACTGACCGTGAAGATACTCTTGCGGCTCCTGCCTCGCAAAGGAAATGATTGGCGGCTTCAGCCGCAGATACCAAATGCTAGCGGCTCCTACCGCGGTAAAGGAAAATGTTAGCGGCTCCGGCCGCAACTAAGAAAGTACACGCGGCTCCTGCCACGCAAAAGGAACTGTTTGGCGGCTTCAGCCGCTGATACCAAGTGCTCGCGGCTCCTGCCTCGGAGAAGGAAAATGTTAGCGGCTCCAGCCGCAACTAAGAAATCACACGCGGCTCCCGCAGCGTAACGGAAAATGTTTGGCGGCTGCAGCCACAGTTGTCAGATGTTCGTGGCTCCTGCCACAGCAGTGAAAAGACCAGCGGCTCCTGCCGCTTACAGGAAATGTTTGGCGGCTCCGGCCGCAGCGGTGAAACAAAGCAAAAGAGAGAGGCACGCCCCCAGTGCCCTCTCCGGGTTTTACAAGCTTGAGAAACGAGAGGCTTGCACTTGCATCCTCTCGAGGAAAGGGTTGAACAGGGATAAAGTCAAGCACCTAGTTCAGGCCATGGAGGCTATAAATAGCCACCTCCCTCACCACCTGACATGATGCAACCAATACCAGGGGTCAGTGGAGAAGGAGACAGAGAGAGAGGATACACGGCTGAGGTATAATGTGGATGGGACATGGGGAAAGTGGTAACACCCTTGCACAAAGAGAACAAAGACATTTTGGGTATAAGTATCAGACCCAAAACCCCAGACTTTAGATCATTCCTGGAATTCAGGAGGAACCTTTGCCAAGGAGAAGAGCTGGAGAGACTGAGGAGAAGTACTGCCCTTCCTGTGTGTCTGGGGTTGGCCTGCAATTGCTGTTTCTGCCTAGGAAAGGAGAAGGACTTTGCTGTGTGCTGTGTCCCATGCTTGAAGGAGATCTCCAAGGGCCTGAAGTGTGCTGGCCTCCTCTTCTGAAGTCTCAGGGACACAAAGACTTCACCCCCAGCTCCCCTGAACTCTGCTGCTGTTAGTTCTAGCCTGCTAAGAGGTGCCTGTGCCAGTTTTGGGCCTCTGGAGGTTGTTGCTGCTGTTTGGGAGCTGGAAGAAAGAGGAAACTCAAAGAACTACAAGAATTGACGCATCGAGGGATCGCGGCTGAAGAGGACCGACGCAGCGCCGCTCGACGCCGCCGCATCGATAGCCGACGCATCCCGGATTTCCACGCATCGTACCTGTGCAGCAAGTTCTTCCGACGCATCACCTGCAGACGGGAACCGTCACGAAGAATCGACGCATCACTCCCCATACAGACTGGATTCAACGCATCGCCTCCCAAAGGTCTCAGGAGTGTCACATCTCTTTGTTTTCCGACTCTGCGGCTGTTTGGGTTTTGGAACTTTCACGCATCTACAGGTACTTTGGTGAAAAGTCACGCATCCATAGTTTTCTATGGTACAAGTTCTTGAAACCTTTTGAAAGTCATATTTTTAACTGTGTATGTTGGATTTTTGTCATTTTGGTTTTGTTTAGTTTAGATAAAGATACTTTATTTTTCTAAACTGGTGTGGGGCCCATTTGTGGTGTTTTCACTGTGTACTGTGAGTGATGGTACAAATACTTTACACATTGCCTTTGGGATAAGCCTGTCTGCTCGTGCCAAGCTACCGAGGGGGTGAGCAGGGGTTATCTAAGTGTGTATCCCCCTTACCCTGACTAGAAGCAAGGGTCCCTATTTGGACAAAGGTACCTACCTCTGCTAACTAGAGACCCCCATTTCTAACAGGCATCATGCCCTCTTTGTTCCTGTGTAGAATCGAGTGTGTGACTCAAACTGCACAAATACTAGTATTCATTGCATGGTGACATAAAAGATAGAGGGGCATATTAGCAAGACCCACGTTAAAATTATCGCCGTTTTAGCGGCAGGAAACTGCCGCTAAAACGGCGATAATGGGCTTGCTAATATGCGTTATAGAATTCAATAGAAGCCCAGGTTAGATGTCCTGCACATCTAACCTGGGCTTCTATTGGAATTCTATAACGCATATTAGCAAGCCCATTATCGCCGTTTTAGCGGCAGTTTCCTGCCGCTAAAACGGCGATAATTTTATCGCCGGTCTTGCTAATATGCCCCAGTGTTATACAGAAATATGTGTCTCACAGGTAATTGACCGATAAGTTATCCACCTCGGTAGGAACGTTCACCGCCAAGGGCCTGATGCAGTTTCCCATTCACAAACCAGGCCTGTACAATTTGAACACCAATTTGCTTATGGATGAATGCATTTGCGACGCGACCTATGTACTGGTAGGTTGCAACACAAATTAAATATTTGGAGCCAGTGTCAATTAAAAAGACCCTTTTTTTCTTAAATGCTACTCTTTTGGTAATTTATCTGGGGGAACATGCAGTGGTCCTTTGGACCACTATCTGCTCCAACAACCATTAAAGAGACTTTGATATATTTAAACAAGCATTTGCAATGCAATAGGTCTCGCATCTGCGAGAGTTTGAGCTATTGGCATTGTAAATGACAATGCCTTTTATTTATGTATTTTGAAAACCTGCAAGCAGTGCGTAAACACGCACTTTGTATTTATAGTCCTTGCTTACAAGAAGCAAGGCTGGCAGTAACTGCGCCTCTTTTACAGCCAGCCTTCCTTCTCGTAAGCAACAACTATAAGTACAAAGTGCGTGTTTACGCACCGCTTGCAGGTTTTTAAAACACATAAATAAAAGGCACTGTCATTTATAATGCTAATCGCTCAAACTCTCGCAAATGCAAGACTTATTGCATTGCAAATGCTTGTTTAAAAATAGCCACCTACCTACCCCCCCCCCCTGCAATATTAAGTGACCGAAGAATTTTGCACACCGAGGGACAGATGAACAATGCACGCTGAGGGACAGATGAACCAAGCACACTGAGGGAGTGATGAACCCTGCACACTGGGGGACAGACGAACCGTGCACACTAAGGAACAGACCAACCAAGCACACTGAGGGACAGATCAACCATGCACACTGAGGGACAGATGAACCCTGCACACTGAGCGACAGACGAACCATGTACACTGAGGGAGAGACGAACCCTGCAAATCCAAGGGACAGAAGAACCCTGCAATACTTAAGGGACAGGCGGACCTTGCACAGAGGGACTGACTAATGATGTACACCGAGGGACAGACAAACCCTGCACACTGAGGAATAGGCAAACCATGCACATTTAGGGACAGACGAACCATGCACAGTGAGGGACAGACACAACAAGACACTTTCAAAATGTTTTACACCTCTGCAGAGCTTAAGATCTCTGGCTATGATACAAGAGCAAGGATTTTTGATGTAAACCTCTTAAACATAACTTCAAACCAGACAAAAGTTTTACGCACTTTCAGTGTTGAAATAAAATCAATAACTATGTGTTGCATTGCCTTGGCTCATTCAATGTATTCTTTATATGATTAGTCTGAAACGATCACTGAAGTTGTTTTCACTCGAACCCCTAATTAATTTGATTTTATTTCGCGCTGGAAAAGAAGCAGGCAGACGCAGCACCAAGGAGGCATTTCGATGCTAATAATAACGACCCTAAAGTCATCTTTATTATGTAACCTTTGCAAGACTGCATGTGCATCAGTTACATTTATTTTCAAATATAGACACCACATGGAGGGAAAATGTGTAAAGAACATAGGAGTGCTTCTTCGAAAGTATTAAAAAATAGTATAACGTATTGAAAATACTCAACTGGCCCCTACGAACAGGAACACACGTTTGCTTTACATTCCCATGAAGTAACAGGCATTGGCTGCGCACAGCTAAAAACATTTTTTATCGAAAAAGTAGAGACAATGTTCCTGCTTTCAATGCAAGCTTACCGCCCCATATGCAGCAATTCTGATCCACAGGCCACGTTCTTGTTTGATCGCATATCGGAAATAATGCATTCAAGTGCAACTTTATGCAAATATTCTCTTCAGCAGCCTCCGGTTTGAGTGTGTTTGTTTAGCCAAAGCGCTGCAATACCTTCGATTTGAGTTCGCGGTATTTAACACATTTTAAAAAAATGAAACAAAAAGCCTGCAGAGCGAGCTGCAACGCTTCTAATGTGTGGCGGACCGGTCACCATTTTAAACAAGCAGCATTAGTCGTGTTAGCAAAGCCTGTGCCACGGTCATAGTGCGTGTATTATTGCCAGTGATTGCATGAGTGTGGTACAGGCTTTGCTAACACAGACTATGGTGCCATGCTGTAAAGTGAAAGCGACACCCATGTAAATAAAATATTGCAATGGCGGCACTCGCGATTTAGATTTAAACATCTAAAGCTAAAGCGTGGGTGCCCAAATTTCTTCAAAAGTAAAGCAATGGAAAAAAATGTGCATTTTTTTTCGATTGCTTTACTTCTAAAACAATTGCAGCACACGCACTTTAGCTTTGGATGTTTAAAGCTAAAGCGGAGGTGCCGCCACTAAAAGCAAAGTAAAACCAGATGGGAGCACGGAAGAGAGGCCATCACACTCTGTACTGTGTGATGGCCAACTAAAATGTTCTCAGAGTGAAATCGCTGGAAAGAGAACTAAACAAACAAAGGAGGGTCTTTGTCAGAAATGGACCAATAAGAAGCCAGCATTTCTGAATGCTGCAGCTAACAGCCAGTGGCAATGGGTGAGTTTGCCAAAGCCCCACAGAGAGATACAACAGGTCATCGCTAATGCTCGACATAAAAAGGTGCTTTTTGGTTGAAAACTCTATGTTTTTGCGAATCGCAGACTGTAAATACAAAACAACTTTGTACACGAGCCCCAGGAGTCGTAGATTGAACGACACCTGCAGCTCAGATTCTCCACATCACTTCAATATTCCTGTAAAGAATTAGAACCAAGCTAATTAACATCCCTCTACCAAGATCTTAGATATGTTTGCCAGAATAATAATGGTAAGATATAGCACGAGAAGATATTTAGAGGTCTCAGGGGAAGTTGATGAAGAAAACATTGTATACTGGAGGTTTAAAGGTGGAGTTACTTCATGAAGTACAACAAACCTAGGCGCACAAACTGCTGTCTAGTGCCATCACAGGCACCCTTGCCCCTGCATTGTAGGCAGGATTGTTTTTGTGCAGGAAGGACTTCCTGCACAAAAACAATCCAGAGGCATTTTCCTCTTTCTATGTGTGCTGCAGAATGAGGAAACAACTAGGAGAAATAAAGATATTTCTCCTCGTTGCATCTCTGGTGGGGAGGCATACAATTCTGATGCATTCCCAGGTCTACCAGTGATTGTAAATCTGAGAATGTGTCAGAATGCACGGGTGGATGCGTAGGAACAACCACGCTCCACCCATGGCACATCTCCCTCCTGCAGAGTCACGCAAGGCACCAATTTGCGCTGCCTTGCATTTCTCTTTATTTACCAAGCCACGCACAGCCACGCAAGGTGGCCTTGCATAGCTTGATAAATCTCATTTAGGTTTTGCATCACCCTTCTGTGGTGCAAGGGTGACGCAAAACTGTGATAAATATGGGCCATTATATTTAGTCAGTTATTGGTCTCATTGTATGGAGAGGCAGAGTCTGAGACTGAAGGGATCATGTATTCCTTACTCTTGTTTCAGTCTGCTTCCTTTCTTAGCCATCTTGATCTTCACATTTTGAGGAATAGACTTGAAGAGATGCTGTGGCCAATGGAGCTCGAAGTTTGACAGCTACATATTGTGGTGTTCTATGCTAGGACTAATGGACCACACAGTCATAGGGCTTGACTTTGGGGAGATGATGCGGTTTTCTAAAGGAATATGACTGAGATGATAATTTCTCTGGATCATCATAATAATGATACTTATGTAGCTTTTACACCTGATTGGGCAACATGCCTGGATGGTGAACATCTGTGTGCATCAGTATACGTGGTGGCTTCAGCATTCATCAAGGTGGTAAGATTTGCAAGGCATGTGAGAAGGAAATTGTTTTAGCAATTACTTTGCCTTTGTGTGTGAAATAAATGATTTATAGCAGTTTGCAATGAATAGGCCGAGCTTTAAATATGGTGTATGACTATATGCAATAGTTGTTCCAATATCATTTGGCAAAAAGTGGTCCAGTTTCATTCACTACTGCAGGTTTTTTACCTAACCCACTTTTCCAATTGTTATATATGTTTTGCACACAAATAAGCAATAACAAGTATTTAATATTTAGTTGCAAGCAACATAATGGTGCACTATAGTTTTGTCACATAGTTTATAGAGAAAATTAAAAAATAAATATTAAAGGTATATATATATATATATATATATATATATATGTAAATATACATTAATTAAGATATATAATTGCAGTTCATATACATACAGTAACTGCTTTCTATTCTATATAAGGTGCAACTTATGAGCCACACAGAACATCAGTCCTTTCCACCATGCTCTTTCCTTCCAGAATTTCAGGCTGATTAAAGTGCACTAATTCATGGCTCCCCATGAGATAATCAGTGATATCCAGGTCACCAGTTTAAGTCTGTACAAAGCTGACTCACTCTTTTATCATTCCAAGACTGATAAAGTGAATATCATTAAGATAAAAAATAGTAACATCTGCCATTTATAGTAAATAGAAACTGAAGAACTGTGGTATGAACTGCTTGATAAAACGTAAGCCACTTACATCATAGTAGTCTTGTGACGTCCACTGAATGATGACGCAAAAATGCAGGTGACCTCATCAAACAGAGAAACATTTCAGCATACCTATCAGTGGTGATTGTTAGCAATTCAGGACTGGGAGAGGGAACATTTTTTTTCTCGATACTGGATGGGTCCTTTCAACAGTTTGTCTGGCGAAGTCATACTTCCACTTTACTAAGACACAAACTTCTCCAGGCAAATGAGAGACAAGCATTTGCAATTCAATAGGTCTCACATGTATGATACTTTGAGCTATTAGTATTGTAAATGACAATGCCTTCTATATATGTGCTGTTTTTAAAACAGATAAATAAAAGGCATTGTCATTTACAATGCCAATAGCTTAAACTCTTGCAAATGCGAGATCTAATGCATTGCAAATGCGTTTGTGTTATAAAATTTTTAAAGAAAGTGTTAGGAGAGAGCATGTCCTGCCTGCAACAGCAGGCCGCACAAAGCTATTTGAGAACATAGGGGCTCATTACGATGGCGGTGAACCCGCCACCGGCAGCCTGCAAAACACTTTTCCGGATTACGTTGGCGGGCGGTGTGCATGGGGACGGAAAGTCCATCAACCACGGGTCCGACTCAGGCAATCGTTACGATTGCCTGTCGGACCCGGAAAGCATACCTAGAATGGAGGAGGCACCGTCAGCCACATTAGGATGCTTCATCCCCGCCAGCCTTGAATGGCGGCTCAACCGCCATTCAAAGGCTGGCGGAGATTGACTTTGGGGGCCCGTAGCAGGCCCACCTTAAGCAGGGGCACTCCAATTTTGCACCTGGGGCACCTATGGTGCCCCCTAACATTTCCCTGCACCATGTGGCAGGCACTGCATGGTGCCTGCCACGTAGTGCAGGGAAATGCAAAACTTGCATTTTTACCATTGTGGCGGGTGCTGCAGCCTGCAGCACCCGCCGCAATGGTAAACATGCCCAATGCGACCGCCACCGTGGCGGTCGCATTGTAATTCCATTTGCGGGACAGCCGCCATATAGGCAGCCGGTCCCTATTCCTGTGACGATGGCGGACGGACTAACGTCCATCCGCCATCGTAATGACCCCCATAGTGCTCGGAGGCTGTAATTAAAACCTACTGAGTAACAACATGCGTAGCAGGGGGTGCTGCCAAGGGAGGTCACAAAATGAGTCAAGGCGTGCTAAGGAGGGACTACTAAGCCTATTGACCAATGAACAGCCACAGTTTACAGTGTACAATGACACAAGCCAATGAAAATTATGGGCAGAGAGTGGGCGGAGCTTCAAGCCTCTACCTGAATACAGCATGCCTCTCAGAGCAGCGCATGCGCTGCCCAGGCTCAACCTAAAAAAGTAAGGTGATGGTTTGCAGTTACTCAGGGCTTTATGCAGATCTATGAAGAGAAGGGTCTCGAAGAACCATGCTTGGTCTTTGTTCGAATGAGCAAATGGACTGAGACTGACAAAGGAAGAGTCAGGCAGCGGTGCCATCTGCAAAAGCTGAAGTGTGGCTTATTTTGAATTTGTTGTCCTTGTATTTTCATATTTGATCTGATGCTTCCTTACGAGCACCTCTAACCCTAGCAGGATAATATTTATTGAGGCACATTTCATGATTTAACCCACAAAATCAGTTCTGGACTGAGCCATCAGGACACCAGGAGATTTTCCGTTGTCTGGTGGCAGGTGATGCTACTTTCAGTGCCGAGGGGGTATCTATGCAGCCATACACACAATCCATTGGGTAATGCATGCAAAGTCTGAATCAGGTACATCTGTGACGTGCAGAAGATCTATAAACCATCATGTTGAAGTATCCCAGGGTAGTTTGCTCTGCCTGGACAGCCGATGCAGCATGACCTGCAGCTGTTCAAGCATTTCATTAAACTATGTTTTTATTGATTGTAGTTGCCTAGGAGACAATGTCTCTGTCATGACCAGTTACGCTCCCACACTAGTTATGTGGTCCATCTCCTGCTATGAGAAAAGAAGCTCACAGAACTCATGCTCACAGGTTCAATTACAAATTTAAGCAGGACTTGCAATAGTTCTCTGTTAATGGAGATGATTCCCCAATGAGTAACTAGTCTAGCCTTGGCCTGCCATACCTATCACTATCACTCTAGAAGGCGATTATTCTTACTAATGTTGGTAACAGGGAAACATTTATTTCCAAAATGTAATGTCATTATTTTCACAGGTGTATTACAGAATAGAGTATTGTACAGTTAAGTATTTGTTAACTACATTTGTGAATTGTAATGTGGTGTACTTCCTTAATTAGTACTTTGTATGTATGTTGGTTTGTGGAATGCTCATGGCGGATTTTGTTCATCAAGATGATAATCCCTATTCATGTACCAACTGAATTGTCCATCAACTTAGCTTCTACTAAGGCTGATTTGGGGCGGCATGCAGCCTCAACTTAAATTGAAAATTTTGACGCAACCCATGGCAGGCAGGGGGCCCTGCCGCTGTAGGATGAGTTCCTTGACTATTTATTTGTGCAAGCACACTTTGTTGATTAAAGGTTTGGGGCACAGGTCTTCTTCATGCATGTGAGGATAGATCGCATGCTGACCAGGTCTTACTCTTTGGCTCCAGTATTGTGTGCAAAACAGGCCATTCGGATAGATGATTTTGATGTGATTCCTGTGACTAGATGGGCCTGCTGGTAAATCGCAAAGCAAGCTTGATAAGGCATGCCACATTTGCTGTTACTGAGTACAGCATGCAATCCGTTTCTCTGACCCATGCTTTACAAAGCTTCTGAAAAGATTTTGAATGGTATGATGTGAGAAATTAGGTTGTCGTTGAAGGGAGTGTGAACCCTTGCTTGTCAGGGTGAACCACAACAAAAAGTCACAAATTAGCCTGTGCTTAACCCTCTGGTAGCTTGGCACATAAGCAGTCAAGCTTAACTTAGAGGCAATGGGTAAACTATGTATGGAGCATGTAAACAGTAATAAAGTGAAAACACAACACAAGAAAAACCCCACACTAATTAAAAAAATATATTATTATTTGACACCAAAACCACAAAAATCCAACCAGTAGAACTGCAGTTATGTATTTTCAAAGCTTTTAGTGCAATCCAGTGCCTAAAAGATCAAAGCACCAACCATTGACATCTGGTTGCAGGGGTAAAGTCGAAAGTTATGGCCGATCACAAGAGGGCATGATTCAGATACATGAAGTGGATTGGGCTTAGTCTCTGCTTACTTTTTGACCTTAACAAAATTTGTAAAAAAATGTCTGAGAAGGTAAAGTTCAGTGAGGCAAGGCAGCTGGCGGTGTCTGAGGAGGAGCCGTCATCATCGGGGAGCTGCCAGACAAAGTGAAGGTTTTTCTGTTCCGACTTAGGGCCCGATTCTGATGCGGGTTGGAAAAGCTTCCCGACCGAGGGCCTGATTCTGATGCGGTTAGGAAGGCCTCCTAACGGCATTTGCTCCTTCCAAATCGGATCGGGAACGTGTCTTCCCGACCGAGGGCCCAATTCTGATGCGGTTAGGAACAAATGTTCCCATTGAAGTCAATGGGAGTTCAACCAAATCGTATCTGGAAGCATCCGGATGCATCCTACTCCGCCGGTCGGACTTTCCCGATCCGAGTGGGTCGGACACCATTTCCCAACCGATTCGGTCGGGAAGCTTTTCCAACCCGCATCAGAATCGGCCCCTTTGTCTCTTTTGTGGAAGTCAAAAATTTCCAACATGATGAAGCCGACAAGGGCTCCTCGAGTCCAGATACCCTTTCTCAGAGTAGCCGCTGAACAGGATTTGCTGCAGCGGAGAAGAATGTAGCGAGAGCTACCATTAAGTCAGGCCAACCGGTGATGCACGTTGGACAGATTGGCGAGCAGATAGGTCCCAGTCTCCTCGCGGTACTCAGGGCACTTTTTGGCTGAAAATGGTATAAGTCCCAAGTTTTGGCTTTGGACTATCTGGGCAACTTTAATACCATTTCCAAGGGTCCAGGACTAGATAAAGACTCACTCAGGCTGGGTCCAGGTGTGAGTTAAAAATGATCGGGGCCTTTTCTGCCCTGAGGTTCAGATCAGGAAGCCAGCCAACTAGGCCTTGAAGTCACTCTGGTGGTCCTGGGTTCAAGCAGAAAAGCAGGAGTCAAGCAGCAGGGCAGTCCTTTGAGGGCACAGGACAGGCATCAGGCAGGAGGCTAGTCCTCTTTGTGCAGCATGGCATTCCTCTGAAGTACACAACATGACACAGGGAGAAGGGCAGTCTTCTGGGAGTCCTCCGCTGGTCCAGAAGTGAACTGAAGAGTGGGTTTGAAGGCCCTAATTTTATCTCTGGTGCCATTGTTGAAGTAGAAGATGTTTCCGGAGCCCCCGCCCCCCCACAGATAGTGTTGGAATTTTCTGCCTCCCTGCCCAGGCTCCACTGGGTTTGGGGTCACAAAAGGCTAGGGTGAAGTTCTTTATGTGTGCAGAGGCAGCTTCTCTGAAGAGTAAGAGGGGCTGGGCATATCTCTACCTCCCCCACATCCTATTGTGTGGAAGGGATACACAAAAGCCAACTGCCAATTACACCTAGTCATCATGTGACCCAGGAAACATGCTGCAGCTAACAAATGGTTAGGACAAGAAGCTTCCAACTTTCTAAAAGTGGTATTTTTAGAATTGTGTCTTAAAATCTCACATTGCCATTAAAGAGGATTTTAAATTACAATTCATTAGACACCAAACATGCTATTACTACCTGCTACCAAGCAAACATTATCACTTATTAACCGCTTAACCGCGGCGCGAATTCTACCGCGGTGCGGCGGTTTAATTAAGTGGGCGGGGCTGCGTCGGCCAACGGACGTGCGCAGCAGTACGGAGGTAGTGCTCGCGACGGCCGTTGACCGACAGAAGCAGCGAAGGTGTTAAATATAATGAAGTAATGCAATGTTATCGTAAGGGAGAGGTAGGGCTCACTGTATTGAAAACTGAAGTTGTGAGGTTTTCACTACACGGAAATGAAAAACTTAAAAGTACATGTCCAACTTTTTAAATACACTACGCCCTACCCTCTAGGCTGTTTAGGGCCTACCTTACGGGTGCCTTATATGTATTTAAAAGGGAGTTTTAGGCCTAGCAACATATTTTGTTTGCCAGGTCGAATTAGCAGTTTTAAACTTCACACAGGCTGCAGTGGCAAGCCTGAGACATGTTTTAAGGGGCTACTTAAGTGGGAGGCACAATTAATGCTGAAGACCCACTAGTAGCAATTACTTTACTGGCCCTGGGTGCATAGGCTACCACTTTCCTAGGGACTTATATGTATATTAAATATGCCAATGAGTTGGAAGCCAAATTTACCATGTTTTAGGAAGTGAGCACAGTCATTTTAGCACTAGTTAGAAGTGAAAAAGTGCACAGAGTCCTAAGAACGAAAAAAAAACGAATTCAGCAAAACAGGAAGGGAGAAGGCAAACGTTTGGGGGAAGACCGCAATAAGGCTGACAGGACTGACAAATGGGAATTTTAGTAATGGATGATTTATTTCCCAATAGGGGTTTAAGGACATGCAGAATTCAAAAGCAATGATGTACTGGCAATTTTGATGTTTGATAGGCTCCGGTGAGCAACGAGGTCTGCTGTCACAGATTTCCTCCAGCCTCCTCCAGAATGCATCTTGCTTACAAAGATGAACCAGCGAGGTGACGTTGGCAAAACAATCCCCTCTGTGTACATAGAGTTGACAGATGCTGACAGATGCTGGGGAAAGTGAGCAATATATAGCCTTGGGAGGCTGAGCTGGGCAGCCCAATCTCTGACAATTGTTGGTAGTATTGGTGTTCTAAGGTTAAGAATACTCAGTTAACTGTAAACATAAATTAATTAAATATAAGTTTCTCAACTGTTTATATAACACCCCAGAGCATGTACCAACATTTCCCCTTGGAGATGCAGTGACATTTAAAATATGTAAAGCAATTAATGTAGCTTTCCCCTATATTTCATGGTGGTGCCTCATGCTAAAAGTCTGGAACAAGATAGTCGCCTCGTTGAATGCAATGGTGGGGTTTACTGCGGATCCATTTCCCGAGCTGGCCAACTAGAGGGCTGAAGAAAGGGCTCAGATTTGTATTTTTAGCCTACTTCTTACCAAGAGATGAGTGGCAATGTTTTGGATGAACACCAAGCTGGCAACATGGCTCTGTGATTTGGTGCACTGTAATGAACTGTTGGATGCTTATACTATTACCCAGGCCTCCTCCAAGAAACGTCTAGGAACTGCGTTGATGCTTCTAGTTACAACAGGGGCCAGATTCTGAGTCATGCGTTTGTAAAGGGATGCACATAGATTTGTGATTTCAGGACATGTGAATTCACATTGCGAGCCTGGTATACTATTCTGTATTTGCTCACTGTAGTAGTGTGGTGCAGTCATGATAATTACGTTACTTTAATGGATTTCTGTACTAATTCCTAGTGAATAAGGCTGATGTGCGTCTCTCTTCTTTTTACTAAATATATATATTTTTTTTTAAAGAAAGACAATATAGAGTGTGGTTCAGGATGACCCCTGTGAACTTAGGGTGGTCAAGTTCCACTTTTTGGTGGTGCAGGAGAAAGGTCTATAGGGGTGAGCCTTTGCAGTGGAGAGATCTACATTAAAGTATTTGAAGATCTTATTGTTACAATTGGCAAATCTACATCATATTGATAACACTATGAACAATAATAGTAAAATAATAAAAATGTACTTTGCCTACTACTTCTGCTTGGATGATAGCATGTCTTACTGTAGCTTTTGGTAGCTCTACATAATATTAATAAAAAATACCAAAACATTATGAATGTATCTGAAAGCATTGCCATACATTGTGAGAGATGCAGCGGTAGTAATGCTTAGCTAGGGAGTGACCAGGATATTAATCTCTGTCTCCCAATTTTATTTTTCACTGCTGCTCATAATATACAATCTCTAAATGCTACATTAGTGCGTCATTACGCCCACTGTCAGCCAATCATATTATCCAGTTAAGGAAAACTTCAATGTGTAAAGAAACAGTGCAGTGTACAATAAAACCTACATTCGCAATTATTTTTCACTGGATAGCATGGTCTTCAAAAAACCATTTTGCAGGCACGTTTCGTACAGTAAACTGTACAAGATATTTTTTACACCCAAGTTCTGATTTTCTACAAGCTATGTTTTGTAGTGGAAATTTAATTTCCATTTTAAGCATCATAATAAAATGGAAACTATCTCCATCCTAATCTGACAAAGTTATGGCCACATGTTTAGGAGCAGAAATGTTTTATGTTTGCAATTTTAAGTTTGTTTTACAAATAACATGCCTGGTGTTCCTTTATTGAACTCAAAACTAATTGCATGCTAATTGCTGCTAGGATCAAAAATGACACTCAGTTTTTATTTAACTAATGTATTCATGTAACTATCTTTGAGTTTTATGTGGAGAAACACTACAAATTAAATCGCCCCAGGGTGTCTCTTGCCATCCATACATTTCCATGTTCATTAATGAAAACACGATGATGGTGATTGTAAACGATATAGATTTAAGCGATTAAACTACCTCATGCATAGGAAGCACTTGTCAAATGCGTGGTTTACCTTTTTAGATTTTTCCACATGCATCCACTTATGCCGTTTGTAAATTGTAAAAGCCATAAAGTTATGAGGCAAATGTGATTTTAGATTTCACTTAGTATTAATTATTTTTGCTGCTTTGTTGTGATGTTAGTAACTCGTGTTTTATTATCCATTTCATAGTACTGATTTTATAGACCTTGGAATGAAGAAAGGTTGAGTCAGCCCCTTTGGGACTAATGACTTTGCAGACACTCTCCAGCAGTGCTGGCTGACAGACTGCTTCCTTATTATCAGCTCTAGTCCTATCAGCTCTCTGGCTCTAGCTCTATAATACAACTGGCCACTACTTTTGTATGGACACAAATCATTACCCAAAGCATTCTGCAGCCACCAGAGGTTGTTTGTTATCGCTTTACAAAAGTCACAAAGAAAACGAAATATGTATTTGACCTGCAGGTTATAGCATCATCTCAGCAGTGAGCACCAGGCCGGCTGAGTAATTTATATATGATACCATAAGAACTATATTCCTGTACAATAGTGATCTGTGCCCATTATCCTAGCCATATTTGTACACAATTTGTAGAATGTCTGTGTACAGTAAAAATTGCTGGACTTCAATATTTTTACTCATAAACTCTTTTTCTTGATGAATGTAAGTTTATCATACTGAACATCTTTCATGTTTATATCCATAAAAACTGAGCTGAATTCTCAATTTCTACACACTTTGGAGCATATTTACAAGCCGTCACCACCACACTCATTTTTTTTGACGCTCTGGTTGCACAGAGCCATTTTCCATATTTACAAGGTGGCGCTAAGCCACTTTGCATGGCTTAACGCCACCTTCTAATACAATGGGTGTTGCTGTGGACGTTCCACCGCAACACCCATTGCTTTTTGACGCTTCCCGAGATTTACAAGGCTGAGGCAGTGCCAAAACTAACACCATGGAATACCAGGCATTAGAATGGCGATTCTCCTCGTTTTTTGCCTTTTCCATGTGTGCTGCATTCTGCAGCACAAATAGAAGGTGCAAATCACCAATATTGATTGTTTATGTGCAGGAATGTGCAACGCAGGCACCCTTGCAACATGGCGGCAGGGTGCCTGCACTGGCACTAGACAGCTTTTTTTACACCAGCGCTAGGGGAAACACAGAGGTGCGCTGTATTCTTGTGAATACAGCATATTCCTGCATTTTGAAATGTCGGAGTGTGGCGCTGCCAAATTTGGTGCAGCCGGGCGCTTTGACATTTTATTGTAAATATGTCCCATTTTGTCACATATACTACAGATAAATGTTGATGATGCTTAGATAAATGTATGAAGAACATGTTTGTAAATGTTCAAAACATAACCACTTAATAGGTTATAACCAAATTCACATTCTAATTCCTTAGCCCTTCCAGTCATTATTGCAAACTCAGAATATATATGCACATACAAATAATTTAGATGCATTACTTACACGTACATCACACTTTTGTATGCCTATCGCATCATTGTTACTTGTGTTTTGGAAACATTATAAACTTTTTAAGGTGTATGTAAAATATACGGTTAAAAAATTTTTTGAGCATAGACCCACAATAGCTGCAAACAAATATGGTTTATGTATGTATTTGGATACACGTATCGCAATTTACCAGCATATTACCCTGTAGCACCATTGAAGCCCTGAACAGTCAGTAGTATTTAAGGCGAGGAGCAAATACTTACTATTGTTTGACAACCTGAAATTCATGACTTCGCAAGCCATAACGCAGACCTTCACTATACCAGAAACAAACATATGCAACTCAGCTCCTTCACAGCTGAGAACCAAATCCACTCTCCAATTTCTAGAAAACTACTAAAACCACATATTTTCTGTAGCACCTGATAGCTAGAGGCATTGACTTTGGCACTGGGGAATAAGGTTTGAATCCCGGCCTTGGCTCTCCACCTTGTGATTCTGGGCAAATCATTTAACCTCCATGTGCTTAAAAAAACGTTTAATGTCTGGTTCTCATGTAAACCACTCTAATGTCCTTGGGCCAAGTTTACAATATGCAAAACTGCCAAAATAATTTGACCCTGTGTAGCTGTCCACTGCCTTTTGGCTAGGTTCTCTCTAGAGAAATGCCACATACATGCATACATATATGTATAAATGTATACATACATACATCCTCTGAATTTTCCTTCACAGTTGTGAACTTAGTTGTATCTCCTATCTTCTAAATTCTATGATAAATGGATTTTCAAAATTTTGAAAATAGACTAGAATACCCTTCTACTGTTATATTCCATAAAGGTACCCTATATAGGCGCAGGTAACACTGCAACCTTTCACCTATATCCTTCCCTACATTTCATACATAATGGTTCATAGGGACTGACCTTTTACCTAGATACGACATTGCATTCAGAACGCAGTATTTACCTGGTTCAATACTCATACATTATGCATGAGACTTCTTGGAAGCACAGCAGGACTCACAGCAGGACGAACATCTCCTGTATAATATCTATGTTAAAGTTCAGGCCTGACATCATCCTTTAGGCCGACACAGTAACGCAGCAAGGTAGACCCCTGGGGAGACCTATGGGTATATATATATCATGTCTTGCTTAGACAGACAGAGGAGACCATGACTTCCCGGCTGACACACTGACCAGAGACGCTGAGGTTCCTGCATGCAGATGCTCCAGCTAGCAGTGGTCTAACATCTCTCGCGGGGTGTCCAACTCGAGACCAGGACGGGGTCCCATATTCTCTAAACTTTCAGGTAATGGTGTAGACTAGATCCTAGAGGGATTCTTGGCATAACACCTGCATAGATGCTAGGTACATTTAGGTACATCTAGTTAGGGAGGCATCGTAGGAGTACGTACTTTTATCATGTGTTTTATGTACATGTGTATATTCATGATTTCTGCAAGATGGTAGAACTATACCATCCTTTTACTTTCATAATATTGCTAATCGTAAATATCTCTGCTACTGTCTAATGGTTGTTGCAGCTCATATATTTTACACTAGAATAACAACTGTTCAATAAATACTTATTGAAACGCCCAGACTGTTTATTCTGTGTATCTCTCTGAGACAAACTAAGTGAGCACGAGTGACTCAGTGAAAGGTAGTATATTGTTTCCACGTTCCTGGGGGATCAGGGTTGTCATGTTCTGAGGTTGCCAAGAACTATTCTCTCCCCGATAAGAGGAGACCCTAGTGGCACTGTGAGCTAGCTAATACAGACAGGCTAACGTATCCGGTGGGGGTGCACGGAATCCGTCCGCCACCAATCCCACAGTTTATGTTATCCGAACGCGCAGATCCTGTATAGGTAATATAGGAACTACACGACACTACAGTATCCAGACCTACGCCAATCCTATCTTTTGCCATAATGTTATGCTATCTTTTTATTATTTGCGATTCTGGTTCAATGGAATGCTCACAAATAACACTGGCACAGCTGTGCTATTGAAAACTGTTAAATGAGTGTATAATTATGGTTAAACTCCAGTTTCAGTTTAGTTATTGGAGAACATATATGGTCTGGTGCATGGGTGCTTGGAAACAATTTACCCTAAGATGGGGTTCTCTGTGGTGCTGAATTATTGGTTATAAGGCCACGCTGAAGAATGTTCAAGGCCTAATAGAGAGGCTGGTCAAGGTCCTTAGATATTATCATGAAAGTCAAATATGGATAGAAAGGGGGTTCAAATTCTACTCCTTTCTTGCATTTTGGTATCCTTGGCACTACCTTTGCTACCTCTAACATTAGGATCATGAAAGCAGTGCCCAGAACAGAAAGGTGGTACTGGTCTTACTGGATAAGAGCATTGTTTACATTCTGTAGTTTGTTCTAATTCTAATCCCTCAACAGCAAATAGGAGGCTATTAATGCTCTAAGTATAGGATAGGAGTGAACAAAACAACATTAATAGGTGTCAAAAAAAGTGTGATTTTTGTTTTGCTAACTTAACCTTTTTAGTGCACAAACCTCCATGGGGGTGGGGTAATATGTCAAAATATCATGATCATAAATAACTGCAACAAGAAATCACCCAAAAAACTTCAAGGATGCAGATGACTTTAAATATTTGTATGTTAAGTCAAAAATTTGAAGAACAAAAATATAGAAGACCACAATATTGGTGAAAAATGGGTAAGTATATTGTATTTAAACTATTATACACTATATGAACTTAAAAAAATATATGACCTAGAAAAAATAATATTTTGAAAAACATATAATTATAATTTAAAGATATGCTTAAAAATGTAGAACTTACAAGCATAAAACACAAATATACACTTTAAAATAATTGCAAAAATAATTATACTCATATTTTAAAATCAACCTTATTATCTTACCTAAATAATAAAAAATACTAATAAGGATTATTTATAATTACACACTAGCTAGTAAATAAATACAATAACAGCATAACAAATGTATGAATAAAAACCTACACAAAATTAATAATAAAAAATAATTTAAGTTAAACTAATTTCAAACATTAAACCAAAAAATATTACAACAACTTAAAAAAAGTAGACTAGTAGGGGTAAAATTCGCCTCTTCTACTCCAACCTAAGCAACAGTAGAGAAAGTGTTAGATTTTAGAGGGGTCAGATTTACTATTTCCCTATCTCATAAGCAACAGTAGGGAAAGTTTTGGACTATGGAGGAGTTACATTTATTGTTCCCACACCGCCACAAGCAGAAGTTGGGAAGGTTTTGGACTGGGTAGAGGTTAGATGTACTATTCCCTCTCCAACCTGAGCAACAGTAGGTAAAGTGTTGGTCTTTGGAGCGGTCAGATTTACTATTCCCATTCTGATGTAAGCATCAGTAAGCAACAGTATGAATGGTGTTGGACTTTGGAGGAGGTAGATTTACTTTTCCCGCTCTGAGAAAAGCAACAAAAGGTAAAGTGTTGGACTCTGTGGAAGTTATATTTACTATTCCCACTGCAACCTGAGCGACTGTAGGGAAAGTGTGGTTGAGTAATATTTACTATTCCCGCTCAAAGCAAGCATCAGTAGGGATAATGTTGGACTTTGGAGCAGTTAGATTCCCACTCTGACCTAGGAAGCAGGAGGCAATGTGTTGGACTCTGGAGGGGCTCGATGTACTATTCCCACTCCAACCTGAGCCATTGTAGGGAAGGTGTTGGACTCTGGAGTGATCAGATTTACCATTCCCACATCAACATACACTGGGGTTAGATTTAAAATTCAAACTGCAAACTGTAAGGAAAGTGTTGGATTTTGGAGGGCTCACATTTATTAGTCCCACTCCAAATTCAGTAACAGTATGGAGTGTGTTGGACTTTGGAGGGCTCTGAGTTACTATTCCCACTCCAACGTAAGCAACAGTATGGAACGTGCTGGACTTTGGTGGGGTCAGATTTACAATTTTCACTCCAACAGTAGGAAGAATTCTCATATTTAATTTTCTGTATCCTAAATAATTACAAAATAAATAATGTGCATAAAATCAATAAACATAGAATATATTTCTATGAGCAAATTATTTATTTTTAACATTATATAATTTAAAAAGATTATTAAAACTAAAAACATGAACTTAACACTTAAAAGTATACTTATAGTAAAAAAGCAGATTTCAAATACTTCCCTAAACTTCCAACAACTACACAAATAAACTAAATTAATAACGGATTAACTAACAAATTAACCAAGAAAAACGTTTATTGCTATATTGTTATAATTATCTATTAAAAAAACTTAAAAAGATTACATAATTAATTTTCTAACAAATTAAACTTGAAGCAAAAAGTCATCAATTAAAAAAGTATCATTTTATAACTTCCCACCATACTCTCCTACAAACCCAGCAATCCACTGGAAAAAAAACAAAATGAACTTAAAATAAAAAAATATATATACATATCGCAAAAGGAAAAAACAAAACTATCCTTAAATAAATAAACATACTTATCAATAAAAAATAATGAAAACTTATAACACAAAAACTAAATAATTTAAAAAATTATATTATATATTTTTTTTAAACATATTCTGTCCCATTATATTTATGTCATCATATTTTTGACATGATATTTATGTCTCACACTATTTTTGAAACCGAATTTTGGCAGAATACCTTGAGGGGGTTTCTGATGTCATCAAAATTTGGACCCACCATGATGTTGGCTTTGCATCTGTGCTTCATTCTTAATTTGGATTGGGTTGTAAAGCTGGCAATATCTCATCTAATGAGGGGATTTATGTGTATTTTTAGAACAGCGTCCTCAAGGAAACAGGAACCAATCCCCTGAAATGCTTTTTAAAGTGTACAGGAATTTACACTTCCGTTGCTCTGTTCCTTTAGTGGAGTATGGTTAGACCATTGATAGTGTGGTGAGTTCTACACCTACTCAAACACAGCCTGGATGTCTTGTCTAAAATCCTTTGGGACATCTGAATTGAGGCACTTATGCATATGCTGAGTAGTATTTTAGCAAATATACCATCATAACATGAGTGCACTGATGATCTACACTCTATAATTCAATTGTAATGGGGAGAAACGTTTGTATTGGTAGTTGAAATTATTTTACAAAGGCCAGATCTGCTGGGTGAAGGAGTGGTCAGTGTCAAGCCAAAACAAAGATTTTCAAATTTTCACCTGAGTGATGAAGATGTTCCTAGTTCATGCGGTTCACCAAAATGAAAGATCTGTTCCAGTGTTTTCCTGTCATTAGCAACTAGGTTTTGGTCTCTATCAAACAAAGGAAAATGTATATTTTTAGGAAGAAATGATCCAAGTGATTTTGAATTGATGTTCAAATGCTTCAACGCTTCAATGTCTAAGATGGTTTTGTGTGTCATTGGAATACAGCTGGTAGCACAATCCTGGTAATATATTTTGCACTACAGCTCACAATGTTGAAGAGCAGTGATGGAAGTGTAGATCTTAGGGCAAACCCACAGTGAAATTCTAATTTATGAGCTCAACTAAGTGAGAGATAATTAATTTGATCTGTTTCCATGCTGCTCTTGTCACTTCCACAGTCTTCAGAAAATGTACAAGATTATAATGGTTCATTGTGCCATGCAAATGGTGTTTGAATTTATCAGTAGATTTGGTTGGGACACATGAGAAGCTCTTTTCTGATGTTTCCCAGTGATAATTCTGTGCCACTAGAGAATCTGAAACTACATTATTAGAGGTTGACTGCCTGATAAGTCTATATGTAGGTCTACAAGTTGTTGTGTGACCTTTCCTTTCACAATCTTACTTAAGTATAGGAGGTTACAAATAGGGAGGTAATGCACATATTCTGTGAGATTTGGTTAATATAATGGTCTCCAGTGGCCATATCCATTTTGGGAAAAAGTTTATTTGAGTGCTACAAGTCCACTTAACTCCACAGACCAGGTCGCTGTCCTCTCAGTATTTCAGCACTTCTTTTTAAATGGAAACTACACACAGGCCAGGTGCTTCATCTGTAGTCATAGAACTTTCTCCAAGACAAAATGTACCCAGCAGGCAACCAGACTGTCTACACTAGACACAAACCTTAATTACTCTACAACAGAAGCCTGGATGCCATGGATGTGGAAGGACGACAACCACATCTCCTCAGTCATAGACAAAGGAGTTATTTTGACAAATATTACTCCCCAACATGTGTTGTGGAAGCAGTTTAACAGTGAGACTAGGGGGCCGATTCTGATGCGGGTTGGAAAAGCTTCCCGACCAAATCGGTTGGGAAATGGTGTCCGACCCACTCGGATCGGGAAAGTCCGACCGGCGGAGTAGAATGCATCCGGATGCTTCCAGATACGATTTGGTTGAACTCCCATTGACTTCAATGGGAACATTTGTTCCTAACCGCATCAGAATTTGGCCCTCGGTCGGGAAGACACGTTCCCGATCCGATTTGGAAGGAGCAAATGCCGTTAGGAGGCCTTCCTAACCGCATCAGAATCAGGCCCTCGGTCGGGAAGCTTTTCCAACCCGCATCAGAATCGGGCCCTCTGTCTCTGTAAAAGATCACTAGCACGCAAGGACAAGAAAAGGGAATGGAATCACTCATGTACTCATTGAGTTTCCTTCCAAGTGAGTATTGATCATCACCTGACCCAAATGTCTTTCTAGCAGAGTTGACACATCAATAGAGTGATGTATGGCAACTGCCTTGCCACAAGCAGGATGAAGAGAAGATGCGAGCTGCAAATGTGGCTTTCCTGCTCAGAGGAAGTGCCATAGGCACAATTCAAGTTTTGCCCTTGGCACTGATTAGTTTGTTACTACCCCTGTCACAACTATTCACAGAAAAATATTTGTGAATTGAGGTCAATGTTATAATGTCCCACCACAGCTATTGCCTCTTTAATACATCTAAAAATGATCATTTGCATGAATTAATTCTGATTTCTAAAAGTTGCTATGAATGAGCCAATATCCTCATGGCATTCCTAGAATGTGTTTATTTTTTACTTAATTTGCAATGCATCTGTATTAAACATTCCCACATATCATGTCTATTGTATGCATGTTGCTTTCTTGCTTATTGCCCATGTAACTGGCGATGTCTTCATTTCGATGTTGCCTCTGTTTCATTTTAGTTTGTTTTCTGGAAAATGTCTCAATAAAAAATCTTGAACTTAAAAAAGAATTCCCACATCACTTAAGCATTAAAGATAGAAATTGAATTATATAAAGAAAGGGCTCCCCAAAAAAGCATGATTTACATTTGTACTTGATGGCAAGGAAGAAAAACGTAATACAATAGGCAAGATGTTGCAGACATTGGTCATCACACACTCTTTATATAGAAACTCTGGCAGAAAGGGTAAACTTTAAGAGCAAAATGCATTATCTAAATCACTGTAATAAAAACAAGTTTCAAAAGCAAGTGATAGTGGAAAAGGAATTGCTCCTGAAGTTCTCTGGAAGTGTCACTGACAGGAGTTATCAAGCATTTATCATGCAGTTGGAATATTTGTGTGCAATTATTAGGCAACAGGAACAAGATCACAAATAATATTGTGAACTACCACTGCAAATACAATTTCTAGGGTGACTTGGATGTGTCGGTGGCTGGGTACAGGTCTGAGTTGTCTTACCTGTTTTTGAGATCATGCTTGTTGCTGACCTACAGGTGGATTGCCCAATAGTAGGAAAACTGTTTTGTTAGGGATAACCTTAAGGCCCTCATGTAGTTGGGTTTATTTTTCCGCTCTTTCAATCATGAATTTAGTAAGAGGATGATGCACAAGTTCTGACAATGTATGAAAATGCAGACAGTGCTTTGAAGGAAAGGTCACAATGTCTATAAAATCATGATTGGAATGTTGGAAATAAGAAAAGCTAATAAAATTCAAAAGCATAAAGGAAGTCTTATAAATTGCTGCTTTTTCTCTGTGGTTTCATTTCATTGCCTCCTGGCAAATGTAAAGTGGGTTATCGACAAATTCCTGATATTGAAATGCTAGGCCAGATGATCCTCTTGAAACACGTGCCCTGCAGTGAAAAGGACTCATGATAGACTGCATTATTGATGTGTTGTTAGCTTTACAAGGCATGAGAGATTGAAACAGATTGGAGCAAATTTTCGAAAGCATTTCGGAGTATGGGAAGTAGTACTACCGGTGTACTCTTTACATATTCTCACATGCCTTTGTGAATCGGCCTTGAAATGTCCAACTCGCTGTTAGTGAATGTGGAAAGAGGGCACAGCTCTTTGTTTTTGTACAAACTGTATAAGAACATTCATTAAATATTTTCCCATTTTATTCCCACTTAAATGTTTTCAGGCTAATTCACAAAGGCATGTAAGAATGTGTAAAGACCACTACAGGAGTACTACTTTACATACTCTAAACATTTTTTGTGAGTAGGCCTCTTAGTTCTTCCTATTTTTTTTATTATACTTAATTTTTGGGAGATTGTGACATTGCTAGGATTTGTCAACTTCGGGCTACTTCAGGGAGTACCGTATTGGTCACAAACATCAGTGTGGCTGTGAGACCTTGAGTTGTCTGTAGTGCAACCTTCAGATGCCTCTGCATTTTCAAGTTTTGTCTTGCGCCTCTTGCAGGCTGTATGTCATTTGTGTTCACAAGGCCTCTGTTTTACAAAATGCAGTTGTCCTATAGCCCTTTATTAGTGATCTGCTGAGTTCCATGAGTTCCACCTGAAGGCCTTTTTGAAGGAATGGAAGGAAAATGTAGTCCTTAGCAGTAGCGGCCCGTGGTGGGAGTGCTGTCAGGCGCTGACGTGGGGCGGGGGAGGGGCAGGGTGGGGGGTAGTAAACTACGGATTATGGCCGATTAGAGGTAAGTAAACATATAAATAAATAAAACGAATTTCGTTGCCGCGCTGCATCGCCAAATGAAATGCAGTTCTGAATCAAAAATAATGTACATATTGTTTGTCTTTCTGTGTTGGTCTGAGTGCTATTCTCAGGCATCAGGGCAACTCAAAAGGACTGTTGTATATCCCTCTGTTCTGGCATGCTCCAGGATATCTGTTAGGGGGCTGTTAAGGCACAGGACACTTCACTTTATCCAAGGGTAGAAGTGACAACAGCACATGGTGTCCTTAGACTGGTTTCGAACGATCCTTTTTTTCCAAATGTAGGTAAAATTGTGTGTCTTTCCATATACTTAGAACTTCAGCTGATAGAACTTGATTAGTTGGGTCATAGAGAGAAAGTAAATATAGAACTACAAGGGGTTATTGAGAGATCCTGTGGTTCCAACAAGTCCACATATTTTAGGAGACTTTTTTTATTTTTATTTTCTCATTTTCAAACTTCTTTAACCTATGTTTGATCCCCTGTCTCTTTATTTTCTATGCAAAAATACCAAGAGGAATAATTATTTCTCCATTGCAGTTTATTCCCTACTTTTTTCTAATTAAATTAATTGAACTCATATCCAGGTTCTCCAGGGCTATAATATCTGAGTAAGTATTTTCCATTAGTAAGCTTTAATAGCTTTCAATTGAAATCATAAAAGCATAAAAAGCATTACAGCATAGAAATATATATATATATATATATGTTAAAATCAAATACATACATCATCAAATATGACTATATAAAACATCATGACATAAAATAAAAAGACATTTAGATAGTAATAGTAAAAAACATCCATTCATACAGGGATCAATTAAAAACATGTTATGTAAAAACACCATTATTATATACAAAATTGTGCATAAGTTAAAACTTCTTTTTTGCAAAGATCACTGCCCATAAAAAATTTGACAGACAGCAGCATATATCCAGAGAAGGTAAGGTTTGCAAAAACAAATATACTGGGCGGCATTGTTTGAAATTAAATTACTTTAGAACTGAAATAATATAGTGTTTCCTCTATATACAGTTTGCAAAAAAGCACTATGTGCATAGTACTCAGTTTCAACACTTGTTCAAGGAGACAGTTATCTACTTTTTTAGACCAATCATTCATTACAGGAAAGCTGGTTAAACGGTGAAAGATGTCCATTCTGAAACGCATAAGTGCAAACCTATGTCTGGGGTTCGGGATAACCTTAAGGTAAGGTTGCATATTGTACGTAATCAGCATAGACTGATTTTTTAGGACTGTGGGTTTTAACAGCTCAGTATTTACTCTGAATTCTTCAAGGAGCCCGAGGCACTTACTTTTCAGATCTGTACTACGTATGTCTAACAAAGTATCAGGCTGTTCAAAAAACAGTGGTTGACCCAAGTCACAATGGAATTGTTTAATATAAACCAGCCATGAAAAATGCATTGCAGAGCTAAGGTTGAGGGAATCTCTAATAACTGCCCAATTAAGGCCAGTAAATTCTGAAGTCCAAATCTTGTGCCATAACAAGATTGGCTGCATCTTAATTACATCAACAAGAAATGATAGACTCAGTTCTGCATGGCAAACATAAGAAGAAGCATGTTTAGGTGCAGCATGAAGACGCCTCAGAAACTCATTCTCTACTATTTGAAGTGCCTTGCAATTAAAATGTCCCCATACACCTGCCCGATAAGTATCAATTGATAGACATTTCGCCTTATAAATGTTTAGTAAGTATTATTAAAGCTCCCTGTGTCTCCTCGCTTGATAGTAATTTCAATTGTTTCAATTTGTGAATTGCAGGCGTGAAGTGATACAGAGTTAATAATGCATTTTCGCCTGTAATACGTTTTTCAGCCTATTTTTATCAATTTGGCATATGACCCTGAGAATTGATCCATTTCTTTCTATCTTTCAGTACCCAATTGGAATTTCTCATTTAAATATCTCTTTTCTTATTTTCTTTACAAAGGTATAGATTTCCCACACCAACTTTAAACCTAAATAATCTGCATTTTTCTGCACTCTACCATATGTCAAAGTGGACAGAAGAATGGGGGAATGACGTGCTGATGTTTTATTCATTTGATTAAAACAGTTCCCATACTTTATTATTAAAAAAGAAACAACTGTTCTTGAATGGTTGAGTTCCTGCAAGTAGAAAGGGGAGAATAAGCATCTACTTTTCTGGTAAGTGAGAAAGGTGAGAGGCAGCAGAAGAAGAAACAGTTATTTTCCCCAAGGTGCCTGCTACCTGAAAGAAATGTAAAAGTGTGCAATTTGTTAATCAACAAATCTGAAGGCTACCTGAGAGCTAGTACAGTCTTTAGTTGATAGAATCAGGAATTCGTTCTTTTAAGGGAAACCTAGACAAAGGGTTTACAGTAGATACAATCGGGTCTTACTAAAACATAAGCTTTGAAAGCACTGTAAAGATTTAAACAATCTTTGTGCACATTTTGAAACAGCTTATTTATGTTGTGTGCAATCTTTTACTATGTGGAATATATATATTTTAAACTAATGACATATATTTACTGTGCTTTCTGTCACAGGTTTGGACGTCCTGGCACATAAATAAATGTTGCTATTTCCTCAGTGCACTGATCAGGTGATCAGGATTCAAATTGGAGGCTGCCTGGTTACACCCACAGACATCTTAAGTAATCACATTAACCAACTAAGCTCTTCTACCCGAAAAATGCATTTTCCCAGAGATAAATTTAAGTTTCATAGATTTTTCATTTAAAGTGTGTGTATTATATTTTATATGCAGTTACTTGTAGGTGAAAATCCAACAACGTAGTTAATATTTTGTTCTTTTAGCCACGTCTCTTACTTCGCCGCCACCCTCGCTGAACCCCCCACTATACTCAGGATCACAGTTCCCATACTTTTCTTTCTGTACTTCGACCACTGCACACAACAGTTATTGCACAAGAAATGAATTTTACAAAAATGCTGCATTAAGTAGTATTGCACAGTTCCAAAAAGGTTTAAAGGCAGAGTAGCTGTCCAGTCAGTTTTATAACTATAAAAAGTTATGTGTGAGGCCGTCATTTACTAGCTAGGTAAAAAAAAAGGTGTTATGCCTCTTTTGTAGCCATTAACTACATTGTCTGCTTTACCTCGCCTGTGATTGTACTACTTTACATACCTTTACATACTGCTCTTTCAGGGTAACCATCTTGGAGACTTTGCTAGCTTTAACTCATTGATAGCTGCTCCCATCAATCACTGTTATTGTAATGAAGCTTCACAATAGTTAAAGAAGGCCATGTCTTTTAATTGTACTCAATAGTGATTGTGATGGCATTTCTTTTGATTCCATCTGGGGTTGAGGGTTATACCACTTCTGCTGCACATTAGTGTGGCCAAATTATGACACTGGCAGTGTGCATTCTGCTCTTTTTGGATGGCCATCAAAAACGGGACCAGAAATGAAGCAATGTTTAGAATAAATTCGAAATTATCTTTACTTTTGCTTTCTATTGTATTTAAATTTAAAGCTAGTTTTATGGTTGCTTCTGACTTAATGATTTTAAGTGCACTACAGTTTCATTTTTTGACATTCCCATTGCCCCACAAGTAGTGTACATTGTGTCACATTACAATAGTGTTCATTATTCATTCTAGATAAATTAATATTGTAATTCGTTTTCATCTCCTAATCATTAGCGGATAAAGCATTTCCCTGTCACAAAATACGAGCAGAAAAAAGAATGTTCATTTTCTCACCAGCATTTTAACTGATACTCTTCCCCCACACTCTCGCCCCCGCATGCTGTATTCTGATTGTTTTATTGAACGCGTAAAGTTAAGGTACACTTTTGGATAATTAACTCCTTCCATCTTCTCAAACACAGAACCTTAATAGAGCCAGAAAATTCCCTATATAACTCTTTTCTCATTGGCAGCATATGGGATCCAATAACGTGTCATTTAATCCAACATTGTCTAACCATCATGTGGAGAACAGATGTCACATGTATTATAAATAGCCCAGATTTCATTCAGACAGGCTCAGTTATCAATTGTCAGATCTGAACTCCCCATGCCGAATTCAGTACCTTCTCAAACATATACCCAGCCAGTCCTGTTACAGCAGTCAACCAGTCAACAATATTGTGAGGCCACTCAGGGAACCACACAGCCACCCTCTTGTTCATGGCCAGCCACATTACAGCTCACAGTCACATAGTCGCTTAGTTAGCTACCCATTTTTCGTTCACTCATTCAGTTGTTGCATCACGGCATCATTCCCTCACTCACTCATGCACCCACTCAGTCCTGCTCCTGCTTAGTCATGTGACACAGAAGATGTACATGCCTAGGGGCACACTTTCTAAAATATATTGCAACGAAAGTTGCTGTACTGCATTGTGCAAGGTAGAGAGAGTAGCGCAGTGCCATATTTACTAAACAAGGCATGCTGATAGGTCCTGCTGCTGTCTCTTACCCTGCGCTTGTGCTCAGGCTCCCTAGTGGCATGCACGGACATCTGCACCATTGCTCAAAGATGTGCCTGTCATACTGGAAGTATGCCCTTTATTTTAAAACATTTCACACAGGGATGTTGTGAATCCCCTCTTTAGCAGCTATTGGAGGGGGGTCTTTGTGGGTCTCTTCATTCTGGAATTGGGTAGGCAAATGCTCATAATTAACACTGTAAGCATGATGGCTGGATAGAAAATAGAGAGAAGGATGGAAGGTTGAAAGGAAGTAAAAGTGAAATTAAGGAAGGGTGAAAGAAAGGTAGGAAGGGAGATTGGAAGGATGGATGGATGGTTGAGTGAGTGGAAGGATGAGTGGATGCATGGGAGAAAGATGAGTGAATGGAAGAGTGATGGATGGTGAAAGGATTGTAGAATAAATGGAATTCTAGGTGAGTGGATTGAAGGCTTTACTGATTAATGGGATGTATAGATAGATGGATGTGTGAATGGATGGATGGATGGAATGACGAAAGAGATGCTAGGATGGAAAAAACAAGGGAGCACTTCTAAGGACGGCTGGGCTCACTTGCTTCGCTTACTTGGTGCCATCAGAACTTTGATTCAAAGTGGGGGGTATTTAAGTTTTCTGCCTACTCCCTTGATTTCACACTTTGTATGAGCGCTGTTCATTGTGGCACATGAGCAATGTGTGAACTGTTTCAAGAATTAAAAGGCACTTCACCAGCACAAAAAAGTTTGCACTTTAAATTAAATACCCTTTCAAGACTTTGTGCTGCATTGCGGTATTTTCTGTGACTAGGGCAGTGGCTCAAATACTTAATAAATCAGCCTCATTGGTTTTTCCAAAATGACGCTCTTTAGAGCGCATCCATTGACCTGGAATCTACCAGTTAATGTACGAACTGTAGCCAGAGCAGTGGAACCAGGAAGAGGCAATTGCTGCTCGGTGTCTCTGAGCTTTGTCGTGGATCATGCAGTACTGAAATTCACACCTACCAATTTAAGCGAAAGCTCAGTTAGACTGGCCAGTCTCCTGTTTTTAGTGAAACCGTGAAAGTCTTTTCATGCCATTCCTGAGGAGGCATGTGATGTGTTCAAAGATGCTGATGATGGTGTCACGATATGATGCATTGGTTTCATACATAGCACACACCTGGTTTGGGAAGAGTGGATCTCTGCCAAAGATCTGGGAGCTGGGAGAAATTTTGCGATAAAATCCTTCATACACGGGATCCCATATTTGTATTATGATATTAAACAATTTTATGACTTTACTCATATATAGAAATTGAGTCACTGGGGAGTCCAAGATGTGCAACTTATTCACTGGACCACATTTTCACTTTAAAGTTAAAAGTTTAGTACATACCTAAACGCAGCAAATGCGGGGTCATCTCAGAATTTAATGTGTTTTAAATGGCTTTTTCCTGGCAATCTAATTTTCTGAAGTGCTTTTTTTATTTTCCCAGAATCTCGAAGGTTAGATTAATAATGATACATTGAAACGGTGCCTCAAGGTTGGCTACATTTTTGCGCTTCTCAGGCATAGAAAATAGATGACATCCTCGGATGCTTTCTATGCCATTTCCATCTCAAATTGAAAGATGCCACTTGAGTTTTGATGAAGAGATTGCACATTGGTCTTGTGATTCTGCAATGGACAAACGAATATTGGCTTCCTTTATGATGCCTTTGAGTTTCCTTGAACCTTGGGATAACTTCTGATTAACTCTAATCTATCAAATGCCATACATTAACCTTTTCTCCTAACCATTTTCCTTTAAGCTTCCTTCAATTTCTGATTTCCCCTTCACTGTCACTACTTTATAAAAGTTTGCCTGTAGTATGTAATCTGCGTCCTTTGGTCGATGGCCTATGGAATAATATGCATGAAGCACTAAGTTGCTGTAACATCATGGTGATAGAAAAAGTCACTGTAACATTAATTAGATGGACTATCTGGAAACTCAAAATAAAAATATTTTCATGAGACTTCTAAAGTGTAGTAGGTTGGTTTCTGTTCTACGACTCAGAGGAAGGGAGCTCAAAGATTTTGCAACTGAGAATACTTTGTCCCCGTAGGTAGTTATACAGTTTCAAGCAACTGCAACAACTAGAAATTGTTGTATTGAGCCCAGAGTTCGATTCGGGATGTACAATTTGAACTATCTAAGAAGTTAGGAGATCTTTGCTTAATGGCTCTGTGGAGAATCACCATGGCTTTAAAAATAACCCTGTTTTAAATAAATAAGTAGCCAGAAAAGCTGGTTTAGTGGAGGTGAGATTTGTGAATGTTTAGACATACCGGAGATGAGCCACTCAGCAGCGTTCTACAACAGCTGACGTTGATACATAAGTGAGTAAGTGGTGGCCATATATACAGCATTGCCATAGGCTAGCCTGGACTGGTCTATGGTGCTAAACACTTGTAATCTGATGCCCTGACACCATCCTTATCAACACTTATATGCAGGTCATCCAGAATGGACTTCAGCATGGTCCAATCTGCATGCTTCTGCTTCGACCAAAATCCAAATCACAACTGCCCAAGTTGTTATTGCTGTCAACATGGTTTGCAGTTGAGAGAAGGTGAGTTTCTCCAGAATTTTGCTCAAAAATTGAAGTAGCGAAATGGGCCTATAGTTGCTCAAGTGTTCTGGATTTAGAGGGGCTTTTTTAGAAGCAGTTTAACAATAACAAGCCAACAATGTCACAATGTCACAGAGAGACGTTTAAAGTGCTACATGTAGTTTGTCGCTGTATCTTTTACATTTTCATATGTTTTTGTAGTTTTATGTAGCACGAACACGACCTAAAGATATTGGAGCGCTTTACATAAGCATCAGCCACATTATACAAAGTGACATTAATTTTTTAGGCACAGGGAGATTAAGTGATTTGCCCAAAATCACCGGATGTTGAGCTGAGGCCAAAACTCGAACCTGGGGCCAGATGTATCAAAGGATTTAACTCATTCAATGTCAAAGGGAAAATGCTTTAGTACATATGGACCCTGGTTCGCCAGTTTCAAAGTCAGCAGCTTAGGCCATTACACCACTTCCTCCCCCCATGTAGCTTGTGCCATAATTAAGCAAACCTCTTTACATTGGCACAATGCATAGCTAATATTTTAACTAATTCAACAACGAAAATTAATTCAATGAATGTACAAAACTATCATTATGAAGGTAGGTTTTGCAAAGGTGACAATTTTTGCATACCCATCAAGTTCTAAAGTGTGACACCTGCTCTAATTCGTAGCTTGCAGGTAAAATGTGGAGCAAGCAAATATGTGTTGTAGAATAATATTATGGAAAAACCTACTTTTTATGGATTTTGCGCATGCTATTTTTTTGTGTGCAATTCACATCTTTATGATGTTGTCAAAACTAACAAAGTTTGCACACTCCTAATTAAATATGGCACAGAGCGTGTCAATTAGACAAGGAAAAGACAACCTATGTAGAGATCAGCTATGTTAGAGGAAGGATGATTATCTTTAGTACGCAGAGTCCACATGATTGTTTTCAAGAGTATAGTTCCAACCAATTACGTAGACAGAAGTAAACCAAGACCACAAATCCTAGAAAAATTTGAGTTGTCAACCCACACTCCATCTCATAATAATTAGGCAGGTAACAATAGTACAATAATGATAGTTACATTGTTATCTCAAAATAATGCATTAGGTTTGGGAACATTTGCAAGAAGGTTCTGTGGTGATAGAGATTGTGAAAATGTCCATTTGCCACATTGGGCTCTACTGGGTTTTTAAATTCTACAAAGTTTGTTATATTTTGCTAACCACAAGTTGTAGATCATGTAAGATAATGAGAAGCAATTCATTTGTTGTTTTGCCTTTTAAAAGTTAAATGTAATATATGGTGCTGATGATCTTTCATATATTATATCTCGCTCCAATAATCCATATAGATTCTCTTACAGCATAGTAGGTTTACATGCCAGTGTGTAATGTAATGCTGCTGAAATGATTTACCCAGCACACCTGCAACAAATTAATGTAGCACTTAGATTTAATTGTGTATTGCATAGGATCCTTGAATTTTCAGCTCCCTTATAGAGACTTGGAAAGAATCTGGAAAGAGAATTTCCTGCAATCATTATTAGTTTTGTTCATGTTCCTAAAATTAGTGGGAAATCTATTGAGGATCATATGCCTTTCATTTTTATATTTTTACCGTCTTTGATTGCTTTCTGGGAGTGAAAAGCTACCATTCTATAAATTAATCTGTTTTCTTTTGCTTTTGTACCTCAAATAATCTGACTTGCATGTGTTTCCATCTGGGCTTGATTGCTGGATCTGAATTAATTTACTAATGATGAACCGTCACTGGCTTGTCCCTTCCCAGGAGAAGACGTTGAGAGACAGCTCTGCAGAGATGCAATCTTTCCCATTCCAATTGCTTGTGATGTTCCCTGCCCAAAGGATTGTGTTCTCAGTGCATGGTCAGAATGGTCGTCCTGCACACACACCTGCTCAGGAAAAACCACAGAGGGCCGACAGACGAGAGCCCGCTCCATCATGGCTTATGCAGGTGAAGGTAAGGCCATATGTCTCATTACAAATGCAAACATTTGCACCAGTCACTCAAGGTGGCCCCGTATTGTTTTTTTTTTTTAAATGGAAGAACCAGTCTCCACATCCAGCCACTTCACTAAGAAGACTTGACAGAGTGTGATTTTCTATATCTCAATCTTCTGGCGTAATCATTAAATAACCCCAGCCACTGGTCATATGGACCTTTGTTCGTCGGCAATGAGAGGTATAAATGGCATGATAAATCATTAATGACTTTTAGTACAGTCAATAAAGAGAATTTATTTGAGTTAAAGAGTTTTGTTTTCAATTTTTTTAAGATTTCATGGTTTATTCAATAAATATAAATCTTTTAAGTATCAGCTTTAGATGTCAATACATTCCAAAAATCGAAATTTCAATATATGGAAGAATACAGTATTGTGTAGGATAACAGTCAATTTTGTAATAATGGAGCAAGTGTATCCTATTAAGGAAGTTCCCTAATCTAAATTAAAATGGAATAAGGTAGACTGAGGGGTCAGTTCAGATACTCAATAAAGAGTTCTGATGAGAGATCAATGCATATACATAAAGCATTTGCGCGTCAAGCTGGAAAGTATTCTCAGCTATAAATCAGCAGACTTCAAAGAATTTGGTTAAGCAACCTCTCATGCAGAGAGGTTTAAGAAACTCAAAGTGGAATTTACAAAGCTAGCATCAGAAATCAAGAAAAAAGTTTGCTCTAGAGGTGTATTAGCAATGTACATAAGTTCTGATTTAAATTCTTCTTGCTCATATATTGAAATAGAAGAGCCATGGCTTCTTGCTGTTAAAATAGTGTGTTGCAGTGAGAATGGGGCCCATTCTCACTGATAATTATCAACATCTATATAGAGCCGACACCAACTGAGAGGCGAAAGGCAGTTCTTTTGATTTGCACTTTCATAACATAATTAAAACAGGCACATAGTGAGCCCCACTTTATAATATCGGAAGACTTCAATATGAAACTGTTTAAGAATCCATTTACAGATGAACAAACAGCTGAACAGGATTTGCTATGGAACATACCTTTACAAGCAACTCCTCCAGTAAATCGACGTGATATGTCTGGAAAAAATCTCTTAGCCAAATTAATTAATATAGGTTCAGAATAGTAAATGGGAGACTCAAGAAAGATAAACCGCCAGCTTGGGACACCTATTACATCTGCTTCTAAATTGATTATTGATTATATTATGTGTGCCTTTCTCATTAGGTGATTTCAGACAGTCACCCACGCTGAAAGGGACCACCTTCTGCAGGTGATTGAATTATCTCTTGTAACACCTTTGCTGGCGGCATCAAATTTTACTATTTGCCCAAACTGAGAACTACAAGAGGCTACATTCCATTTTAGCCTCTTGTAGTTCTCAGTTTGGGTTTGCCGCAAGCATTGTTTAAGGTTAACCCAGTCTGTGAAGCTTGCCAAGCTGTATAATCACGTTCTCAAGAACAATCAATTCTGGAAGCCTGGCAAGGTGCAATTGTGCATATTATTTGCAAAGGAGGAGATAAATCATCTCCAGGTAATTATTGTTTAATTACCCTTTTAGATAATGATGGCAAAATGTTCGCTTCACTTCGATTGAAAGATTTGGAAGATTTGGGTAACAGAAGGAAAATTGTGCCCACAGATCAAACCAGCTTTAATAAATGTACGAGAATTGCCAGTAATTCATGTGCTTTTTAATTAATTATTGATAATACTATGGTATCCAATTCCACCTTATTTGCCTCTTTGTAGATTTTAAATCTGCATTTAACAGACTTCCGAGGACCTTACTGTGGGAAAAACTGAAACTATGGGGCATTCCTTGAACTCTGCTTAAAGCAATCCAACTTTTGTATCATAATACTTGGATCCGAGTGAAGATCAGCGATGGCCAGAGGATCTCACGCCGAATTCCAACCTTCTTTGGATTGACGCAGAGGTGCGTGAATGCAACCCTGCTGTTCAATTTGTTCATCTCTGACCTTTTGAGTGAAGTAGAGCTTGCAAACTCTCGCCCCCTAAAGTTTTTGGGGAAAACTGCTTTCCAACATGTTGTATGCAGACCATGTGGTTCTTCTCAGCAAAGCAGATTGACAAATTATATGAGTATTCACTGCCAAATAGACTGGAGGCCAATGTAACCAAAACAAAAACAATGGTAAAGAGCAAAACAATTATAAATCAACAGTTTTGTTTTTTAAACAACAAGCGCTTTGAAGGGACCAGAGAGTGTTATTATCTAGAATTGATGATCAATTATAAAGGATCATTTTTAGCTCATAGGCAGTATACCCAAGTGAAGGGCCCAAGCACTACTATTCGCATTCATAACACTCTATAAAACTCTGAAGGGCCCACTATTAGATCCAATTGTGAACTTAGTGAAGGCAACAAGCTCTGGAAGTGAAGGCCTAGATGGCACTGATGCCCTCCTATTGCTATTGCAATTTGACGAGATCAGCCTCTCCCGCGCAGGTTCAATTACAGTTTGGATTACTTAACCAAGTTATAGCTAAGCAAGGGGCCTATTTAATAGTTTGCTGCATGCCGAAATCAACAAAGTCTGACTCATTAAGTTCTTTGCTTTGGGATGAACTGATGCAGAGTAATTTCAATGCCCTTAGCTCGTCTGTATTTAGAACCAGCATTAACAAATTTGAGAGCGCGAAACCTTTGGAATGCCCTAATCACTGAACACATTTTTAAGAAAAGAATTAATAGGAATATGAGAACACTGTTGCACCTATAGGATCAATCAATTTCAACTAAGCTGTCTCACACATGGATGGTGATAAACAACTATACGGTCCAACGGAGTGCACAATATTTTTCCGGAGGGTATCAGAGTCACATAAAGAAAAATGTATGCAATATTGATCAGGTTACCTGCCAATCTCCCACCACTAACAAAGGTCTAAGAGAAGGGAAAAAAAGTTATGTAGCTTATGCAAAGAAGCAAACAATTAGCTCAGGCCTCGTGTGCGAAAAACTGTAATATTTTACAATATTTGTTTAATCAAAGGCAAATTCGATCATGTCGACAAGCTGTCATAGATGCTCTCAATCCAAATGATCCCATTCTAAACATAAATGTGGTGAGATTCCTGATGCAGGCTGAAAAGAAACTAATGCTATAATTATTGTGCATAGGTGATTGGAGGCTCTTTAAACTTTAATAACTGAAAGGAAAGATGCCTAAGTGAAATATACAACAATTACTGAGGAATGTGTACAGATGGTTGGTGCCTCCATTTATTCCAGCTATGGGAAGGCAAGATGACTGAGGAAATATTTTAATTTATGAAAATTATTAAGAAATGTGTTTTAATAATTTTAACTCATGCACTAAGCACTGTCACTTTATATTTATTTTTATCGTTCTATTTACTACATACAATGCTTTAAGTAACTAAGCTGAAGGGAAAAAGCCCTCGTAAGAGAAAAGCGGAAAGAAAAAGTCCTGCCCTGCCTTATGAGCACGCACTAATATAAACGCACAGTATTCTATGTGGCAACATTTTCTTTTCATCTTCTGCATCCCCCAACATGATTTCTGTAAACTCCTGGGAATACGTAACCTCCCCATCTTCTTATAACTGTATAATAGACCATCAACACTAGTCTTTTAAAAGTTACATCGTTCACATTCTGCGGTCCAGACATTTCTTTTCATGTGTCATTCTTCCTGTTGCCTCCTCTCCTCCGGGTGAGAATTTCACTATCAGTTGTCTAATACAAAACAAAGGCCTATTTACAATCTGACAGAAGGCTTCAGGCAAGTTACAATGTCTGCAGCAAAAGGGAAAAATATCTCATGTGTGGAGGTCTGATCAGTCAAACATCCAGGTCTTTCGTTCCCTTCTGTATTATTGGAGTGATGGAGTGGTCCTGAAGTGCAGAGGGAGGCTGTTCCAAGCCTTGGCTGCCAGTTGTGAAAAGGAACATCCTACGCTGTTGGCTCAGCGGATCCATGGGGTGTCCAAGATGGAGAGGGAGGCTGATCGAAGGTGTCTGGTTGGTTGGTAGAAGGTCAGATGTTTGTTGATGTATGCCGGTCCTTCGTTGTGCAGGGCCTTGTACGAGTGGGTCAGCATCTTGAACTGCTATCTCTTCTGAATCGGAAGTCAGTGTAGTTTCTTTAGATGAGGTGTGATGTGGGTCCTTCTGGGGAGATTGAGTATGAATCTTGCCGCTGAGTTCTGTATTGTCTGGAGTCTCTTCAGGAGGTGTGGGGGTGATTCCTACGTAGAGTGTTCCCGTATTCCAGTCTGCTGGTGATAAGTTCCTGCTGGTGTTATTAGTAATTAAGAACAAACTACTGAATCTATATGATCTCAATACAAATAAATGTAAAATATCATTGGAAGCTAAAACAGAACCTAATGCGATCCAGCATAAGGCAAATAAGAACCAAGAAGGATATGTCCACAGAACTGGTCAATAAGTTAGCAGAGAATGACCATGGAACATATATTAAGTTCAGGTCAAAGAATGGCTTTAACATGAAGTCTGCCTTTAGGTGAGTTTGGAAAGAAATCCTGACAGACAGAGAAATTGTGCAGTGTGTGATGACAAGGAAAGTCATGGCAGTTTTGACGTTCACCCTAATTCTAATGAATACACTGTGCCTCGCCTTACACAGGAAATAATACTTCATTCAGAATATAAACAACACATCTGTTTAGTTAAGCGAAGGGGCCTCAGTTGTATACAACTGTACATCTATTGGCTCGAGGTACATCAGCAACAGAAAACATTACATTCTGATTCATTTTACAAAGCAAGCAAGACTATAAAACTAACTGAATTTTGTACTAATAAACAAACAATAAATGTCACATCTGAGCTCTATGGTGCACAGGGAGAGGAAAGATGAGCTTCTGTCAAGCAATGAAAACCACATGTATTAGAAATTTGCAAATTGAAAACATCAGTAGCCTAAGGCCCACTAATGCTAAGTTAAAAGATTCTCATTATATTAAACACAATTAAAAAACTGCACATTTATGACTCTTCATTATTAATTAAATCGTAGAATTATTTAGTGTGGAATATATGCAGTTTTCCTTCTTTGTGAGGTTGTTAAAGCTAACAAAGTATGCACACTCCAAATTCAACAAGTCGTAGACCAACTTAATTAGGCAAGGAAAAGACAAGCTATGTAGAGAGGAAGGGTGGGACATGAGAGACATTATTACCTTTGGTACCTACAGTCCACATGATTGTTTTCAGGAGCATAGCTTAGCTCCAATTACGTACACGGAAGCAAACCAAGGCCACAAATCCTAAAAGAATTTTGCATACTTCATAAATGCTCATATTGTGGGGTGCAAACATTTTGGCACTTTTAATCTGCATAAATCTGCCAAGGGAAAATTGTAGGGCTGCGGTAATTACTGCATTACTCAGTATACTGATGTCTGAACAAACAGCCATTTGTGTGGAGATTAGAATTCCCTCCTTCCCCCATGAGCAATGTCTCATTGCTCATGTTTTATCTCTGCTGATAGATCAGCCCTTCTGTGAAGGATTCAGCTGCTTGTCCTCTGTTAAAATAGTGTTCCCTCCATTTTAGAGGAACCTTAGGTTCCATGGGACTGTCCTGAATTTGTTATAGGCAATGCTGAAGATGTTGAGTATTATTAACAGATCTTGAGCAATATCACATTAAAGTGCAAATTTACAAAACATAAACTGAAAATACCCGCTGCTGTGTTGATGCACAAACAGGCTGCCTGGTGCCTCAAGGTGTGTTCCTGATGATTGAATCTCAAGATAGCAAGGCATCACAGTCCGAGGCTTACTCAGGGGGTATTGTGGGCTAGACCTCAAGACTAAATTGACTCAGTAAATTAATGCCCAGTTAGTGTTTTACAGTAAAAAGAGGAATCACTTTGATACACATATAAAACTAAATACTACGGATAAAATTCAGATGAGGATGAAAAAGGGTCGAGTTCCTCCACCAAATTACTATGGAACTCACGGTCAATGGACCTTTATTGCCTGCTGAGAAGTGTAGAGGGTAGAACCAAATCATTAAACAAGATCACGAATTACAAGGACTGTGACTCTGAAGAACCACCGACTCCGGATTCCAAGTTTAGTAGGTTTATTACAAAGCCAAAAACAACTGAATATACAAGCACCTCATTACGAGGTTGTAGCAATACATGGGAACTAGTACAAATCCAAACCTACGGGCCAACTTTATGCAATGGATCATAAACAGAATGACAATCTCCAGAAGCAGAACGCAGGCAATGATTGCCCCCACATCCAATTCGGTCTTCGTCTGGCGGGGGTAAACAAAAAGCATTAGTCTGTCCCTACACTACCACTAACGTGACATCCCTACTTAACATACCCCAGGCAAGATAAGGAAAAGGTGTCAGCACGTGAAGACTTCCTAAGAAGTACACTCACGTTGTATGGGTCAAATAGCCAAAGCTAGGGAGCTCGTTCTAAGATGCTCCTTCTGTCTCCTTCGATCTCCTCACCCCTTCTCCTGTCGCCACCCTGGGACATTAACCCTAATACAAAACATGAAAGTACAAAACACGCCCACAGATCACCTCATCTAACTGGACACTTCTCATAGGTGATTTTCCATTCGGTGTCGGTGCTTCCAGCTCCTGGCTCGATGACCTTGATTCCCAAGCCTCCCTCAGTGAGAAAGAACATCGGCTCTCAATTATCAGCTCCTTTCAGCAAAATGTATCACATCCTCCTAAGTCTAACTCTCTTAAACAAAATACGTTATTCTAACTAACAAAGAGAACATTCTCCACCTGCAACAGAAACGTGAGAACAGAACAAATTCGACATGCACATGAACTTACCAACTGCACAAAGAGCCATCCAGGGAAAATACATTTCAGGCCTACACATATAGGCCACATAAGAGTGAAACACACAGGCCGTTCAAATACACATAGGTGAACATTTCATTTAGGCCTTTCTACACCATTACATTTCAAAGCACATCAATGCATTTTATTGAAGCGAGTACACAAAACTACACATTGTGCAACTAATCACGTCTATGTGCAACTTTAATATGGTGCACATTAAATCATACGCATTATGTCATGTATAAGCAATATCGTTAGGCAAATAACATCAACACTATGCATTGCAATGTTATAACAAGAAGAATACGTTGTTTCTCTACCTAACACAACACTTTCCCTAACAATTGCACTTTCACATGTTATTACTTCACACTTCTATGGATCAAATCTTATCACAACAATGGAATATGTGTGGGTGCGGACTATCCATGGTTATGATGCACCCCTACAATTTTCAGAACACCATCACGCTCCATCAGTTCCCCCCACTGATGACAAGTGTCATCACACCAATCACAATTCCCTGGAGAAGGAACCGACCTAAACAGAAGTTGTAGCCTGTCTTCCCTGTCGGAACTTTTCTAAGCTTTTGAGATTCTCATAGTGACTGTCCTGCAGTTTCTCCATTCTCCTTTCTCGTTCCCTAAGAGATCTCTCAGCTTGTCCTGCCTTATGCCATTCGCAGGCCTTCACAGCTCCCAACAATATGGTAACACAAACCACAAATATGATAATGGGCTTCAAGATATAACCAAGTATTCCCTTCCCAAGGTTAGAAAACCAATTTCCAACCCTCTGGAAACCCTTCCCAACCTTATCCCAAACACCTTCAGTGACCAAATCATGTATCTCACTATGAATCTCAGTGATGTTACTTATATACCATTTCAGATCCTTGTATGTAAGTACAGCACTGTTGAACCCTCAACATTTTACAGACTCCACCTTCTTTCGCTGGCAAAACATCTAAAGCAAGACGATACTGCATCACCACCATCTCTCCATCCACAAGCAACAATGACTGAGCTGTATTTGCCGACAACTTATCCACAATCGTTGACAACCTTCTAATCTTAACATCATTGAGAACCACTCCTAAGCTAGGTATCATTGCTCCAAACACGTCTCCAATTATCTCCCCTGCACTAGTACCTCGTTTCTCCCTATGATGCATTCCACCTCCTAAGGGTTCTAAATCCTCAACATGATAGATCTTTGGGAATACTACAGCTACATAACATGTGCCATACCATTTCAATGGCAATCGCACATAAGCATTCTTCCCACACACGAAATACACATTCAGTACCACTTGCACCGTCTCCTGCAAGAACTTCTTCGCAGTCGCTTCAATCGTGAAGATGTGATCACATAAACTCTGTCCCACATAAATGTTATCATAGTATGTCTGTACCTGTCGAATGCACAACTTACCTCTTTGTTCAAAATCTAAAGCTATTGGACCAGAACTCCCTTTCGCCTTGTGAGCCAATTCCTCCTTAGTCCACCCAGTTTTTCCCTCTCCAGTGTTAGACCTCACTGACGACTGCCTATGTCTATCTTCTACCTGATCTAACAATTTCTTTTCTATGTCAGTTAACATACAAGTCAAGTTGTGACGATGTGCATAAGCTGTATCTAAGGTGGCGGTAGGTATGAAATACTTTCCCACTCTATCTTCTTGCTTGTAATAGTCATACTTATTCAGGTGCTTATAAGCTGGAACCTCTGAAAGCACCACATCGTAGTTAGAAAAGTAATATTCATAATGTCCCTTACCGTAAAACATACTGAGCAATAAACTACATGTAATACCATATGTCAGAGGAAGATGGTGATAACGTATGCCTTCCTCCACAGATGCAGGCAACTGCATGCACACATAGCAATCTCTCACATCCATCGTATTCACATACTCATAAAGCAGCTTGGCGTAAGCATTAAGCGTGTAATCACCTTTAGATAAATCTACGTGTAACATACGACTAGTTTGATCTAGCATAGCCTTTTCAGCTCCTACGATACCCTCTTTCGTGCTAGAAGTAACAGGTGTGGTTGTTCCCTTCACTTCCACCCCTTCAACTTCAGCATCATGTAAAATTTTTATAGAGACAATAATAAATACTGCTATTACTAGTACCACCCCTACTATGAGTGTACCTATCACACACTAAGACCTACGATTCAAATTTCCAGACTCCATTTTCGATTGTCGGTTTAGTACAGCAAGAGGATTTGCACAGAGTCTCTTTCTCCATCCCTTGTTTCGGCTATTCAGTCCAATGTAATTCTTTGAAGTCCTGGAAATGAATTCACAGTTTGTTCCTTCTTTTATTTACATAGTTAAAAAAAATGACTCCCCTAGCCCTCTTTTCTTCTTCTACGGAAAGGTCCCTAAGTTTGTTCTTCTTCGACTTGGGTCTAGGTTATCTTCTTTAAAGCAACATATTTACAGTTCACAGTTTATTCAACAGTCTCTTATAAGCTCAGAACCCATTTAAATTATAATGTGTTGCAAAATTTCTTGACAAACAGCTGCTGATGACTGAAATCCAAAAGTTGGAAACGACAAGTATTGTAAAATCAAAACTCGCACCTTGCTCAAAATCGGAGGTCTTGGTACTGTCACTGTCAACACCTCCTCTATTTCCAGTCCTGGAACTGTCAGTTCAACATCAATTTTCAGTTCCGGGGTCCTGCTGACCACTCGTTAAGACCTCAGCCTCCCGGTCCCCACTGCTCCTGGCATCAGTAGCTAGATAAGTCCACTCTGGAGCGGCGTATCTCTGACAAGGCACCCTCGCCCTTCTTGACCTTCTCAGATTCCCATGTGCTTGTTCTGTGTCACTTAGCTCTGACTCAGACGTCGCAGACACGGGAGCAAGATCTCGTTCAGGTGCCAATCTCAGATTTAGCCACCCTTGCCTCCCAGGCCACGTTTCCTCTGCAAGTTCTGCCCTTCTTCTGTGCACTCGACCACCTTGCGCACCGGCTTTTTCTGCTGAGTCTGACTCTATATCAGTCGCAACGTTACCGTCTCCCTCAGATTCATTACCTGGGCCTTGTGTAGCGTGACCTCCCTCAGCTTGCTCTGGTGGGAAACCAGCTTCGTCAGCAACCCTCAAAGCTTGGCTTGTCCTCCCCCGTGGCCTCACAGCCACAGCTGGATTTTCTTCTTGGAGAGGAGCTGTTTCTTCTGAGGGTTCTGAAACTCTGCGGGTGTGGGAGGCGTGTATCCAGTTTGGCAAGCCTCCGTACTTAACAGCTGTATTGGTCACCAAAATCACTTGATATGGACCTCTCCAACGTGCATCAAGGCAACTCTTCCTCACATGCTTGCAAACAAGCACAGGTCCTTCGAGGTCGGGGCAGTCGCAGCTTCAACCTGGTGAGACACAGAACGGACTACGTCAGCCAGTCCTTTGCAATAATCAAGTATCAAATTGTCTGTGATGTTTATCAAAGCTGTAGACAGCACTGCTGGCAAGCGCATCGCCCTCCCCATCAGAATTTCATGAGGTGAGAGACCAGTCCTCCTGTCGGGGATACTACGGAAACTCATCAACACCAAGGGCAACGCATCAGGCCATTTCAAAGACGTGGATGAACACACTTTTGCCATTCTCATCTTGAGAGTTCCATTGATTTGTTCCACAATTCCAGATGCCTCGGGCCTGTAGCTACAATGCAGTCTCTGATCAACTTGTAAGGCAGCACAAAGCATCCTCATGATCTCACTATGGAAGTGTGTTCCTCTATCCGAATCCAATGAGCTTGGAAATCCGAAACGTGGTATGAGCACCCTAAGCAATAACTTGGCTACTGTGAGACTATCACACCTCCTCGTTGGATAAGCTTCCACCCACCGTGAGAAAACACACACCACAACCAAGATGTACCTCAATCCATTGCACCTAGGCATCTCTATAAAATCAAGTTGGATCCTGTTAAAGGGTCCACCTGACCTTCCAGTGTGACTCAATGCAACCACAGTCTTCTTTCCAGCATTCATCTGCTGACATGTTACACACCGATAACACATTGTTCCAGCAAACGCATGGAACCTTGGGTTAAACCGCGTCTGCCTGAACACTCGCACCATGGCATCCCTTCCAATGTGAACTGCTCCGTGAATCTGTCTTGCCATAGGGCTCAATAAATCATCAGGTAACACAGCACGAGCATCAGCTGAAACCCAAATGCCATCATCCCTTTTCTCACAACCTGCTTTAATCCAACCAGTTTCTTCCTGTCCTGATACTTCTTCCTGCAGGCGCTTGAGCTCATCCCAAGTGTCTACTGTGGCTAACATCATGTTGAGCTTGGTTCTTTCTGGGCTCGCTCCAGTATATTCTCCTGTGAAAATGCACCCTTGTTCAGCACAGAATTGGGTAACTTCATCGGCATATCTATTTCCAAGAGTGACAAAGTCCTCCCCCCTCCCATAGGAGGTACATTTGACCACAGCAATCTCTTTTGGACGTTGCAAAGCCTCTAACAACTGCCTCACATATTCCCCATTCCTGATCGGAGATCCTGATGACGTCAAAAATCTCCTCTGTGACCATAGCTGTCCGAAGTCATGAACCACACCAAAACCGTACTGGCTATCAGTGTAGATTGTGACTCAGATTTCCTCAGCAACCAAGCAAGCACGCGTTAAGGCAATGATCTCAGCAACTTGTGTGGAGTATACTCCTTGTAAACAAGCCGCTTCTACAACTCCAGAAATGGTGCACACAGCAAATGTTGCTCTCAAATGGCCCACATTGTCTCTTAAGTATGAACCGTCCACAAAGAAGATTTCATCAGATAGGGGTAGGGGTTCATCGACAATGTCGGGTCTCGGTTTGGTGCACAGTTCAGTCACATGGAGACAGTCATGGTCCTCACAATCTTCATCATCAACATTTGGCAAAGGCATCAAGGTAGCGGGATTCAAAACAGAACATCTCTTCAGCGTGACATTTTCTGATGCAAGTATGACCTGCTCATAGCATGTGAGTCTGTTATTCGTAAGGTACTGCGTTTTCGTTCTCGTCATCAGGACCTCAACTGAGTGTGGAACATATACAGTTAAAGGATGACCCATGACTATGCTTTCACATCTTTCAATGCTGAAACGCGTTGCAGCAACGGATTTGAGACATCTGGGCTACGCTGAAGCTACCGGATCTAAGGTAGCTGAGAAGTATGCAACTGGTCTACAGACGCCTCCATGAGTCTGAGTTAGTACTGACAACGCGCAACCCTCTCTCTCACAGCAAAACAGTGAGAACGACTTGTTGTAGTCAGGCATTTCCAGAGCTGAAGCACGGCAAAGGCTCTCTCTCAGCTCCAAGTAGGCAATCAAACAGTTGTTATCCCATGGTACCGGATCACTTACATCCTTGTGGGTCAACCTCTGCAAAGGCTTCGCCTTCAGTGAAAAGTTGGGTATCCATTGACGGCAGTACCCAACCATCCCAAGAAGCATCCTGACTTCCTTCTGTGTGGTAGGCGCAGTCATATTCATGATCGCCCCAATGCGGTCTGGTGACACCTTCCTCTTGCCTTTCTCAATTCGTTGACCCAAATACTGAACCTCAGACATACAGTACTGTAACTTGCTCGGAGACACCTTGTGTTCGTTCTCTGCTAGATGATTTAACAATGCGACAGTATCAATCCTGCAAGCATCTTCCGTTTCAGACGCTATCAAGAGGTCATCAATGTACTGCACGAGAACTGAATTATGTGGCAGTACGAGTCTCTCAAGATTCTTTTTCAATATCTGATTGAAGATCGATGGACTCTCCGTATACCCTTGTGGGATACGACACCATGTTAACACACGATCTTCCAGACGGAAAGCGAATAAAAATTGGCTCTCCTCGTGCAAAGGTATCAAGAAAAATGCTTGACACAAGTCAATCATTGTGAACCACTCGGCTTCACAGGGTATCTGAAAAAGGATCACTGATGGATTCGGTACCACAGGACAACATGGAACTACAATCATGTTGACCTTTCGCAAGTCTTGCACAATTCTGAACTTCCCACTCAGTTTCTGCAGTCCCATTATAGGAGAATTACATGGGATCCCCATTATCTCTTTCAGAAGTCCTTGCTCAATCATGGACTCAATTACAGGTTTAATCCCTGCCACCGTTTCTGACGTCAGATTGTATTGGGGCGTTCTTGGAAATTCAGCATTTGGCTTGACCTGAATCTTAACTGGCTCAACTCCTTTGATCAATCCTATCTCCTCCCCTGTGAAATCCCATACCTCCAAAGAGACCGAATCTCTCAAGTCGAGCGGTAAATCCTCAACCATTAACACAGGGAACATCTCTATGCAGAGATTCTGGTTCGCCAGTCTAAACGCAATGTCGTCATCGTTAGTCTGCAACTCCACTCCTTTGGGCATGCAATAAATGGTGATGTTCAATTTACACAAAAGATCACGACCCAATAAACAGACTGGGCTCGAATCGCACACCACAAATTGGTGCAGATCGTGAAATGTTCCTATTCTCACAGGTATCTCATCTGTCAATGGATTAGTCATTCTCTTATTTGCAACTCCTACAACTTGGATCGATTGTCCCGAGAGGGGAAGGTTTGGGACTACTGCTGATCTAACAGTAGAACGGGTAGCACCAGTATCGATCAGAAAGGTGATAGGATGACCGTCAAACTCTGCCTCTACATACGGTCCTCTCTGGTCTACCTCTAAGACTGCTCCAAGGGTACAGTCTTCCTCCCGCCTCAGGCACCGTCATTGTAACGGGTCCGGATCAAACTCATCAAAAGTCTTAATGAGTGGCATCTGCTGATAAGCTCTACTAGCTTGTGGGATCTTCGGGGGTTGGGGAACCTGCACTTATTTTGCCAACAGATCAGATGCTGTTGGATCATAAAACTAATATCTGGTCTTAACCCTAACACGAATTTGGAGATAAACTGTCCCATATCTTTGGAATCCAAAGTGTCTAGCCCCCTGTACTGCTTAAAGGCTTGCAAGATCCTCTCGTAATAAGCATAAACTGATTCTTTGGGTTCTTGGGTGGTTCGGTCTATCTTAACCCAATCAATATCTTGTGGCGAAATCTTTGACTGTAACCATGTAATTACCTGCTCAAACTTTTTCATAACCACAGGTGAAGGACCATGGGTAATAGGGTCTCATTCTGGTTCTGACGCGGGCCACTCTACCGCGATTTTGCATGCTGACCACAAATCACTTGGTACTACAATGTCAAACAATGTATTCAAATCAATCCACAACACATTTGAGATCTTGACAAAGCGGTCAACTTGCTTGTACCACTCAACAGGTTTTTCCCTCAGTCGAGGAAAATCATTTGTGAAAGCTGCCAAATTACCCCTGCTCCAAGGTACATGCACATACCCTCCGCTCGATACCTCTCGCAATGGATAAGCTTCTACTCCTGCTATTCCTCCTCCCGGAGGCGGCGTATCACCCATACCCTTCTTGACGCTTTTCTTCTTAGACCACCTCTCTTCCCACTTGTCAAGCATGCTCCATGCATGCATCCCTACAATCAATTCTCGAATGTGTGTTTTCAATCCTATGACTCTTTTCTCTTCCAATTCATGGTCACTGTAATTTAACCTATGACTTCCCTGCAACATCTTCGTTTTGGACAAATCCATATCATATCTTTGTGCTAACTCTGTCAGTTTCTCATGAGCTTTCCTTGCCTTTTCGCATCTTTCGCCACAAACAACAGCTCATCCTGTTCGTAAAGTTCTATTCTTTCTAAAGGTAAATCTCCACTTATAATTTCATCCGCTTCTGCCTTCAACCTCACCACATCTAGCACCTTGGCCCTTATAGCAGCCTTCATTGTTCCCTGACTCGATGTACTGCTTTGCTCTCCACTTTCACTGCTCTGGTTTCCTCGGTGACTCCCTTCTACTACAGTTTGTGGAATATTCTGACTCCCTGAAGTTCCTTGATCATTTCTTCCCTCTATCACTCTCCCCATGGGACCTCTGACAGGAGGCTCCCACATTCTCAAATCAGAATGGGAATCTGCTAGTGACACTGATCTTACTGCTCTAGACTCAGTATGCCCTCTAGAAGTGTCTGCAGTAGCTGGCAATGGAGTACTAGCCTCTAATGTTCGTAAAAGAGGACCAATTCCACTCACTGTACCATTCCCTCCAGAACCAATACCTTCTCCTGTTACTGATGACTGTGTTTGGCTACCATTTCCTCCTTGACCTGGATCATACACTGACACTATGGGACCAATGGGTACCGGCACCGTAAGGGCAACCGGTAACCATGTAACAGCATTAGCTCCACTCTTTCCTAATTCTCTCGATTGCTGTATTCCTATTCCCTCCATTCCTGTTGAAATCTTTCCCATTACACTCGCAATAGGATTCGTTTGCGATTCTCTTGTCCCTTCTGTAAGCGTTTGTCTTCCCTCCTCCGATGGCTGGATTATACGGAGGCGGACGCTCTGCTAACATCCTTTCCAACAAGCTGTCATCCATATCCCTATCATCATCTTCTTCTTTCCTCTTTTGGGCATCTCCTACTTTCACTAACATTGGGAATAGTCTTTCTCCCTCAATAGTCTCTACTCTCCATCTTTTCGCCAATGCATTCCATCGTGCATCCTGAAACGCCTTTATTGACTTTTTCACTCTTTCCTAACTTCGATCCCTTTTCCTCGCATGTGCTGCTCTTATCCATGCATCTAAAGCTTCAAACTGTGGGGGTCTAGGTGGGGGTCGCAATGAAGCAATCACTACTCTCAAATGGTACAATATATCCTATCTGAATGACCCGTAACGTGGAAAAGCCAATTCTCCCTCTTTTTCAGTAACTTTATGCTAATTCTGAAGGCAAACTATGGTATGAAGTCCTACATTCGTGGCCATGTAATGTGCTGGTGTGTCCGCGGGTGGTGCTTCTTCACCCACTCGAGTTACTACTCCTCTATCTCCCCTACAAAGATCACGTAACACCCTAAAACATTGCATGATTGAACCTCTCTTTTCCCTTACAAGGTGTTTTCGTTTTTGCTTCCTAAAGGCAATCCACCAATCCCAGCGCGACTCTACACCAACCGACCTATCGCAGTGCAGCACACTCCGACGTCACTTCTCCTACTTCCTCAGTTCAGTTCAGTGGCTCACCCCCCTTTACAACTTCTTTCTTACACATTCACGCACTTCATTCATAGAATCAAGTAACTGTCTGTCCACCAAACGACCGGACAGTCACATAACCGACTGTCTGTCCATGAAACGACCGGACTGCCTCACAAGTAATTGTCTGCCTCACCTCTGGCAACTGTCTGTCCACAAAACGACCGAACAGTCACCTCAACTGTCTGCCCACGAACGGCCGGACAGTCATATAACCAGTCGATAGGATCCACTCGCTCAGGTTCATTCACACACACAGTGACCCACGGGCTGCGCTGGTCACTCGAATCGCTGTGGTCCGCCCTTGTGCACTAACTTCCCACACAACTCTCTCAAGCTCTCTCTCACACATTCCCTATCTCTCAGTGGGCCTTGTCGATGAAGTCTCACGACTCCCACAATCACTAGTCAGACAATTACAGCTCTGGTGTCTTCTACACCACAAATCTATCCTGGGATGTTAGGCTACTTGTCGAGCCTGACATCAAAACCAAAATAAATCACATGGACCACGCGCGTTCGGCCCGAAACCACAATCACTCACCTCTCAACCCAACTGCAAAAGACATCACACAATCAAATCATCACCGCAATCTAACACACACATCCCTATTCATACTCACTTCACTGTGAACTGCTGTTCCTGCTGCACCGTCACTCTCCGTCGGTCTCTGCCAAAATCCGTCGTCCTCCGCCTTCCATCCTCTGACCTCTCATTCTCTGGGCTTTTTGGGACACTATGGCTAACTTTCCCTAGCTTCTCCCCTCACTACAGAGGCAACCGTCCTCTGCTACCAACTGAAAAAGGGTCCAGTTCCTCTATCAAATTACTATGGAATTCAAGGTCAATGGACCTTTATTGCCTGCTGAGAAGTGTAGAGGGGATAACCAAATCATTAAACAAGATCACGAATTACAAGGACTGTGATTCTTAAAACCACCGACTCCGGATTCCAAGTTTAGTAGGTTTATTACAAAGCCAAAAACAACTGAATATACAAGCACCTCATTACGAGGTTGTAGAAATACATGGGAACTAGTACAAATCCAAACCGACGGGCCAACTTTATGCGATGGATCATAAACAGAATGACAATCTCCAGAAGCAGAACACAGGCAATGATTGCCCCCACATCCACTTCGGTCTTCATCTGGCGGGGGTAAACAAAAAGCATTAGTCTGTCCCTACACTACCACTAACGTGACATCCCTACTTAACACTCCCCAGGCAAGATCAGGAAAAGGTGTCAGCAGGTGAAGACTTCCTAAGAAGTACACTCACGTTGTATGGGTCACGTAGCCAAAGCTACGGAGCTCGTTCTAAGATGCTCCTTCTGTCTCCTTCGATCTCCTCACCCCTTCTCCTGTCTCCACCCCGGGACATTATCCCCAATACAAAACATGAAAATACAAAACACGCCCACAGATCACCTCACCGGACACTTCTCATAGGTGATTTTCCACGCGGTGTCGGTGCTTCCAGCTCCTGGCTCGATGACCTTGATTCCCAAGCCTCCCTCAGTGAGAAAGAACACCGGCTCCCAATTATCAGCTCCTTTCACCAAAATGTATCACATCCTCCTAAGCCTAACTCTCCTAAACAAAAGACGTTATTCTAACTAACAAAGACGACTTTCTCCACCTGCAACAGAAACGTGAGACCAGAACAAATTTGACATACACATGAATTTACCAACTGCACAAAGAGCCATCCAGGGAAAATACATTTCAGGACTATGGAAATCGGCCAACATAAGAGTGAAACACACAGGCCTTTCAAATACACATGGGTGAACATTTCATTTAGGCCTTTCTACACCATTACTTTTCAAAGCACATCAATGCATTTTATTGAAGCGAGTACACAAAACTGCACATTGTGCAACTAATCACGTCTATGTGCAAATTTAATATGGTGCACATTAACTCATACGCATTATGTCATGTATAAGCAATTTTGTTAGGCAAATAACATCAACACTATGCTTTGCAATGTTATACCTTGAAGAATAAGTTGTTTCTCCACCTAACAATACACTTTCCCTAACAATTGCACTTTCACGTGTTATTACTACACACTTCTATGGATCAAATGTTATCACAACAATGGAATATGTGTAGGTGCGGACTATCCATGGTTATGATGCACCCCTACAATTTTCAGAACACCATCACGCTCCATCAAGGATAACAACCTAGAGCTTGCTAGCCCCTCCTAAACTGAGGCTCAAGGTAAAGAATGCCCATGGTACTGTAAAGAAGACACAGACTTCAGTATGTTAAAGTATATAAAATAACCCTCTATTGTGGTGTTCAACAGGTTAGCATGAAGGAGGGCAGCATAAAACCCATTTTGATATGTTTTTCAATGATTGCTTGATGTGAAACAAGATAAGACCCCTTCCTTTGAGTTTGAGGTTTGGCACACAATGCAAAGGTAACATAGTCTAAAAACTATTCCGGTGATGTTTGACAAAGGTCAGAGGGTGACACATTCATTGTTACCCCCTTCCCTTGGGGTTTAAAAACGTTTTTCACACAGTGTAATTTACCTTTCTGTGGTGTCGAACACAAGGTTTAAAATATGAAGTACCTCAAATAAATACAAAAGTCTTATTAGAGCTCTGTATCACAAGGTCCTTCATCCACATTGCTCTAAGTAAAAACCAGACCTGACATACCTTTATGGTTGTGGTCATGAGCACAGTGCTTGCAGATCCTGTACATAGTCCTCTCCTAAGGTCCCTGCTTCACTGCGCACATTTGCTGGTCACTTTATTTGAGGAACAGCTATGCAGTTCTTTGAAGTAGGTGTCGCTGCAGACAGAGGAACTATTTCAGCAACTCCAACCACCTGGTACATAGTGTATCCCACCAAGCTGAGGTCGCAAATATTTGGCTCCTACTTAGCTGCCATAACTACGCTGGCTGGCACACCTCATCCACCACTAGAATAGTTACTGGTCTTTTGGTTTGATTAACTGCAAGATTGGCTATCCTTAATTATGTTGAAAGTCTAACAGAAGGGGGTCTGGACTCCAACACTTTGGAAAAATAAAAGGCATGTACCTGCCTAAAAAAAAAACATTCAACATCATTGAACAAGCAAGAGTCGTCTTTAAGTGGTAAACTGGATAAATCATTTGAGGAAACATGCCTTACTTGAGAGAGTATCAATAACTGAAAATGTTTAGAAGTAGGCAAAGATTTATATACACAGGTGTTGCCAGGTGAAGATGTGGAAATTCCCATAAAGCTCCCTAATATTGCACAAGGCTGGTGTAGTTTCAATTCATCCAATCCCAATATTTCCTGAAGCCAAACATCCCACCCAACATGAGCAGTGAAACCAGTTAAGGGGCCGTTTCCCCACGGTCATCTGAGAGGCATTGGGGAAACATCTTTGCTGTATCTTTTTGTGCTCTGCCAACTTTCCTCATTGTTCCATTTTGACACTTCTGGGAGAAGGAAATAGAAACAGAGCATAGCTTTGGTACAATCAAAGGTATGTGCTACCAAGTTGTGGGCTCTGGCCTTGTACACCGGCTGGGAACATTGCTGCTGTAGCGCAGGACCCTTTTTTGTCCCCAGTATTCATTTTTTCAAACTTCATGATTTGCAAAGCTTACATAGTTTACAGAAAATAAGCAAAACTGTAAAATCCAGACCTTTGCAATTTTAACTCTCCATTATGGGAATGAAGATTGGATTCCATAAGTTGGGGAAGATAGATTGATTTGCAAGCTTAATCTTTTTTGTCTTTTTCACATGGTGCTCATTTGTACTCCAATCACTCTTTTTATATAACAAGGATTAGGATCATATCTGGGAATTCCTTCAAGGATATATGAGCAAAGTATGTACATCTGTATATTTCCACGAGTATGTACAACTGTAATTGTGTGAGTTTAACATGAAAGTATTAGATCTATGTCTATATCTCTAGCCATATCTCTATCTATCAATACCTAACTCTATCTCTCTCTATATATATATATATATATTCACTGAAACAACTGAAGGTTAACATAACGTTATAGTTAGGTGAAATGTTCAGTATTAAACTCTAAAAACCACTGAAATTCACCAGTTATAGTTAGAGTTATCTTAAGTGACTATAACTTGTACAACAACAGGTCCTATGCACATGCATATGAGTAAAATACAGTACAACACAATTTCTGTTGGTCATGGATGAAGACAATGGTGTCCTTTTGGGAAGGTTCACTTTTAATGGTGTATTGCTTAACAAGCCATCCAACACGTGTTTTGTCAATAGGGTATTAAACCCTTGACTTCTTCAGGGCTGTAACGAGGCAAATGGTTTCTTAGACCTAAAAACTGGTGATAATTCCGACCCGGTAGGTCATAAATATTCCACAAATGATGGTCTGAGTATAAATCCTTATCTTTCTGTGGTGTAAGTCTTAGCTCAGGGTGTCAAAAAATGATTCATGATCCATTCACGCGGTCAGTGTTTCCAAATTAAATGCTACAGCAGAGTACGGCATGCTATGTTTAAATCCAGTATCAACATCCGGTTGAAACGCGGTCCCGAAGATACGACGAGAGTCTGACGTACCCGTGACAGACTTACGGCTTATTGTGCCGGATTGGGATTGCCATACTTTGGCATTGTTGATATTGGATTTAAACTTTTGCCTCGTTACAGCCCTGAAGAAGTCAAGGTTTTAATACCCTATTGACGAAACACGTGTTGGCTGGCTTGTTAAGCAATACACCATTAAAAGTGAACATTCCCAAAAGGACACCATTGTCTTCATCCTTGACCAACAGAAATTGTGTTGTACTGTATTTTACTCATATGCATGTGCATAGGACCTGTTGTTGTACATAGCCGGACCCTAGGGTCCCATTTGAGGGTTTAGGGGTTTTTTCCCTCACCTGTGGCACCGCATTCATTTATTTCCTTTTTGTGTAACTTCACGTTATTTGGTAAGCGCCGGTTCAAATATCCTGTGAAAATTAACACCACCTTTTTCGTCTAACTATAACTTGTGTCCTAAGGTAACTATAACTCACACTCCCGCCATGCACAGTGATATTATCAATGATCTCAAAGAAGATCTCATGAGTGATGCAAGGTAATTAGCAGATCATGGCATGGGCGAGAGCTATAGTAACTTTAGGGCATGAGTTATAGTTACTTGAAGTCTCTGCTGCCTCCCAGCATCCTGCGGGTACCGGCATTGCTTTTGGACAGAGGGAGATGCTGAACATGCAGCTCCCTCTGTCCAAAAGCAATTCTGCTATTTCAGCAAGCAAAAGCATTTTTAATGCTTTTTAAAAGCGAAGCAGCATTTGCTATGGTTTTCCAGGAGTGGTGAAGCTGGACATTGCAGGAGCTGACCCTGGGGGGTGGCGGTCCCCAGGGCCAATAGTGGCTCCAGGAGGGAGGGCTTGTGGCCCCCTCCTTTTTTGTCATTTGCCCCAGGGAGGTGGTAGTCCCAGGGGCTGCGGGGGTTCCGCGTGGCCCCCCACTTTTTTTTTCCAAATTAAAGCCACATGTAGGTGGTGGCCGCTGGGGCTGCGGGGGGTCCACATGGCCCGCCCGCTTTCTTTTAAGAAAAGCCCCGGGGAGGTGGCAGTTCTTGTCGCTGGAGGCGTCCAAGAAGATCCCCCTTACTAAAATTTTAGAAGCCCCGGGGAGGTGGCGCTCCCCTGCAATGATTAGTAAAGAAGCCCCAGGGAGATGGTGGTCCCCATGACATAATATGCCCCTGAAGGGGGGCTTGTGTGCCCCCTCCTTTATTTGCACAATGCCCCTGAGACCTGGCCCACCCAGGGGCCAATTACCAATGAAGCACGGGACCCCGCGCTTCATTTTTTTTTTTTTTTGGGTGGGATTCGCAGATCCAGCGTGACTCCAGCCAAACATTTTTTAAATAAATGCATTTAATCCCCGGAGGGGTCCCTGTGGAATTCCCCCACCATATCTGGGGGTCAGGGTATTCCTACCCTGCCCCCTTTTCTTTAGATTTTACTTTTTGTGTGGGACTCAGCTTCAAGCCGAGTCCCAAGATGGCTGCGAACACTTCCTGGTTGAAGTGTTGGCAGCCAATCCAATTTCAGTAGGATTTTGAGCTCCCAGATATCTATATGTTTTAAACTTAAATATCTCTGAAACTTCTTAACAGATTTACACCAAATTACAAAACACAAGCTTTCTGGACCAACATCTAACTTTCTGCCAAATTTGGTGTAATTCCGTTCAGCGGTTCGGGCTGTAGTCATGTTGAAAAAATGAAAAGATAACATGGGGAAAATGCGTTTTGGAATCGCCCTTTTTTCTCGGTCCCCACTTGACGGATCACCGCAAAACTTTTAATACAGCAACTGAACCAAAAAGGGGGAGTTTTTGGGAAATGTCGTGAATATTCGTCAAGTGGCACCAAAGTTATAGGCAAAACAAAAACTGCTTTTCCTATGGAAACTTTGGTCCTAACTCTAACTGCTATAATATATATAGATATACATAAATATATGTAAAATATATATATGTATATATATATATGTATATATATACCTAAGTGTGTCTCTCTCTTGCTCTCTCATAGGAAGATAGTTTGTTTGTTTCACTAATAACTTTGGTGCCATTTCATGAATCTGCACAAAAGTTTTCAACAAAAAGTTTAGCCACCTCAGTTCTTTCACAGAAAGTGTTGCGCTGATCTGTCAGGCAGGGCCAAGAAAAGGTGGGATGTCAAACATGTAGTTTCCCATTTCAATTCCCATAGGAAACTTTGGTCTCTGATACAGAAAAAATGTCTGAACAGAATTACACTGAATTTGGCAAAAAGTTACAATTTTACTCAGAAAGCATGATGTTTGTGATTTGATGGAAATCTGTTCAGTCTATTTTGAGAATTTACCATTTAAACTGAGCTCGATTTGAGCATAGGTGAGTTAAAAAGTTAGATATATCTGGACTGATGTCTGGATATGTTCTTATTGGACAATTTAAAGGGGATTTGTCAATCCTGATTGGCTGACTACAACATGAACAATATATCTTGGCAGCCATTACAAGACTCCAGGACATGATCCCAGAGTCCAGAAAGTGTATTAAAAAAAAAAAGAGGGCAAAGCGAGCAGACCTCGACCGACAGGGGAATGTGGAGGGGGGTACTTAAGGGAGCACCCCCTTGATTGGCTGGCAACAAATTGAACAACATGTTGTTGCAGCCATTGCAATACTCTGGACATGATCCTCATTAAAAATGCATTGTAGTGAATGCCAGGTTTGGTTTTGAAGGTCACAAAATGGAGCACATATAAACGGTCAAAACAGATTTTAGTCGCAATATAAATCATTTTTCAATAGTATTATACTCATTTTATAAATTTGGGTGGGTTCTCAGGTAATTTTACCCTGTGAAAAATGCTAACCCTCTGCTGGGATTTCATGAAGTATTTTTGAAAACTGTTTTTTCTCATGATATTCTCATAGAGATTATGGAAGATTCTCCAGAAGCTAAAATAAGTGCACATTTTCTATAAATTCACACTATCTTCCTCAGCATTGTGAGAAGAAAGCCTGATATTCTGCGTAAAATGTGTACTTCCAGAAGCCGCAGCCGCCTGTCAGTTGATTCTCCAGTGTTCTACTGAAGTTTCACCAGAGTGCTCTAATGAGCAACTAGAGCACTAACATTCTGTATTTATGACGGCAGTGTGTCACACCTGAACGCCATCTTGATGTTTATGTCATACAAATTAAGGTTAGTAATTTAGAATGCAGATTTTCTATGAATTGTCAAATATATTCATCATCAAAGTTAGAAAAAAAGCCTGGTATGTTGAGGGAACAATAAGCTTCCAGCACCTGCAGCAGCCTGTCAGGTGATTTCCCCAGTGTTTAACTGCTGCTTCACCACAGAGTTTTAATGAGCAACTTGAGCGCTAACATTTGAAAACACTTGAAAACTACTGAGTGGATTAACAACAGATGAAACAAACTCACTTTCTTGAGTGAAGTTCAACTTTCATGCAAAGTTTGCTGTCATTTTGTTCAACTATTTCTTCTGTAGTGGAGAGCAAAGATTCCAATGTGAGTTAAAATGGAAAATGTCACTTTTTGGACCCCATCCTCCCTAACTCCCCCTCCCCCTTGATATATCTGCCTGAAACATGCTATGCTGAACACAAATCAGAGGATTTTTTTATGGAAAGTTTCATGCAGATTCCTTGAATGGCACCTTGTTATGTATCAATCCAAAAATGCCTTTTCCAAGAAAACTGGGTGACAGCTGCTGAGAGAAAGATGTCAGTTATAGGGAGACATTGACATGGCATGAGATAGTTTTAGTTATTGCTACAAAGGCTGCACCAGTCAATCATTCCCTGCAATGGGAACAAACATAGGTGGATAGCTTGGGGGAAAGGAGATATGTACTACATACATTTCCCAAGGAAATGGAGCCTTTGAAGGTAGTGTATTGTGAGATAAGGTTCACTAGATCAATAGGTTCACATATTAGAGCTATTATTAAGACATGCTGAACAATGGGATCCATATTGCCATATATGATTATATTTCTATTATCCATCATGTTTATGTAAAGGGACCAAAGCTAAGACAAATCTCAATTGATCTGATTGTAGATTTGCCAGCCTCAGCCACCCATCTGGTATTTGAGACCACTCAACTTGTTGACGCAGGCAGTGGTAAAGCACAGTAGGTGGTCACATTAACAGAGGGGCTGACAGCACAGAACCTGCAAAATAGAGGGTGATTTGAATGAGGATATTTGTGGCCAGTTCATGTGCAAAATAAGTATGTAGTGAGTACATGTGATGAGTACATTGTCTCAGCAAATAGAATCAAGATCAATTAATGGCAGTGTTGATATAAAAAATAAAAACCATACAATTATCAAGCATGTGGGTATGATATTGATAGCAATAGGGCATACCTGGCTGGGTGGTAGGGATGCATTAGGATACAGGGCCCTGTTGTTGTCCTATCACACAAGGGGCTACTGCTGCTCTGGCTGTTGCGAAACATGCTCTAGACATGGGGACGCATAAGTGAGATGTATAAGTCATCAAGTTTAGTATAATCAGGTTACACTCTCAAGAGGGGTAACACTGTTTTTGAGTGACATGCTTGGGTGGCACAGATGCCTGGCAGTGAAGGGAGAGGTGCGTACTGTTTGAGAAGAGTGTGACATGAGTGAGGAATTGAAATGTAGTTAGTAACAAAGGTTTGTTGCTCTTACATTGCCTGATATTCAAAGTCTCTGAAACAGGCAGGTCATATAACACATTTGTGTACAGTGTATTCACCGAGTCTGTGAGCTCTTGCCACATGGCCAGCATCTCAGCTCCACTGAGAGTATGTGGAGGCAGACCATGTTGCTACAACAAGTTTTCCTACAAGATCTCTTCCTTCTCATTGAAGTCCTTCTTTTTCAGTTTGTGGGCTGCATCCTATAGACTGGAGCTTGTGTCTGGAAGGTCATGCAGTAGAAGTGGAAGAAAGCAGAGACCAGGGTGTAGGCGGTATTTATGTGCTCGGTGGGTTATTGTTTGTTTAAGGGGGTGCATATATGTGGGCCTACTACGGGGTGGAACTCTCCGCACAATTTGTTGAATAGCATCTATGGTGAAGATTTCCAGCAAGGGTAGGTAGAAATCGACTGAGTGAAGTTCCTACATAAATAGGGTGCTGCTTTTTTGAGAGATGAGTAGTCCCAACCAATGGAATCCATGTTTCAACCTTACACTTATGAAAAGCATGCTGAAATTCAACTTTACGACTTGCAGGTTATTTGGAACTGTTTGAAGTTGTCACATAGCTAAACGAGATATTTTTCCAGGATTGCAACTTGGAGATAGCATATGGATCACTGAAACAAAAGCATGTATATAATGAGCTATATTGCATAAAATATAAATCTGTTTCCCATGCTTACACTGTGTGCTCTGTAGCATGCTTCCTATCTCCAGCAGGTACCCCAACCTTCTGAGCTGTTTTAAAATGCAGTCTGTGTTGAACTAAGTACAACCTGAACATCTTTACTATCCCTTTTTTTCTTGTTGTAAATTGCTTGGGTAGCGGAGTTTTTAATAAAGGATGCATAAGTTGTCTTTTATTCACCCCAGTCCCGATAGCATGGCCCAACTTTGCCCACTTTTGCCACCACTATTGGTTCCCGGAGTATATGTATGCCGTTTCCATCACTGCTTTCCGCAGGTATTAACTAATATTGGACTTGGAGCTGAACCTTGTTCAATTCCACATAGGAGTAATTTGAGGAACTGTTGTCCTAAGCATACCCAGGTAAAAGCCATCGCTTGTGCTTGAGCCACACTTCATAAACCTCATTTTGTTTATCTGTTGATTTTACACATTCGTTACATGGTAATACTACTAATACCAATATTTCTTTTTTTGCACAAATTCTCCATAAGAAAGGAATCTTACATTTGCCATAGACTTAATAGCCAGTTTTCCAAGTAAGACAAGAGCTCATAGCCAGTTCAAACCTTCAGTATCCCAGTGTTCCTTCAGTGTGGACGTGTGTTACTGACAGCTTTCACCTCTGCTTTGAATTGTATTCTGTCTGAGTCTCTTTAGGTCATGTCTTAAGGCTTCATTAAAAGTAGATTGAGGGTGTCATCATGCTGCCTGTGCATATATGATCCTAATTAGCCGCTTGTAGCGACTAGTAATGAGTGACCTTTTACCCCCTATTATAAGTGGCAAAGGCTTCCCTGGGTTCCTCCATTTTTTTTTTTAATTAGGGGCATGTGCTTTCCACCGAAACGTCACAGGGTGTTTTACAAATGGTAATTTATGAATTATTACTTGGACTTTTCAGCCGTTTATCTAAGACATTAGGTAAATCTCAGTGGCTGAAGTATGATCTTTTAATCCGTCGATACCATTTTTCCAGACCTCTTGACTACTGTCTTCAACTGTTTCTTTAAATTGATATCTTGCAATGGAGCTCTCCATAATATCATCAGAATGTTTAAAAGGAGTGATGTAGAAATGGGTGTAATTTAAGAAATTTCAAATGGATTACTTAACTTCACTTGTTTGCTGACTGGTTCATACCTGTGTAGTTTTGAAGGAATGACCAAATTGGTTATTTGTGCTTCTGCTTGGCTATGTGAAAACCTTGTAAGGGGAATGCAATTTAGTATACTAGTGATAATAAAATGTTTTATAGTACTTAACGCTGCAGATTAAAGCGCTGGTGTCACTATGAGTCAATTAAATGTAACTCAATTTATCGAGCTCGGAAGGATAACACGCTGAGATGACCGTGCCGGCTCTCCAGCTCGTGACTTGCAGGGCACACGCAGATACCATCCTCAAGGTCTTCGTTGAGGTGCCCGGAGCAGTATTCCGATCCAGGCAACTGAAAGTTTCGGGCTGTTTCCTGGCATGTAATTATCAGATTCTCAAACTCCGGGCCCGGTAATTACGGGCCCAGAGACACCCGACCTCCTGGAGCCATCTGCGGAGCTGGGTGGGCTGCAAGTTTCTGCAGTCACGGCCTCTACTCGCGCGCATCCTTCAACATCGAGAGGGGAGCAGAGGCAGGCACCCCCATGAAAGAATTCTTTGTCCCGCTACCCCCATGCCCTTCTTTTACCCCTTCAGGGCAAAACAAAAAGGCCCATAACAAGCAGGTGATAAATGCTTGTGGATTTGGGTCTTTAATTTTCCAGGAAGGAGGAAAAACATGAGGAATTGGACACAGTATTAGCTGGTTCGTATGTTATTCCCCAGGGGGAAACAACTCCTACCCCTGTAAACTCAAGAGATAACGGCTAAACTAGTTTCCCCCCGGAATCTCATTACGGCGTTAGCGGAACTCAGAATGAGGCCCGAGGTGCTTATATCGGCGACCCTTCCTCAATATATTTAAACACCTTTTACTTACTAGACTTGCACTTTCTAAGATTTTCATTTACTCAAATGTCGGCGCTCTTATTTTAATGAAGCGCGTGTACAATTTACACTCTTCTGTAAGAAAACTTAGGGGCATATTAGCAAGAAGAGGCGATAATAATCGTTAACCCTGCTTAGCGTGATTTTTTTTATCGCCGGCTATCGCTGGAATATATCGCCACGCTAACGCTGTATTAGCAACGATTAGCGCTATGGCGATGAATATTCCAGCGATAGCGTGGGAAATGGGCCAACATCGCTGAAAAACCAGCGATGTTGCATGGAGAAGGAGAACACCTTGCTGATACGACCCTGTGGTCGTATCAGCATAATCCACCCCCCATGTTAGGTATGGCTAACACCTGCTAATTGCAGGTGTTAAATAAATGGCGATGACCCGGTTAGCGCGACTTTTCACGTCGCTAACTGGGGCCATGGCCACCTTGCTAATAGGCGATAGGCCTGTTAGCGAGTGTTTCCCAGGTTTGTTCGTCGGGAACGCCCACTTTGCATGTCATTAGCGATAAATATCGCTGACATGCAAAGCGGTAAAAACGGGCCCTAATGCCCGCAAACTGTACGCTAACTGCTGTTAGAGACAGTTTGCTGATAGGGCGATATAAATATCGCCGCTTTAGCGGCAAAAAGTGCCGCTAAAGCGGCGATAGTGCCCTTGCTAATATGCCCCTAAGATGCAAAAAATATTTGATTTATTTTTTAAATGAAGCTTCGTGGCACTTATCCCTGGAGCACTGTGCGCTTTGTCAGTCTCTATAGCATGATTTATGAGCTGTTCAACCACAGGAGCTAGGTTACTTAGGGAAATTAAGGGGCCTATTAGCAATAACCGGCGATAATTATCGCTAAGCGCAGTTAGCGCTAGGATAATTATCGCCGGCTATCGCAGGTTTCTATCGCAGAGATAGCGTGCTATCAGCAACGCTTATCTCCAAAGCGATAGAAACCCTGGAGAACAGTGTGAATATCGCTTGAAAACAAGCGATATTCGCACTGTGACCAGTGTTAGCTTGGTAATAGGGCGAGGGGGATTTAGCCATGTAATCCACCTCCCATTGGATTACATGGCTAAGTCAGGTTTGGACCAGGCGTTAACAAACAAGCGCTAAACGTGTTTAGCGCTGGTTCGTTAATCACCTCCCCTGCCTCGCTAATAGGCGATAGCGACCTTAGCGACTGTTTCCAGTCGCTTTTAGGTTGGGAACGCCTACTTTGCATGCCATTAGTGATAAATATCGCTGGCATGCAAATCGGCACCCAACCCGGTCGCTATCACCTTAAAGCTGTCGCTAACAGCAGTTAGCGACAGCTTGCTAATAGGGCGATTGAATTATCGCCGCTTTAGCGGGAAAAAGTCCCGCTAAAGCGGCGATAATCACGTTGCTAATATGCCCCCATGTCTAATATTTCTACCTTTTTCTGTGCCTGTGTCTCATTCTGAAACTCTCTTCTTGTTACAGTCGAATGCCAATAAAGCAAATGACATTTCAGCTTGTCACCTCAGGCACAAGGCAGCAGGGAAAGAGCATAGATCTCATTCAGTCCATTGAGCAAATGTCACTCTCTGCAATTGCCACATTTATTTAGATTTAATTAGTGTTTTCACTCATTTTTCATTTGTAAAGTCTGACATTTTATCCCCCCAGAATGAAAACAATTCATTTTAGTGCTTTTGATATGAGTGTACGGCGTGCTATGAACAGGCACACACTGTACTTTCTTCGCATGCCTGCTTCTGTACTGAACTATGCTTCCATTAATCTGGAAGTGAAGGTCTGAGATGCTCTGTCCCATCAGACACATGACCAGACAGCCAGAGGCTTGAGTCTGAATACAGCTTCAGGCAAAGATAGACGACCCAATCTAATTTATGTAACTGGCGACACCTTTTTGACCCTATGCTCAGGACATTAACAACATTCCTTCAATTGCATTACTTGAAAGACGACAGTGTAACTAAAATGAGTGACAGGAGACCAACATCTGTCAAGAAATTTTTACTTGACATGGGAGAACTTAGGGCCTCATTTACAAGAGGCATGCGCCTCCGGAGGGTCACTTTTAATGATGCTCCGGTGGCCCAGGCCTCTCAATCATATCTACGAGGCCACGCAAAGTCACCCTGCGTGGCTTTTAATGGCCTCGTAGATAAGACCTTGACCTCTGGCCTGGGTCGACTCTCTCCCCAGTAGCTCCGCAGTGCCGTCGCCGCTCCGCAGCCCGTTAACCTACTCCTGGTGAGGTTCGCGCCTGCTGCCCGCTTCGCTGCCCGATCCTGCCTACCTCAAGCACGCGCATCTTCCTGCACCTTGCCTGCAGCCCCTAGCCGTCGCCTGCTCTCCCGCATTTTTTTACTATTTAAGTATTTTCATTTTTAAGTTTATTTTCCCCCGCTGATTTTATTCTTTTAATCTTCTTTCTTTCCTTGTGTGTTCCCGCCGCTGCTGCCCCTGCAGCCCCTCCCCCCGGATAGCCCCTGCTCCCGCCTCCCAGCCTCTCGTCCCTTCCCCCTCCCCTATTTAATGGCGTCCGCTGCAGGGGAGCGCGAGTAAGACCTTGACCTCTGGCCTGGGTCGACTCTCTCCCCAGCAGCTCCGCAGTGCCGTCGCCGCTCCGCAGCCTGCTAACCTACTCCTGGTGAGGTTCGCACCTGCTGCCCGCTCCGCTGCCCGCTCCTGCCTGCCTCATGGACTCGCATCTTCTTGCACCTTCCCTGCAGCCCCTAGCCGTCGCCTGCTCTCCCGCATTTTTTTACTATTTAAGTATTATCATTTTTAAGTTTGCTTTCCCTCGCTGATTTTATTCTTTTAATCTTCTTTCTTTCCTTGCGTTTTGCCACCACTGCTGCCCCTGCGGCCCCTCCTCCACGGACAGCCCCCGCTCCCGCCTCCCAGCCTCTCGTCCCTCCCCCTCCCCTATTTAATGGCAGCGGGCGCGCCGCTGGCGTGCTGCTGGCGCTCCAAAGGCAAGCCCGTCTGCGCCCGTCCGCGACCCGACCGATCCTGCACCAGGGACCCTGGATCTCCCACCATCCACTGCTACGACCCAGCCACCCTCCTTGCACTCAACCCCGCAAGAAACATCAACTGCCAGCAGGCCACGCCTAACACGACACACGGCCAGTTCTCCTGCCTCCATTGCCGCTAGACCTTCACCACCGCCCCGGCCGCCAACACCCCCGATGCCCTAAGATGCATCCTCCTCAACGTACGCTCCATGCACCGACACGCCATGGAAATCTGGAACCTCCTGGACTCGCTCTCTCCCATTGTCGCCTTCTTCACCGAAACCTAGACCAACGCCTCCTCGGCCCCTTTCGGCGGCAAAAAGGCAAAGGAAGCGCAACGCGCTTCCACTGAAAAACCGCTCACCAGAGTCCTGCCATGTTCCGATTCCAGCAGGTGTTCAGTCCGTCATCCGTGAGTGCGAAATAACGCACCAGCGAGTCACGGAAGGTCCTGATGCAACGGAGCCTCCCCGTCAGGTGGCCATCTTGACCGGCGCCCAGACCACGCCCCTGACACACAACTAATGAAGACATAATAGAAGCCAAATTAAATATGGTGTCATGCCCAGAGAAAGAGTACAGAATAGCATAGACCTCAACAAAAATAAGAAGGCTGGCCAAAAGGGGAGTATATTTGAGGGGCTTCCCACAGGGTAGCATCTTCCCTCCCCTCCCTACTCTGGCAGAATGCACAGGCAATGCACCAGGAGTCTATAGGAAGGTATTACAGTCAGATCAATGGCCATGCTCAGGAGGCTGAGAATGTAAATTATCTAGAATCTACTCAAAGTAGAGAGGGTTGACTCCCTTGATGCACACTGCACGGACCAACTCTGGGAGCACAAGGATAGGATAGGATAGTATTTGTAAAGCGCACTATACCCGAAGGTGTCAAGGCGCTGGGCAGACAGGAGCAGAGGGAGAAGTGCAACAGCTGATTAAGAGGGGAATAGCCATGTTTTCAGAAGCCTCCTGAAAACCGAAAGAGAGCTTGCGTTGGCAATGGAAGGGGGGAGTGAGTTCCAGAGTCTGACAGCGGCAACCGAAAAGGAGCGGCCGCCCCATCTGGATCTGCTAAATCTGGGCGAGACCAGTTTTTCTGTGTGGATGATCTCTGAGTCCTCCCTGGAGTATACCATTGAAACAAGGATTTGAGTTGGGGCGAGCCTTTAGTATGCATGGCCTTATATACCGTACTCAAGACCTTGAAGGAAATACGCTCCCTGATGGGGAGCCAGTGTAAGGTACGGATCCCCTCTCTGGCAGACTGATGTTTGGGAATATTTAAAATCAGTCTGGCTGCTGCTTTCTGTACCACCTGGAGCTTATTCAGTGATGTTGCAGTGATATTGAGGTACGGGGCGTTGCAGTAATCAAGACGAGAGGTAATCAGTTGCGATGATAGTGGGCCGATGCAGTTCAGAGGGAATGAGTAGAAGCACCTTTCTGAGAGTTCTTAAAATATAGAAACATGTACCACTGACTTGGGCATCAAAGGTCAGGCCCTCATCAAAAGTAACCCTCAGATTTTTAGCTGTTTTTACCGGGGCTGGAAGAGGCCCATATTCTGCAGGCCACCAGGCATTAGACCAGATGGAGTTCTGTGGTCCAAAGACTAGTACCTCGGTCTTGTCTGTATTGATCTTTAAAGAATTGCCCTTCATCCAGCGAATGATGTTTGACATACATAGATTGAACTTCACTGCGACTAAATGCAGGTCGTTGGTGATGGAAACAATAATTTGGGTGTCGTCTGCGTAGGAGAGCACATGGAATCCATAGGATCTCACCAGCTCGGTCAGAGGGGTCACATAAAGATTAAAAAGAGTGGGGCTGAGCGAAGAGCCCTTAGGGACCCCGCATGGGAGGGTGAAAGCTTTCGTTCTGAAGCCTCCGCAGCTGACTGTGTGCATTCTACCTGTTGTAAAGGAATGGAGAAGCTGCAGGGCTTTTCCCGTGACCCCCACTTCCTGCCGGCGTTGGACCATGCGCGCTGGGGAAACGGTGTCAAATGCTGCCGATAAATCAAGCAGAATCAACACCGCCGAGCCCCCTTGATCTACCTGCAGCCAAATGCAATCAGTGGCTGCAATAAGGGCAGATTCGGTGCTGTGACCGGCGCGGAATCCATTCTGGGAGTGATCTAAAATTTCCTGTGAGTCAATGTATTTCATCAATTCAGTATTAATGAATTTCTCCAGGATTTTTGCCGGGGCGGGAAGAAGGGAGATAGGACGGAAATTCTTTAGCGGCAGGGGGTCGGCATTGGGTTTCTTAAGTAGCGGAAGAACAATGGCTTCCTTCTAGATAGCTGGGTAGCAACCAGACGAGAGTATTCCATTGAATACCTCGCACAGAAAATTAGCTACTAGATCCGGTGCCAGTTTAAGTGTGGAGGGCATGCAAGGGTCGGAAGGCGCACCGGATTTAAGACCAAGAAGAAGATCTTTAGTTTGTTGAATCGAGATAGGTGAAAAGGAAGACAAAACGTTCTTCCTGGTGACCTGTAGGAGTTTCTCCATGCTTGGTTCCGCATGTCCTCCGTGGTTTCCTCACTAACAGACACATTGTCTATAGAAGGAACAAGCTCGTGGAAGATCTTCAAGAATTTCTCCTGAAAATAGATTGCTACGTTGTCACAGAAATCTTGGGAGGGAATCATAGGTTGTTGCTGGGGTGGTTCCGAGATTTTCTTCATTACATTAAAGAGTGTACTGGAGGTATTGTCTGCTGACGAAATCTTTTCAGTAAGAAAACGGGATTTAGCCTGGAAGATGGTGTCTTTGTAGTTCCGCAGCAGTAATCGCTGCTTGGCTTTCTCCCGGGGGCAGGGGTTACTGAGCCATTTACGTTCTTGTCTATGGCATTCACGCCTCCGGGACATAAGTTCATCCGAGAACCATGGGCAGAAGGTTTTGTCCTTTTAATAATATAGTTTTTGAAAGGGGCAACTGTGTCTAGGGCCCTATTGATCCAGTCCCAAAAACCCTCTGCTATATGGGGGGGAGTGGTGTACCTCCCGGCAGGGATCGAGGCCAAAGCAGCCTCCCAGCTAGTGGCTGTGATCTTGTTCAATTTTCTGCAGCGACGGTGCCCAGTGGGGGGACCCTCATTCATTCTGGTGGTAAGGGGGAGGAGATTTTAAATTCGATCAGCCAATGGTCCACCCAGCTGAGGGGTTGGACTGCCTCAATCACCAAGTCATTGTGATTGCTAAAAATGCCATCCAGAGTGTGGCCGGCTGTGTGGGTAGGGGAGCGGACCCCCTGCTCAAACCCCATGGAAGACATAAGATCTACAAGGTGCGCTGTGTCTTTATCTAGGTGGTTTTCAAGGTGAAAATTGAAATCCCCTAGGATCGTGTAGTGGGCCGTGGTAGCAAATGGTTCAAAGGTTTTGCACCATGTCTCCATTAACTTGACTCTCGGGCCAGGTGGGGGATATACTAGAAGGCCTGAGAAGCAAAAGTTCTCGGATAGTTTGATCCTGAAAGAGGCAGCTTCCAGTACGGTGCCAGGGACCGCTTCCACAGCATTAAGTGTGCATCTGATGGAGTCCCTAGCCACCAAGGCTAGGCCGCCTCCTCTTCTGTCTAAGCGGTCTTGTCTAAATATAGTATAGCCCGGGGGGACAGCATCGACCAGGTCGGGGCCTGAACAGGCCTATGTCTCGGTAATGAAAAGACAATCTAAATTGAGTGATTGAATTGTCAAGGCAATTTCAGTTTTGTGTTTAATCATGGAGCGAGCGTTCAGCAGCGCTCCCGAAGTGAATTTGTCCTGCTCTCAGCTTTGTTCTTGGCCTCCGTCTTTCCCTCCACCCCCTGCGGTGTTCTGAGATGAGCAAGTTGGGGAACCCTACTGTTAATGGGCCTTAATTTGCAATGTTGACAAGGTACAGCATCCCCCTTGTTGAGATCCCACTTCTCCTTGCACCCCTCATGATGTGATTTAGGGCACAGCTCAAGAAGTTGCAGTTTGGAGTAAGTTTTAGCCAGAGCGCCCTCATTTCCTGGAGGAAAGTGGGCAGCATGCCTGGCCCCTGGCGCCGGCCAGGCGCGGACGGGCGCAGACAGGCTTACCTTTGGCAAGCCTTCAATGCGCCAGCGGCGTGCCCGCTGCGCACGTCCACTGCACGCTCATAATTGCATGAGTTTAAATGCCCCAAGACCCGGAAGTGCAAAGCGAGCTGGACCGCCAACCTCAGAGAGGCGTCCGGCTCGGAGAAGCACTAGCACTCTCTCTGCACAAATGGGAAACCCGCGGCGGACCAGAGAGCCCAGAAATTAAAGGAGCACGTCCCCAGAGCAGGTGCTAGAAAGCGCGACTTAGTTGAGTCGTGGGAGAGCTGAAAACCTAAGCGCTGAAGAGAGCGAAAGGTGAGAAGCCAGGAAAAAGACTAGCAGCAGTATTACATAAAGTGCACACAAAGATAAAATGCAGATTTTTTACAGGTCTAAAATATAACTTTAAAAACTCTAAAAACTTCAAGTAAGCAGAAATAAGCAGAAGAGCTTCTTGCCTCTACACGCGTCCGCTGCGCGCTCATAATTGCATGAGTTTAAATGCCCCCAGACCCGGAAGTGCAAAGCAAGCTGAACCGCCAAGCTCAGAGAGGCGTCCGGCTCGGAGAAGCACTAGTGGAAGAGAAAGACTCCGCACAAACGGGAAACCCGCAGCGGACCAGGGAGCCCAGAAATGAAAGGAGCACGTCCCCGGAGCAGGGGAGAGAAAGCGCGACTTAGTCGAGTCGCGGGAGAGCTGAAAACCTAAGCGCTGCAGAGAGCGAAAGGTGAGAAGCCAGGAAAAAGACTAGCAGCAGTATTACATAAAGTGCACACAAAGATAAAATGCAGCTTTTTTACAGGTCTAAAATACAACTTTAAAAACTCTAAAAACTTCAAGTAAGCAGAAATAAGCAAAAGCGCTTCTTGCCTCTACACGCGTCCGTTGCTTCATGTCAGAGTTAATCTAAAACACATGACCAAAGTTCAGACAGGTTTGTGGCCAAACAATTGAGTGCAATAGACTAAAGCTTACCAGTCAGACCCACGAAGGAGGTCCAACTTGCTCCTCAATCTTGACTCAGCCTAGGTTTTGCAAAGGATGTGCGATATGAATGTGTAAAGAGTTCTCTCCTCAAGAGTCTCACCTAATAGCACCTCGAACACCTTACAATGTTCAAGTGCAACCAATCTAGCTTAGGCAGCCCTGGAGAAACATGTTCTGAGGGTATGTATAGGCAGTCTGCAGGCACTGCAGGTTTTAGGCGAGGCAGACTGGGTACACCGTAGTTTTTAATAGACCTATCTGGACACCACAACGTCGATTATTGTCTGTACTCTGGAGGTGTAGGTCCGGGGGTGGACTAGGCCCGGAGGTTTCTGTTGGATGTGGAAAAAGCTGACTAATAGACCTCGGGTGACAACTTCCATTCTGCACTGTGTTGGTCAATTGCGCACTTCACAGTGCAGCAGCGCCCTCAGGCGATTTCAGGAGTACTCACTTGGAATGCTTCACCTGTAAATATTGTCGTTTAGCTCCAGAAGCCATATTGCAGGAATGTTGCACTGGTGCCACCAAAACAAATGCAGTGAATGTCCCTGTTACTGGCAATATGGCTTTCCAAATGTGTAGGACATTCCTACTGTGGGAGCAGGCTGGAAGTTAAGGCTGCGGTACTGTAACGCAGGAAGTTATAAAGAACCCACCACAGCAATGTCGCTGTAGATTCGACGGCCAACTGCTCGCCATTGCTGTGGGGTGACGGGCGAGTATCATTATACCAGATTACCACTGTGGCGATGAATACAGACCCCAACCAGACAGAGCTAAGCTCAACCACTTACTGACTCTAAACTACCTTGGTGTTTTGTGATTTAACGCTACATAAAAAGAAAATTAAACACAAACTATCCCATTCTTATGACTTTGGTCAATATGTGTGAGTTGTTTTAACTTACAGCCCTATTACAGGCATTGCCTCCCACTGAATTCACGGTCCACTCGGATTTGCTCGGCTGATGGAAGCTGCCATGTTATAGCATTTGCAGCACCGTGCTCGGGCGGAGCCTCACATCAGCACTTTTTAAGCCACAGTGGCACAGTCTCATCTTTACAACACCTTCCATTAGCCCTGCACGGAGCTCTCTGCCCGCTCTGCCCTGAAGTACCAGCCCTGGCGCAGAGCCAGCAAAAACAGCAAGGCAGCTCGCCAAATGAGAACCAGAAAATGGTGGTTTGCAAACTAAAATAGAACATTCATGCAGCTCATCCGTCTCGCTTAGAAATAACAGGAAACAATGGCTGTGCCAGGGCAGACCTACATGCTGCCTACCTGCAGTCGTGCAGTATGCCGTGCGCAGGGCTGAGCCCCAAGGGTCAGGCAGAGACCATTGCATCCAAAGTTGTGCATCATAATGGATGACAAAAGACATATTTGTTAAAAGCAAGGGGGACACACTCGCGCAATAGGACAGCCCATAATATTAACGAGCGGTGGGAGGATGGAGGGTTGGGGGAATGCATACTTAACAAGTGCTGGGAAGAGGGAGGGTTGCGGGAATGAGGGTGAAATACCACTATTTCCGGCGCGCTCTGGGTCAGCCGGGGCACGGACCATGGTACAATGGGGTGCAGTGCTTTGTTTAACTGACGCGCCACCAATTACTTTCACATTCTCTCGTAGAGCAATGAGGGCTGAAAGTGATGGATGGGAGAGTGGCCGGGGAGGGGGTGGTACTAATGGGCGGGAGGTTAAACAAGCACTCATCGGCTGCACTCCCAGATCAGCATTGCACGTAGGGACTACGTGTGCGTTGCTGCTCGTACCCGTGGCAATACTCCATAGGAGTGAACTTCTCAAAAAAGGTGAGACATGCACCCACCATTAGCCAATTACAGAGTATGATTTTTAAATGAGACATGCAAAAGCAAATCCAAAGCGTGGGAGGAGTCAGACCCCACAAAGTACAGACAACAGATCGCCTAACAGCGCAAGCGCTGTATAGGCTCGACCTAAAAATACAATACAACAAGGAAAAGTGGTTCTCTTACATGAAGTTTGCAACAGTGAAAAGAGTTGTGCAGCTCGACATTGTTGCATGTTTTCTGCTTGTGTTATAGAGAATGAGTCAAACAGATTCTGATAAAGTCCATATTGCATGAAGAGTTTTGCAAGCGATCAAAAATGGAGGAAACCGATGTGTAACCATTGCAAAAAATACTTGCATTCATGGTATATAGGGGCATATTAGCAAGACCTGCGATAAAATTATCGTCGTTTTAGCGGCAGGAAACTGCCGCTAAAACGGCGATAATGGGCTTGCTAATATGCGTTATAGAATTCCAATAGAAGCCCAGGTTAGATGTCCTGCTCATCTAACCTGGGCTTCTATTGGAATTCCAAAACGCATATTAGCAAGCCCATTATCGCCGTTTTAGCGGCAGTTTCCTGCCGCTAAAACGACGATAATTTTATCGCAGGTCTTGCTAATATGCCACATAGTTTTTAGTAAACAAATCCAGACCCATTTAAAACCTTTCTTACAATAAGGAGCAATTTCATCTTACAATCATTTTGTACTTATTTATATGTCCGATTGATACATTTTTGCCCTGGTAAAAATCTTTGCAAAATAGTTTTCCTTGATAGGTTTAATGCAAAAATGTTTTTCCTTCTTTCCCTATTGTGCAAGCTCAAAAATAGTGCAAAAACGTAACTATTCCCTAAGGGGTGAGATACAGTATAATGCACTTTAAAGGCCATTTGTGACATCGTGCAATACTTCTAAAGATAAAAATGTTGGGGCATATTAGCAAGACCCACGTTAAAATTATCGCCGTTTTAGCGGCAGGAAACTGCCGCTAAAACGGCGATAATGGGCTTGCTAATATGCGTTATGGAATTCCAATAGAAGCACAGGTTAGATGTCCTGCACATCTAACCTGGGCTTCTATTGGAATTCTATAACGCATATTAGCAAGCCCATTATCGCCGTTTTAGCGGCAGTTTCCTGCCGCTAAAACGGCGATAATTTTAACGTGGGTCTTGCTAATATGCCCTGTTATATTTTCTGCAACAAGTGCAAAATTTCTATAAAAAAACACAGACTCTGTCAGAGGGATCGTACCGTACTGCGTTATAATTCACCATGATCGTAATACCGTAAAATAATATCCCATGTCGTTTCTCCCATTTCTATGTGTTTAAACTGAACAGGAGATTTGCTGGCCCTCAGACCCTTGTGTAGTAACAAATGTAATATGTACTATTTTTCGATGCCCTTGCTTTTGAGTTGAACTGCCAATTACACTTGAAACACAGTGAAATTTACCCTCGGCGTACTAAACACCGTTGACAGAATCTTTGTTCATCCAGTCCCTTGTTTTGAATTATTTTTCGTAGAGGCCGGTTGCCATCTTTCGGAACTCAATAAAGTGAGAGTCACAGAATTGGGTAAAATTGAACAAATCTCTATTTCAGCATTAAAAGCCTGATTGTGAGCGCCAATGTAAATCCAAGATGGGTGCAAATGGCAATTTGTACCCAAATTAGGATTAAAAGTGGAGTTTTTGTTCATTATTCAAATTTATTCAGGCGATTCCAGGTTTGCACTTCGGAACAGCGAAAAACGTGTTTGATTACCAGGATATCCGATAGTCTGGTGAATAGAAATCAGAATGGGTAATTCTGCACCCTGTGGTGTCCGTATTTACCATGTGTGGGACTACCTCCCCAAATACTGGGACATCCGGAATGAGAGCCTATGAAGCTACCATGTAGGATGCGAAAATTACCATCTAAACCACAACTATATCCTGCATTACAGGTGGGCATCTTCAAATGATTACAATTGTGGCGTAATCCTGACACAGTAAAGTAGGATTTGTATCATGCTAAATGAATATTAATGAACACTGATTGAATGCAGATTTACTTTCATCATTCTCTGGCCACGTTATTGACATGTCACATCTATTGCTGTAGGTGGATCTCAGTGTCCAAACAGCAGCGCTTTGCAGGAGATGCGCCCTTGCAATGAGCACCCTTGTACCGTGTACCACTGGCAAACTGGTCCATGGGGCCAGTGCATAGAGGATGTCTCGGTGTCAGCCTTCAACTCGTCCACCAGCTGGAATGGTGAAGCCACGTGCTCTGTTGGGATGCAGACCAGGAAGGTCATCTGCGTTAGGGTCAACGTGGGACAAGTGGGCCCCAAAAAGTAAGTAGTTTTAAGCTTTAAATTTACTTAATACTATGTCCTTAAATTTTGTTGTCTTTCATGAATGTCCACAACCAACCCACTGTCTATACACTGATTTTACTATAGAGAATTCTCAGACTGGTTAGAAAAATAAGAGAACCAGCCAGCAGTCATTAATCCCCAACAGGAAACAACCGTTACAACGCATGCATTACAATGCATGCTTTTACCCCGCATGCCATAACAACGAAAATGGCTTACTGTAGGGGGTATAAGGTGTTGGATTTAACTCCAACACCTTCCCTACTGTTGCACAGACTGGAGTTGGAATAGTAAATTATACTATTCCAATCTCCAGCGCACCCCGACAGCAAGTCGGGGTAAAAAATTGCGTTGTAACGGCATGCGGGGTAAAAGCATGCGTTGTAACGTCATACAACCGCATGTAATCACTTTTATGCCTGGTTTATGCATGCTCAATTTGGAGTTGAATCATTAAGTCCTGCAAATGTCTTCAGCTGACATTACGAGAAGGTCGAAAATTGATCAGCCCTAGGTGCAAATTTTTGTCCTGGTAAATAATGATCACCTAAGGCCCAGCACTTTTCAGGTACGCCTTATGCCCCACTTGGTGTTTATGTACCTCAGAATGGGGGAAAACATACAAGTAGTACACGTTATTCTCAATTCGACGTGTGCAAATTGTAGATATGTTCTATTTACCTGCATGATTTGCACCTTCTGAAAATCGTGCAGGCACTAGTCCTTATTTTGTCCTGAGTTGTAATCTGGCTTTGGGTGCAAACTGGAGTTTGCATCCAAATCGGGATATGCAAGATTCTTATAATGAAGGGCGTTTGTGTCATATAAATGTGTTGCCGAGGTTGCCCCAGAGGCTGATTGGTAAGTGACACTTTTTCACAGGTTAGCTAAATGAACCCATTTAAAAATTCTGTGAAAAACAGGATTACACTAAGGTAGTGTCTAAACCACGAAAAAATATGTTTTGTTCATGAACATAAAAAAGGACACAATTGCAGGTGTTGGTCTCTCAACAATTGTCTGAGGCTAGACACTTGCCGTGAGCCTGCTTGTTCATAGCCATCCTTCCTTTCCTTGGCAAGAATAGCCCATATCTGTTCTTCTGTGGGCTAAATTCCCTAAAATGGGCATTACTAAGGGGCATATTATCAAGCAACGGCGTTAAAATTATCGCCGCTTTAGCGGCAGAAAACTGCCGCTAAAGCGGCGATAATGGGCTTGATAATATGCCCTTGAGAATTCCAATAGAAGCCCATGTTCTGGTGTCAACATGGGCTTCTATTGGAATTCTCAAGTTCATATTATCAAGCCTATTATCGCCGCTTTAGCGGCAGTTTTCTGCCGCTAAAGCGGCGATAATTATAACGCCGTTCTTGATAATATGCCCCTCAGTGCCTTCTCAAGAAGGCCTCCTGTTTTTTATTGCATGATAAATGTAGCAAATGCTTAAAATGCCTAAAATGAGCTGTAGTTATGTTGACCTGAGTCCACCATTAGGAATATTCGGCTCTCCACTAATCATTCGGAAACGGTCAATATCTGTTATCCACAATTCACTTAAACTATCAATGAAACATGCATGATAGGCTGAACTGAAAATCCAATTCCATTGTTCCCACAGTAAACATGGGATATGACGTCATGAATCCAAACCAAGGCCATACCCGCACTATTTTTCCACAAATTCAGACGCTGTATGTTTCACTGTTACATGTGGAAACCCCTGAATGTGCAAATGCGTGTCTATTTTCTGCATGTTTGATTTTTTCCTATGTGTGCATCTCACAACCTTACATGGTACATTTATTTAGTTAATTGCCCAATATTCTTTGGTCTTGCTCGGTGACAGAAATATTTTACCTCCACGGACACACTGGCAAACAAATTATGTTTTTTCAATTAGCAATAATTTCTCAAAGTGTAAGTAGAAATACACTATCAATACACTATCAATTTTCACTAGGTGAACAGCCTTCGAATCCTTCTCTTAGCGTAACAAGCTTTAAAAATGCACAAAAACTTCGCTGATTAGAAAACATAATCACCACACCCCCACTAGTAAGTATTGTAGATATGCCTGTTTCCTGCCATGTAGTCAAATCCCCGCCCGTCAATTGATGATGTCACTAAAAAAGGGCCCCCTCTGCAACTTTTATAATTCATGGAAAAGCATCAAGCTGTAGCTGACACTGCTAATCCTTAAGGAGATTAAAATGTGTATGGTTGTAAATTGAATTTAATGTCTAATTTTTATGTCACAAAACCCCTCTCTTGCATGGTCCCAAATGCTGGAATGTATGGTTTTAACTACATTGACTTGGTCCTCAAAAGAAGTGTCTGAAATCTTTTTTTATCTCAGCAAATATTTCTTTGCTTAGCAACAGTTACAGCAAATAAGCACTTATGATTCCTTACATTAGAAGATAGTGAGGACAGGTCTCAAGATGACTGTACAATCAGGAAGGGTGTTATTTAAAGGTCAAATACATGTAGCACAATTAATTGCTGAGAATTAAATCAAAAGGGGAGAAACCAGGGAGACATTCTTTTTGTGAAATGATTTGTATTTCAGTGAATATACATGTTTGACATATTAAACTTCATATGTACAAGCACATGGAACGATAGCACTGCGTTACATTGAATGGCATGTAACCTATGAGATACAGTGCACAAGTGCTCGTGAAGGATTGTGACGGCACAAGTGACACGTGAAGTAGTATGTACATCGATAGTGACGGGCGCAACACGAAACAAGTGGGGTTAAAATTATTTACATATTTAGGATACCCTAACAGTTAATGGTATAGAATACAGAAATAATCAAATGGGGTATCCTTGAAGGGGGCGCCAGGAGTTCCGCTGTGGAAGTCAACGGCGTTTCGGCCTGTAGAAGTATTAGGCCATGATCAGGACTAGGTTACTGCCGGCAGTAGTTAGGCTGACTACTGCCGGCCCATTGATGTGCCTCGCCTCTGCTGACTGCTTCAAGTAACACTACCAGCAGCTTCTTGGTTTTCGCGACTGGAGCGATGCCTTGTACCCAATTCTTGGACCCCAATTAACGTCAATCTAAGTTCGTCTGCAGGTCCTATTCTTATTCACTTTGGACCTTGCCCTTTATCGCTATTCTGGATCTCGCCACTGCAATATAAGTAACTGTAACCTGGTCCTGATGATGGCCTAATACTTGTACAGGCCGAAACGCCGTCGACTTCCACAGCGGAACTCCTGGCGCCCCCTTCAAGGATACCCCATTTGATTATTTCTGTATTCTATACCATTAACTGTTAGGGTATCCTAAATACGTAAATAATTTTAACCCCACTTGTTTCGTGTTGCGCCCGTCACTATCGCTGTACATACTACCTCACGTGTCACTTGCGCCGTCACAATCCTTCACGAGCACTTGTGCACAGTATCTCATAGGTTACATGCCATTCAATGTAACGCAGTGCTATCGTTCCATGTGCTTGTACATATGAAGTTCAATATGTCAAACATGTATATTCACTGAAATACAATTCATTTCACAAAAGAATGTCACCCTGGTTTTCTCCCCTATTGATTTAATTCTCAGCAATTAATTGTGCTACATGTATTTGACCTTTAAATAACACCCTTTTGAGACATTGTTGCATGTTACAGATTATTGCCCTAGTCTCCTTGGGGTATATGGTCTACCTACTGTAGTCTGATACTGCGTACAATCAGGAAGGACAGGCAGCATAAGAAATCACTTTTCGGCCAACAAGCAGGCCAGAAACTGTATGGTGAGAGATTCCAGACCTATAGTTTGCTTGTTTGCTATGTGGAAACCATCAAGCCCTATGGAGCAGCCTCCGCACCTTTCTAGATTCAACTGCAATCCACTAAATTGAGAACAACAATAATCCCAGAAGTGGTCCAGGGGAAAGACTACCCTATCATTGCACTTCCAGGTGGACCTGCTAGCAAATGCTATATATCTAAAAGTTTTGCCTTCCATGAAGATCTGAGCTAGTAATGGTTACTAGACGAGCTGCCATTTTTCCATCCAAAAGGGCTGCAGCCATAGTTGACATGATATAAAGTAGCAGTCTGGTTAATGCAAAAGACCCACTAGGATTTGGTGGCCTCCTATGTACGACTGACTACTTGCCAAAAACACAGGAACCCATGCAAAAGGTTTCCTTGCTTTCACCACTCCAGTCCCTTAAAACACTCAGGAGAATCTAAGGCATGATACAGAGATCCAGGGGACCCAATAGAGCCCAATAGAGCCCCATTGCATGACCCCAGGAGCACCCTTTGTATCCGGGTCATCTGAAAAGGAATTGCATTGCAAATTATGTGAAGCACTATGGAGTAAATCCCGTATGGGTTGGCATACTTGGGGCATAGGTCGTGGTCAGCAGATGAGCTCGTAGGTAAATCATCTGTCTCTGTGCTGAAAACCATACAGAGATCCAAGCAGGGGAGCCTGTATGTATTGTTATACATTTGCTAAATTATGCTATATTATATTATACTATCCGGCCGGAGGGAGTGATCCCTTAAACCGATGGTGGCTTGACGTGCGACGAAGCGAGGTTCACAGTCCCGGTCAAAAGGAAGGTCCCGGGAGCGGTCGTGGAGGCCAACGTTGCATTTGAAGTCGTCGAACCATTTGGGTAAGTCCCATAAGAAAAAAAAGTCAAAGCATGCTTCAACTTCACATCAACCTTCAGCCGATGAGATGAGGGAGCGTCACCTCTTGAGGTCTGGTTCTGTGGGTGAGCCAGGGTCTGGGCGGCTCCGCACCTCCCCGAGCTTCAGGGAGCTGGAGCAAACCCCTCCCAATTGCGTGAATTTTTTGAGGCCTTGCACCTCATCTTTGGGTAGCCCTTTCCCTCTGGCATGTCTTCGGGCCCCGTGGGTTCAGGGGGGGCCCCTACTGGATCCACGCTGGTGGCTCCAGTCCCGTCGCCACTTGTGCCCCAGAGGTCCACAGATGGATCCGGATCGGTGCCGGTCGTGTCACCTTGACCTTCCTTGGTGCCGCTCCCAAGGCTGACACTTCTGGCGCCACCGGCGCTCCCCAGCAGCGGCATCCCAATTATGATATCCAACTCCGAAAAGGAGCCAGACGGGCGTTATCCAACGCTGGCCTGGTGCAGAACAGAGCCTTGCATTCTGCGCCGGAGCCTGAGCCCTATTCTTATTGACAAGGACATGGGGTGGATTGGGAAAGGTCGCTAGAGGCTGAAGAATAGCAGACTTATGAGGAGCAAATGGACTGGGCTGAGGATCTGGTGAAGCCAGTGGACTGGATACTTCTCCAGATGCTGGCATGCTTTCTCTCCCTACCATGGCTATGGAGGGGGGAGCTTTTTTCACAGTCGTGGTGCATAGGGCAGCTGAGGTCCTGGACCTTAGCTTGTCCTAGGTGGCTGCAAAGATAATTGTCTTGACGGAAGTGCTTCAGCCAGGAGAGTCCCCTTCAGAACCTCTACTCCCTTTCAATTAGGCACTTACTGATGCTTGGCACTTGGTCCAACCCCAACACAGGGGCTCCTGTGAACAGGATGATTTCCTGCCGCCACCGCCCCACTCCAGGGGACCCAAATTTCCTCACCCAGCACTCTACCCCGGAGAGCTTGGTTGTCCAAACCTCCACATCCCATCTACTTTCTGGCACATTCCCTACCGCACTCCTGGTTAGGGAATCCAAAAGGCTGGACAATCTTGGAAAGTTTTTTTTTTTCCTCCACCAGCCTGGCGGTCCTTGAACACCACGTGCCATTTGAGCCACTATTCCCATGCACAGTGGGATGCAGTTGCACAGGTGCTGCCAACGGTCCTGGAGGAGGCCCGCACCATGGTCTCACAGGCTGTTGCAGGTGGGAGAGATGCAGCGAAGTTCACCATCAGTTGTGGGGTTTTGACACCACCGAATCAATAGGCAGAGCGGTTTCATTGACAGTGGCCCTGCAACGCAATGCTTGGTTGAGGATGACTGGCTTTTCTGGGGATGCCCAGTCCTTCCTCATGGACATGCCCTTTGATGGCTCCCATCTTTATGGAGACAAGGTGAATTTGGCGCTGGAGTGCTTTAAGGATAGCAGGGCTATTGCCAGCTCTTTGGGAGCTTTCTATGGCCCCTCATGTCCATCAATCTTCCTTTTTCTTCTGTCGTGGCCACGGAAGGAGCGGGCGAGTGCGTCTTTACCCGGCCAGCCACCGTGCAAGCTCCCCAGCCTCTGCGTGGCTGCAGATGCAGTTCCTACCAGCCCAGTGGGTCAGGTGGCCAGCGGTCGAATCCGTCCACCAATCCTCCAGCAGCCGCAGCCTCCAAACCCTCCTAGTCTGCCCGTTTACCTTCATGGGCACCCAGTGGGAGGCAGGAATTGCCAATACCTGCCCTGCAGGCACTCCCCAACATTGAACAGGTGGGATTTGCAGATTGTCCGAGGGGGCTTCTCCTAACCCTTTGACAATACCCTTCCCTCCATGCCACCCACCTACGAAAGGCTGATGGAGGACAACATATCTATTTTCCACCAGGTGATGGCTATTTTGGCCAAAGGAGCCATAGAGAGAGTGCTAGCACCAGAAGTAGGTATTGGTTGCTATTCCTGCAACTTTCTGATGTTCAAGAAGATTGAGGCCTTTTTCCTGTCCTCGACCTATGCTCTCTCAATTACTTACTCAGGAAGGAGAAATTCCAGATGCTCACTCTGGCTCAGGTTTTGTCTGCCCTAGACCCTGGAGACTGGATGATAGCGTTGGACTTGCAGGATGCATATTTTCATATTCCTATCCTGACTGCCCACAGGCGCTACCTGTGGTTCATGGTGTGCCATGAGCAGTTTCAGTTTGCTGTGCTCCCTTTTGGCCTCACCAGCACCCCTCGGTTGTTCACCAAGGTGATGGCAGTGGTTGCAGCTCATCTGTGGAGATCAGGGGTGCCAGTCCTCTCATATCTCGATGACTGGTTGCTGAAGGCGGGCTCACCCCAGGCTGTCGTCTCCCACCTTCAGACTACGGCGGGCCTCCTGCATTCGCTATCAACGTGCCGAAGTCACACCTGACTCCTTCTCAAGCACTCCCCTTTCAATGGAGCCATTCTGGGCATGGTGCAGTCTCTGGCCTATCCTCCCGAATGGCGAGTCCAGGATATTCGGCCTATGTGAAGATGTTTCAGCCTCTATCCTGGATTTTGGTGCGACTGACTCTAAGGCTGCTGGGCCTCATGGCCTCCTGCGTCCTGCTGGTGACACATGCCCATTGGCATATGCGAGCCCTGCAGTGGGACCTGAAGTTCTAGTGGGCGCAGCATCAGGAGAATCTCTCCGCCATGGTCAAGATCTCGGAGGGAGCCTCAGAGGTGGCTTACGAGTCGTAAATGAGTCAGTGGCATGTCCCTCTCCCTTCCCCACCCGGATCTCACAGTGGTGGCACATGCGTCACTCCTGCGATGGGGCGGCCATCTGGGAGAGGTGGAGATCAGAGGACTCTGGTCTTCAGCAAAATCCAGACTTCTCATCAACCTGTTGGAGCTCCGAGCAATCCGACTGGCATTGAAAGCCTTTCGACTCTCCTTCCAGGGAAGTCTGGTGCAGCTGTTCACAGACAACATCACCGCCATGTGGTACTGCAACAAGCTGGGCAGGGTGGGATCGTGGATCCTTTGTCAAGACCCTGCGTCTCTGGACATGGCTGGAACATATCCCTGGTGGTTCGACATTTGGCAGGTTCTCTGAATGCCAGAGTGGACAAACTCAGGTGAAGGTGCCTAGAGGATCACAAATGGCATTTCCATCCGGACATGGTGCAAGGTCTCTTTCAGCAATTGGGAGAACCTTGGTTAGATGTGTTTGCCTCCGCCGAGAACGTGTAATGTTCCAAGGCGGTCCTCGCTCAGAGACGCTTTTCATCTTGAATGGAGCTAAGGCCTCCTGAACTCCTTTCCACCCATACCACTTCTGTCCAGAGTTCTCAAGAAAATCATGAACAACTGGGTCCAAGTCATCCTTGTGGCTCCGGACTGGGCATGGAGAGTCTGGTTTCCCGAGCTTTTGAGCATGACCATTGGTCCTTCGTTCAGGCTACCTCATCAGGAGGATCTTCTGTCGCAGCAGCAGGGCAGGGGTCTACACCCGAACCTGTTAAACATATTCTGATAAAGTCTATATTGCATGAAGAGTTTTGCTAGCGAACAAAAATGGAGGAAACCAATGTGTAACCATTGCAAAAAATACTTGTATTCATGGTATATATTTTTCAGTCAACAAATCCAGACCCATTTGAAACCTTTCTTACAATAAGGCGTAATTTCATTTTACAATAATTTTGTACTTATTTATATGTCCGATTGCTCCATTTTTGCCTTGATAAAAATCTTTGCAAAATAATTTTCCATGATAGGTTTGAAGCAAACATTTTTTTCCTTCTTTCCCTATTGTGCAAGCTCAAAAATAATGCAAAGACGTAACTTCTTGCATGGAGACCTTCTGCCCAAAGTCTGTAATTTTATCTTGCCAGCCAGGTGTTCCTTTTCCAAGATGGTTTACACCTGTCATTGGGCTAAATTTGTGGCATGGTGTTCTGAAAGACACATTGATCCCCTTTCTGCCCCCTTTCTCAGGTGCTCCTTTTTCTTCTTTCCCTTGCCCAGCAGGGCTGTGCTCTGGGCACTGTTAAAGGATATCTATCAGCAATTTCTGTTTTTCTTCGGTTGCCTGACCAACCTTCTCTTTTCCAATCCCCTATTGTACATAGGTTTTTATAAAGGTTTGCAACATATGTTCTCTCCCACTCCCTTCGTTATGCCCCAGTGGGATCTCAATCTCGTCCCCACCTTCTTTATGTGCACTCCTTCAAGCCTCTGCTCAATTGTCCTTTCAGGCTCCATGCCATCAAGACGGCCATTCTTGTGGCAATCACATTTGCCCCTAGGATCAGTGAGCTTCAGGCCTTCTCATACAAGCCTCCTTATTGTAACATCTAACCAGACAAACTGGTGCTTTGTAGAAGAGCTTCCTTTGTTCCGAAAGTGGTCACTCCATTTCAAGTAGGCCAAACCATAACTCTTCATACTTTTTATGTCCCACCTTATCTCTCTAAGGAAGAGGAGCGGCTTCACCGTCTGGACCCAAAAAGAGTATTGTCATTCTACATTGACAGCATGAAAGAGTTCCGAGTGGATGACCAACTCTTCATGAGGTATGTTGGAGCGAAGAAAGGATGAGCCGTGCAGAAGCGGATCATCTCCTGATGGATCATGCACTGCATCGAAACCTTTTATGCACTGGCTAAGAAACAACTGCCAGAGGGTTTGCATGCTCATTTCACCAGAGCAAGGGCTGTTACCACTGCGTGAGCTCACGGAGTCCCAGTCCTGGATATCTGCCAGGCAGCAACATGGGCCTCATTGCACAAGTTCACCAACCATTACTATATGGACAGTCAGGTCCGTAGAGATGTGCACTTTGCCAATTCAGTCCTTCATGTCTTCCTTGTGTGAAATTGGTCCACAGACCCACCTCTGGGGAGGTATTGCTTGGATATCTATTATAAGCTAAGGAATCTGTGGATAGAAGTCTCTATCAGATTAACAAGTTACTTACCTTCAGTAACGCCTTACCTGGACTCTTTCTAGCCGCAGATTCCTAACCGACTCACCCATCCTCCCCGCTCTGCAAACGGATTTCTAGGGACAGGGTACTTCCCTTTCAGTGCCCTAGTTTTCCACACCAGTGTACATCGTGGCTCCGCGGTTCTGACGTGAAATGTCGTGAAAAGTAACTGACGTCAGCGCGCCGGGGTTTCGCCTATTTAGACATTACGAACGTCATTTCCGGTGCAGAATGGTGCCAGTGACGCCATGCGGAGTCAACCAACGCCACCTACCGGCGCGCAGGGGTACTGCTCACAAAAAACTTCCGGCTCCAGTCTGACTCCAGGGGAATATTCTAAGCTAAGGAGTCTGCGGCTAGATGGAGTCTCTACCAGATATGGCATTACCATTTGGGCATCCCTCAAATATTAGAATCCTCCAGAAAAGTTACCATGGTCCTTATTTTTCCTTTAGCGTTTTTAAAAGGCAGAATGAATGGTTCCAGTGTTAGCAGGAAAAAGCAGTTTTACGATTTTTTAAAATGAAAATGGTCTATTTTTCCATCATAAAACCAAAATATGGAGCTAATGTTTATACAGCAAGGTGATTAATAAGCAGTTTGGATGGGCACTGATTTGTTTATATAAACATGGTGGTGGGTTGACAAGTTCACGTGTATAAGGAACAAACACGAGCATATTTGAGAATTTCATCATTTTCAGAAATAAAAAAAATATGTAGACAACTTCGTTTTTTTAGAACAAACGTAATTGCTATGTGTGATGTATGAATAACCTTTTGGCCAAAATTAACTAAGGCTTTGCGTCATCTCAAAGTGATGAAAAGTGACACATTAGTATTTCCTTTCCAGCACCAACGGTACTTTGTGCTGGAAATGTGCTGTTTTCACAGCCCAAAAAGTACTTTTTGTTGCTCTACGTCAATGGGGCGCTATTTGGTTGGATCATTGCAAACATCCATATATTTTGATGTAAAGTCTGATCTACTATGGCAGCCAGACAGGAATTTGCTTTTCAAAAGTTCCTACTTGAAGCAGGAGTTAAAAAGAGAATTTGTTTAACTTAAAAAAAACAAAAAACTTTTCATGTGTGCGAACATCCAATGTTTGGAATGCTTCTTAAATGTGTCTACGCATAGGAATTTATACAGGAAGGGTATCCTTCCAAGACAAATCATATGCTATACAGTGCACACTCTTCTGCACCATGGTATAAAACTGTGTGTCACACGCGGGACTTTATTTAGGACACGAGTGGAGGGAAAGACTGAAGTAGCATGCCAGTCTGAGGAGCTGTGGCTCCTGCAATGCAGTACAGGAGATTTGGTGACTGTGCTGCAGTTAGTGAACATTTTTCAAACCTGCCCCATACTATTTTGGTTTAAAACCGACAACAATAAAGGATTAACCTCTGACACACAGATTCACACTTATGGTGGACTGTAAAAACAAAGAAGGTCAAATACAAACTGACTAACTCAGGAAAAAGGTCTGTCTAACAAGATCACAGAGGTTTAACTTATATTCAGAGCACGATTTGAGCTGACATGTTTTATCTAGCAAACGACCAGTCTTGTGCTTATCTTTCTCAGTTTGGGAGTGCAATCCTCAAATGTATTTCCCAAATCAATGTTAATAGAATTTCTTCTCTTTTTTATGAGCATGATCGAGGCTGCAAGGAAGGAGGTTGAGATGTCTCGACTGAATAGTACCTGCAGCACTTTCTGCTGTATTTACTTCTTGGCCCGGTTGTTTGGAAAACAAGCACCAAAAACAGTGTTTCATTTTCGGGACCAGGGAGGAAAAATGAAAGTGGACATCTCTGAGATTTTCATTCCTTTGAAATACTGGATTTAAAATGATGTTACCATTTGTAAGAAATTGGGCTACTGGTTGAGGGTGGGTGAAACCCTTCTGAAGCAGCAACCACAATTCTTGTCAGGGTGAAATCACAAGCAAACCCCAAATTATCCTGTGCTCAACCCTCTGCTAGCTTGGCACAGAGCAGTCAGGCTTAACTGAGAGGCAATGTGTAAAGAATTTATGCAGCACCTCAAACAGTAATAACGTGAAAAGTCAACACATGAACAATCCCACACTAATTTAGAAATATAAAACAAAATAGAATAAATAGTTTGACACTAAAATGACAAAAATCCAATCAGTAGAACCAGAGATATGCAATTTTAACAGCCCAAGCGCCACTCGCAGCTATTTTGTCATGTGAGACTGGGAGAAAGACACAAATTCAGGCTGATGGCAAAGGAGTGCAGGTCGAATACAGGGACCAGGTTAGCCCCGCTGAAAAAATTACTTCCCATTCCTGTGCCAAGAGTTCCCTTTAAGGTGCAAGGGGTCCAAAGAGCAGGGAGAGTGTTGTGGGCGTCCACTGAAGTAGTGCAAAGAGCCAGCCGGGGACAGTCATTGCTGTAGCGTGAAGATCCTGTCGATGTTGTGGATAGTCGGAACTGAAGCTTCACATTGGTGGTCACCACAACGGTCAATACTGTGGCGTGAAGACTAAGGGTGATGGAACCTCACTGTACTATTGTCTTTATATACTTACCCTGTCTGGACATATCTCGAGTGCTTTCCTCGTGCATCGCCTTGTTTAAATACTAGTCCATCATCTAGCCTGATGCTTCCAGGAGTCCCTTGCCACTGGCTGGGCTGGTTGTTGGTGAGTTCTTGGCAGTGAACAGCGCTAGACGAGGGCTCCTTTGACATGCATTAAACTACTGATTATCACCTGCCTGCACCTCTTAGTCAACATTTGGCAACGAGTTGTGGAAGTATCCGTTCAGGAGCTCGCAGTCCATTCCTGCCTCTGGTGTGTGCTGACTGCCGGCGTCCTTCTACTTGGCTCTGGATTCGAGCGGAGCCTGTGCTGCTGCTTTCCTGAATTTCTTTGGCCTATAAGAGGTCAATATCTGGCGGTGTGCAACATTGTTGCTGTTCTCCTGCTGTGAGCGATGGCATTTGGGCTCGCCTTGCAGCTCGAGTGTGGCGAGCTCACACCGCTCAAGCATTGAGAACTCGTGCTGTTCAGCCCACGAAGTGTCACACATCTACGGGTCATGCAGCAGTTTGAGCTGCCAGAGTGACTCACACAGCAGCTAGAGTGTTCAAGAGCTTGCCCTGCTTCTTCACATCATCGCTTGTGCGGTTTTGTCCAGACAGAGCTAATTGTGGTAATTGGCTCTAAGCAACGAGTTTTCCTATTTGCTCCAACACAAACACCTGGTTAGCTAAATCCACAGAGTCATTTTATTGGTTTCTGCTAAGGTGTTTTAGTATATTTAGGGTTTCTTTCAACGTGCTATTTGGTTGGAGTCAGTCCCGTGTTGGAAATCCTTCAGTTCTTCAACCACTCCATTTATTTTTGAGCCACACAGGAAATTATCTTTTCAGTGGATTTAAGGGATTTTGAGGTAACATTTTCCTATTTATACACCAGTTAATATACTGAGCATTGGATGTATCTCAGTTTTCCTTCAGCTCTTAAAGTTTCTTTATTAATATTTGTCACATCTCCATTGTCATGGCTTTCAATTAATGTTCAGATCAAATCTCTCAATTTCTACAGAATCCAGGAAACCTCCTATTCTTTAGAAGCAATGGTTTTGCATCTTTGAAAAATCTTTAGTGGCTATTGATGCCACCAAGTATGAACCAAACAGGAAGGCGGCTTTTCTATTAAGACACTTAGAATGTGAAGGGCAGCAAATATATGACAATCTACCACTTGTTAAGGTGCCTGGTGGTGAAGGAGAAGGTTGTAATGAATACATTAAGGCTGTGTCACGTTTGCAGAATACGTTTTCAGAACACCCAACTGTTCTCCTGTAGAGGTTTAATTTCTTTAAAAGGAAACAGTTGATGGATGAGAGTATTGAGATGTTTATTTCTGTTATTAGGTTATTGGCCTCAACCTGCAACTTTGGAGAGTATTTACACACTTATTTGAGAGATCAGTTTGTTTTTTCCTGCTTTTCAAAGAAAATTCAGGAGCATTTACTGAGTTGTATGGATCCTACTCAGACAGTAGTTATTGATGTGGCTAAGTCAATTGAATGATCATGATTTCCAGCAAGCTTATGGCAGTGGAACATTCACTGAGTTCACATGTTAATGTTTATTTGTGTTCTGAAGAGAGCTCTATCAATGCTATATTTACAAAAGATAGATTTGAGAAAATGTATTAAAAAAAGTCAAAGTTATTATTTTTGCTGTGGCTCAAAATCTCTCATGGGTAATAACACCAGTTGCCCAGCTCGGAGGAAACAATGGATCAACCGCAAAAAAAGGGGCCATTTTCAAAGTGTATATGTAGAGGGGGCAAACCGTCCATCAAACGTTAGCAATGTGGATATTGGTACAAATTATTGCACTTCTGATTTGGCAAAAGTTATTCTTAACATCCAGGCAAGCAATCATGACAACATTTCAAACCTGTTTGGTAGAATTAAAGGGCCCAGGTGTGAGGTCTCTGTTGGAGATTTCAAGATTAATATTAGGGTTGACTCAGGTGCTCCAATAACCATATTGTCTAATGACTGTTTCGATCAGCATTGGGGTGAACATTTTTCTCTCCATCAGCCTGATATTTCTCCCAAGGCTTTTGGAGAGCAGGATATTGATTTGTTGGGTTTCTTCAATGATTCTTTAACATGCCGGGGTAGAACAACCAATACAAAGATGTATGTTGCTATTAAAGGCAGGAATCTGGTTGTGAGCCAATACTTGGCTAAATTGGGCCTTATGCTAATTCCTGGAGTGAGACACCCCTAGTAGCAACTGATACCTTCATTGCTGATCTACTAACCAGGTTGGGTTCTGCTAATAAGTGTTTGTCCACTGCATTTCTGTTACTAGTTGAGACACGCTTCAAGTCTCCTCCAACTGATTATGGGGCCATCAATTTGTCCACAACTGATTTTATCAGGAAATTCCCAGAGGTATTTAAGAACGAGATTGGGTCTATTAAGAATTTCGAACATAAGATCAAACTTAAATCTAGTGCTGTCCCGATTGTACATACAGTGCAACCTGTTCCATTAAGTGTGAGGAAGTATCTTAAAAAAATATTTAAAAAGCGGACTTTTGAAAAGTTCATTGCAACCGCAGAATCTGCACAGTGGGTGAACCCTATTGTCATTGTACAGAAGAGATCTGTGGAAATTTGGCTTTGTGTGGACCTTCGCACTTTAAATAAGAACATTGTGGTTGATTGCCACCATCTCCCAAAGGTCCATGACCGATTAGCCCATATAGGGCAGGAAAAATGTTTTACTTTGATTGATTTGCACTCAGCTTATCACCGGATCCCTCTAGCAGAGGATCTCAAGATTTGACCACATTTGTCACGCTTTTTGGGGCATTTACATTTTTACGTATTCCTTTGGCTTACCATCAGCTGTCAGTGTATTTCAGAGATTTATGGATATCTTTTTAGGGGATGTAGCTGGTGTCCAGGCTTTCCAGGATGACATGCTTATTTTTACAGATACCATTGAGAAACACAACCTTAATTTAGAGAAAGTATTGCAAATGTTCAAAGATGTTGATGTCACACTCAGATCTGACAAGTGCAGGTTTCGAGTACAAGAGTACTTAAAACAGCATATTTCGAATGAAGGAATCGAGCCCAAATTTTCTTTGGTGCAAGCTATTCAGGATGGTATACCACCTAAAGATATACACTCACCTCGGTCCTTTTTGGGACTTAGTGAGTATTGCTCGAGGTTTATTGAGGAATATGCTTTTATTATACAGCCTCTACGTGCATTGCTTAAGAAAGGTACAACATTTACCTGGGATAGTGTTGCTGACGAGGCTTTTTACTGAATCGAAGGAATGATCACTGCTGCACCTTCTTTTGCTTCTTTTGACTCAGAGGGTAGATGTTTTATGACAGTAAATGCCAGTCAGGGTGGTTTGGGTGCTGTCCTTTCTCAATGGGTCAATGGTAAGGAGCACACAGTAGCATTTGCCTCCCATTGTCTAAAACAGTTGGAGACTAATTATTCCACCATTGAGCATAAAGCTCTTGCCTGCTGTTGGGCAGCTGACAATTTTGAGACCTTTTTGAGGGGGTCAAAATGTGAAATTTGCAGTGATCACAACCCCTAATTTACATGCTATATGGGAGTGGCACAAGTAAGGCTTCTTCTAGATTATTCAGACTGCTGGCATGTCTTCAAGAATTTTCAGTTACTGTTAAACACATTCCTCATGAGAAAAACAGGAGGGCAGACTATTTGTTAAGGGTGCCTTTGGAATTGGATGCTGCTGCAGATATAGAAGAAGATATTGAATGTGTGGTTACCTTTGATGATGACATGTTGAAGGACAAGGGAGCAGTATCTAAAGCGGACTGGCTTCAGGTGTTGGAATCATACGTTGTGTTAAAAAACGTTCTTTAGTTTGTCAAGAAGGGTTGGCCAGAAGAGAGAAATTTAAATTCTGAGCTCAAACTGTTTGCCAAGATCAATTATTAATGGTTTTCCCATGCATCAAGATTTGTACTTTCCCCCTACTGCTTTTCGAGCTTTATTGATTAAGTTGGCCCATGAGGGTCATTTGGGCATCAGTGGCATGTGTAAGAACTTGAAGCAGTATTATTGGTGACCTTCCGTGGATTCTCAAGTAGTCAACTCGATAAATGCATGTAGTACTTGTCTCCATTCAGATAAGCATTGGAAGACCTTTGAGTCACCTTTCCATGTTGTTCTATTACCTGAGAATCCTTGGGATAATTTGCCTTGAATTTCGCAGTGCCTTTCAATACATTGCCACTCAATTGCCGCTGGTTGGTGATCCCTTGGCAGTGAACAGCGCTGGACGTGGGCTCCTTTGAAATGCATTAAACTACTGATTAACACCTACCTGCCTCTGAGCCTCTTCTTCCACATTCGTGTTGGCGAACTGTTCAAGTTCAGAACCAACTGGACCTTTCAAGGTTGCAAAGAGCCGAAAAACTTCAATTCAGCATCTCTGAGCCCACATCAAGAGTCAAGGACCTGAGGAGCACCACTTGACGGTCGGGGATTGCTCAAGCTGGATCTGGGTGCTGGTTTAGGTGGTTGCAAGCCTGTTATGTCCCTCCCCCCAGACTAACCCTTGGAGTTACTCTGGGAGTCCTGAGTTCAGGTGCAGGGCCAAATCCCTCTGACTCAGACAAGAGGGCAGCAATCCAGCAAGGAAGCAGTCCAGCAAGGCAGTAGTCCAGTAGGGCAGCACTCCAGCAGAGTGGCAGTTCTTTCAGCAGCACAGAAGTCTTTCCTGGCAGAGTTTCCACAGATCCAGAAGTGTACTGAAGAGTTGGTGTCTGATGTCCAATATTTATACCTGGTGTCTCCTTTAAGTGAGAGAAGCTTCTAGAGGTTTCCCTTTGAAGTGCACAGGTTTCCTGCCTCCCCTTCCCTGGCTTCAGACTAACTACAGGGGTATGCAGCCCTTTGTGTGGAGGCAGGACAAAGCCTATTCAAGTGTAAGTAGAGTTGTGCCCAGCTCCGTCCTCCCATCATGCCAGTGACAGCCTATCCAGGCACACCTAAGCTCTCTTTTGTGTGTGGCTGTCTAGGGGGAATACACAATACCCAGTTGTCAGCTACACCCCGCCATGCAGGAAAATGCCAACTTTCTAAAAGTGGCATTTTCAAAATTGTAATTTAAAATCCGACTTTCCCATAAGTGAAGATTTTTCATTACAATTTCACAGACACTAAACATGAACTGGTCACCTGTTCCCATTTGGAAGATACAGCTTCTTAAATGTAACGAGTTAACTCTAATGTTATCCAACGGGAGAGGTTGGCCTTGCAATAGTGAAAATGAATTTAAGAGTTTTTCACTACCAGGTCATGTAAAGCTTAAAAGTGCATGTCCAACTTTTTAAATACACTACACTCAGGCCTCTGGGCTGTCCAGGGCCTACCCTAGGGGTGACTTATACATATTAAAAAGGAAGGTTTGGGCCTGGCAAAAGGTTTATTTTGCCAGATTGAAATGCCAGTTTAAACCTGCACACATAGGCTGCAATGGCAGACAGGAGACATTTTTAAAGGGCTACTTAGGTGGGTGGCACAATAAGTGCTGGAGGACCACTAGTAGCATTTAATTTACAGGCCCTGGGTACATGTAGTGCCACTTTACTAGGGGCTTATAAGTAAATTAAATATGGCACGATTGACCAGGTTTTTAGATTTCTTTGTATAGCCTGGAAATATATAAAATTTAGGAAGGGACATCTGTATATCGCCTTTGTGGACCTAAAAGCTGCATTTGATCTTGTCCCTAGAAATCACCTGTGGAAGTCCTTAAAGGATCAAGGGGTCCCGGGGGAAATTCTTTTACAAATAATAAGATTACACGAAGATAATTGGGCAAAGGTCAGATGGGGTCCACGAGGCGAATTAACTGAACCGATTAGGGTTAATAGGGGCGTAAGACAGGGGTGCGTTTTAGCTCCAACCTTATTTTCTTTATATGTTAACGACATCCCTGACTATCTCTTGGGATGTGACCATGATTCCCCCGGGCTAGGAGGGCCGCCTGTACCGGCACTCCTTTTCGCTGATGATACGATTTTAATTTCCCAAACACCGAAAGGTCTACAAAATCTAATAAACTCATTTGGGGAATACTGTAAAGCTAAGGGGTTGGAAATAAACCCCAGTAAAACAAAATATATGTCAATTAACCCACATAAAACTTTTAAGAAAAATTTAACTGCGGATAATCAGATAATCGAGTTGGTGCAAGATTTTAACTATTTGGGCATTACCTTGGATTCAAAATTGACCTGGAGGCCCCAGCTAGAAAAAAGTAGAACTATACTTCTCCAGAACACATTCCCATTAATAAGGAAAATAGAAGGCAGTATATCCAAAGCAATTTCACCCGTTCTTGAAGTGTACAAATATAAAGCACAATCGGCTTCATTGTACGGGGCAGAGCTGTGGGGTAACGTGGTCAATGGAACACTCAAGGTGGGTGAAAATAAGTTTCTTAGAAAAATATTAAGTTTGCCCACACGAACACCACTGACTCCTGTATTAATGGATTTAAATTTTAATCGTGTGGATGTCCAGGCTAACCTTAGACCATTGTTGTTTTGGGTTCGCTTATGGAGTACAGATGAGCTTAACCATTACAGGGAGGGTCTTGAAGAAATTCTTGGATTAAATGAAGGTGTGGGGTTGCTTTGGTTAAAGCACATCCATGATTGGTTTCTTAAATTGGGATTAAAGCACTACTGGGAAGAGCCGTCCGATTTGACATTTGCCTCAAAAAGCTCCTAAAGGAAACCTACTGGTCCTTTATACATGATTCTATGTCCCATTCTTCTAGGGTTGGGTCATTAACCACACGGTTCCTTGAAATGAAAATGGTCTGGAATTTTGAAGCTCTACTGGATGAAATACAGCCACAATTAGCCAAGTCCTTATACCTCAAATATCGTTATGGTATTCTACAAATAAAGTCAAATACAGTAAAATGGGCGCTGGGCAAAGACGAAGAGGACAGATGTGGTTTATGTAACTTAGGTGTAATGGAGAATGAGACACACCTGCTGTTCTTCTGTCCGGCCTACGCACGTTGTAGGAATAAATGGATAACACCTATTTGCCGTTTGCTTGGTACTAGATCCTGCCTTGAAGCAGAAAGATTATTACGTTCTGATACCAGGCAGACTGTGGTTTTTAGTGTTAGTCGATATTTGTTTGGTGTAAGCTTGATAAGGAAAAGGGAAGGTTTGAAACTTTAGGCTGAGAAAATTACTATGACCTTGGCACGTGCATTTTACTAGAAGTAAATGAAATATATATTTATCTATATATTCGTACAAAGCTTGTTTTATGAGAATATCTTATTTTAAAAAATGTATTTTATCGGTATTTATTTGTTCATATAGGTACTCTTTTTTAGCTTGTCCTGGAAGAGTTGTTCCTCAAATCCGTTTTTTTTTTTTTAACTATTTAATATTTATGTGATTCGTAATACCGTTAGAACATCGTTAGATTGGTTGGTTAAATCCAGGTTGACTTCACAATGAATTATTAGTACTGCATTGCACTTTATTTTTAACAAGATATATTGTGGAAATAATTGTATTGTTTTGTGAAATCTTTTATGGCTATTTTTAACCGAAATAAAGAATAAATGGAATTCGTTAAATTGGTGAAAGCATCTCGAAAGAAACAAGTGCCGAATGTCTTAAAAAAAGCAGTAAGGGACAAAAACTTCTCACCTTAAAACACCAACAATAAATTAAATATGGCAATTGGGGATAAGCCGATGTTGCCAAATGTTAAGGAGTGAGCAGATGCACTTTAGCACTGGTTAGTAGTAGTAAAGTGCACAGAAAAGACCAGCAAAAACGAAATTATAGAAAATGGAAGAGGAAGGCAAAAGGTTTGGGGGAAGACCACCCTAAGGCTGACAGGTCTAACAGCATTGCTAGAAATGCATACATAATCTCTTCTCTGCGCCCTTATTGCCACATTCATATCTACTCAACCAGAATATTCACATTTATTGAGTACTAGAATAGAGCGTCTTATGTCTTATGTCTTTGATGTGAAGGAGCTCTATTTTCTCTTGCCATTAGACATTTTGCTCTACTGGTTACCCTTTTCTGTGCCACTGTTCTTCCTAAACAACATCAATGTGCTTTGCAAGAAAGAGTAGAAAATGCAATTGCAGAGCTATTGGGGAGAGAAGGGGCCATTCAGCCTCAACCCTTGCCCTACCCGGCTTGCTTTGTTGTTCCTGAGCCCACCCCTTGCCTGGTTTCGATATGATTAAGATAGCTGCTTGCTTTTTACAAATGAAATGCAAACATCAAGTGGCTAAATAAAATAATTGTTTGCATTTCAGAAGTAAAATACATCACAATTCCAGTTGCCTGACATGATTGAAGGGGCCCAGGCAAGAGCATAACAGAAAGGGGCAGACTTATCAAAATCTTATACTGCTGTAGAGTCACACAAGGTGACACAAAGCAGTGCAAAGTCTTTATAGGGGATTTACTTTCCAGCACAAAACTTATTTTGCACTGGAAAGATGCCCTTTTTGTAGCTCAAATGGCACTATGCTGTGCTTTCCACTACATTGCATCAAAGGGTCATTCCACGGGCAGTACTTGGGTTTACCAACTCTACCATCTATGGTTCTTGATGCAATGCCTGATCTACAAAGATTTCAGGCATGACTTTATGCTAAAAAATAATGCCTTCTTGAGGGAAGCGTAAAACAGGAGAAATATTTGTATTTGTTTCTACATTTCACACATCCAATGTGTGAAATGTGAATAAAATTGTCTAACCCTATTAGTTTGTACTGGAAGGATAAACTCTCACTAGAAATCCTATAGTAGAAATCATGCACACACACACCTTTGCACCATGTTGCAAACGTTATTTATGGTACTAGGCAGCCAGTTTGTTCACCAGCGGGGGGCACCGGAGCACAGAGAGGGTAAGTAATGGTGGACCGGAGAGCTGCAGACTGCACGCAGTGAAAGCGAGAAGAAGGGGCAGATTTACTAATAATTCATGAAGCACAGCAACCAAAGTTGCACCTTTGCACAAAGTACAAAAGTGTGTGTGTGATGTCTAGTATAGGTAATGTACTGGAAGGATTACATTCCAAAATACTATGCTCTGACACTAAAACTTTTTCTTCATTAAATGCGTAATGCATAGTGCACAGTGCAATACTTGATAGCAAAAAAAATCTTGCTCTCCTGCTTTGCACCTGCCTCAAGGATGAGTAATATTTGGTGCAAAGCCATATCTAACATGGTTAGTAGATAGGGCTTTGCATCAAAAACCATGAGTGGTAAGGTGAGAACATCCAAATGCCATGCATTAGATGTTCCCTTAACGCAAAATAGCGCAAAGCGTTTCTAGGTGATTGCAGGTGGGGCCCACCAGCACTTATTTTTCGGGACCAGCACTTATTTTTCCTCAACAAAGTTTGATCCAGAGAAAGAAAGAGAAAAACACAACAGGAGGAAAAAAAGGAGGAAGAGAAAGATGGGAATACAATGACAAAAAGTGAAAGAAGGGATGGAAAAAACCTGAAAGAATGAGATGTAGAGGCAGAGACTGTCTGGTTATAAATTAAAGAGGCATGAGGTGGAATCAAGACTAGATAGCCTTGGTATTCCTGACCTTCGTTAGTGCCGGACACGGGCTTGTGAGCAAACGTTTTAGGTTCAGCACTTATATTTTTTTTAAATTAGGCATTGAGTGAATCCCTACTTCCAAACATTCAGTAACAGACATTCGTTAAAGCAGTGGTTGTCCACAAGTATAGGAGAGTGCGTCCCTTTTATTATCCAGGTGTGCTGCTTCCCGTAATGCATCATTCAATATTCAGATATGCCATAAGTACAACAGTTGTTCCAGAAGCGAATTGACAAGTAAGCTAACTGAGAGCATGGTCACATAATGAGGTAACTTTAACCACTAAACTTAGGTCAATTGTCCTTCTTCTCTTTCTGATAATAATCTTATTTTAGGCCCCTTCTGCCATCTGACTTTCAAGTGACAGCTTTTATAAGTACGTTAGGCCCTCTGCTCTCTTATTGAGACTCATCTTCTTTATCCCTACTACCTCTGAGAGCCCATCCTAGCACTGAAGGTTGTGGACCAAATGCCCCCCACCCGCCTTTTCGCTTCTCCAGCTGACTCACCATCCTCTCACAAATGTTCAAACTGGCGAGGGTTACAGAGACAATGGCTCCAAACTCCATGGCTCATGTATGCCTTTTGCCTCACCTGTAATGATTGTAGTGTAGCATTCAGTCATTGTTTGATTTCAAACGGTCTGCAATGATTTGCTACTGAATTTTATTTCAATCATATAGATGAGTGTTTTGTTGTTGTTGCCTTGATTTTACACTTGAGGAACGGGGCAGTTGACTAAACCTTTGTTGGCTTGCTTACTTTTCAAATGCTGACAGCCTCCTATATAGCGCCGCTTAGAATTCCAGTTCTCCTCTGATCTTGACCCAAGTGTAATATTCATTCAATAGAGAAAAACTGAAAATGGAATAGGTCTTTTTAGGGCAGTCTGGGGCATGCTACAAATTGGGCTATCTTGTTTCACAACCAGCACATCATGTTTCATTGTTTTCACATAGGCTGATAGACCTCCAATTAAAATAAAAGTTTACACACAGCCATACTGGATGACTGGAGTTTATTATTTCTAGCAGCTTTGAGCATTTGGAAATTATATCGTTTCTTACGTATGCTCCCTTCTTCGCAAATTCCCTATCACTTAAAATTCCATGACATTAGAAGTTTGATGAGGAAGTAGGTCAGTCTTTCGGCAGCGGGTACTGATGAAGGAAAATGCGGTAAAAAGACTGAGTGGCTAAAAGACACCTATGACTTTATCATAATGATATTGTTGGCCATGATGGGCTATTGCACACCAGTTTAGATTTGGTGATTTTCAAAGACATCTGAATTTAGAACAATTATAGACTTATGTTTCAATGATCATTTGCAAGAGGTCTTGTCAATTTGCTGGAACCCACAAACATTACCAATGGTACTGCCCAAGCTTGACATGCACTGCTCATTTCTTGTGTAGCTATGTTCAGGTCTGTAATCAACACATTTTAGCAGTATCTAGTCTGTTAGCAGGAGCTTTCTATGTTGACAGCCATGGGAAAAGTGTAATTAAGCAATTTTGTGAAAAAAGAGTACAAACTGTTCAAATGTAGATGCAGTGATACTAAGGATCCAAAATCGGAAATTTAGACAGAAGGTAAAATCTCTTCTCAGGTTAAATATCAGTTGAAGAATCAATTATTTTGTGTGTCCTCTAATGGTGAAAATGTTTAATCTAGCTCTGAAGTCCCTTATTATATTAGATGTTAGGAGGTCTAGTGCACATTTTCCCAGGCATGGGAAGAGACATAGAAAAACAGACACAGAATTGATAGCTATGACCAATAGCAAATATATGTGCTGAGTCTGAAAGCACAGAATAATACCCCTAGAGAATTGTCCATCGGGTCTTGAATTACATTAAGTATTGCCTTTAGCCCTCATTACACATGGCCTACTATAGCCATTTTGGGTGGGAGAGCTTCAGCCCAAAATGTCATCATGATTCCATGAACTAATATAAAATGTGACTTTACCGCATTGTTTTTTGTGAACAATTCTTCCATGGCAAAGCTGGAGGATTTTGGAAAAAGTCCTGGAATTTTGGGCTTAGATGCAGAAATGATCCATTCTTAATGCTGCAACCTGAAATTACTGATGCAGCCTTGTCTTAGTAATTGTCTTAGTAATGTAGGGTGTGGTATTTCTGCATGGGGCAACTCTGCAGAAGCCAGTCAGGTCATGATTAGGGATTTAGGGGCAGATTTACAAGCCCCTTGAGCTGCCAGTACGTCACTTTTTGTGACGCACTGGCAGCGCATTACACTGCCCCATATTTACAAGGACAGGAAAAACCACCTTGTGTGGCCTTTCCTGTCCTTGAAAATACGGCCCCTTTACAAGCAGCACTTTGCGTGAAAGGGGCGTTCCATGGGTGTTGCTGTGGGTGTTCCCACGCAACATTCATGGAACCACACACATTTCCAGATTTACGAGGATTCGTAAACCTGGAAATGCGTCAGTATGCTACGCCACCCTAGGGGTGACGTAGCGAGGCGCAACGAGGCGAAATGTTTTCATTTCGCCTTGTTTTTTTCCTCTTTCAATGAGTGCGGCATTCTACAGCACGAATTGAAAGAGGATAATGCCTGTAGTGATTGTTTTTGTGCAGGAAGGTGCCCCTTCCTGCACAAAAACAATCTCCCCATGACGCAGGCATCCTTGCACCATGGTGCAAGGGTGCCTGCGCTGGCACATGGCAGCTGTTTGTGCGCTAGCACAGGGGAGAGCACAGGAATGCGACATATCATTGTAAATATGTTGCATTCCTGTGCTCTGAAAGTGCCGCAGCGTGGCACAGCCAAAGGGCTTGCGGTGCCACGCTGCGGCAACTTCTTGTAAATCTGCCCCTTAGTTTTTAAGAAAATGGACTTTACACTGTTAGGTGGTATGTGCTTACCGTTATAGGAAGGCAATGTGTCCCCTCTATTGTGTAACAGGAAAATATGAGCCACATTTAGCACATTGGATAGATTTGAACTACTTTCAAAAAATGAACAGGTAAAAGGGAATGGTAGGATAGCTCAAGGCTGCATCAGCTAGCATAATCAAAAATATTTCCCTGTGAGGCCTGAGGAAGAAAGCGGCATTCTTATTCATTCTTGCCTCCATGTCAGCACACAACAGGGGCCTTCAGGTAACTACATTTAAAACAATTTGCATCAAATGGCCAGCCTCTGGATTTACAGTTGACCTACTTGTTTATTTATTGTAGAGAAAAAGTGGTCATCAACGAGTCATCTGCACAGTAAGCTGCAAACTGGATCTGAGGCGGGGATCTATGACAGCGGGCTGCTGAAAAATGGGGGCCCTGTGCAGTCATCAACAAAGGCGGGCATGCTCTAAGTGGGCAAAGTCCTAAGTCCGTGCCCAGGAGGGACTCAATGTCCATTGGATTTTGCTCAGTGTTGGTCTCAATGAAGCCCTCTATGTTCGGAGTTAGAAACTTTTCTGGAAGTCAGATCTCCTTCAGTGGGGCAAACTGGCTAGTCAAAACTGACTGGTGATTTGACGTTGATGGTTGTGGCTGTGACAGCTTCCCCAATCTCCGTCGGTTCTCCAGGCAGAAAGTTGGTAAAAAGTTTTTAACTCCCATTTCTTGCAGTTTGGGGACAGGAAGATTCCACTATAAAACCAACCAAGATCCTAAGACCTGGGGGCACCACTTGGGGGTTAAGTTTCAGTCCAAAAGAGGCCAGCAGTAGCAGGGTGCAGGGCAGGTCCAGTTGGAACTGGTAAGCTGGACAGTTGCAGAAGAGAGGCCTCTGGAAGCTTGTGTCCCTGTAGCACAAACAGGAGGTCTGATAACTGACTCTTGTAGTCACTTCTTGAGTCCTAGGTTTAAGGCAAGCAGGTCCAGTTATACTTCAGGGTCTTCAGACAGCAGAACAGTCCTTCTTATGATTCCTCACAAATGCAGGAGTTTTCTGAGGAGAGGTCTGTATTGTCCACATATATGCCCAGTGCCGGACTGTGGGTAGAATGCAATCCTTTGTCTACCCCTTAAACCAGTTCTGGTCACTTCCTTCCTTTCCACTGGATTTGGAGACAGCCTGACTAGAAAGACAAAAAGGAGTCTGTCCTAGGCGTGAGTACATTTGTCAGGAACAGGGTAGGCATCTTTTGCAGCTAAAGAAGATGCTGGGCACAGCTCCTAGGCCCTCCTGCCAAGGGAGGAGGCCTCACTCCCCACAACCAGAGCTGTTTGTCCACTGTCTGGGAGCAATACACATCTCACCACAGGGGAGTTATCTAGGATAAGGTGACAGGTGGACAATGGCAGGAATGCCTGTTGTTTTTAGGCAGAAAAATGACAACTTTCTAAAAATGTAATTTCCAAAATAGTACTATAAAATCCAACTAGACCATCAGGTTTGATTTTAAATTGCTGTTAAAATCAGTCAGTAAAACATTTTTCTAGTTCCTCCCAAACTTAATTTAGCACTTATTAAATGTAATACCAAGCTCACTGCCCTATGGGATTTTAAGGCCTATGTTAGGGGTGACGTGCAAGTATTAAAAAGGAAGGTTTAGGTCTGGCAGAAGGTTAATCTTGTCTGGTCAAAATAGCAGTTTAAAACTGTACATCCAGGCTGCAGTGGCAGGCCTGGAAACATGCTTTACAGGGCTACTGCAGTCAGTGACACAATGAGTGCTGCATCCCACTAGTAGCATTTAATATACTGGTCCTGGGTACGAGTAGTACTATGTACTAGGTACTTATAATTCAAGAAATTTGTGAGTCATGTGTATACCAATTTTACTACATTCAAAAAGAAGGAACGCATGCACTTTACCAATGGTTAGTGGGAGTAAAGAACACAAGAGTTCTATAGCTAGCAAAAATAGTCAAGGTAAAAATCTTGGGTGGTAACATACAAAGGATGGTCATCTTCAACAGACCACTATTGATTTTATATCTAGCATGAAAAGAAAAAAATATAAATTCAGAAATCATATAACTGAAGAGGTAAATATTGTTGTTGAATATTAGAACAATTACACTAGGGGCAGTTGCCTAAACATTTTTAGGTATTTCAGAAAAGCTTTATGGGATAATATGTAGTATTGGCTGGGTCAAGTTACAGATGCTGTGTTTGTGCCGCATCAATGACTCTGCCAAATCTTTACTCTGTGCCAGATGTCTCAATCTGGAACAGTGTAAAAAGGCAATTCACAATCATGCTTTAGGTGAATACTAAGAAAGGGTTTCAAATACTCGGAAATAGGCCTGGAAGGGACAGCAATATTCACGCTCTGTATGCAGATTCGTAATGTGCATTTATTATGACCACTGTCCCCATATAGGAAAAGGGTCTGAAACCTGAAAATTAGTGACCGATATGGTAGGAATATCAGAGCACTGCATCTGGCCATTGGACCACTCCTGCTGATATTCTCAGCTGTCACTCAAGCAGTAGAAATTATTCATCACAAACAGCTTCCATTTTAAACATTTATCTGACTGACTAGCGCAGCTGATACATGCTTTGTGATGCCATTGGTAGTCGCACAACATAGACAGATTTAACTGTACATCAAAAGAAGGGTGGAATATATCTTTACCTTCCCATATTTACTTGCAATTTACAAGTTTCAGATCCTAGGATATTCACTGGAGGGAAGAGCTAGGTATGAACTATCACAAAGATAATATGCCAGTGCAATGTTAGCTATATAAAATTCAGTGATAAATCCTTAGCTTAGCCATGGAAGATATGGCAAAACTGAATGTATAAATCATGTAAGCAGCACCAAAACTACATTAATATCATTAAACCAATCAGTAAATTTCCCCAGCCAAATTATTGAAAAGAAGAAAATTTAAATAACAAATGATGACCAAACAAGTAAAAATCAGATCAGAGGAACTGGAGACATGAATTTTGAAAGTATAAATGTCACAAAACACCAAGAAACTGCAATGTAGGACAGTGGGTGTGGTGATCAAATCCCAGGCACCTCTTTAACCTGACTGTAATACAGCATGTGCAAAAAGAACAGATGATGGATGGAATGCTGAACAAATCAAACATTCACCTCCAGTCACAGATCTGGGTTAAATCCATTCTTTTTTTGCTCGCAATGCCATTCCAGTTTGGACCCAGCCATATACAAATCAGTCTTGACCCTGCTCCCCATGGGAACAGTCCAGCCCGAACTGCCAAGCCAGGTCCTCCCTGGACCAGAAAAAAGCATCCTGGGACCTGTTTCTGGGTATCATCTCTCATCAGTCAGGCTAGCTTGAATCCAGTGGCATAGCAAGCATGGGACACACGTCTGGGTATACCCTTCCCACTTAGTGCGACAAATGCAAAATGAACAGATGATAGACGGAATGCTGAACAAATCAAACATTCACCCCCATGTACTTTGCAGAAGGTCTTTCATGCCTAAACAGAATTGGGAGAGTTAATTACTACCACTAGTGTTATAGGACTTTGGTATACCAAGTTTAATTAATGTGTAGACTTCTGCCAGAGCTGACCTGCTTTCATTAAAATCTTCTCTCAGTCATTCTTATCAAAAACTCAATCTTACCAGTGAATTGATTTTGAGATAAGTATTACAACAGTGCACAGATTATTTTCCTAGCTCTTCCCCAAGCAAGCCTATGGAACTTTGTACTTTTATTACTAAACAGGCCTTTTCAATAGGAAATGGCTTCTGCAGATTATGGAATTACTTAGTGCTTTCAATCTTGTCAAATGGTATTTCCATATTTAGCATCTGTCCCTTTGTGCACTATGTATCCATGCCGGGTGGGCTTTTGAGGCACTACTAATGGGTAACACATTTATTGTAAATGGTAATCTTTTCCTTCTGTCAACAATAGTTTACTTTGATATGTGCCATTGCAGCTTTTGATTATAGTTCTACATGCCTATATTGACAGGCCTGATACAATGCTTTTAAAGTAACCAATGTGAATGGTGTAAGGGCACACACAGTCCATCTGTGACATCTGACCTTTTTGTCACAGGTAGCTTGTGTGCTATATTAGAGTAACCTTGCCAAAGAGCCAAGGATGTCAACCAGAATTGGCATACTGTATTTTAAAGGGCAGACCACATGCACAGGGAGGTATCGAACAGCTTCCCAGTGTTAGCAGTGAAATAAAAACAGTACATCCAGTCAAAAAATAGAATGACCACGCAAAGATGCACTTTCCTACAGCAAAGAAATACCATGTTTATGCCGAAAGGTCACATTACGCCAGATTCAGAAAGCCATGATTTTTGTGGCGGCTCTACAAAGTTTTTTGTTTTTTGAAAAGAATACCCTCCCAAAATATGGAATAAATAATGACTCTGATACCCTGTGAGTTACTCCCAAGGAGTGAGGGTTGCTTATATTTTTTTTTTCAATTTGGGCTGATTAAACTTCTCTTGGAGGCCCCAAACATGAAAATGTACTACGGAAAGTCATCCCAAAATACGGAGGACAGTCTTAGGTGTTTAGTCCAATGGCCTGATGTCTGTGGAGCCAGTACGGGCACCACTCATGGAAACATAATGGTTCATCCGACTTACCTATGATTTGATGGACAGGGTACTGCACCAAGTTTGTGGTGGAGTACCCTGTCTATCAAACTCTATTTAAGGTTGTTAATTGTGTGGGGTGGGAACATACACATATATATATTATCTACTGGCGGTCGCCAGTAGATAGTTATAGTTAGGACCTATTTTCCATAGGAAATTCACAACATTCTATTTGAAATAACTTTGGCGCCGGTTGACGAATCTTTGCGAAATTTTCAAAACTTGTGGCCCGCTCCGGTCCGCTCCTATCCTGAAAGTCTCAGGGTGATTCGTCAAGTGGGGGCCGAGAAAAAAGGGGGGTCCCAAAACGTGTTTTCCCCATGCAATTTTCCATAGGAACCTTTCATCGCAGCTACAGCCCGAACTGCTGAACAGAATTACACCAAATTTGGCAAAAAGGTAGCCCTTGGTTCAGAGTCGTGCCTTTTGCTTAAATGGTGTAAATCCGTTCAGTAGTTCCTGAGAAATTTGAAAAAGAAAACACATATATATCTGGGCGGAGCCTAACCCCACATGTCATCGTGAGATCTGATTGGCTGTCAGCACTTCATCCTGGAATTGCTGGCAGCCATCTTGGGACCAATATAAATGATAGTACCCCATTGAAATGCATTGTAGTGAATCGAAGATTTTGAGGGTTACCAAAAGGAGAACTATAAAGGGTGATAACAGACTTTAGTTACATTAGAAATCATTTGTTGATGGTACCATACTAATTTTAGGAATTGTGGTGTGTTCTAAGGTGATTTTACCCTGTGAAAAATCCTTCTGCTGGGATATCATGAATCATGTTTGAGAGAAAACTATTTTCTCATACTTTTCCCATTGAGGTTTGGAAGGTGAGCTAGAAGCTAAAATGAGAGCATATTTTCTGTAAATTCACATTATCTTTCTCAGTCATGTGAGAATGAAGTCTGACATTCTCAGTAAAACATGTACATCCAACAAGGGCAGAGACTGTCAGTTGATTCCTTTGTGTTCTACTGCAGCTTCCCAGAGTGTTCTAAAGAACAACTAGAGCGCTAACAGCCTTACTTATGACAAAAGTATGGCACACCTGAAGCCATCTTGATTGGAATAAACTGGTAACACTTAAAACATTTAATTTAAAAAGGAACAAAATGATGGGGTTCATTTTGTCATAGAAATTATGGTTAGTGCTGTAGAAAGAAAAATTAGGACATGTTTCAAGAGTGATCTCAAATATCTTCCTGTTATATTTCAACAGGAGCAGCCTGTCAGTTGATGCCTTTGTGTTCTACTGCAGCTTCCCAGTGTGTTCTAAAGAACAACTAGAGTGCTAACAGCCTTACTTATGACAAAAGTATGGCACACATGAAGCCATCTTGATTGGAATAAACTGGTAACACTTAAAACATTTAATTTAAAAAGGAACAAAATGATGGGGTTCATTTTGTCATAGAAATGATGGTTAGTGCTGTAGAAAGAAAAATTAGGACATGTTTCAAGTGTGATCTCAAATATCTTCCTGTTATATTTCAACAGGAGCAGCCTGTCAGTTGATGCCTTTGTGTTCTACTGCAGCTTCCCAGAGTGTTCTAAAGAACAACTAGAGCGCTAACAGTCTTACTTATGACAAAATTATGGCACACCTGAAGCCATCTTGATTGGAATAAACTGGTAACTCTTAAAACATTTAATTTAAAAAGGAACAAAATGAGGGGGTTCATTTTGTCATAGAAATTATGGTTAGTGCTGTAGAAAGAAAAATTAGGACATGTTTTAAGTGAGATCTCAAATATCTTCCTGTTATATTTCAACAGGAGCAGCCTGTCAGTTGATGCCTTTGTGTTCTACTGCAGCTTCCCAGAGTGTTCTAAAGAACAACTAGAGCGCTAACAGTCTTACTTATGACAAAAGTATGGCACACCTGAAGCCATCTTGATTGGAATAAACTGGTAACACTTAAAACATTTAATTTAAAAAGGAATAAAATGAGGGGGTTCATTTTGCCATAGAAATTATGGTTAGTGCTGCAGAAAGAAAATTTAGGGCATGTTTTAAGTGAGATCTCAAATCCTCTTCTATTTCATTAGAAAATTCTGACATGCAGAGTGAAACAATCACTTTCAATACCAGCAGTAGACTTCCAGTTAACTCCCTGGTGAGCAATAGCTTTACTACAGTGATCTAATGAACAACTAGAGTGCTAACATTCTGAATTTATGGCAAATGTGTGACACATCTGAATGCCTTCTTGATGGAATCAAAGTAAAAACTGAAAGCATTTCCTACTGAGGAGACTGCAGTAAATGACGAAATTAGGAAACTTCATAACAAATAAGTCTCCCAAGATGGCCACCAAAGAAAAAAGAGCCCAAATGTAGCACAAATATCACCCAGATGTAGCCCACATATAGCCCAATGACAGAAGTGTGCAAAACACTTTTTATTTTTAGTTTTTCTGCAGTTTTATATAGTGCAAACTGGTCAGGTATTGGAGCGTTACATCTTACTTGGACCCCTTATTGCGTATTTTGCACGAAGTACATGAGATTGATCTTGCGAAACATTGAACTTTACGATTCTGTTAACCTGAAGTTGCTCTGAACCGGGCTTTGTAACACCCGTTTTTACCTACTGGTTTTAATTAATTCTCACTGTATTGTATTAGGAAAGAGGATTTACTGTTTTTATGTACACTTTTATAATCTATGTTTCTAAATCAGATCAAATAAAGTTTAATGAATTCTATGGCAGGACGGAGGCGAGGATTATGCATATCTTTCCTCACTTTATTTGCATAGCAGTTCAAAGAAAACGTAACACAACAATCATTAAACAAAAGACTACACAACCCATGAACCATTAGGGAGTAGTCTCCAAGGCAACTATAGTCCAATCATATCACAGTCCATCGTATATAATATCGTGACGTCCCTTCCGCTTCCTCTTTCTTCACTGCTCGTCAGTTAAGTGCATTCCTTACATTCTTGGCTTAATCTGACGTTGTTGCTGTTTGTATAGCGGTTTCTTGTGCACGTTATTAGCATTATTGCCTTGGTATTGTTTCATATTCCCTGCACAGCAGGCTCTTGCCCAAGCGCGTTCTCCCCCTCGCAGTTTCTCCCGCTGTGTGCTCTGCGCGCGGTGAGATCCTGTCAGGCGCGTCTGGTCCGAGTGAGGCAGCTCCGTCGAGCGCTCCCGCTGGTCTTTACGCGCGTTTGGGAATCCGGTCACTCCTTTAGTGTCCGCTTGATTCCCGACCAACCCTCGCCTAATTTTGACACCGCTACGGGGTGATTTCCCCACACGGCCACGTTAGTGACCAGCGCCACCTGGTGGTGGTAATTGGTATTGCGCCTCAGTCTATTCTTATAACAGCTTTGGGGAAAGCCCAGCTGTTGGAGCACCGGTGAGGGGCTGTCTTAAGGATTTTAAGGGCATTTGTTCTGTGCTCACACCCTCTGCTATCATGTCTTCTCCAGAAGACCATTTTTACTCCTCCTACCAGGAAGTGGAGGAGGAATGGCCCCCAACTTCTCCCTCCAGCAGTGGACCAAGCCCTCTCTCTGGCTATTTCTAGGGCGCTGGCTCCTCTTAGGGATCAGGTTGATAAGCTGGCGAAAAGCATCCCTGGGGTGTTCAGTGACCCAGATCTGGTGGTGGCGGGTCCAAGTAGCTCCCAGATGGGGAATAAAAGGGCCGTTAAGCATAATGCAGGGCACTTGGAAGGATTTGATAAACTTACGGAGACCTTCCTCAAGAGTGCGCGAACGCTAAAACATGCACCCTGCCGGGAGGAGGAGGAGCCCGGAGAAAATTGCGACACTGTCACCACTATTGTAGACCCCGATGGCGGATTTCCCTTAGAGGGAGAGGGTGTATCGGAGGACGATTTCTCCTCCGATGAGGATAAGGACTCGGGGCGTCCCTAGCGTCCAGAGTCCCACTCCTCTCAGTCCCCGGTTGGGGACGGGGTCCACTCGGACATGTTCGAGCCTACCCAAATTTACCATCCTAGGTCGGCAGAGTGGACACCTGATGCCAAAGTGGCAGAGTATGTGGTGTGGAAAATCCATCAACCCCTTGAAAGGGAGGTCAGGAATAGGATGAGGGAGAATGCCCCAGGCCCTCACTGAAGGGGAAGGTGGCACACACGCCTGAAATTGATGAGAAACTATGTACCTTTTTCTCCAAGTATATGAGGGATCCCAAGAAAGGAATTGATAGGTCTTGGACGTGGTAGGGCCCGTGACCCAAATTATTCAATTGACGGAGCGCTCCAAAGAGTCAGGATCCCCTTTGTCCACGGATATTGTGGCTGGTTGGGCGCACTACCCTAAACCCTAAAACACTACCCCCTCCACTACCCAAACACCACTGCACTACCCTAAACCCTAAAACACTACCCCCAGCACGACACCCTACACTACCCAAACATAACTGCACTACCCTAAACCCTAAAACACTACCACCAGCACGACTCCCTACACTACCCAAACACCACTGCACTACCCTAAACCCTAAAACACTACCCCCAGCACGACTCCCTACACTACCCAAACACCACTGCACTACACTAAACCCTAAATATACCCCCAGCATGACCTTCCACACTACACAAACACCACTGCACTACCCTAAACCCTAAAACACTACCCCCAGCATGACCCCCTACACTACCCAAACACCACTGCACTACCCTAAACCCTAAAACACTAACCCCAGCATGACCCCCTACACTACTGAAACACCACTGCACTACCCTATACCCTAAAACGCGACCCCCTACACTACACAAACACGACTGCACTACCCTAAACCCTAAAACACTACCCACAGCATGACCCCCTTCATTACACAAACACCACTGCACTGCCCTAAACCCTAAAACACTACCCCAGCACTACCCCCTACACTACCCAAATACCACTGCACTAACATAAACCCTAAAACACTACCCCCAGCACAACTCCCTACACTACACAAACACCACTGCACTACCCTAAACCCTAAAACACTACCCCCAGCACGACTCCCTACACTACCCAAACACCACTGCACTACCCTAAACCCTAAATCTACCCCCAGCATGACCCCCTACACTACCCAAACACCACTGCACTACCCTAAACCATAAAACACTACCCCCAGCATGACCCCCTACACTACACAAATACCACTGCACGACCCTAAACCCTAAAACACTACCACCAGCATGACCCCCTACACTACTCAAACACCACTGCACTACCCTAAACCCTAAAACACTACCCCAGCACGACCCCCTACACTACCCATACACCACTGCACTACCCTAAACCCTAAAACACTACCCCCAGCACGACCCCCTACACTACTGCACTACCCTAAACCCTAAAACACTACCCCCAGCACGACCCCCTACACTACCCAAACACCACTGCACTACCCTAAACCCTAAAACACTACCCCCAGCACGACCCCCTACACCACCCAAACACCACTGCACTACCCTAAACCCTAGAAAAGAAACCCCACCCCATGCCCAATCCCCCTCACCTCTCACTCCTCATGGTTCCTCTCTCCTCATGGTTCCTGCTTCACGTCATCTCTGAGGGCGGTGCACGTCGTTGTGAGGAAACGGAACAGCCTCTGTTTCCTTACAACGACATGGATCGTCTACATGTTTTTAGAACGCATGGTCATTTACCATACATACCTTTACAACAAAATTTGTTGTAAAGGCATGCGTGGTAAATGACCATGCGTTCTAAAAAATGCGTAGTAATGACTTCGTGATGTACAACGCATGCGTGGTAATGCATGCGTTGTAATGGTATCGCAAAGTAAAAAAGTCGTTGTAACGGCTGTTTACCGATTGAAGCTGGCCCCTGTTCTTCAGTGAGACGTTTATTTGATTAATTAGGAGGAAGGAATGTGGTTTTGTTTACCGAAAAGTGCATTCCCGGCTGTTGTATTGTGAAAGTGTCCGCGTGGCCTGGTTTCACTTCCGGTGAGAGAGTGGAAGAGTCTGTTTGGATCTAAAGGAGTTCTGTTGTTGGACGGGGCAGGCGCGACATGTCATCAGAAAACATAGCTAATGGAAAGCGTCCTCCCTGAAGTGTGGAGCAGTGCCATGAGAGGTCAACGAGTGTGCTTCGCACCGCAGTATGACTGTACCGCGTGACCCATGTGCCGCCTCCAGGGTACGGGAGGCAGAAGCGGCATCGCAGGTCCTCTTGAAGACCGTTGTAGCACTAATTCTACATTTTGGTACTAGGGCATTTTAACTTTGTTGTTCCTGCCAGATACAAAGAGAAGATCCTGTGTTATTCAGTTCCCTTGTTACCTTTTTTGTGGGTTGTGGTGCTTGTCACTTCGCTGCCCCGCCGGTGCACACGACTGGGCACCCCACCTCGTGTGCCATCTGCAGGGCCTCTGCCCTCGGATCACTGGTTTCGGTTTCTGGAGTGGCAACATAAACAGTTGCTCCCAAAGGACTAGCCTGAACACTTAGGTGAATATCCCCTGCACCAGCATTCCACAGAAATTCTTTCCTAGCTCTCCCACGTCAACGAGCACGGCTCCGCTCGCGACACCGTATGACGTCATCGGAGCCATAAGAGGACCTCGTCGGCGTGCTGACGTCAGTTCCACGCATTTTTTCCGTGCCACCGAGGCAAACAGGGGACCGAGACATTTTCACATGTATACATAGTATAATAAATATATATATATTCACTGAAAAAACCATAGGTTTCAGGCACGTTATAGTTAGAAATTAGCATTTAAAAAACCTTAGAAATTCACAGAAAAAAACATAGGTTTCAGGGGCGTTATAGTTAGTTGGACATTTCACTCGTACAAAACCATAGAAATCCCCCATTATAGTTAGTTCAGCTAACTATAACTCGCGCGCCCGCAATGCACTGCTGATGACGTCACATATTACATCACTCATGACATGGTCAGTGACATCACTCATGACATCACTGATGACATCTCAAATGACATCACTGATGACATCACTGATGACATCATCCAGTGAATGTGTGTTTTTCTGAAAATTAAATATGTTTTATATATGTATATCTCAAGGTCGATGGAAGAATAAATGGGTATATAAGTGTCTAAATGGATGATTTTTTTGTAAAATTGATTGAATAACTGACTAAGTGTATCTTAGTGAATACATGGGTTAGTGAGTAATGTTTAAATATGAAAATATCTGTATCAGTCTCTCACTTTGTGTATAAGTGGCTGCATGGGTTGGTGAGTAGCTACATGAGTGTCTATATGGGTTATTAGTTGGTTTTTGAGTATCAGTATGAGTGTCTGAGTGTCTGTATGGTTCGGTGGGGGTATTACTTAGTGCATAGATGCATGAATGAGTGACTCACTGTTTGTATGTGTTGAAGACAGCATGTGTGCAGGACTGTATAGGTGGATGAGTATGTGTATGGGTGTGTTAGTGAGTGAATGACTGTCTCAATAGTGTTTTATGAGTAACTACATATGTTTTAAACTAGTATATGTGAGTATTGGTGTATATAAGTGAGTATATGTGAGAGTGAGAGATTGGAAGAGTTCCTGTACAAATAAGTAGGTGTTTCTATAAGTGATTGTTTAAGAGAGTAAGTATGTGTAAGTGTCTGTAGAAGTAAGTGTGATAGTGTGTGTATAACTGTATATGCAAGTAAATGGATGTTTGATACTTTGTTTGCATGTGTGACTATGTGTGTGAGTAACTCTATGGATGAGTGGCGGTGTGTATTTTTGACTGTGTGTATCAAAGGTTATATTAGGGTGAGAGGAGGTCTGCCACTCTATCACAAGGATGATGTAATCAGTGATGTCATCAGTGATGTCATTTGAGATGTCATCAGTGATGTCATGAGTGATGTCACTGACCATGTCATGAGTGATGTAATATGTGACGTCATCAGCAGTGCATTGTGGGCGCGTGAGTTATAGTTAGCTGAACTAACTATAACGGGGGAATTTCTATGGTTTTGTACGAGTAAAATGTCCAACTAACTATAACGCCCCTGAAACCTATGGTTTTTTCAGTGAATTTCTAAGGTTTTTCAAATGCTAATTTCTAACTATAACGTGCCTGAAACCTATGGTTTTTTCAGTATATATATATATATATATATATTTATATATATTTATATATTTTAATATGCACACGTGTATTTTTTGGGGAATTCTCAAAAGGATTTTCATGAATATGCCTGGAAGCCTGGCGCAATTTTACGTTTCCAAACATGCCTCTGGAAATTATATAAGAAATGCGCAGAGACATAAATCTTGCCCCATGCCAGGAATCAAATTTCCTTTAAAACTTATAATCTTAACTTTGTGACATCATGAGAACCTAACTTTAGAATTTGGATTTTGGAACTGGCACTTTCTGTTTGGCTGAGGCGATGCCCTGGCCAGGCAGAACCTACCACTCCCATTAGGGGTGGGTGATTACGCTGGCTGTATAACCTACGCTCACCCTTGGGTAGCTTGGCACCGAGCAGTCAGGCTTATCACAGAGGCAATGTGTAAAACACACAATAAATACACTGAGCATCACAAAAGAGACTTAATAAAGTTTATATTCAACACACACATCAATTAACACAACATGAACATCATGTATTTCTGGGCATAAATCACACTGGATCAATGGATAGCACACTGCATACCCCGTGGCCTAAGCCTCCCTCCACCCTCCAACTCACCCCAACTGCCCTACTCCCATGGGATGGAGATTACCAGCTGATCATGGCCGAAGTCGCACTTAGTCAGGGTCCCAGGGAAGAAGGTGGGGGTAGGTAGCAGGACTATTTAGGAAGCAGTCGTCAAATAGGGGTTTGGCCACCACTTGGGAAGTTCACCCACAGGATGCCAAGCAGAAACGGGCTGAGGGTGATAGTTAGTCACTCAAAAGAGGTCCACAATGTGCTTTCCTGCACCAGACCAGTTCTGCGAAGCACAGGGGGGGTCACGCAGTCTCTTGACTTGCTACAGATCGCTTTTGGAAGAGTTCCTTCAGCCCAGTCAATCACTCTCAGTACCCAAGCCCGTTACGGGCAATACTACCTGGCAACACCATGTCAGAGGGCAGGGTCAGGAGAGGACAGTTGGTCTGCCGCACTGAGGGCCCAAAAGAAACAATCAATGAATGGGGAATGAAGCAGGTGAGCCTCTCGGAAGAAAGAGGCACCCTGTCAGTCGCACCCAGGCAATCCAGGCACGACGTCTGGTGCTCAGTGATCCAAGTCGCACCAGACAATTCTGGTCACACACACAAAGAGTTGCAAATTCCAGACCTCTGTGTAAATGAGGCACACCTCTGATGAGCGCTGATATGGGACGCACCAGACAATCCCAGTCACACACAACAAAGAGTTGCAAAATCCATATCTCCCTGGAAATGAGGCATTACGCCTGGTGCGCGTTGATGCTGGTTGCACCAGACAATTCCAGTCAGATACAATGAAGAGTTGCAAAGTCTGTACCTCCCTGTAAATGAGGCAGGACGCCTTTTGCGCATTGATACTGGTCGCACCAGGCAATTCTGGTCACACACACAGACATAAGTTCGATGCCACACGAGGTGTAATGAGGCACTACTACAGTTACACCCGCACCTCCGAGGGTCGCAATCTGTGAATCGGACACCGCACTGAATTAGCATGCAGTTGCTGTGTCGCACAAGAGAGATGTGGCACGCTCGATGGAGCGGGCCACACTGGATCCTGCAACTGGGGGATCCGCTCACCACCAACATGATGCTTATGCATGTTGGGGTCCCCATGATGTAGGGGCCACATGTCTTAGATACGGGCCAGACATCTGGGGCACCACACAAGGCAATCCGGTCTCCAGGCACAATTCTTAGTTCCATGCTCACACCTTGCTACTAGTTAGGATCCAGCAGATGATGTGGGCACTTAAGAGGGCACTGCTCTCCAGGTGTCACAAGTAGAAGGTGTAGGTCCCTCACAGGAGGTCTTTGATGTCCCTGAGACCGCCACAAGAGAACAGGGGCAAGCCAACAAGCCCTTAGAGAGCACACTTCAGGGTGCCACACAGCAGCAGGTAGTCAGTCCAGGCCAGCCACTATTCAGGAAGGGCAACCGGTCCCTTTCAATGGCAGTAGTTCTCCTTGTGCACAACAGATTCTTCTGGCAGTGTGCACCATGCAGTTCCAGCTTCTTCAGACCCATGTCTCCACGAGTGTATCTCTGCCCTGCTGAATTATGGCACCCGTAGTTATACTGTAGTGTGCCTTTGAAGTTGGCGGTGGTTCAGAGGGTTTCCCTTTGAACCACAGATGTCTCCCCTAAATTTCAGTCATGTCTGTCTTGAGGCCATTGAATGCAAATCTTAATCGATAGAGGAGCCATGATCTGGCTCTCAGAGAGCAAGTGTCAAATACGCTCCCTCCAATCTATCCAGCTAGGCCCTCAAATGACAGAGGTCTGTTGTTCCAGTTACATGCCCAAGTTTTATAGCTGTCGCTGTGGAATGTGCTCCCCCAGCCTCCAGTGTGGACTGGAGCCAAGCAAAAAGGCACACAAAGAGTTTTAGAGCAGAGCAATGCCCAATTTCTAGAAGTGACATTTCTAAGCTAGTAATGACAAAACCACCTTCACCACAGGAAAGGATTTGTCATTGCGAATCCAATGATGGGAAACATTATGAGGCTGCTCCGCTGCAATCCACTATTGCAGCCTGAAATAATTTCAACCATTCCCCCATGTTAGCCTATGGTAAAAGCGAACTTCATAGGTAGTAAAAATGCATATGGGTATTCTTCAATACCTGTGCAGGGAACACACATGTGTACCGGCCCAGCCTTTAACCTACCACTCACTTCACCCCTCAGGCCTTACCCTAGGGGTGCTCTAGTGGTAGTTAAAGGTCCCCTCAGGACTGGCCAGTGGTTTAGAAAGGCCAGCGTGAGCATAAGTGCAATTGCGCACCCACAGGCGTATAATGGTAGGTGCAAGAGGGTGCACACCAGCCTGCAATGGCAGGTTGGAAACAAATTTTAAAACACTATTGGTGCAAGTGTGCACACACAGGACAGCAATGGCAGACCTGACACATGTTTAAGAACACCATAGTTGCAAGAGTACACACACAGGCCTGCAACGGCAGGCTTGACACATGTTTCAACACCACCTTGGTGCCATGCGCACACACAGGCCTACAACAGCAGGCTTGACACATGTTTCAACAACACCTTGGTGTCATGCTCACACACAGGCCTGCAATGGCAGGCTTGAGGCACATTTTCAAAACATCATACGTGCCAGTGCGCATGCACAGGCCTTCAATAGCAGGCCTGAGACATGTTTAGAAACATCAGGTAAGCACCCCTTCCTAATGTGTGTAGAAGGGGCACGCGCAGTATCACACTGCATTTACAGTGTGAAGGTGCCCAGAGCCCTAAGGCCCTAAACAGAGAATCAGCTATACCCTGGTGGTGTCCCACGGGAAGAGCTGACCTCCTAGGTAGGGACAACCCACATGAGGGTTCTTCATTACCTGAGCATGGAACACCCATGTGTACCTGCCCTGCCTTTCGCCTACGACCTGCTCCGCCCCTCAGGACTTCCCCTAGGGGGTGCACTAATGGTAGAGAAAGGCCCACTCAGGGTTGGCTAAGTAGTGAGAAATGCCAACCGAAGCAAAAGCGCTACTGCGCCCCCACAAGCCTGCAATGGCAGGCCTGATACATGTTTGACAAGCTATTTTGGTGGGTAAGACACTCAGTGCTGCTTCCCACTACTACCCAGTGCCACACCCACACCAGGTATGTGGTGTACCTTTTTACAGGGCACTCCGAGTTACAGCGCCTAAACCAATCACGTAAGCACCCCTTCCTGGCACATGTAGGAAGGGCGCACAAGCTTTCCCTCTGCAGTACAGTGGGAAAGTGCCCAGAGTCCTAAGTACATGCAAAGAGAGTCAGCAAAATCCAGGAGGAAAAAGCAAAACGTTTGAGGGAAATCCCCTAAGAAGGGCCATGTCCAACAGTGGAGCACCCTGGTACTACAGCAAGTGTGTCTGCTTCTCTGGTAGAAGCATTTGATTCTAGGGCCTCTCCACAACCCTTTCCTGGGGGTGGAAAAGAGCTTATGCAATAGCACTTCAAATACTGAGAATCTGACATACTAAAACAAGCATTTGCAATGCAATAGGTCTCGCATTTGTCAGAGTTAGAGCTATTGGCGGTGTAAATGACACTGTCTTTTATCTATGTGTTTTGGTTTGGACTGTAGTGGATGTATAAACAGATACACAGCTGCAGCACTACCTAGAGGACTTAGAATGAGGAACTACCAATGGGACCAGAGAAGCAGCTGCAACACTGTCTAGAGGAGTAAGAACGAGGAATTACCAGTGGGACCAGAGAACTAGCTAGCAGCACAGGCCGGAGGACTAAGAATGAAGAATTATCAGTGGGAACAGAGATGCAGCTGCAGCACTGCCTAGGGGACTGAGAATGGGGAATTACCATTGGGAACAGAAACACAGCTTCAGCACTGCCTATAGGACTTAGAATGAAGGAGTTACCGACGCGTAAGTGGAGACAGAGTGCCAGATAAGAAGTCCCCTCTCCGACACTAGACACCGATTGCACTAGGCACAGTCTGTTCAAGTTACTCTGTTGCTTGCTTCTTCCGCTTTCTCCTTCACTGTCTCCTTCTGTCAAAACCCTGTGCCCTTAATAGCTTAGTGGGCTAAGGCACTACTTGCAGAACTTGTATCACAGTAGTGTTTCTGCAACATAGGCTGTAACCCTCCGAGCTACCTGCATAAAATGCACATCTGTGTAGCGCCTGCTACAAGCTGTGCTTCGCAGCAGGCAAAATAGCCTTCTATTTGGTTTTCTGATTAGTCAAAGCTGTGATTAAGCAACTTACAGATCTCTCCAGAAAGAGCATTGAAGCCCAGAGTTATCTCCTCTCTCTTATGCCACAGAACGCACTGATCTCAGTGACGCTGCCTGCTCGTGCCCAGCCAATAACGAACGAGAGCCCTGCCTGGTTTTCAGGCTTGGATGACTGAGGGCCTATAACGAGGCATAGGGCCGCTCCAGCCCTCCTCAGTAAAAGGAAATAAACATCTTACCATCAGTGTCACGCGCCCCACCATCCCCTTCCACTTCTTGCCATCTCTTTAGTATTCAAATAACCATCACGTGACTGCCTGTCATCGCGCGGGGTGAAGTTAAATACTCAGAGAGCTTGTAAATAATTTGCCATTGCCTTTTCTTTCTCCCGAGGAAAGCACTGCACTGAAGTCAGACTTCTACGGTTTGGACCCGCTTGACTGGACAGGTCACAAAGCTTAAAACAGTCTGACAAACAGACCGATTTCTGTGGTTTATTCTGAGACTATTGAAGTGTGCGTGGTGGTGACGCACTGGTCGTTCACATAGCTGGGTGAGTGAGCATCCACTGCTGATATCTCTCTCTTTCTCTCTCGTTCTCTCTGCCTGTGTTCCTGGTGTGTATGCTGGTAGGAAGTGGCAAGGAGTTGCATGATCGTCCGCTGCCGCCTTTCATCCTTCTCATGCCGATAAGTTGGTTAATGTATATTCCATACGGGAGAGCTAAGTATGCACTCTGACGCTCAGGGGCTGGAACACTGTGTGGGCTGCCTGAAATTGAATTCCTTTTGAAGCTTGTAAGGTTTGTCGGTGGGTTAATGCGCATACTTCAGAGCTCAGCTTGCAACCTTAAAGATAGGGACTTTCATCCTCCTTTATCCTTCCGTAGTGCCACTAAGCATCACTGCGCCCAATAATCATCGAGGCAATACAGCTTCTTTGCACTAGTAACTTATAAGAAATATTATTGGTAAATTATTTATTTATTTGGGATATTTGTTTAGCGCAACGTTCACTCTTAGGCAGTGTCTTGGCGCTGTGTAGATACTTACTGACTTATTTTACGCACACACTGTTGAACTATCTGGGCACACGGCTGAAGCAGCGGAGTTTTCGTTCTGCTAGTATGACACAGATGTTAAATTGTGCCAGCACTCATATCTACAGTAAGGTTTCAAATGGCGTCACACGCGCTGTAATGGGTGTTTATCTGAGGCAAAAATCACTTTCTTAAACCCGCCTCTGGTGAATGTCATGTTCCTCCCCGTACAAGCTTGCTAGCTCCAGCCATTTGCAGGCATACTTGGCAGTGCTGCTCACACATATACCCCGGACTGTAAAGCTGTGAGAGGGGTTTTAATGGGATCCGCCGCCCCAGCCTGGCCATTAAAAGTTGAGCTCGCGGTAGAAGCAGCGAGGCCGGGTGCAGCCTGCCATGTGTGCCGTGTCACAAAAAAAAATATTTTGGCAGACCAGAAACTGAGGAAAAAGCAACGGTTGACAACTGTGTGTAAAGCATGGAAAATAAAATGGCCAAAATTGGAAAGGTCTCTGAGGGAGCCTGGATCAGGGCTCCACCAACCTGAGGATCGAGTAATACGTATAGAGGACGCAATGGTGAAACAAGATGAATTTAAGGGGGGGCAAATGCATTGTTGAAGCTATTTAGTTGGGTTGAAACCCTGCTGAAAACACAGCGTAGAGCCCAAATATAGGTTTTAGAATTTTCAAAGATGGGGTTAGGCACATCAGTCAAAGAGAAAATTGAGCAATTTCATTAAAGAATACTTTATTACTGGCTGCTAATGAGATTCAAGCATAATCTGAGCATCTATCCTGACACAATGGCACCCGTATGGGCACTTTTCGCCTTCACGGGCACAGTACCATAATACTGGAGCGTCCGTACAAAATATGCTAGGCGTCACCCTAGGAATAAAAGGTGTTCCTTAAACTATCACCCGGTACCCTACCAAGTCCCGACCGCATCACGTATGGTCACGCAAGTTCTGACCCTCACAAAAAAGACCAAAAGGACTTCTAAGACTATGTCATAAACGCCCCATTACATCCAACCACTGCTCACTCGCAAATTGCAGCGCTACTCCATTTTGCTTCCTCTCCCTCTTCTCAGTCTTCACATATCCAAAACAGCAGACGGCAGCAGCCTATCCTTGCCTCACCCGCTCGAAACAGGCTGCCCATTTCAAGTACAACTTATCTCGAGCAGAGAGAGGTACAACTAAAACCCATTCGCGGCTGTCACGCTTTTACCACCAGCCGTATGTAAAAAAAAATGACTAAAGCAAGCGTAGACTCCACAGCCTATGAACACTTCGCAATTCCGATTGGAACACTACGATGGGCTGGGGTGTCCCTAGCTCGCGAATCCTAGATTACCTTTCAAGCTTAGCAGTTACCGACCACTTCCAGACGACTCCCAAAATACGTCCAATCGTGCGATAGGTTGGTATGTGACACGGAAGTGCTAACATTACAGACAAATGTTCATCTAACGATCAGAAGAGGAGACTGATGTAAAGCTGAATTTATCGGCGGTCCGTGTAAGTAGCGGACGGATTTCAACGTAATTCCTACCACCACAGATCCTCTAGTTAAAGAATAGCTAAGAAACGCCGTGAGCGTGCACATCAGCAGCAACAGGCGGAAAAGAACGCGCCGTGAGCGTGCACATCTGCTGTCCAGGCGCAAGCAGAGATCGCCAGAGAACAGAGAAGACACGCTGTGAGCGTGCACATCGGCTGTCCCCCTTCGGACACAAAACCCACAACAATAGATCTCGCCAAGGCAAGCAGCGCATGCGCTGCGTCGCTAGGCGAGACCTAAAAAGTAGTATTTATTAAGTGATTAATAGCTAATATACGCTATTTAACTGGCTTGTAATTGCTGTGTTTGGCACTCATTTATCCTTTGCTCTGAAATAGTCTGAAATGGCTTGTTGCTGTTTTTTAATTCAATCACACAGATATGCCTTCAGGTTGCTTTTGTCATCCTAGAAGTATGTAAAATTAGCTCTCTTAATATTATTTTAGGTTCTCTGAGTCACATTAATATACATGCCCATGAACATGAAAACAGCAGGTTTGTATTACTCTCACTTTAATAAAATGGATTACTGCTGTTGGGTAAAAATCAATAATGTTGGTCTTTATCTAACTCCCAAGTAACAGACTTCTCTTAATATCACGTTAGTTTAATGTGACCTTGGCTGGGGTTTAAAGGCAGAAATCAATCGCCTGATTAAACCCACAGCCACTAAAGGCAATCACAGGCAACAAGGAAGGGTACATTTTAATTGAACAATTGACTTTCATAGCAGCTTTGAATTAGTTTGAATTGACACTGTGGCTTGGCGGTAGAATACTGTTTCTTTTCAACATTTAAATGTGTTGCTGCCTATTTGAGTTCCATGCAGTTAGGGAAGTGTCAACATCGTGTTAGTAGCTGTAAATTTAAATCTATACTTCAGAACAGGGTCAAAGGAATGTGAAACTTAGAATAAAATGTTTGTATATACATTAATATAATTCTCACTATCTTCGTCTGTATATTGTTATGAAGCTGGATAATGATTGATAAAGAATATTTTGGTGTTTGGCGCCTAAATACATATATTTTTCATGTAGCAAATCTTACTCTAAATTGAGAAGGGGTGGTCTTTCCCGCCCTCTATGTTCTGGTTAGATGTGACACATAAGTTGCGGAGCCATATTTTATGCCCCTGACACTTGTGACTATTTTTACCAAATTATGACTTTTTAAAATTAAAAATTGTTGCAGTTTAGCACCCTAACTATTATGTGCATTCCTGATTACGCAATGAACTATCAAAAGCTTGGAGCTGAAAAGCATGATTTTCAATAACTAATTTGGGGATATATTTGCTGGTCGTCTTAGACATTATTGATCGTATGCTGAATGGTGACTTTTCTTACGAGTTGCACATATAAAAGCTATTATTGGTCAAATACAGATTTTTTCCATACCAATAGGGTCACAAATCACACCCCCCCGCAAGTTGACATCTCGAAAATCCAGCAAATCTGCACCTATTCCAAAACACTACACCAGGCGTAAGTGGCACCTTGACGGTACAAGTTACCTGAAATGGACCGAACATTGAACTACACATCGGCGTGTCTTCGAGTTAGAAATGTCTATAGTACATTGGAAGATGGCATGTGTGTCTCGCTTGTTTAGCTACTCTCTCCTGCAGTACAAAAAAAGCAGACCTCATACTCACAGAATAGGATGTGAGTTATTTAATACTATTGATGCTACTTTATAGAAGGTGCCCACATCCGTTATCACGTTGGTGTTACACAGTGAGACAACTGTTTTTATGATGTCAGAAATAAACAGATGGCTGACATATTTTAATAGTCAGGCTCAGTTATGAGTCAAACAAGTGCTGCGTTGCTTTTCCTTATCCATATGAGACTCTATTCAACTGTGATCTACTTGTTAGCCACAATCTACTTGTCAAAGTTGCATCATTTTCATAGTAGCAGAAAGGCACTTACCACAAGAAATGGATGGGAAAAGTTACCCTCTGTCAACATTTTCGTAGACACAAAAGGTGCTGGAAATGTTGATCAGTGGGCAGTCTGAGATCCCAGGCTTGTCAGTTTACCTCTCTAATGGTGTGTATGTGGTAGACGGAGTAGCTATTTGGATGTTTTTAGGGACATAGATTAGTATAGATATTAGAAAGGTTATGTACGTGGTAAAATAGGTTTAGCCAGATTGCCTGCTTTTAACAACATTTCAAATTGCTATGTTAGTAATGGATGGATTGTGGCAACTACATACGTCATATGTTAAATCTTGCAAGGCACCTTATTGGGCTAAGTACCAAAACAAAGTTGTACAAGAGTTATCATTAAATACTGGTAGGTCTGACACCGCCATTTTTTGTTTTTTTTAATGCTGTGAAAATATATTAAAATCTTACATCTCTAATATTTGATAGCTAACTACTATGAAAACAAAATTTACCTTGTACAGATAATTTTAACATCTGCAGACAAAACTCACCAAAGAGCAACCTTGTTGTACAAAAGCAGCATGCTTGGCATGCAAGAAGGATTCCCCATCTGCTTCTCTGTTTCTTGTGTAATATTAATAATGATAAATCACCAATACATTGTTTTTATTCGTCCAGTCTTTTAATAGATATTGTGTGGTTATGCTTTGCATTTTGTTTGCATTTCAAAGAATACATTTGCATTGAAGCATTCAATAATTATGCATTGAGTGATGTTTTTATTGTTTAATAGGTGTCCTGAAACCCTTCGGCCAGATACAGTCAGGCCTTGTCTGCTTCCCTGCAGGAAAGATTGCATTGTGACACCTTACAGTGACTGGTCACTGTGCCCCACCTCATGTCAACAAGGTAGGATATTTCCCTGTTTTTTAATAGTAAATCTCTCGTAACTTTCCATTGATTATTACTAAGTATTTGATTTACCAATAAAATAATTCACACGTTTTCTTTTTTTCTTTTACTTATATTGATTTACAAATCAACCAACACACCGAAGGGTCAAGGCACGCTAGTCCTGCACTCGTCAACACGAAGTGATGATAGTAATAATGAACTGTACAGTGGTGCAGAGAACCAGAGATGTGATCCCCCTACGCCTCTATAAAGGAAAATAATTTTCCAAGCAAAATTCTCAAAAATGGTTCAGCACTCAACTGTCCAATCAAATATGTGTATGACACATTCTTTTAGTCCATATTGTACAAATGCGAACAGTCAGACAATTTCATTTCAGACAACAAATGTAGGAGTCATTCTTTCTTCTTAAAATCCTTTTATTCTTTATTCTTTAGTTTTTCTTTAAAGTCATAGCATGACGTCCGGTTCCGTGAAAGGCTCTTTTCACGGAACCGGACGTCATGCTGTGACTCGTTGGAGCTACTATACTCCATACATTACACACTCTATTCTCCTGTTATGTGGCACAACATGAAGAACATACGAGAAGATCTCTCGCCTGTTGAGCCCTGAAGAAGTCCCAGGTGGACAAAACGCATTGGCTACCAATTTCACGCTCTGGTAGCTTGGCACAGAGCAGTCAGGCTTATCTAAAGAGTCAATCTGCAAAGTATTTGTGTAACACACACAGTAACACAATGACTGCACCTCATAAAGACTCCACACGGGTTAAAAAAAATAGAGAATATTTATCTGAGCAAAATGAGACCAAAACAACAAAAATCCAATCAGTAGAAGTCGAGATATGAATTTGTAAAGATTAAGGGCCAGATGTTCGACCGTTTTTTGCAGTCGCAAATAAGAAAACGGCCCGTTTTCGACCCCAAAATAGGTCTGTGCAATGTACAAACCCTATTTTGCGAGTCGGTAACCTATTACCAACTCGCAAAATAGTGTTTGCAACTGACTATTAGGAAGGGGCGTGCCAAGTGCGTCCCTTCCTAATAGTGAGTCGCACTTCTATGTACAATTGTTTTGCAACCGGAATTGTGGACGCAAAGCACTTGCAGTTTACCACCTACTTCAAGTAGGTGGTAAGCCACTTGCAAACTGGAAGGGGTCCCAAGGGGACCCCTTCCCCTTTGTGACTGGCAGCGAAAACTGCCTACTCTTAAAAAATGAAACAGAAACGTTTCATTTTTCTTTTTTAAATGCAACCCATTTTCCTGTAAGGAAAACGGGATGCATTTAAAAAAAACTGCTTTATTTGAAAAGCGATCACAGACATGGTGGTCTGCTGACCCAAGCAGGCCACCATCACTGTGAGTGCTGGCCATTCCCAATGGGTTCGCAAATTGCAACCAGCCTCATGAATATTAATGAGGCAGGTCGTTTGTGACCTCATTGGGAATAGCAAACAGTGTCTGAGACACTGTTGTACATTCCATTTTGCGAGTCACAAATTGTGAGTTGCAAAACGACGCAATTTGCGACTCTCAACATGGAACGGTCGTACATCTGGCCCTAAATGCAAAAACAGTGCTTAGAAGTCACTGGCGGTCTAAGCGTTACTTGAGGTCAAAAGGGACCAGGGTAAATCCAAAGTTAAGGCCAACTGCGACGGAGGGCAGGCCAGCTACAGGAGCCAGGCAGGGTCTGCTGGAAAAGTACAGTGGATGGAGCAAAGTGTCGAGAGTCTGTTGCGTTGTTCCGATTCACACAGTTCTGTCTTCCTAAAGTCCAGTATTGTTCTGAAGAGGGTGAACAGGGGTACCACATTTACGCCTGGCACTAGCCTGTGGGTTAAGGTGACTCCTGGATCTTCTCTCACCAATGACAAAACAGTTCTCAGGGGTCACCCTACCCACTTTTGCAGTGGTTCCTCTGTGCCCTACTGCAAACAACTCCACAATGGGCCTCTCTACCTAAATCCAACATAGCAGATCTGTTCATCCCCTGAGCAGAGCAACCCCTCTTCTGTGATCACTCAACATGAGATCTAGGGGCAGTTCCTCTGCCACTGTGATTGGTGCCTGGCTGACTAGGGGGAACAAAGGATGGGGCAGGCCAAGGCGTTAACTACAACTGCCTGTGACAGGGTCAGCCCCATTGAATTTAAATAAGTTCCTGAGTACTGCCCTGATGGTCATCCTGTCAGAGGAACAGAACCCCACAACAAAACAAAGGCCATTGTCTCAGCTCTGGCAGAAAGTTCACAGCTCATCAAAGGGTTATTCAGCTCAAGGGTGACAGTTGAAAGCTCATTCAAATGGGCTTCTAGATGCTTTAGGCAGTTAAAAAGTGCCTTTTAAAAGCACCTCTTGTACAATATTCAGTACAAATTCGACTTTACCAATTAATTGGATCTGTAATAAATATTTTACAAAAGTCCAACATCAACTTTGTAGGTGTTTCCTAAGCGAAGATAACATTATTTACTTTTAATATTATATCCTAATGCTTTCCAATGAAACAGCTAAACCTGCTACAGGGAAAACAGCTTATGGGGACTTGGGTGACTAATTAATATTTAAAAGAAGGGTTTAGAACTGTCAAAAAGGGTTATTTTGACAGGTTGAATTAGTAGTTTTAGATCTGCACAAGAGGGCTACAGTAGAAGGCCTGTAGTCATGTTTTACATTGTCACTCCAGTGCTGCAATCCATTAATGACATTTATCTTACAGGTATACACTATGTTCCATATACCGGTGACTTACAGGTAAGTTACATATGCCAATTAGGAGTATAGCCAATTTCAACATGTTTTGCGGGTCAGAGGACATGCACTGGAGCCTGATTGGCAGAGTACTAGTGTACAGTAAATAAAAAAGCAGCAGCATCAGTCCAGAAAATGGGGGAAGGGGATCATACAAGAAGAGACATTTTCGTAGAAAAAACAATCAGAAACATGGTGGTCTGCTGACACAAGAAGGCCGCCATCCCTGTAATGGCATCCAGCCCGTAATTATATTTCACACTCTAGTAACTTCTTATTTCATTGCCCTACTTTTTTTTTATCACCCCTGTTACAACCTCCTTTGACCAGCGCCTGAGAAAACAATATTCATTAAATTTCAAGTACATTGCAATGATTTAAAACAATACTCTTACATTCTCTACAGGTGATGCCTTGGTGAAGAAACAATCACGCAATCGTGTCATCATACAGCTCCCTTCGTATGGGGGGCGCGACTGCCCCGACACACTGTATGAGGAGAAGGAATGTGAAGCTGTCCCCATCTGCAACAACTACAGGTAACCACTTTGGAGAGAGTAAACCGAGCTAGCACGTGTGTTTGTCAGTGAATCTCCCTGGGTGAACAGGGCATCCCAGGCTTTTACCTCATGTGACGTTAGGGAAGGATTAAGAGTTAATATATTCCGAAAGCTATACAATTTGTGTCAGGGCTTCTCGACAGAGCTGCCTACTGGTGGCAAAGTTCACAGACTGTGAATATCAGCGGTGTCTTTCTACTGTGACAGATGTGCCTTTCGCAGGTAGAAATATAAAATGCATCGCACCGGTTCAATTCTGCTGGCGAAATATCTCAGAAGCCTGCTTGTTATAACTCACACATGTTTTAATTACCCCTGTTGAGATTTGCGAGTGCTCTTCGCCAGGTAGCTCCAGCTGACTGCAATCTGATTTTAGATGTGATCGTTTCTCCTTTTTAATTGCCAATCAATAGCATCTCCCATCACAGAAAAGACACCTATTTTGCATGAATAGAAACATAACTGTGCAAAGACGATTCAAGGCCACATTTTGCTAGGATTGTTATTCACTGAAAACCATGGATGCTGATAAACTATTCCTGTGGCCGCATAAGGATATTGGGAGAGCTCTTTCAGCGCCCACGCACAACAATAAAATGGAAGAATGAGATAAGGATAACTGTTTGCCTCAAACAGAGTATCACTGCTTCAGGAAATTGGTTTTATAACAGGATAACAATGTGCGCCTAATTTATGCCTGAAATATGAGAAAATAACCGGTAGCGCCGGAACAGTAAAAAAAGGCAAGAAATGTAGTTTCTTATTAAATAGATGAAATATAATGTTTTTTCACCAAATAAATCGATCATCTCAGTAGATTTGCAATTTTGAAAGTAATACACTACTGGGCTCAAATATCTCTGGCCATAAAATGTATAAACATTATCATGACGTATTTCATAGTTCTTGTTGCTGTGTCATGAGACTGCCCTGCAGAAAAAGAGCTACAATTTCCAAATATGTAACATATCCTGATTGCAGAGGGGAAAACCAACCCCACCTATTCTTTAACCCTTTAACTGCTGCGGCTTCCCCTCCCTACCCAGATCTGAACACTTTTTTGGCTATTTGGGGTAGTTCATGCTTATGAATCCATAACTTTTTTCCATATGAGGTATACATGCCAAATTTGCATACTTGTTTTTTCCAACATCCTGGGGATTCTAAAGGTACTCAGGGTTTGTGGATTGCCCTGGAGGGAACCCAGAAAATAAGCAAAATATAGCTTAATTTTGAGTTTTTGGGGAAAAATAGGAAAACAGTGCTCCAGATAAAAGAGTTTCTTATTTTCTCCTAAAAATGGAATCAAAGAACGGTTTACTGTGCTAAAGTCACCATCCTCCTAGCTTTCAGAAACATGCAGACTTGAATTAAGAAAAACTATCTTTTATCGCAATATTGGCATTTTTCAAAGAGGTAGCCCATTTTCCTAATTTTTTGTGTGCTCTCAACCTATTTCCAGTTTGTGGTGGAAACCACTGTGAAACCCATGGGTGATCCAGGAAAACTATAGATTTTTGAAAAGTATAAAATTCCAAATTCAGCAAGGGGTCATGTGTGTAGATCTCTCAAGGTTTCTCTCAAAGAAACTGTTGAAATAAAGAAATGATCAAACTGTATTTGACAACAAGTGCCATAAACGTTAAGGTACACTACAATAAAACAAGCATAAAACATATTCTCTTATGAGTAGAAATCATTCTACCATCATATCTTATTTAAAAACATACTCGTAAAAATAAAATAAACATTCGATTTATAAAAAGTTTTCTATTCAATATACCAAAGATTTATCTCAAATTGCAGTACATAGTAAGGATGTGGAGATTCTATCCACACTACTGCCAGCCTAATAGAGATGGGATCAAGATAACAGATGCAATGTGTTCTTTTGTGGTAGCTGACAAATCTGACAAGGTGTCATCATCTAGGAGTGGTAAGCACAGCTATATTGCCATTAAGTATTGGTCAAAGTGCAATATTTAGTCACTACATTGTTATCAAATTCTATAAGCTAGGAAACAGTTATGATTCACTTAGTCTAAAATGTCGAGGAGCGTACTACTTTTTTTAAAAGCACGGTGAAATGAGAGACATTTACCCATTAACAGTAAAACTAAATAATTATACTGTATAATTTTTCAATACTAGAAATAAAAAAATGATGGATCCTCTCCTACTAGAAACACATGGTGCCTCAGCTAGCTAGATTATGCTTGAATTAATGTGTTTTTTGTTACTTATATTCCACATCTTTTCCAAGAATTTTGCAACGGAACATGCATAAAGAGGTCTAGGATCAGACCTTAGTATTCGTATTGCATACCAGCAAAATCAAATCTTTGTGGGCGGCAATCTGGTGGGTTGACAGTATGGGTGAGAGCTTCACTCAATTGTAAAATTGAGAAATTAGAGATTGATTCTCCAGATATTTTAGTATTACATTTCAAGACTAATAAGAATCCCAGTGTGGAAATTTATAATATGTGTCTAGTTCCTGTCGCTGGTGCTAGGCCCAGCCACACAGATGGTGCAGCGTTTTTATCGGTACAAGTGGGGTGAAACTGGGTGGCATGATTTTGTGGATTTCAGAAGTTTCCATCACAGAAATGTAAGTATAATGAGTTTTTTTCATACAAAGTTTGTGGTTTGCAGAGCATTCTGTTTAAGAAAACCTCGTGGGTTCCATGCAAGGCCCACTCCCCTGGAATCCCCTAGTTGTCTAGTTTTCAAAAATTTATACCAAAAGGGAGTCACCATTCCTAAGTAGAGAGAGAGAGAAGGGAAGTAATAGGTACTCTCGTCGTGTGCTACTCTAATTGTGGGGGGCAGTGTGTCCTCATCTTGATGCCCTCACACACCCCGAAGGACCGGCGGAGACAGCGAGAGGCACACAGGTGACACAGTCCAGATGCACCGAGAGAACCCTCTCAAGTGACCCTCACTGATCTCATGGGATCTTACCCTACCTACTAAGGGAAGTTCTACTCCCTCCGTTTATCCAGGGGCACCGAAAACTTCGGGCCACTGTAGATACAACTTTCTTACTCGGTCCTGACGAAGCGCCCTGGAGCTCCCCCTGAGACCACTAAAGCGTGAAACATATTGACCAGAACATATGCCCACTAGGGACATATAGTTACTCAGCTACCAAGGGACATAATACCCCTTAAAGCAGCACCATACACTTTGTTTTAATAATGACAGAGGGATCACCTTAATAAAAATTAATCACTCTCCCTCCAGCCATTTTTTAATACACCTTCTAGGACTTCACTGCCACTTACACCCACGCACCCATACGGCTTCATCAAAAGATCTCCGAAAAAGAGACCCTTCGGGGGACCCATAGGGCATTGCAGCGCCGGCAGGACCCGAAAGGCATTGCAGCACCGGCCCGACGAGGAGCAAAAGCCCAATGATGAAGCATGGCATCCTTCGGGGTGAAGCTTGACATCCTTCGGGTGTGTGAGGGCATCAAGATGAGGACACACTGCCCTCCACAATTAGAGTAGCACACGACGAGAGTACCTATTACTTCCCTTCTCTCTCTCTCTACTTAGGAACAGTGACTCCCTTTTGGTATAAGTTTAACTTTGGGAGCACGGGTCACCGGACCTTTTGAATAGCTCCTAGAGTCCCCCTCTTTTGATAAATAGGATAGTTTTAAAAAATGTCTGTGGGTCATGCTTTTGCATGGGTGGTACCACAGCACGGCCCCAATTACTGCAGCTACAGCTATTGCTTATCTATCAATGTACCATTTAAGGGACTTTTGTGTCGTGGTCTCTTGGCTCACCCACACAAGTGCGGCACCATTGTTATCGGAGGACATGTGGGGACACATGGTGGTGATAAATTTGTGGATTCCCACAGATTCTGGAAGTTTTCCTCACAGGAAGTTGAGGAAAATGGGGGTTTTTTAGTCAAAGTTTGGGGTTTACATGGGATTGTATGTAGGACAATGTTGTGGGATCCATGTGAAGCACACCACCCTGGAGTCCCTCGGGTGTCTAGTTTTCAGAACTGCTGGGTCTGGTAGGTTTTCCCAGGTGGTAGCATACCCAAGCCCAAAACATGAAGTCATTCACCATTGGAAGTGGGACGATATTGGGAGTTAGCCACATTCTCCTGGCCCATATTTAAAAACAACACCCAAAAGAATTAAATGCCCTCTTGCTTACCATTGGGATAGCTTTTTGTAGTCCGCCGGGGTGCAGAAAGACTGTTGAAGCTTTAGGGCTGAGGGTGGAGCCTGATGATAGGATGGGCCAACCCACCACATTATTTAACCTCCTGTCTGCTCGAGGGGGGCCAAAAGACTGGTTTGTCCCTTTTTAGGGTGGGGGTGTGCCCAATGCCAGAGTGTAACGCCCGTACCACTTTCTTTTGCCCCAAAAGCAAAATACCTGGTGTCAGGTGGGCATTCTACCTCCTGGGAGGCATATTTGGGACATTCACCCCAATTGTGACAAACCTTCTATCTGCCCCCAGGGGGGTTAGAAAGATACTGTACATTTTTTAAAAAACAATTTTCCTGATGTCAGTTGGGCTTTCTGCTCCCTCCCTCCCCCCCAGGGGGAGCGATTGGTGGTAATCATCAGCCCCATCCAACCCCTGCGGGCATGAAGACTGTTTATGCATTTTTCTTGGGGTGGGGGCATGGCCATGCCCATGGTGGGCAGCCCCCACCCCTTCTATTTTTATAGTTTTCCTGGTGTCTAGTGTGTTTTCTGCCCCTGTTAAGAAAATCGGGGTAATCACCCTCATCGCCCCCAAGGGTGGGGGCGGGGGCAGCAAGACTGAATTGTCCAGGGGTGGTAGGGGGAGTACAAGCCCTTGCCTAAGGGGCCATTTCCCCATGTCCCTGGTGTTCTAGTGGGTAGATACCCATACTTAAGAGGTTAAAGACCCCCCAAAGCAGTAACAACAATAAGCTAAAGCAACCCTCTGCCTGACCATGGTAAGATGGTGTTTGCTTGTTAGAGTTGAGTGGGAGTCCAAGAACTTGTATTTCAGTGATTTGTTCAGGGTGATTGAATGTGGTATGTTGAACAACAAATTTCCTTAAGCCATTAACCTGCAAGATGATGTACACAGTGCATAAACAAAATGGCATATGGGGATAAAGGGTGGATCCCTTCATAATTTTCCATTTTTCATTTACTTACCTCTTGGTTCTCCCCTTTTAGGTTTCACCTACCAGACAGCACAAGCTCACTTGTTGCAAAAGACCTGTTGTAAACGTACAGTGGTCTTTCAGCCAGCCCATTTCGTATTATTGGCTGGCTTTATCATCACTCTCTTATCCATGCTTCTTATTTAGTGGCTTGCCTTCATGTTCTTCAATCAATCAATCAGGATTTATAAAGCGTGGCTAATCACTCGATAGGGTATCCAGGCGCCTGCAGGTCCCTGAGGCTTCTTCAAAAAGCCAGGTCTTGAGGGCCATTCGTAATTCTGGAAGTGACGTGATAGTCCAGAGTTGCGTGGGGAGGCTGTTCGAGGTTTTTACTGTGATGTTGGAGTTCTGGGATTCATGTGTTTGTCCCTCCCCTGAAGTATAGCCAAATTTCTGTTCTTTTGTTTGGCCAACTTTTCTGATTCCACAGCTCACTTTTAGGGAACTACTCTGTTTTGGTAATGCACTCCATGAGGGTGCATGTGTTTTCCAGCTCTCTCACTTGTGTGCATCTCCCGTGACAAATACCAGCCCGCTCACCCTGTATAGCTCTCTCCCTTGTGTTCTGCTTGGTCTCCAACCAAACTCCACAGCCATGCTCTTTGTTGTTCTCTCCATCATGTGCTTCTCCCCACCCCGTGTTTCCCTCTCGCTCATGTTCTGCTTTTTGCCCTGCTTCTGCCTGCTTATCTCTGGCCCCCTGATGCCCACAGTCCTTTTTTGTTTTAATTTGTAATTTTGCGCTTAAAGGACATATATATTTATATTTACCAATACAATTGGTGTCTGCCAGCTTGGATCAGTAAACACAAAAAAGGAAAATGGTGCCATCTTCATTCATAGGCACATGCATTTGTGGGGACACATTTATGTGACTACAGTGACGTGACGGCAAGAGCAGTTGCATTTTGGTTCCTTTTTGGCCGATAGAGTGCAACATCTCAATGGCAAACTGCATTGGTAAAGTCAGTAGCTCCAAAAGTTGAGGCCTATTGGTTTTGCCAATACTTATTATCTTTCTCCTGACACAGCCACTATCTGTTTGTTATTGTTTGCTCTCTGCGCTGTGCGCTCCATTGTCTTTAAATGGCCGCTGTTCGCAAATGTTTATGAACACGAACACTTTTCACCCAAATGGAGGATCATAAAACCTTCTTGCTAAAATGTGATACTTTGTATTGCTTTAAATTACTTAAAGGTGTTCCCAAAACTAGGTATTTGTGAACATCAGATTAAAGCAATAAAACAATAAACACTGCAGCAACAACTGTATCGTGGGTGCCTGCAAGGCAGGTATAATTCATCTGAGTGCTTTAATGGGGGAACAGAGGAGATATGCTGACATCAGAGAAACCAATGGACAAAGAAAAGCAATTGCACAGAAGAAAATAGTCTCAGAGTGGACCACAAGGATCACCAGATGTGGTCAAATTGCAATCCCACCTCACATGGTATCTCAGAAGGACCAAATAAAGGGAATGGATTAACATATTAAAAGGTGGTGCAAGGATTGGTGTGCTAACCAGACATTTGATCAAAGAGAAACTTCACTCTATTAATTTAACTGTACTTCAATCTGTTTGAGAATACATTCATTGCCTGCGCCTGAGACATTAAACATATTTGGCTAGCCAATAGTCCCCCATGAGTCTGTATAAGACAATATAACAGAGACATTGCTCCCAATGGAATCATTTAGAATTATTTTGCAATTTTTTATGAAGGGGCGAATTATAGCTACCATCCCTCCACCAATTCAATTATAATAATTTCTGTGTTTGATACCTGGAACAAAAACTATCTCAAAAATACCTATTTTTATTATATAATACAAAGCACACTCTCTCTCTGTGACACACACACACAAATACACAATCAATCATGTTACTTGTAAAGTACAACTACTCACCACTAAGGGTCTCAAGGCGCTGGGTGGGAGACTGCTGATCCGTCGAAAGGCACTGTGGCTCAGTCGAAGAGCCAGGTCTTGAGGTCCTTCCTGAATTGAGGCAGTGATGGTGATTGCATGAGGTGAAGAGGCAGGGTGTTCCAGGTCCTTGCTGTGAGGTAGAAGGATCTTCCTCCTGCTGTGGTGTTGTGGGACGGTGGCCTGGGCCAGTTGGGCAGAGCGGAGGTCTCAGGTAGGTGCGTGGAATGCGAGGCAGTGGTTGAGGTACACAGGTCCCGCGTTGTGTAGGGCTTTGTGTGTGTGTGAGGAGCTTGAAGTTAATTCTTTTGTTGACTGGGAGCCAGTGGAGGTCTCTCAGATGGCCAGTGATGTGGAGGGGGATATTGAGGATGGGTCTAGTGGAGGCATTCTGAATGTTCTGAAGTTTCTTGAGGAGTTTCTGAGTGATGCCAGTGTAGAGTGCGTTGACGTAGTCGAGTCTGCTGCTGATGAGTGTGTGGGTGACCGTCTTTCTGGACTCAGTGGAGATCCACTTGAAGATTTTTTGGAGCAGGTGTAGCATATGGAAGCAGGATAATTAGGCGGCGTTGACCTGGTGGTTCATGGTGAATGAGGAGTCCAGGAAGATGCAGAGGTTTTGTGCATGGTCTGTGGTGGTGGGGGGGATCCAAGATCTACGGGCCACCAGGAGTCATCCCATCATCTCAGGTAGAGGGAGTGGAGCCCAGGAGGAGGACTTCGGTCTTTTCTGAGTTTAGCTTGAGGCAGCTCTCCTTCATCCAGGTGGTGACAGCCTTCATCTCGTCATGGAAGCTGTTCTTGGCGACTGTGGGTTCGTTGGTGAGTGAGAGGATCAGCTGGGTGTCGTCGGCATACAAGATGATGTTGAGTCCGTGGTTCCTGACAATGGCTGCAAGAGGGGCCATGTAGATGTTGAAGAGAGTGGGGCTCAGGGAGGAGCCCTGTGGAACTCCACAGCTGATCTCTGTAAGTTCACAGTGGAACGGTGTTAGTGTGACTCTCTGTGTTCAGACGGTGATGAAGGAGCAGTTCCATTCCAGGGCTTTGTCGTGGATGCCGGCATCGTGGAGTCTTGTGCATAGGGTGCGGTGGGCGACAGTGTCTAAGGTGGCCAAGAGGTCCAGGAGGATGAGGGCTGCAGTTTTGCCTCAGTCAAGGAGGGTGCAGACTTCGTCTGTGGCAGGGAGGAGGGCGGTCTCTGTGCTGTGGTTGCCTCAGAAGCTGGATTGGGAGAGGATGTGGTTCTCTTCGATGAACTCAGAAATTTGGGCATTGATGGCCTTCTCGATGACCTTAGCTGGGAAGGAGAGCAGAGAGATGGGTCTGAAGTTTTTGAAGTCCTTCGGGTCGGCAGAGGGTTTTTTCAGCAAGGGGTTGATCTCTGCGTGTTTCCAGTCTTTCGGGCAGGTGGTGGAGTTGATGGAGCAGTTGATGGTGCGGCGGTGTTTGGGGACGATGGAGGTGCCAGCTTTGTTGTAGTGGATGGTGCAGGCAGGGGTCCGAGGGTGCTCCAAGGTGGATGCTCTTCATGATCTTGAAGGTGTCCTTAGCAGTGAGGGGAGTCAAGCCGGGCATGGTCTGCTGGGGTCCGGTGTCGTTGGGTGCGGGGGTTGCGAGTGGGGTGTTAGGGTCTTGGGTGACAAGGCTGTTAAAGGTGTCGTAGATCTCCTCAATTAGGCGGTGGAAGAAGGTGCTGAGGTTGTTGCAGAGGTCTTTGGGAGGGTATGATGTCTGCTGTCTCTATGTTGGGTTTGGCGAATTCTTTGACCACGGTGAAAAGTGCTTTGCCATTGAGTGTGTTGGGGTCGATCCTTTCTTGTAGGGCCACTTTCTTTGTTGGTCTAATGAGGTGGTGGTGTGCGATGGCAGCGGTTTTGAAGGCTGAATGGTCTTCTGGGGTCTTGCTGCTCCTCCATCTCTTCTCGAGCCGCCTACAGGTGCGTCTGGACTCATGAAGGGCGGGAGAGAAAAAGCTGGCTTTTTTGGAGTGATGCTTGCCTGGCACTTTCTTCAGGGGAGCCAGTGTGTCGGCGCAGTTGGAGAGCCATCGGTGTAAGTTACGTGCTGAGGTATTGGTGTTTGTGGAAGTTGAAGGTGTGGTTTTGCTGAGGGAGGTGGTGAGCTGTTCTCCTGTGACCTTGTTACAACTTCTGCAAGGGTAGCGGTTGGTGTGGTGGTGTATGGTGGGTTTGGTGAAGAAGTGGATGCAGCGGTGGTTGGTCCAAAGCAGCCTGTTGGTGTGGCTGAAGGTGATGTTGTCACTGACGGAGAAAATGGGGTCGAGCATGTGTCCTGCTGAGTGGGTTGGGAAGGTGACCTGCTGCTTGAGTCCGACAGTGGTGAGGTTCTCCAGCAGGACGATGTGTTCTTGTCTTTGGGGTTGTCCAGGTGAAAGTTGAGGATGTAGTCTAAAGAGACGAGAGCGTGGGGAGCAATGAAGTCGATGATGGAGTCGCTGAAGTGGGAATGGGATCCTGGGGGGTCTGTAGATGAGGGTGCCACAGAGGGTGGTGTTCGTGTTGGTCTGGACCTGGAAGTGGAGGTGCTCCATGTTGGTCGAGTGGTCGTTCGAGTGGGTAATGAGACAGAGGATGCTTTTGTGTATGATGGCAAAGCCTCCACCCGGTTTGTGGATGCTGTCCCAGTGGATGATCATGTGGCCGTCCTGGATGGCGTGGCAATGTCCGGGGCGGAGGTGGACTTCATCCAGGTTTCCGTGAGGAAGGCGATGTCGAGATAGACAAGAGTGGAGTAGGTCCCAGATCTCCATGGCATGTTTGTGGAGGGAGCGTGTGTTGAGCAGGATACAGCTTAGGCGGTCGGGTCCGGTATTTGTCGGTCGTGTGGTGGGTGGGGCTGGTGTGCGGTGGCAGATGGAGGTGTGTTTGCAGTTTCGGCAGGAAAAAGGGCCCTGGGTGTCAGTAGGCGATGACTGGCAGCAGGTGGTGTGGCGTCCGGTGTTGAGGGTGTGGTGGGTGATGGTGTTGTAGCGGTGGATGGTTGGAGGACCAGGGTCTGTGGTGCTTGGCGCGGTCCAGTTGCCTTCAGCAGTGGCCTTCAGCAGTGGCCAACATTGAGTAGCATGAGGGGGAGGATGGGAAAAGCAGGAAGGCGGCACTGGAGGGGGAGGGCTGCAGGGATGAGCAGCAGCAGGGACACGACTAGGAAAAGGTGCAAGAAGTGACCAGAGGAAAAAGTGAAATGAAGTGACAGAAAAGTGAAAAAATGCAGAAAGTGAAAGAAAGTGACAGAAAAGCGGAAAATATTAAAGGAGGAAAAAAGAGATCAGGAGAAAAGCCAGAAAGCAGAGAGAAAGAGGGCTGAAGACAGAGCAGTCAATGGCGGTAATCCCAATCAGAGCACCCCCGCCGCGTGGGGCAGCAGGACTATGGGCAGGATTGGGATCGGAGCTCAACCTCGGCTGCTAAATACCACGATCAAGGGGCTCAACCTGTGCAGTGGCTCTACCACCACTGCTCCCTTCCCAGTATTCTCTGGATAATACTCACTTCCTCCCCAATGCTCACCTCTCCCTTTTGCTAAGTAAGAGCCTGAGTTCCCTGCGCCTGCCCCTGGCTACCTGTGGGAAACTGACCCTGAAGTTGTCAGTAGATCTGCCAAACTTGCAGATCTACTGCAGTCACAGCCAGAAGAGCCGAAGCGGCACGGGGCAGCTCACGGATCGGCGGGAGGGGGTTCAGGAGGAGCCGGCACGGCTGGCCTGGGACAGGACCGACTTTGGTGGTAAGGTCCTAATTGGGTCTTTACTGTGCCCCCTCACTGTGCTGGGACAATCCTCTGGTCGCAGGAGGGTTTTACCACGGGGGTAAGCCCGTGCTCAATCTAGGGGCTCCACACCGCCCGCATTGCTTGTCCGGCCTCCTCCGACCCCGGCTGGGCAGCATCTGACGTCACAAGATTTCCTCTTCCAGAGTCACAGCCAATCCGGAAGCATTAGCTGACTAGATCGTGACAGTAATCAGTTACCAGAGGGTAACAAGGATGCGGACTGAAGAGCGTCAGATCCAATTCCCAGCCAGGTGAGTCTAAGTTCTGGCCAACCTTCTGTAGGCGGCCGTCTTGAGTATTTTCTCACCAAGTGGCAAACGATAACTTCATATCTTTGGGTTTTAAATTCAATATAAGGTTAAGTTGTAGTGCTTTAAGTAGAGCCTTCCCAAACTGTGTTTCCTCCTCCTCCAAAGCTTTCCTTCAAAATGTCCAATCTAATTTCACAAGAAATTCAATCTCTCCTTCAAAAGCACGCAATCCAACCTTCTCTCCCAGATCCATCAGGTTTCTTCAGCTCCATTTTTCCGTCAACAGATGGCAGCAAAAAAAAAAAGCACACACACATATATAAAGGTTGAAGTGGAGTTACACTTGAGGAAGGTAGTGAGATTTTAACTTAAATAAGAAAAAACTTAGAAATTCACTGAAAAGTACTACAGTTTAAAAAAAACAGGGAGGTTTTTAAGTTATACATACTGTAATATAGCCTTAGAGCCCGCCGTAGCGGGCTCTACCAGCCATTAAAGGCTCGCTCCAGTGTTAAAGGGAGCAGGCCTTTAATGGCCGGTAGAGCCCACTACGGAGGGCTCCAAGGCTATTAGAACATTCTGCCCTATGAGGGCAGAATGTTCTAATATGTAAAACAAAGGCCTCACTGAGCCTGAGGGAGTTGAAATCCCCTCGGGCTCTGTGAGGTCTTTGTTTACAGCTGTTGCTGTGATCAAGCTTTGGGATGTTGAAGCTTCGGGCTTCTACCAGCCATTAGTAGCCAGGAGCACTCCATTGCCTTCAATGGAGCTCCCAACATTCCAATGTTCTAATAAGTATCATTTGTCCCAACAGATTTCAGATATTATCAGTGCTTTAAAGTCATAAGAGGTGCGCACCGCATTCGAGTTTCACAGCTCACTGCATCTCCCCGCAACGTCGGACATATTAAACGGAGCCCTCTCTCCTGCCCGGGCGCACCTATTCTTTTCGTACTAGTTTGATCACGAGCTTATCCACTGCCCTGCTCTCTACCGCTTCAGCCGCTTTCTGCAGCTAGTGACTGGATCCTGATGCTTGATATTCGGCCTTGTTCCCTACTGAATTGACTACAATGCCACTCGTTCCTATTTTTACATGCCAGGACCAGCACTCCTTCCAACTGGCATTACGTGCAGGCTCTATCATTGCCTTTTTGCACTTTGGTCAGGCATATATTATTTAGTCCTGATGATGATCCCTAGTTCCTCAAATGGGATCAAAATGTTGTCGACCTGCGGTACCATGACTATTGCAATGTCTTTTTTATGTACATTTTTTTAGCATTGGTACTTTAACAGACGTGACACCAACTGTTTACCTTTATGTAGTCACTTGTCTTATGTCTGAGTTTTGTTAACCAATTATATGGTGTCATGCATGTTTCCCACTTTAATTGCTTCTGTTTTATCGCCCCCTTTTTCAATCATAAATAAATTGTGTTATTATTTAATCAGTGCTGTCATAGAACTTTTTTTAATTTCTATGTCAATTTTTGTATAATATTTTGTAGAAAGTGACCGCCTGTTCCTCTATAAGTAAAGTCATAAGCAGCATATACAGGGAAGTCTGCAGGATTGTTAAAAGGCCAAGAACATTTTTTTTTAAATGTTGATCTTGATGAGAGCCAGAAAGGCGTGGGAGTCAGGGTTCCCCCACCTTACTCCCTACTGCCTTAACTTTTTGACATTTTCAGGACACAGAGACTGGGACCATGAGACCTGCTGGAACGAGCTGTCCTAAAGGAAAAATAGCCCTTCTAAGCTAATTGGGACGCTCCAAATTTTGGATTGTTTGTCTTGCAGGACTCCTTAATTTTTCAAAAATTACTGGATCGATTTACACCAAATCATGAAAAGCATGCTTACTGGGTCAGTAGCAGCTGCTACAGGGCAGTAGAGGTGGGGCGGGAGGAGAGGAAGAGGGGTAAAAAAAGGAAAAATCCACTTACCTGCAAGCCGCCTCCTCTCGTCCCTCTTCCGTCTGACGCAGGGAACCAGGAAACAAGAACCCACAGGCTTCTATTCTCCCCTAGCCAATCATGATGCTGCTATCGCCAGCTTGTCAGCAGCATCATGATTGGTCTGAGTGTCATGGTTCAGTGCTCAGACAGGAACTGTGAGCCTGTGCATATTGTCCACCCAGGCTGTGCAATACAGCCGGGTGGAGAACATGCTAAGTGCGCATGACTGTTTGGACGACCCAAGACACCGGCCAGAAGGCCATGCACACTTAGAAAGTGCTCGCCACTCCTCCCCCAGCTGTGTGGGCAGCCCAGCCCTGCCCCGCCCCACACCTAAAGCCAGGATGGAAAAATTTAATTACAATAACATCGTGTTATTATCATTTTATTTTTCCTGTGGGCCACTTTTCTGGGTATACATCTAGCTTTTTTTGAAATTTGGAGCAATTCTATTAAACTGTTCAGCTGTTTTCCATGTATCCTTATCTAATTTTTCCAATGGAAAATGCATTAGAAAATAAGTGTTTTGGGACACCCCTCCTTTTTCTCTGTCATTGCTTGACAGATCATCCCAAAACTTTCAAGGATGAAACTGAGGTGGATGCACTTTAAAAAAAAAAAATTCTTGAAGATAATTCAAACTGCACCATTACATAGTCGTTATTAGCAAAACAAAATATACTCTTCCAATGGTAACTCTCACTCACATATAACTACACAGCGGAGGCCACCACTGAGCAAGATATATATCTTTCATCTGTACTACACCAAAGGATTATTGAAATTGGTGGGGAGTCAAACTTAAACATCAATAGACACAATTATAAAAAATACAGAACAATTTCTGTCTTTCAATAAAAATAATATTGTTTCAAATACATCTGCACACATGTCATCATTTCTTGAGATCATGACTTAATTTCAACATAAATAGATTGATAAAAAGAAAAACGTTTGTTATCAACAAATTGGTCTTCCAAGACACTTCACTACATTATCAACACATTGCTCTCCAAAGATACTACACTAATTACTGACACAGCACTCTCCTAACTGAAAAATAATCACTTCTAACACATTTAATCTTAATCAGAAAGTCTTTGTGAATGAATTCGCATTCCCTTGTAAATTGATGATTTATTAGAGCTCATTCCCATTGCTGTTCATTATTATGACATTGACAGAAAGAAAAACAATTTAGCTGCAATCAAAATAAAAGAAAGCCAACGTGTGTTTCGGGGTTCTTGCTATACCACTTCTTCAGGGCAAGATAGTAGAAAATTGCACATCAAAGTTATATATCGAACTTCAAACAGCTAGCATTGATTCTGACAGTGTACTATAGGCTTTGTGAACGAGGAGTAACATAACATCCTAAATTGATGCTTGGACTCTCATATGCTTGTCTGTAAGCTTTCCAAAGATGCAAAAGAAATTGGATATTCATGTCTGGGAGAGCTACAGAGTGGTGCTTGTTTGCCATTGTTTCCTACATGTCTTACACCTTTTCATTTTTCCAAGTTACCATATATGTTTGCTCAATGGATACCAGTCCGCTTTTCATTCACATAACTCAGTGGTTCCCAATCTTTTTCGACCCGCGGCTCCCTTGACCAATTGGCCATTGCCCATGGCTCCCCACTGTTACTTTTTTTGAGGGTCGGGGGGATGTAAGCCAGGCCTTGGGAGTACTTGCATTTTTCTCTCTGAAAAAAATGGGATGGAGGTATTATAATCATATATGCAGGGTGTTTCGTATTACTAAGGCGGCTCCTCTAATAAAATATTCCTAGTTACACTTCTTTGCCCATGCTTTTTTTAGAGTACCCTCTCAAACTTTTTTATCCCACTTACAGTGCTAGATAGCACCCATATGCATGTAGGCCCCATTGCCAAAGTGTTTCTGTGCTTGAAGAATATTTGCATGCAATTCCATTTCTACCCATGTCATACGTGCCAACACACCTGTCCCAGCAGGGTGACTCACGATTTTTTAAACCACATACAGCTTTATTTTTGCTGTCTCCTCCCTAAAATTGCCTACAAATCAATGCAAGCAAAATAAATTCCTCTGATCTTTTTTTTTAAACGTCCCTTTTTCTTGCTTCCGAATGTTGGCATTATGCCGTATACGGTGTTTTACTTCCCTGTGCTGAAGGAGAGATCAGGCCTGTCTGGAAATGTGTGTGTACTGAAAGAAATGTGTACTGGAAGTACCTATGATTCAAGTGCAAATGTCAATACTTAATAATACTTAGGGCACCTGTGGTGCCCCCCCTGTTGATCCCTGCACCCAGTGGCAGGCACCTTGGGGTGCCTGCCACTGGGTGCAGGGATGAACTGCACCTCAACACTTAACGATGTGAGCATGCATTCCGTTTGAAATGTATGCTCCCATTGTTAAGTATAGGATTGCGACCGAACAGGGTTCGGTCGCATCCTACTTGCAGGTCTGTAACCGACGACAGGAAGTTGGTCGGTTACAGTTCCTGACCGATGTCGGACGGATCGGAATCGGGCCCTTAGTGTGTTTAATAGACAGGACAACTGTACTTTCCTGAAAACTTGCATTGGTGTAAAATGCATTTGGAAAAAAACGAAACTATTAACGAGTCTAACAAAATAAATCAGGCATCTTCTGCTTACTTTGGGAGTGTTGGAACATGGGGATTCAGAGAAATATGGAGGTCATCTCCCTCGACATGCCATCAATTAAGCACAACCTTTACAGCTTTAGGCATGTTACTTACAAATCATCAACAATATGCGTTTAAGTCTAGTTAGTTTAACTGAAGTCAACAGACCCTTCAACATTGAATGCATTAAAGTGCTTGGTGCTCGGCTCCCCATGTTAGGTTTGACGGCTCCCCAGGGAGCCACGGCACACAGTTTGGGAACCACTGTTTGGTAAGGTTGATCTTTCCACATTGTGAATGTACTCTGTATTGTTTGATTCGACCTTGACATCTTCATTTAGATATGTCCAGAAAAATCATGCTAAAGATGTATGCATATTTAACACTTTACACCGTTTAAAGAAATGTGTTTCCTGATCACATATAATAGGCAGAGTAATGCTACATTGAGCTACAAGAAAACATGTATCTTTATCACCTGCAATGGTGTTAACTCCTCGAAAGAAAACGCAGAAAAGGCGCGGAAGCACTAGTTCCATAAAATATCCCAATTTAAAAGTGCATTTGGGTTACTGTCACACATAACAGGTCAAGAGTGGTACACATTTGCTGTATTGCTACATATCTGGACAGAAACGTCTGCTTTGGGTAGTAATTTAAGATGGCAGAAAGTATGTTCGAGATGCTTCGAGTATTTCTATTTTAATATCTGCCATTTGCTAAAAGATTAACACTTTCTTTAAAAAAGATTTCACCAGTTATACTTAAAATGTATGTGCCACATAAGTCAAAGGGAAATTATAAACGACTTATCAAAGACATTTCTGAGTGCAGCATATACAAATGTTCCCATTCACCACGTTCAATACATCCAGCAGAATGCTAACCATCTCCTGGAGGGCACACTTTCATTGTAGAATTTCTTTTTTTTCACAAACTATTTATAGAAGATTCATGATACGTTTGCTTGCTCTGTAAATCCATCAGTAATCCTCCAATACTTTACAAAGCTGTGTGATTTACCAGGAAATCAAATAAATGAGAACAATTGTATTAAATCCAAACCTGTAGCCGAGCTGTCAGAATGATGACCCAGGAAGACTGGAAATAGGTCAGTGCACGTCAGGTTAATACAAACTAGGTCGCTTTGGAAGCTCATTCTGATGCCATCGTTACAGGCTCAATAGCTCTGGGCGTTGCTTGTTGGCCCAGTGGAGCATATTCCACTGGAGGCGGGGAGCTTCAGTTATGGAACCGAAATGTTTAGGATTTTGTAGAATGGGCATATTTCTTTTGATGTGATGGTGGTCAGGAGTCATTTCAGGATACTAGACTCATTGGAAAAGCTAGTTGGTCTTGATTTGACAAGCTGGAGTGATGGTTGCAGTAAAACAAAAATTGAAGCATGTTTCAGAGCATATTCCACAAAAATAAAAAGGGGAAAGGAAGGGAAAAAAGGAAACTTGCAGTAGCTTAAACGTGATGGCAATGTTTATAATAGAAGTGCTAAATAAAAAAAAGCGGGTGCATAGAGAAGGCGAGCTAAAAGACACGAGTTTAGTTGTTACTGTCTTCAGAATCTGCATGATTTAAGGGGACGAACGGACGTTTACACCCAGGATTCTTATCTCCGTGCTGAATCCAGCCAGGGGACATTCATTTTACCCATCACTATTGGAACACACTTTCTTAAGTACTGGTGCATATGTATGTAAAAAAAAAACTTTTTTACCACTGCCAAAACAGGCCATGTACTCACAGAAGTTTTTTCTACTGATAGGCTGTATCATTCTTGATATTTTGATATAAGGTTGTTTATTACATTACAGGATACATTCCCCTGATGAAGGGCTTGTCCCGAAATGCATTGGAATTCCAAATTAATGCATATGAATTTCAAATGTAGAGTGAGGTTCAACACTACGAATTAAAATGCTTAAAAAGCGATAAAAAAGCTTTGAAATCAATAAAAAAGAAATTACGGGTATACAAATTCCATTGATTACAGAGTGATTACTATTCCTAAGAAATATATGGAGAAAAATTTCAAAATCATCTAAATTGGAGTGCAAAGTGGGGACGCTATTGTTCCCCAGAATAACACTATTGCTGTGCATAAACATTCACGCCTCTGATCAGAAGGCGATACCCACCTGCACCCTACACCTTTCCACCAAAACTATACAAAAAAAGAAAGGAGATATTATAAAGAATATTTTAATACCAATAGGAGTGCTTCTACCCTTGCTATTCATGTTAAATAAAAAAAAAAGAACCATTGAGGAAAGTTTTAAAAGAGCACTCCTCGCAGGAAGATGTTTTTAGAGTAGATATAGAAATTCCATTTTAGTTTTAAGGCGAAAGAAGTGATTTATTGATTATTGATACAAAGAAATGGTACTACTACTGGGCTTGAATTATCATGAACTGAAGGCACAGTTAAAGCATACAAGAGTGGCAAAAAAGGATGAGGAATGAAAAGAAATACAATAATTGGTCCTGGCACCGAGGTGCACTTTTGATATTGGTGAATGCGCACATGTGAACAGGTGAAATTTCACCCTCAAGCAAAAGAGCTTGAAGTGGGTTCACTTTGCCACAGGCTGTGAGCTGTGATGGTTAAAAACAAAACCGAATGTCATTTGAACAGATCAGTGGATGATTAAAGCTGACACAAAGCCCTTCTAAATGTGTAAATATGTAAGTATTTTTTATTTATTCGTTTTCAGAATACTTGAAACTGGCAAGCCATCTAAAGAAGGAAAGTTTAAACAACTCTAAACATTATAGGCAATTTCCTGTATTGTGTCCTGTGCCATTAAACATATACAAATAACATGAACCGATAGAATGGATACAAGTAAATAACTGAAGGAGGTTAATTCAGTATGACTTCTTTTATAACATCTCAACACTGAAGAGTTGTGTGGTTTTACAATCAGTATATGGCCTCTCAAGGTTTACGTTGCATTGTTGTATGGTTCGTCATCGCATTAGACGGCACTGATGGAGGTCTGCTTTGAAAAAATGAGAGAGAGGGAAAACAATGTGCACTACTTTCTAAGGTGCACCTCCAATATGCTGGAAATTGTCAGTCTGTTAGAAGATACACAAGATGCTAAAACAATAATAATGACATATGAAGAATAAAAATATGGTACTAAGCAAAGATGTATTCTTGTTCATTGGTAATTAAGTTTTATACATCCATAAAAAAGTGAGTTATCAATTTGATAAAGGGGCATCCCTACAAAGTTAATAAACAAAGACTGGTTAGATCTTCACACAATTCTAATTGAAACTCTGCTCCTCCTGGTAGCTGTGGCACAAGCACCAAGCAATTTCCCAGAGAGTGCCTGTTAAGTACCAGAAGTACATTTTAAATATAAAAAACGGTCAAAATCCCTAAACTAATATAGAAAAATAGAGGAACAATTACTAAGCAGAAATATAACAACACAATGAAAAATCAGATATGTGGAACTGGAGATATGATTTTTAATGTTTTAAGACAAAAAGCACCTATCAAAAGTAAAGCACCAATATCACTGATCAGTTCACAGTTGATGGAGACCTAGTCACAATTTCAGGCTGATTGCGATGGAGCGAAGGTTGGGTATGCCAAGCGGTTTACCACGGCCAAAGTTTTTCATGTGGAGCTGAAATTGGTCTAGGGGGCAAGGTCCAAAGCTAAAGCCAATGAGAGTCCCTTAAAGTCAGGTACGTTGTTGATGAGCTTGAAACCACTAGTTTTGGCACCAGAAGTTTACAGCAAGACAAAGCTGGATTTTGTAGCTGCCACGGTCACTTCACCACTTGGATAGATTTGTTGACATGCCCTGGACCAAGGTTTTATTTTCAGATGTATTCAGTTTTCTCAAGATCAATCAGCAAGGCAAGGCAGCAATCTGTAGCCAAATACGTTTCTAGGAAGCTGGATACCTTTACCGTGAGGTCCCAGATTATCAATTTTCAGCATGGCAAAAAGCTCAGAGCAGGACAAACCTGGCTTCTTGCACACACAGCATGCCCCTCACTGGGGAAGCCTCAGCACTTTGTCCCAGTACTGATCCAGCGGTATACTAACAACAGACACTCTACTACCATATACTCACCTGGGCCCATAAACACTTACACAGATCCAAGTAGACCACTGGGTTTAGTTTATATTTTTCCTTATTCAGGATTAGTTATTTCTTATTCCTAACTAAACTTTCACTGATCAAAAAGTTCTTTCCTCTGATCAATGGACCATTAGTTGAACTAGTTGATGGTGATAATTAACATAACTTATTAACTATTCTTTATTGAAAGTAAATAACCACAGACTCGGGAAGTTTTAAAATCTTTATCTAAATTAAGTGAATGTGAACCATTTCAAATTACAGTGCAAACACCCTCATTCGTAAGATTGCAAATCAAATCTTTCATTAAGAAAATATTTCAGACACATACAATAACTATGTCCGGAAAGGAGAGGACAGAGAGAAAAGATCATCTACAAATACCATTAATTTATAGTTACCAAGGATGGTGTGAAGACCAAACCCTCTGGCCAAAGGGCTGGTAAGGGTCCCCTGGGATAGATCAGGAGACAAAGACTTCAGGACAGGAATCAGGACAGGATACTTAACCTCTCTAAAATACCGACGACTGCGTTGCACCCCTCTCTGACACTCTCTTCCTCCTCGAGTTTCTTCCGCGATCTTCTTGTCTAACCCAATTAATTAAAGATAGATGGTTCTGCATTCGGAGTCTTCATCAGCATCTCACAGCGTCCCTTTCAGCATCAGCACCACCCACAGCACCAACAGCATCCCGAGCTCTCGATTTCCAGCATCGACGCCTCTTCTGACATGACATAACTAACTAAAGCTACCTCAGTTATACCTTTCGTTTCCCATGTCAATCATTAGGCCTTTACAACAAAAAAAAACAATATGGATCCTACTGTCCTTAGCAATCTACGCCCCATCTCACTTTTGCCATTTATCAGCAAACTTTTAGAAAAGCATGTAAACAATACCTTGACTGACTTCCTGGAAACTAATGAAATACTGCATCCCACTCAGATGGGTTTCCGTGCCTCCCACAGTACAGAATCAGCACTGTTGGTGGTCACAGAGGAGTTAAAGGCACTTTTGGATGAGGGTGGTTCTGCCGCCATCCTTTTGTTGGACCTCAGTGCAGCATTCGACACCGTAGATCATACCACATTAATGGGGAGACTAAGGGAAATAGGAGTCCATGGCCTTGCCATGGACTGGTTGGCTTCTTTTTTGGAAGACAGGTCCTTCCAAGTGATGGAAGGGGACTGTTTTTCAGAACACCTTCATGTGGCATTCCACAGGGTTCTTCCCTTAGTCCTACCCTATTTAATATTTATGTACGACAGCTGGCTAATATAGCACAGGAAGATGGTGTCTCAGTGGTGTCATATGCTGACGACACTCAACTGATAGTCTCCCTAACAGATAACGCAAATCAGCAGTTGAGTCACTGTCTGGAGAGAGTGGTAAATTGGATGGCCAATAGCCATCTGAAATTAAATGGCGAGAAAACAGAGATCATGTTATTAGAAAAATCCACTATCCAGGCCCCCCTGACACAGTGGCCCCCTTGAATGGGAAACCCACCTATACCCAAACCAGTTATAAAAAATTTAGGGGTCTGGATGGAGAACTCACTCACGATGGATTGCCAATCCAGGAAACTGTCAGGAATATGTTTCTCCCTGCTTAAAATACTAAGGAAGATTATTGAGGTGATCCCGGAACATCTGAAAAAATGGTCATCCAGTCTCTTATAATCTCGCGCTTGGACTATGGAAACTCACTTTATGTGGGCGCGCCTAAATATGTGACGAAGAGACTACAGGTAGTACAAAATGCGGCAGCAAGACTCCTTCTAAAAATCCCCAAATGCACTTCGACTAAATAAGCACTGAAACAGCTACACTGGCACCCTATTGAAACAAGAATAAAGTTTAAGTCCCTATGCTTGGCATATAGGGCTGTTAACAAAAAAGGCCCAATAAAACTGAGACAAATGTTGTCCAGGTATATCCCGACCAGGCATCTTAGATCAGCTCAGCAACAGCTTCTTAGGACATCAAGAGCCAAAAGAGCCAGGTGGGGGGGAAGATCATTTGCCCACCTGGTACCAAAGATGTGGAATGCCCTCCCATATAAAATAAGAATTCTACCAACGAAACAGTTTTCAGGAAACATCTCAAAACTTTGCTGTTCCCCTTGTAGACGCACTATGGATAGAGCTTGTAATCAGCACTCTTTAGCGCTGGGAAGCCCTCGGGCAGCCACGCGCTCTACACATTTCTAAACAACATAAACATGTACCACCCACTAAAGTTTCAATATCGCAAAAATACGTATTCTGATTGGTCAGGCAAAGGGGGGATGATCATCACACCATGCTTACATATTACTTATTTCTATTGAGCTATTGTTCGTAAACCCATCCCCTTAAACTTTATTCTTCCCTTCCGTTCCCATACATATCCAAACTTTATTAGATACAATTATTTCAACATTATGAATACAAGTCTTCTTGCATGAACTCTTCACACTCTGTTCACAGGGAACGTCATTCTCGTCCTTGGACGGCTGTCAAAATGCTTGGTCATCCCTTCAGGTCAACTCTCATGTAGGCATGCGCAAACTTGAATCAGTCGGCTCAATTCAGACAAACGTGAAAGGCCCAAATGCGCACTAATAATAAAGTCAAAAGAAGAAATGTTACTTTCACAAATAAATGGTTTCACTGTATACCACCCTCTCTACTCTAACCCTCTTTACTTATTAATTCTTTCCCCGCATTAGCATTAGTAAAATAGCTAGTTTTCATTTCGGCTAAGCAGATGCCATGCACGTGAGTCTTCAAGACTCCATTTTAATGCCTTCTGCACATGCGCTAGAATTTCCTCCAAGCATTAGTATCGTCATACTACGTAGATGCAGATGACGCATGCGCGGTAAAGATTTCCCAGTTAGAGCTGGATTAGTCCGTTTTCGATGTTATTTATATTAGTACACACATACGCAAGCTTCTCTAACCCGCGTGTTTTCTGTATTTGCGTGTTATTATTTACAAGACGTTGTTAATAATTCGTTAGCGAGTTAAACGAGAGGATTGCTTCCGAGCAAGTCTCCTTTACGAGTCCTTGCTCCATCAGTACTCTGTAGGTGATAAAAATAACAAAGTTCTACTTTTCTTCAACTACTGGGCATGTTCCTCTAGGTCAGTCTTGCAGGTCTCACACCCTCAGTGCAGGTGTCTAAGCATCAGGTCTCTCTCCAGCCAGAGCTCCTTCAAAGCCAGTCCTCAATGGCCAGCTCGGCCTTCTTGGAGTCAGGAAGGCTTCTGCTTTTTATGTCCCTTATCAGGAAAACAGGAGATCAACCACTGTGAATTTGTAGAGCAGCTCCAGAGCCTGATTACCAGGAGGCATCATGAGTCCTTGAGCTTTCTTTTTTCAGCAGTGAGGCAATGTCTCAGAAAATACTTGAAATTACGTATTATTATGTGAAATGCCAGCTTCAGCATTTCGTATTATTTTTTAGTGGGCAATGCAGCCTTGCATCCATTTTATTAATGAGGATGCTTTTTGCTCTAAAAAAATAGCACAAAATCACCCGTGACGCAAACAACAGCCGCTTGTGATCAATTTGATCACATTCCAGTGGCTCCACAATAGGATTTTTAACCGAACGAAGTCTCAATTAGACAGTTTGCATAATGGCATAATCTGACACATTTTGCAAAACAACCCTAATACAACATGCCGGAAAATATGCTTTTTTTGCCCAGGCCTAGTTTTATTGCAGGTTATTCATAAAAAAAGTGTGACTAATGACCGAATACAGACATTTTTTGTTGGTTCATTTCCCTCAGAGATTTGCTGGACTTGTATACACTTTCAGATTTTTATAGATGTATACACTTTCAGTTTGGCTCTTTCTTGTCCTACTTATAAATGGCCCATTTATGCCTTTGTGATTCATAACGATGTGTCAGAAGATAAGTTGATCTCTTGGTAACTGAATTCCTTTTGTAGTGAAATCACCATATATTAAAACATTTTCAAGACTGCTCATTAATACAATTTTAATATTGTAATATTTGTAGCCATTTTAATGTTTGTATGAGTTGTTTTTAATAGAGGTGCGTATCTCTACAGACATCACACATAGTCACTCATGCAACGGACATGCACACTTAAAAACAATGGTATAGACAGCCATGTACACAGACAACACACAGGGGTATTAAAACATACACATTCAAGTAGTCATGAACCAGCCTCCATGTGGACCATGCATACCCCCATGATATGGATTATACCTTCAACCAGTCCTGAGATTTCCTTCATTAGCAATTTACATGCTGGGGTTTTAGGTTTGTAGTTCCAAAGGTAAAAGCAAAACCACAACTCCAAAATCCAAGGTTTGTCTCTCATGACATGGGTCACTTAGCAGCTATGATAATGCAATTTGTGGGGCAGATATAATATTTTTGGCTCAAGTCAGTGCAGAATTCATAGTTCCTGAACTGCGTTGTGCTAGAGGAACCAGCAATACAAACCATAGTTATTAACAAGCATTGGCAATGCCAATAGGTCTGACTTATGAATGCACTGTTAAGCCAGAACTAAAAATCCATGTACTTTAATGACTACCCTCCTCCCATGTGTGCTGCTGCCAGAGAAACACAAAAACAACAGTTGATGGACAGAATGCAGAACAATGTCATACATTCACCCCAGTACAGAGATCTGGGCCTAAATCCATCATTTTTTTGCTCACCATGCCATTCCAGTTTGAACCCAGCCGTATGCAGGACAGGAATCAGGACAGGATACTTAACCTCTCTAAAATACCGACGACTGCGTCGCACCCTTCTCTGACACTCTCTTCCTCCTCGAGTTTCTTCTGCGATCTTCTTCTCTAACCCAATTAATTAAAGATAGATGGTTCTGCATTCGGAGTCTTCATCAGCATCTCACAGCGTCCCTTTCAGCATCAGCACCACCCACAGCACCAACAGCATCCCGAGCTCTCGATTTCCAGCATCAACGCCTCTTCTGACATGACATAACTAACTAACTAAAGCTACCTCAGTTATACATTTCGTTTCCCATGTACCACCCACTAAAGTTTCAATATCGCAAAAATACGTATTCTGATTGGTCAGGCAAAGGGGGGATGATCATCACACCATGCTTACATATTACTTATTTCTATTGAGCTATTGTTCTTAAACCCATCCCCTTAAACTTTATTCTTCCCTTCCGTTCCCATACATATCCAAACTTTATTAGATACAATTATTTCAACATTATGAATACAAGTCTTCTTGCATGAACTCTTCACACTCTGTTCACAGGGAACGTCATTCTCGTCCTTGGACGGCTGTCAAAATGCTTGGTCATCCCTTCAGGTCAACTCTCGTGTAGGCATGCGCAAACTTGAATCAGTCGGCTCAATTCAGACAAACGTGAAAGGCCCAAATGCGCACTAATAATAAAGTCAAAAGAAGAAATGTTACTTTCACAAATAAATGGTTTCACTGTATACCACCCCTCTCTACTCTAACCCTCTTTACTTATTAATTCTTTCCCCGCATTAGCATTAGTAAAATAGCTGGTTTTCATTTCGGCTAAGCAGATGCCATGCACGTGAGTCTTCAAGACTCCATTTTAATGCCTTCTGCACATGCGCTAGAATTTCCCTCCAAGCATTAGTATCGTCATACTACGTAGATGCAGTTGACGCATGCGCGGTAAAGATTTCCCAGTTAGAGCTGGATTAGTCCGTTTTCGATGTTATTTATATTAGTACACACATACGCAAGCTTCTCTAACCCGCGTGTTTTCTGTATTTGCGTGTTATTATTTACAAGACGTTGTTAATAATTCGTTTGCGAGTTAAACGAGAGGATTGCTTCCGAGCAAGTCTCCTTTACGAGTCCTTGCTCCATCAGTACTCTGTAGGTGCTAAAAATAACAAAGTTCTACTTTTCTTCAACTACTGGGCATGTTCCTCTAGGTCAGTCTTGCAGGTCTCACACCCTCAGTGCAGGCGTCTAAGCATCAGGTCTCTCTCCAGCCAGAGCTCCTTCAAAGCCAGTCCTCAATGGTCAGCTCAGCCTTCTTGGAGTCAGGAAGGCTTCTGCTTTTTATGTCCCTTATCAGGAAAACAGGAGATCAACCACTGGGAATTTGTAGAGCAGCTCCAGAGCCTGATTACCAGGAGGCATCATGAGTCCTTGAGCTTTCTTTTTACAGCAGTGAGGCAATGTCTCAGAAAATACTTGAAATTACGTATTATTATGTGAAATGCCAGCTTCAGCATTTCGTATTATTTTTTAGTGGGCAATGCAGCCTTGCATCCATGTTATTAATGAGGATGCTTTTTGCTCTAAAAAAATAGCACAAAATCACCCGTGACGCAAACAACAGCCGCTTGTGATCAATTTGATCACATTCCAGTGGCTCCACAATAGGATTTTTAACCGAACGAAGTCTCAATTAGACAGTTTGCATAATGGCATAATCTGACACATTTTGCAAAACAACCCTAATACAACATGCCGGAAAATATGCTTTTTTTGCCCAGGCCTAGTTTTATTGCAGGTTATTCATAAAAAAGTGTGACTAATGACCGAATACAGACATTTTTTGTTGGTTCATTTCCCTCAGAGATTTGCTGGACTTGTATACACTTTCAGTTTGGCTCTTTCTTGTCCTACATATAAATGGCCCATTTATGCCTTTGTGATGCATATCGCGGTGTCAGAAGATAAGTTGATCTCTTGGTAACTGAATTCCTTTTGTAGTGAAATCACCATTAATAAAACATTTTCAAGACTGCTCATTAATACTATTTTAATATTGTAATATTTGTAGCCATTTTAATGTTTGTATGGGTTGTTTTTAATAGAGGTGCGTATCTCTACAGACATCACACATAGTCACTCATGCAACGGACATGCACACTTAAAAACAATGGTATAGACAGCCATGTACACAGACAACACACAGGGGTATTAAAACATACACATTCAAGTAGTCATGAACCAGCCTCCATGTGGACCATGCATACCCCCATGATATGGATTATACCTTCAACCAGTCCTGAGATTTCCTTCATTAGCAATTTACATGCTGGGGTTTTAGGTTTGTAGTTCCAAAGGTAAAAGCAAAACCACAACTCCAAAAATCCAAGGTTTGTCTCTCATGACATGGGTCACTTAGCAGCTATGATAATGCAATTTGTGGGGCAGATATAATATTTTTGGCTCAAGTCAGTGCAGAATTCATAGTTCCTGAACTGCGTTGTGCTAGAGGGAACCAGCAATACAAACCATAGTTATTAACAAGCATTTGCAATGCCAATAGGTCTGACTTATGAATGCACTGTTAAGCCAGAACTAAAAATCCATGTACTTTAATGACTACCCTCCTCCCATGTGTGCTGCTGCCAGAGAAACACAAAAACAACAGTTGATGGACAGAATGCAGAACAATGTCATACATTCACCCCAGTACAGAGATCTGGGCCTAAATCCATCGTTTTTTTGCTCACCATGCCATTCCAGTTTGAACCCAGCCGTATGCAAATCAGTCTTGACCCTGTGCCTCATGGGAACAGTCCAGCCCGAACTGCCAAGCCAGGTCCTCCATGGAATGGAAACAAGCATCCTAGGACCGGTTTCGGGGTTTCACCCCTCTTCAGCCAGGATAGCTTGATTCCAGTGGCATGGAGAGCACGGGACCCACGTCTAGGCATCCCGTCCCACTCGGGGTGACAAATGCAAAAACAAAATCAAATTTGTTTGCTGTAACACTTTTCGCCCTAAGTGGGATGGGTATGCCCAGACGTGGGTCCCTTGCTCACTGTGCCACTTGAATCAAGCTAGCCTGGCCGAAGAAGGGTGACATACCCTGAAACCGGTCCCAGGATGCTTGTTTCCGGTCCAGGGAGGACCTGGCCTGGCAGTTCGGTCTGGACTGTTCCCATGGGGCACAGGGTCAAGACTGATTTGCATATGGCTCGGTCCAAACTGGGGTGGCGTAGTGGGCAAAAGAACGATGGATTTAACCCAGATCTTTTGACTGGGGGAGAATGTTTGCCAGCATTCCGTCCATCATTTGTTTGCTGTAACACGCTGCCAGAGAAACGGCATAAATGATCTACTTATCCAAGGTGATTTGAATAGCATTACAATGGCATGTGTGTGCCCCTGAAAGTTCAACTCAGACAGCTGGATAAATAAATAAATGATCACAGCTGTGTGGAGAACAAGCACTTTTTTGTTGAATTAAACACCTTCTTCCCAATCAAAACATGTATGCCTGACTTCCAACATGTGGGCGGAGCCAACATGCATCTCCTGTTCATTCTCACAAAATTGTCTTGCAACAGCTGCACTGTAAAACCAGACCATAAAAATGGCCTTCTGCGGCTCACTATTACTTCTTTGTTGTACAAACAGGCTGCCTTGTGATACAAACAGCCTTTGCACCATGGTGCAGATGTTTGTGTGTATGTTGCCTAGCATTAGATTTCAGCAGCAGCCGGCACCGGTAAACGCAGTGGGGCGGGGTGGGAGCGGGGCGGAGTGGGAGGGGGGGAGTCGACAGACGACGGAATACGTATAATTAAATAAATAAATAATACCTATTCAGTCGTTTGTCGGTTTCACCCCTTGCCGCGCTCTGCCCCGGCCCATCGTGCTTACCTGTGCCGGCCACCACTGTTAGATTTGGACTGGAAGCACCTTAAACCATGCGTAGATAAATTCTTAAACGTTCGACACATTGTACGTGTGGTGTCACATGTAGCACGCACTCAATGTGTGGAATGTTTGGAGAAATTAAACCATTTTTCCTTGTTAGTGCCTATTTCAAAAAGGCATTAAATTGTTTATGCAAAGCTCAGTCTGACTATTTTAATAGACTGGACTTTGTTCAAAAACTGCAGATCCTTGCACTTATACATCCAAATTATACATAAGTAATGCCCCCTTGATGCAAAGTGGCACAAAGCTCTGTTTGCCCTAAGAAAAGGACACTTTCCAACCCCAAATACCTTTTTGCTGGAAAGTAAATACACTTGCAAGAGGCAAGAGTTTGTGCCACTCTGCATGGATTTGCATGACTTTGCCTTGGTGCAAACACTTAGTAAAGCTGACCTAGTGTTCTCCACATTTTCTGGATGCTGAATTAAGTAATGTACAAAAAGATCCACAAATAGAGTTCCAATGATAATAACTAGTTTTATATGACAACATAAACAGATAACATCCATTTTGAAATGAATGTGTTTCTTCCGTGTGACACAAAACATGCCTCTGAAGAGACAGCAAACACACAACATGCCTCTGAACAGGCAGCAGTATTGATTAAGACATGGCCACTATAAAGGAATGTACCTCTTTATCCTGCTGAGATAGATACAGTATTAAAATGGTGGAAGGGATTAACTCTTTTTTTGAAGTGCTACTCTTGCACCCAATTTGTGCTTCAAATGGTTACAACTCCAAGTGTACAGATCTTTACCTAATTCTTTACAGAAGGGTGAACAGCCTATCTGCCCCTCCGGTGGGGGCAGAAAGCCCACTAGGCACCAGGGATTTATTTTCCAAATAAACATAGAGGGTTGGGAGCTGGCCAGAATGGACCTGGCCATGCCCCCAACCCTAATAAAAGGGGAAACAGTCTTTCTGCCCCCACTCTGGTGGGCAGATGGGGACGATTACCCTGATCTGCCTCCTTCGGGGGGGGGCGCAAGAAGACCCTCTAGATGACAGGGAATTTATATATATATATATATATATATATATATATATTATATATATGTGTGTGAATATATATATATATATATATAAATATATATATATATATTTTAAATAGGATTATCCCATCAACAAATAACCATCCGGCACTCCAAAAGGTACTGGTCACTCGGTAGTTTATTTTGTGACGTTTTCAACATCTACGCGTTTCAGCAGGCTCACGCTGCCTTGTTCACGATATATATATATATTATCTACTGGCGGTCGCCAGTAGATAGTTATAGTTAGGACCTATTTTCCATTCTCAAAACTTATGGCCCGCTACGGTCCGCTTCTATCCTGAAAGTTTCGGGGTGATTCGGCAAGCGGGGGCCGAGAAAAAAGGGGGGTCCCAAAACGTGTTTTCCCCATGCAATTTTCCATAGGAAACTTTAGACACGGCTACAGCCCGAACTGCTGAACGGAATTACACCAAATTTGGCAAAGAGGTAGTTCTTGGTTCAGAAAGAACCCTTTTTGTTAAATGGTGTATATCCGTTCAGTAGTTGCTGAGAAAATCAAAAGTAAAAACACATATATATCTATGGCAGCGCAGGATCCGCGCACCCTCCCGATCACGAGCTGTATGCTAATTGGCTGTCAACACTCCAAACCAGGAAGTGTTGGCAGCCATCTTGTGCCTCGGTAGAACCGAGGCACAAGAAAAGACGAAAACAGACGCAAAAAATGCAAAAAGGGGGCAGGGTAGACACACCCTGACCCCCTAGGCCTGCTCAGGGGGTACTACAAGGACCCCCAGGGCCCAAAAAAAATGTTTTTTTTTAAAACAAATCAGCAAAAACGCGCTGGGTGCGCGGATCCAGCCGATAAAAAAGAAAAATCGAAGCGCGGTCTCCCGCGCTTCGATGCTATTTGGCCCCCGGGTGGCCCAAGTCCCGGGGGCATGCAGGGTTTTTGATTTTTGTGTGGGGGGGCCTCTAAGGCCCCCCAAGCCCCGGGGACCGCCACCCCCCCGGGCTTTAAAAAAATAATGGTGCGGGAGGGCTCTCGGCCCTCCCGCAGCCCCGGGGACCACCACCCCCCGGGGCTTCTTTTTTATTTAAATAAAATTACCTGTGTGGGGGGGCTCGAGCCCCCCCCACATGCCCCGGGGACCGCCACCTCCCCGGGGCACTAAATATTTCAATATGGGGGTCCGTTACGGACCCCCGAGCCCCGGGGACCACCACCTGGAGGGAGGGGGGCCGCACGGCCCCCCTCCTGGAGCCCTTGATGGCCCTGGGGACCACCACCCCCAGGGCCGGCTCCTGCAGTGTCCCGGGTGCCTACCCCGGGACACTGTAGTTTGCTATGACAGGACGGGAGCCTCGCGGCCCCGTCCTGTCATAGCAAACTGCTTTGTTTTTGGAAGAGAGAGCAGGAAACCTGCTCTCTCTTCCAAAACCAAAGCTGATTGCTTTTCCACATGGGGAGCTGCATCTTAGCAGCTCCCCATGTGGAAAGCAATGCCGGCTCCCGCAGGACGCGGGGAGCCGGCGGGACCGTGGGGGTATTGGGGACCCCCACGGTCCCCAACGGAGAGGGCCAGCCCCGGGGATGGGGTCCCCGGGGCTAGTAGTGGCCCAGGAGGGGGGCCACATGGCCCCCCTCCCCAAATGTTAATAAAAAAAAAAAAAAAAAGAAAAACAAAGGCCGGCCCCGGGGAATGGGGCCATAAGTGGCCTAAGGAGGGGGGCAACTCAGCCCCCCTCCATAAAATTTTTAAAAAAAAGAAAGCCATGCCCCGGGGGATGGGGTCCCCGGGGCCGATTAAGGCCTGGGGAGGGGGGCCACGCGGCCCCCTTCCAAATTTTTCTTTTTTAAAAACAAGATATTAGGGGGCAGGCCCTGGTGGGATGGGGTCCCCAGGGCCAAGAAATTTGAAAAACAAGGGGGGCCACACAGCCCCCTTTCTAAAAATAAAAATAAATAAAAAGACCGGCATCGAGCCGGAGGCCACGCCCCCTCCTTCCAGCACTCTGCAAACGCGCCCCCTGGCGCGTTTGCAGAGGGGGAACGAATTCCCCTTGAATACTGGGGGTCCCTGGGGGCCAACTAGCCCACCAGGAACCTCCAGGATGCGCCAGGGGGCTGCGTTGCAGAGAGGTGTTCTGAGGCCACGCCCCTTTTTACACCTCTCTGCAACGCAGCTCTGTGGCGCTTTTTGGAGGTACATAGTGAGCTAGTTGGACTCCAGGGACCCTCAGGATTCAAGGGGACTTAATCCCCCAACTTAAAACGCGCCACGGGGCGCGTTTGCACAGTGGTGAAGGGAGGGGGCGGGGCTTCAGGTGACATGTATGCAAACAGGCCCCGTGGCGCATTTTAAGATGGGGAATTAATTCCTTGTCAATCCTGAGGGTCCCTGGGGGCCAACTAGCCCACCAGGTACCTCCAGTAAGCGCCACGGAGCTGCGTTGCAGAGTGTTGTAAAAAGGGGCATGGCCTCTGAACACTTCTCTGCAACGCAGCCCCCTGGTGCATACTGGAGGTACCTGGTGGGCTAGTTGGCCCCCAGGTACCCACATGATTGAGGAGGAATTAATTCTCTAACTTAAAACGTGCCACAGGGCGTGTTTGCAGACATGTCACCTCAGGCCACGCCCCTTTCCTTCACCACTGTGCAAACACGCCCCGTGGCGCGTTTTAAGTTGGGGAATTAATTCTCTTTCAATACTGAGGGTCCCTGAGGGCCAAATAGCCCAACAGGTATCTCCAGTATGCGCCAGGGAGCTGCATTGCAGACAGGTGTTCAGAGGCCACGCCCCTTTTTACACCTCTCTGCAACGCAGCTCTGTGGTGCTTTTTGGAGGTACCTAGTGGGCTAGTTTGACCCTAGGGACCCTCAGGATTCAAGGGGACTTAATCTCCCAACTTAAAACGCGCCACGGGGCGCGCTTACACAGTGGTGAAGGGAGGGACGGGGCCTGAGGTGACGTATGCAAACACGCCCTGTGGCGCGTTTTAAGTTGGGGAAAAATTCCTCTTCAATCCTGAGGGACCCTGGGGACCAAGTAGCCCACCAGGTGCTTCCAGGAAGTGCCAATGTGCTGCGTTGCAGAGAGGTGGTGCAGGCCATGCCCCTTTTTACATCTCTCTGCTACGCAGCTCTGTGGCGCTTACTGGATGTACCTAGTGGGCTAGTTGGACTCTACGGACCCTCAGGATTGAAGGGGAATTATTTCCTCAACTTAAAACACGCCAGAGGGCGTGTTTGCACAGTGGTGAAGGGAGGGGATGGTGAAAGAAAGTGGCTCTCTATATACTGGACCGAAGTAAAATCAGCCGAACTACGAATTCCGATTTACTCACCTGTTATCAGGAGAGACCTCAGTGCTGCATCTTTGAGCCCAGTACTGATCCTGAAAAGTAATTCTAACCGTACTTACCAGTAACTTGAATTTCCTTCCATAGGCTAACATTGACTGGTTTCACTTGGAAATTCTTCAAAGTGTGGAGTTTTGGAACTTTAAAATATTCATCTAAAATCAGCCGAACAACGAATTCCGATTTACTCACCTGTTATCAGGAGAGACCTCAGTGCTGCATCTTTGAGCCCAGTACTGATCCTGAAAAGTAATTCTAACCGTACTTACCAGTAACTTGAATTTCCTTCCATAGGCTAACATTGACTGGTTTTCACCAGAAAAGTTTCTAAGTGTCTATTTTCACAAACTACAAATATTCCTTAAAAATCGCCTGTATGACTTAAACGCATTCTCTCAATTGTTTACAGGAGATGCACCAGTGCTGGATCCAGGATCCACCACTGAGTAAGAAAAAGTAACGATAACACTATTTACCTGCTAAGTGAATTTCCTCCCATAGGATAACATTGGTGATTTTATGTGAAAAAGTTTCTAAGTGTCAACTTTTAAAATACAATAATATTCCTTAAAAATCACTACTGTAACCAAAACGCTTTTACTCAACTGTTTACAGGAGATGTCCCAGGACTGAATCTAGGATCCAGTCCTGTGGTTAGAAAAGTAATCCATAAAGTAACTAATTGCATTTAACTAGAAATTCCCATTGAGCTCAATGTTGCATTGTGTTTGAAATTGTGTTGCCTATTGCAACAACTGTAACTACTGTACTTAAAAGTCTATTGCCTATTTGCAAAGTATTTAAACTAAAGTAATTCATTCTGAGAAAGTATATTTTGTAATGTAATGTATAATGTAATTATAATGTAAATTAAAAAATAAAATATCTAAAAATAAATAGTTTAAAAAAATGTAGTAAATCAGTATCAAAAAAATAAATATAACAATTAATACATTTAAAAATTGTCATTTACAAAACCTTTGAAATTCACTGAAAAAACCATAGGTTTCAGACATGTTATAGTTAGGAATTAGCATTTAAAAAACCTTTGAAATTCACTGAAAAAACCATAGGTTTCAGACATGTTATAGTTAGGAATTAGCATTTAAAAAACCTTAGAAATTCACTGAAAAAACCATAGGTTTTAGGGGTGTTATAGTTAGTTGGACATTTCACTCGTACAAAACCCGTGAAATTCCCCCGTTATAGTTAGTTCAGCTAACTATAACTCGCGCCCCCGCAATGCACTGCTGATGACGTCACATATTACATCACTCATGACATGGTCAGTGACATCACTGATGACATCACTGATGACATCTCAAATGACATCACTGATGACATCATCCAGTGACTGTGTGTTTCTGTAAAGTTTAAATGTTTAATATATATAGGGAAAGGCGTATTGAAGAATGAGTGGGTGTATAATTGTCTGAATGGATGATTTAGTAGGTGCGTGACTGACTCCATAAGTTAGTGATTAAACGTATCTTACTGAATGCATGGGTTAGTGACTAAACTGTGTGAATGTCTGTATCCGTCTGTTTGTTGGTGTGTAAGCGGCTGCATGGCTTTCTGAATAGCTACATGAGTGTCTACATGGGTTACTGATTGGTTGTCTGAGTATCTGTATGGGTGCCTGAGTGTTTGTGTGGGTGGGGTGTGTGTGACTCTGTGCATAGATGTGTGAGTGGGTGATTCACTGGGTGCATGGTTTCAAGAGTGCATCTGTGATGGACTGTATGGGTGGGTGAGTGTGTGTATGGGTGTGTTAGTGAGTGAATGTATATCGCAGTGGTACATGTGTGAGTAACTACATATGTTAAAGGCAGTATATATGTGTGTTGGAGTATATAAATGGCTATAAGTGAGAGTGTGTGATTGTGAGAGTGGCTGTATGGTTGAGTGTGTACTTGTATCAGTGATTGTATAAGAGCATAAGAATGTGCTAGTATTTGTATGAGTAAGTGAGCTGGTGTGTGTATAACTGTATAGGTTAGTAAATGGCAGTGTGATTAATTATTTGCATGACTGACTAGGTGTGTGAGTACCTCTATGGATGAGTGGCGGTGTGTGAGTGTCTATGTAGGTTTATGAGTGCATATGATAGTCCTGTACTGAGTGACCGTAAGTTTGAGTGACTGTACAGGTGAGTGAGTGGATGTGTGTGTAGACCTAAGAATCAGTGAGTGGGTATGTAGTTATTGGTGTTGGAGTGTCTATGGTTTTGACAATGGCAGTCTGTAATTTAGAGTGGGTGTATCAAAAGTTATATTAGGGTGTGAGAAGATGCATGAAATTATCACATGGATGACGTCATCAGTGATGTCATTTGAGATGTCATCAGTGATGTCATCAGTGATGTCACTGACCATGTCATGAGTGATGTAATATGTAACGTCATCAGCAGTGCATTGCGGGGGCGCGAGTTATAGTTAGCTGAACTAACTATAACGGGGGAATTTCACGGGTTTTGTACGAGTGAAATGTCCAACTAACTATAACACCCCTAAAACCTATGGTTTTTTCAGTGAATATATATATATATATATATATATATATATCCCAATCCACTATGCAGCAACGCCGCAATGCGCACACTCCTATCCACAATAAAAGGCTCAATCCATATCTTGCGTGAAGACTTTATTCCATAAAGGTTCCTTCAGCCGAAAAACCCAACGCGTTTCGGCGTAAACCGCCTTGATCACGGGTGATTTACACATATATATATACACATATATAAAAGTGGGTTGGGGTGAAATACAGATGTGTAAGGCATTTGATAAAGGCATACCCGCCGAAACGCGCCATGCCATTTTTGCTGCAATAAATGAACTTTCTTGGTGCCCCCGCTGTCTCCCTCCTGGTTGCTTCCGAATGAAGGGATTGTTTGGTGAATATTTGGCGCGCTAGCCCCTAGCGTGCAGGGGGGACCGGTCTGACAAGTGTCCGGAGTTTCATGGGCAAGAGCTAACGACGTGAATCCAAGGGATTGGATTTACTCTGGACTGCGGCATCCGAAGAAAGCAAGGTACTGCTGTGAACACACAGTCCGTGACTACACAGAGAGACTAGATCATTGTATCGGGGACTCCGGTCATGCTGGACATTGGTTAATGTGGCAGGATGTATGGGGGCCAAGAAAGAGATTCGTTGTTGCAGAGACACCGGGATTAATTTTAACTTTCACGCAACTACACTTTGTTAAAATACCGGCACTCACTACGAGATTTAAAGAGGCCGAGATGAAACATTTGCCCAGCAGGCCAGGATGGTGCTTGCTGGGAACTGTAGTCTGTCAAGGGAGGCTGCAGTGAAGTTTCTACTACTAATCCGGCCCAGCTGGACTTCCACCAATGGGAGAATCATTGAACATTTAAAAAGTGGGTTCGGGTGAAATACCGATGTGTAAGGCATTTGATAAAGGCATACCTGCCGAAACGCGTCATGCCATTTTTGCTGCAATAAATGAACATTCTTGGTGCCCCCGCTGTGTCCCTCCTGGTTGCTTCCGAATGAAGGGATCGTTTGGTTAATATTTGGCACGCTAGCCCCTGGCGTGCAGGGGGGACCCGTCTGACAAGTGTCTGGAATTTCATGGGCAAGAGCTAACGACGTGAATCCAAGTGATTGGACATACTCTGGACCGCCGCATCCGAAGAAATCAAGATACTGCTGTGAACACACAGTCCGTGACTACACCGAGAGACTAGATCATTGTATCGGGGTCTCCGGTCATGCTGGACATGGGTTAATGTGGCTGGATGTATGGGGGCCAAGAAAGAGATTCGTTGTTGCAGAGACACTGGGATTAATTTTAACATTCACGCAACTACACTTTGTTAAAATACCGGCACTCACTACGAGATTTAAAGAGGCCGAGATGAAACATTTGCCCAGCAGGCCAGGATGGTGCTTGCTGGGAATTGTAGTCTGTCAAGGAAGGCTGCAGTGAAGTTTCTACTACTAATCCGGCCCAGCTGGACTTCCACCAATGGGAGAATCATTGAACATTTAAAAAGTGGGTTGGGGTGAAATACAGATGTGTAAGGCATTTGATAAAAGCATACCCGCCGAAACGCGTCATGCCATTTTTGCTGCAATAAATGAACTTTCTTGGTGCCCCCACTGTGTCCCTCCTGGTTGCTTCCGAATGAAGGGATCGTTTGGTGAATATTTGGCGCGCTAGCCCCTGGCGTGCAGGGGGGACCGGTCTGACAAGTGTCTGGAGTTTCATGGGCAAGAGCTAACGACGTGAATCCAAGGGATTGGATTTACTCTGGACTGCGGCATCCGAAGAAAGGAAGGTACTGCTGTGAACACACAGTCCATGACTACACAGAGAGACTAGATCATTGTATCGGGGACTCCGGTCATGCTGGACATGGGTTAATGTGGCAGGATGTATGGGGGCCAAGAAAGAGATTTGTTGTTGCAGAGACACCGGGATTAATTTTAACTTTCACGCAACTACACTTTGTTAAAATACCGGCACTCACTACGAGATTTAAAGAGGCCGAGATGAAACATTTGCCCAGCAGGCCAGGATGGTGCTTGCTGGGAACTGTAGTCTGTCAAGGGAGGCTGCAGTGAAGTTTCTACTACTAATCCAGTCCAGCTGGACTTCCACCAATGGGAGAATCATTGAACATTTAAAAAGTGGGTTGGGGTGAAATACAGATGTGTAAGGCATTTGATAAAAGCATAACCGCCGAAACGCGTCATGCCATTTTGGCTGCAATAAATGAACTTTCTTGGTGCCCCCGCTGTGTCCCTCCTGGTTGCTTCCGAATGAAGGGATCGTCTGGTGAATATTTGGCGCGCTAGCCCCTGGTCTGCAGGGGGGACCAGTCTGACAAGTGTCCGGAGTTTCATGTGCAAGAGCTAACAACGTGAATTCAAGGGTTTGGACTTACTCTTGACCACCGCATCCGAAGAAAGCAAGGTACTGCTGTGAACACACAGTCCGGGACTACACGGAGAGACTAGATCATTGTATCGGGGACTCCGGTCATGCTGGACATGGGTTAATGTGGCTGGATGTATGGGGGCCAAGAAAGAGATTCGTTGTTGCAGAGACACCGGGATTAATTTTAACTTTCACGCATCTACACTTTGTTAAAATACCGGCACTCACTACGAGATTTAAAGAGGCCGAGATGAAACATTTGCCCAGCAGGCCAGGATGGTGCTTGCTGGGAGCTGTAGTCTGTCAAGTAAGGCTGCAGTGAAGTTTCTACTACTAATCCGGCCCAGCTGGACTTCCACCAATGGGAGAATCATTCAACATTTAAAAAGTGGGTTGGGGTGAAATACCGATGTGTAAGGCATGTGATAAAGGCATACCCGCCAAAACGTGTAATGCCATTTTTGCTGCAATAAATGAACTTTCTTGGTGCCCCCGCTGTGTCCCTCCTGGTTGCTTCTGAATGAAGGGATTGTTTGGTGAATACACATATATATATACACACATATATATATTCACTGAAAAAACCATAGGTTTCAGGTACGTTATAGTTAGAAATTAGCATTTAAAAAACCTTAGAAATTCACTGAAAAAACCATAGGTTTCAGGGACGTTATAGTTAGTTGGACATTTCACTCATACAAAACCAGAGAAATTCTGCTGTTATAGTTAGTTCAGCTAACTACAACTCGCGCCCCCGCAATGCACTGCTGATGACGTCACATATTACATCATTCATGACATGGTCAATGACATCACTGATGATAACGTTGATGACATCTCAAATGACATCACTGATGACATCATCCAGTGACTGTGTGTTTGTTTAAAGTTTAAATATGTTTTATATATATGCCAAGGTGTATTGAAGAATGAGTGGGTGTATAAGTGTCAGGATGGAGTTTTTAGTAGGTGCGTGACTGACTGTTTAAGTGATTGCTTAAATGTGTCTTACTGAATGTATGGGTTAGTGACTAAACTGTGTGAATGTCTGTATCAGTCTGTCTGTTGTTGTATAAGCTGCTGCATGGGTTGGTCAGTAGCTACATGGGTGTCTATATGGGTTATCGATTGGTTGCCTGAGTATTTGTATGGGTGCCTGAGTGTTTGTGTGGGTGGGTTGGAGGTGTGTGTACTCTGTGCATAGATGTTTGAGTGGTTGATTCACTGGGTGTATGGGTTCAAGAGTGCATGTGGAAACAGCTGTATGGGTGGGTGAGTGTGTGTATGGGTGTGTTGGTGAGTGAATGGATGTCTCAGTGGTACATGTCCAAGTAACTACATATGTAAAAGGCAGTGTATGTGAGAGTTGGAGTATATAAATGACTATACGTGAGAGTCAGTGATTGTGAGAGTGGCTGTATGGATGAGTGTGTACTTGTATCAGTGATTGTATAAGAGAGTAAGTATGCATTTGTTTCTGTATGAATAAGTGATGTGGTGTGTGTATAACTGTATACGTGAGTAAATGGAAGTGTGAATGATTCTTTGCATGACTGACTAGGTGTGTGATTAACTCTGGATGAGTGGTGGTGTGTGAGTGTCTGTATAGGTGTATGAGTGCATATGATAGTGTTGTTTTGATGAGTGACCGCATGTATGAGTGATTGTATGGGTGAATGAGTGGATGTATGTGTAGACCTATGAATCAGTGAGTGCGTATGTATTAACTGGTATTGGTGTGTCGATGGTTTCGAAAATGGTAGTCTGTATTTTACAGTGGGTGTATCAAAGGTTATATTAGGGTGTGAGGAGGTGCATCAGATTTTCACGTGGATGATGTCATCAGTGATGTCATTTGAGATGTCATCAGTGATGTCATCAGTGATGTCACTGACCATGCCATGAATGATGTAATATGTGACGTCATCAGCAGTGCATTGCGGGGCGCGAGTTATAGTTAGCTGAACTAACTATAATGGCGAATTTCTCTGGTTTTGTACGAGTGAAATGTCCAACTAACTATAACGTCCCTGAAACCTATGGTTTTTCAGTGAATTTCTAAGATTTTTTAAATGCTAATTTCTAACTATATCGTACCTGAAACCTATGGTTTTTTAAGTGAATTTCAATGGTTTTTTAAATGATAATTTCTAACTATAACGTCCCTGAAACCTATGAATTTTTCAGTGAATTTCAAAGGTTTTTTAAATGCTAATTTCTAACTATAACATAGCAGACTCGTTTTCAGAGTGGTGGAGAAAGGTGAGCGTTGCCTCCAAACACTTTTTAGCAATCCCACTGTGTGGGATTTACTGGAGGTAACAGGAGGGGTAGTTAGCCCCCAACGTCAACCTTGGGGGCCAACTACCCCTTTTATTACCTCCAGTAAGTCCCACACAGCAAGATTGCTAACTTGTTGTATCAGGCCCCGCTCCCTCCCTGCACCACTGTGCAAACGCGCCCCCTGATGCGTTGTAAGTTAAGGGATTAAGTCCCCTTAAATCCTGAGGGACCCTGGGGGCCAACTAGCCCACCAGGTACCTCCAGTAAGTGCCACAGAGCTGGATTGCAGAGAGGTGTTCCGAGGCCATGCCCCTTTTTACACCACACTGCAAACGCGGCTTCTGGCGCACTGCTGCTCAGGGGATGAAGTCCACTTGTGTCCTGAGGTCCTCAGGACACAAAAGGACCTCCTCGCCCCACCAGCAGTGCGCCAGAAGCCGCGTTTGCAGAGTGGTGTAAAAAGGGGCGTGGCCTCCGGCCACCTCTCTGCAACGCAGCTCTGTGGCACTTACTGGAGGTACCTGGTGGGCTAGTTGGCCCTCAGGGACCCTCAGGATTGAAGGCGACTTAATCTCCCAATTTACAACGCACCAAGGGGTGCATTTGCACACTTGTTTTGTTAGGCCCCGTCCCCTCCCTGCACCACTGTGCAAACGCGCCCCGTGGCGCATTTTAAGTTGTGGGATTAAGTCCCCTTGAATCCTGAGGGTCCTTGGGGTCCAACTAGCCCACCAGGTACCTCCAGTAAGCACCACAGAGCTGCGTTGCAGAGAGGTGTAAAAAGGGGCGCGACCTTGGACCACCTCTCTGCAAGGCAGCCCTGTGGCGCTTAGGGTCCCTGGGGGCCAACTAGCCCACCAGGTACCTCCAGTAAGCACCACAGGGCTGTGTTGCAGAGAGGTGGTCCGAGGCCACGCCCCTTTTTATACCTCTCTGCAACACAACTCTGTGGCACTTACTGGAGGTACCTGGTGGGCTAGTTGGCCCCCAGGGACCCTCAGGATTCAAGAGGACTTAATCCCCCAACTTAAAACGCACCACGGGGCGCGTTTGCACACTTGTCACATCAGGCCCCGCCCCCTCCCTTCACCACTGTGCAAACGCGCCCCGTGGCGCGTTTTAAGTTGTGGGATTAAGTCCCCTTGAATCCTGAGGGTCCCTGGGGTCCAACTAGCCCACCAGGTACCTCCAGTAAGCACCACAGAGCTGCGTTGCAGAGAGGTGTAAAAAGGGGCGTGGCCTTGGCCCCCAGGTACCCTCAGAATTGAAGGGGAATTAATTCCCCAACTTAAAACATGCCACGTGGCGCGTTTGCATAGTGGTGCAGGGAGGGGGCGGGGCCTCCGGAGAGTTGCTGGTTCCTTTTTTTTTGGGGGGGGAGGGGGGCTGCGTGGTCCCCCTTCCCTGGGCCACTTTTGGCCCCGGGGACCCCACCTCCCGGGGCCTGGCAGCCTTTTTTTTTTTTTTTTTATTATGCAGAGGGGGACCGCGTAGCCCCCCTCCAAAGGCCAATTATGGCCCCGGGTACCCCATCCCCCGGGGCCTGGCCAGCCTTTTCATTTTTGAAAGGGGGACGGGTGGCCCCGCTCCTCAGGCCAATTATGGCCCCGGGGACCCCATCCCCCGGGGACGGCCTGTCCGTTTTTTTAAAACAATTTTTTTTTTTATAAACTGGAGGGGGGCTGTGTGGCCCCCCTCCCAGGCCACTTCTGGCCCCAGGGACCCCATTCCCTGGGGCCTGGCCACTCCGTTGGGGACCGTGGGGGGAGCCCCAATGCCCCCACGGTCCCACCAGCTCCCCGCCTCCTGCGGGAGCCGGCATTGCTTTTGAGCAAAGGGGAGCTGCTGACATGCAGCTCCCCTTGCTCAAAAGCAATTCTGCTTTGCTTCATTGAAGCGAGAGCAGGTTTCCTGCTCTCGCTTCATGGAAGCAAAGCAGAGTTTGCTATGACATGGAGGGAGCCGCACGGCTGCCGCCCTGCCATAGCAAACAGCAGTGTCCCGGGGGTGGGCACCCCGGGACACTGCAGGAGCCGGTCCTGGGGGGTGGCGGTCCCCTGGGCCATCAAGGGCTCCAGGAGGGGGGACGCGCGGCCCCCTCCCAACGTTTTAAGCCCCGGGGAGGTGGTGGTCCCTGGGGCAGTGTGGGGGGCCACACTAATTATTGATTTCAGCCCCGGGGCGTTGGCGGTCCCTGGGGCTTGGGGGAGCCCGCGAGGCCCCCCCACCCTTATTTAATTTAGCCCCGGGGAGGTGGCAGTCCCCGGGGCAGCGTGGGGGGGTAAGACCCCCCCACGCCTTTATTTTCAAAGCCCCAGGGAGGTAGCGGTTCAAGTAGCTGCGGGGGGCCACGTGCCCCCCGCATTTAATTGCTATAGCACCGGGGAGGTGGTGGTCCCCGGGGCTGCGGGGGCCCCCGCGGGCCCCCACAAATTTAAACCACATTGCCCCCGGGACCTGGCCCACCCGGAGGCCTCATTAAAATGAAGCGCGGAAGCCCGCACTTCATTTTTTAAAACATTTTTGGCGGGATTCGTGACCCCAACGCGAATTCCGCCAAAATTATTTAAAAAAATGCTTTTTTGGGCCCTGGGGGCCTTGTGGGACCCTCTGAGCAGGCCTAAGGGGTCAGGGTGTTTCTACCCTGCCCTCTTTTCTTGTTTTTTATCTTTGTTTTACTGTTTTCTTGTGACTCGGTTCTACTGAGTCACAAGATGGCTGCCAACACTTCCTGGTTTTGAGTGTTGGCTGCCAATAAGAGTGAAGCTCGTGCCCAGGAGGGTTTGCGAACCCACCGTGCCCACAGATATCAAAACTTTTTCTTTTTCTAATTTCTCAGGAACTACTGAACGGATTTACACCATTTAAAAAAAAGGTCTCTTTCTGAACCAAGGGCTACCTTTTTGCCAAATTTGGTGTAATTCCGTTCAGCAGTTCGGGCTGTAGCTTTGTCTAAAGTTTCCTATGGAAATTAACATGGGGAAAACGTGTTTTGGGACCCCCATTTTTTCTCAGCCTCCGCTTGATGAATCATCCCGAAACTTTCAAGACAGGAGCTGACCGGAGCGCCCCACTAGTTTTGAAAATGTCACGAAGATTTGTCAACCAGCGCCAAAGTTATTAGGAAAAGAAAAAACGCTTTTTGAATAGGAACGAGGTCCTAATTATAACTACCTACTGGCGACCGCCAGCAGGTAATATATATATATATATATAACTCACGCCTCTGCAATGCACTGCTGATGACGTCACATATTACCTCACTCATGACATGATCAGTGACATCATTGATGACATCACTGATGACATCTCAAATGCGAAATGCGATCCACGCGTTTCGGCTCGCCGAACCTTGATAACGATACAAGACGTCATTGTAGCTTCCCTATTTAAATGTACAAATGCCTCCAGTTGCCAACATTAACAAAGGACTACATATTACTTTAATCCAAAAAGCTAGCGGCCATATTGGCCTGGTTACAATGTGAAAATTCAGGAATTGATACAATAAAGAAAAGAAAACATGTGTTAATATGCACACAATGTCATTTCAGCATATCTTGCCCCGTGACCGCCATACCTGTATGTTCGTCAACGTGACTTGTTCATAATAAACATACTTAGGATTGCAAACATCAACATAAACAATGGACTACACATTACTTTAAAATGAAAGTCTATCAGCCATATTGATCTGGGCACGTTGCGTCTTATAATGGTTCTTACACGAAAGAAAAGAAAAAAGGGGTGTTAATATACACACACTATTCATAAATAAAGTTCTAGCGATTATAGTTCCATTCCATTCACAGCTCATTTGAGTTGTCATGAGTGATGTCACTGACCATGTCATGAATGATGTAATGTCTGAGGTCATAAGCAGTGCATTGCGGGGTGTAAGTTATAGTTGGCTCAGGCAACTATAACTGCTGAATTTCACTGGTTTTGTACGAGTGAAATTTGAGTCTAACTATAACGTCCCTGTAAACTTTGTTTTTTTCAGCGAATTTCTAGTTTTTTTTAACGTTAAGTAAGATGCCTATCACAATGGATGGTGGGGGGTTGGAAGCAGGGCCTGGCCTGGCATTGTGCTGCCCCCACCCAAGCTTGCTGCTCCTGCCTCCCCTCCTCCTTGCCATCCATTGTCTAAGTCCATGCCCCTGCTCCCTCATTACAACCCCCTGTGGCCGTTGTTCTGCCACTGCCCTGCCCGCCTTTTCTGAACAGTTAGCTTGCTGCCCCATCCACCTCCTCCCTATCCTCTGTTGTCTGAATCCATGCACTAGCCTTCTACCTCCTGCCATGCATGGTCTGATGTGCTGCCACTGCCCTCCATTTAGCATGATATCCCAGTCCACTCCTCCTGCCCTCCATTGCCAAATTCTATGCCCCATCATTGACCTCCTGCTTAGCCTCTGTGCTTAGCTTGCTGCCCCTACTCTCCTTCCCCCTGCCCTCCGATGTCTGTGTGCATGCCCCTGCTCCATCCTTTTTGCCCACCATGTTCCATGGACCTGCCCCTCCTATCTACTCTGAGTCTTCTGTTGAGCTGCCACTCCCCTCCCACCTGCCTAGCATTGTCAGATGACTGTAACCTGTCCCTGCCACCTCCACCCTGCCTGTCCACGTTCCATGCCCCTATCCCCTACCTCCTGTCCTCTATGGTCCATTTTACTGCCACACCCTTCTGCCCTCCCTGGTCTGTTGTGCTGCAACTGCTCCTCCTGCCTGCCCCGCGTGGTCTGTTGTGAGGCCCCTTCCCTTGAACTCTCTTGTCTGTGCCCAGCTCCTACCCCTCCCTTCTATCCTCCATGGTCCTTTCTGCATGCACCTGCCTCCTCCTTCTCGCCCATCATGGCCATTGTGCTGCCACTAACCCTCCCGCTTGCCATGCATGGTCTTCTGTGCTGCCACGGCCCCTCCCACCTTCCCTCTATGGTCAGCTAGTTGCCCCTGACCCCCTCCCACCTTCCCTCCCTGGTCTGTGTGTATGCCATTATAGTCTCACTGTTGCTCTCCATGGTGTGTCTTGCTTCTAGGTCCCATCCTGCCTGACCTCCATTGTCAGCTTGCTGCTCCTGCCCTGCCCCCTTGCCCCCTGCCCTCTGTTTTCCATGTGCAGACCCCTATTCCCTCCCTTCTGGCTTGTCTGTTCCATTGTAATGCCCCTGATCCCTACCTCCTGCCCTTTATGGTCCGTTATGCTGCAGCTTTCTCTCCTGTCTGTCCATTATGGTCAGTTAGCTGCCATTGCCTCTTTCCCCTCTGTTCTCTGTTGTCCATGTGCATGGTCCTGTCCCCTCCCTATTGCTTTCCATGGATTGTTGTGCTGCACTCCCGTCCCGCATGCCCTGTGTGGTGTATTGTGCTGCTGCGAACCCTGACGCCTGCCCTGTAAGGTCAGTTTGGTGCACCTGTCCATGTCCCTCCTGTACTCTGTTATCCGAGTCCATGTCCCTACCCCAATTCCTCCTGCCTTCCATGATCCAATGTACCATACTTGCTAACATTTTGAACTTGGTAAGAGGGAGATTTTGGAAAACAAAACTGGGGTATTGATTTTCCCCATTGACTTACATTTTAAAAAAAAAATATTGTAGACAGGAGACAGATTAAATAAAGCCCATTTGGACTTAAAAACATTTCCTGGCTGAATCGGGTCTGTTGGCATGTATGGTTGTACTACCACTGTTTTTTCGTTCTGTGCCCCCCTGTGCCCTTTTTGATTTCTGTACCCCCTCGCCCTCCTGTTTCCTGCCGCTGTGTCCCCTGCAGCCCCGCCCCCCTCGCTGACCACTCGCTGCCCCTGCCTCCCGCCTCCCCATATATGGCAGCCGCTGCGCGGTGAGGTGAGCGACCCTTGACCTCTGGGTAGGTCGCCCCCCATCCGCACAGCGCCACCTGTGCATCCAGCTCCCTGCTGCTGCTGATCTGAGGCCCTCCTCCACCCGCAGGCTACCACCTGCGCCTCATCCCTGGTGGCCAGTGGTAGTCCGTAGGTAGGTTCTTGTCATTGTGAGCATCACTGTTACTGTCTCTCCCCTCTATATTTGTGCCCCCACTGTTTTTCCACTGTTTTTGCCCTTCCGTTCTGTGCCCCCACTGCTGTGACTGTTTTTCGTTCTGTGCCCCCACTGTTTTTCCACTGTTTTTGCCCTTCCGTTCTGTGCCCCCACTGCTGTGACTGTTTTTTCGTTCTGTGCCCCCACTGTTTTTCCACTGTTTTTGCCCTTCCGTTCTGTGCCCCCACTGCTGTGACTGTTTTTCGTTCTGTGCCCCCATTGTTTTTCCACTGTTTTTGCCCTTCCGTTCTGTGCCCCCACTGCTGTGACTGTTTTTTCGTTCTGTGCCCCCACTATTTTTCCACTGTTTTTGCCCTTCCGTTCTGTGCCCCCACTGCTGTGACTGTTTTTCGTTCTGTGCCCCCACTATTTTTCCACTGTTTTTGCCCTTCCGTTCTGTGCCCCCACTGCTGTGACTGTTTTTTTCGTTCTGTGCCCCCACTGTTTTTCCACTGTTTTTGCCTTTCCGTTCTGTGCCCCCACTGCTGTGACTGTTTTTCGTTCTGTGCCCCCACTGTTTTTACACTGTTTTTGCCCTTCCGTTCTGTGCCCCCACTGCTGTGCACTGTTTTTTCGTTCTGTGCCCCCCTGTGCCCTTTTTGATTTCTGTACCCCCTCGCCCTCCTATTTCCCGCCGCTGTGTCCCCTGCGGCCCCGCCCCCCTCGCTGACCACTCGCTGCCCCTGCCTCCCGCCTCCCAGCTGCTCCTCCCTCCCACCTCCCCATATGGCGGCCGCAGCGCGGCCGCGCCGCTGGTGCGCCAAAGGCGCGCCTAAGGCAAGCCCATCTGCGCCCGTCCGCGCCTGGACCGCGCCCAGCGCCAGAACCCCTGGCCCCCGCATCTGCCACGAAGACCACCTCCGATACGACGCCAGCACCCTCATCGCTCTCAACCCAGGACGGACCTCCACCTGCTTCAAGGCCACCCCGAAACGCACCCATGGTCCCTTCACCTGCCGGAACTGCAGCTTCACCTGCCTCGGAGAGCCCAAGACTCCCGCCAAGAAGGACCTCAACCATCTCCGGTGCATCCTACTAAACACCCGCTCCGCATGCAAACACGCCGTCGAGCTCTGGGACCTACTCGACACCTCATCACCGGACGTCGCCTTCCTGACAGAGACCTGGATGAACGAATCCTCCACACCCGACATCGCCATAGCCATCCCCGACGGCTACAAGATCACCCGCAGAGACCGCACCAACGGAATCGGAGGAGGAATCGCCATCGTCCACAAAGACACCATCAAGGTCTCGAACAGCACCGACGACACTCTCAGCACCGCCGAACACATGCACTTCCAGATCCACACGGATCCCAACACCACCGTAAGAGGCACCCTCATCTACAGACCCCCGGACCCTGACCCCAGTTCAGCGACTCCATCGCCGACTTCATCAGCACGCACGCCCTGACCTCCACCGACTACATCCTCCTCGGAGACCTGAACTTTCACCTGGAGAACAACAACGACAGCAACTCCTCCACCCTGATCGACAACCTCGCCAACCTCGGACTGAAACAGCTCGTCACGACGCCGACCCACATCGCCGGACACACGCTCAACGCTATTTTCTCCTCAAGCTCCCACGTCTCCTTCAGCCACACCTCCGAACTCACCTGGACCGACCACCACTGCATCCACTTCACCTTCCGGAAACCCGCCGCACACCACCGCACCCTACAGATCCCCCTCAGATGCTGGAGCAAAGTCACCGAAGACCAACTCCAGACAAACCTCGCACTCAGCCCACCCACCGACCCCTCCAACCCCGACGCCGCCGCCCGCAATCTCAGACGATGGATGGACGACTGCGCCAACTCCTTAGCCCCGCTGAAAAAAACAACCTACAAAGACACCAGCAAGAGAGCCAGCTGGTTCACCCCGGAACTCCTAGCATCCAAGCGCACCTGCCGGAAACTTGAGAACAAATGGCACAGCGAGAAGACGCCGGACAGCCGCGCAGCCCACAAAGACGCCATCCGCAACCACCATCACCTCATCAGGTCCGCCAAGAGGACCTCCTTCAAAGACCGCCTCGACAACAACGCACACAACAGCAAGGAGCTCTTCAGCATCGTGAAGGAACTCTCCAACCCCAGCTCCAACGCCAACGACATCCCGCCGTCGCAAGCCCTGTGTGATTCCCTCGCCACCTTCTTCCACTGCAAGATCGCCGACATCCACGACAGCTTCGACTCCCGGACGACCCAACAGGCCCCGGCACATCAGACCCGCCGCACCCCATCGACCACGACCCCCTGACAGCCTGGGTCAACGTGAACACCGAGGACACAATCAAGACCATGGGCACAATCCACTCCGGCTCCCCATCAGACCCTTTTCCACACCACATCTTCAACAAAGCCGGCAGCTCCATCGCACCCCACCTGCGCAACGTCATCAACCTCTCCTTCGAGACCGCGACCTTCCCAGAGAGCTGGAAACACGCCGAGATCAACGCCCTACTCAAAAAACCCAAGGCGGACCCGAGCGACCTCAAGAACTTCCGGCCCATCTCCCTGCTTCCATTCCCAGCTAAGGTCATCGAGAAGATCGTCAACAGACAGCTCACCCGCTACCTCGAAGATAACAGCATCCTGGACCCCTCCCAGTCAGGATTCCGCAGCAACCACAGCACCGAGACCGCCCTCATCGCCGCCACAGACGACATCAGGATCCTGCTGGACAACGGCGAGACGGCGGCCCTCATCCTCCTGGACCTCTCTGCCGCCTTCGACACTGTTTGCCACCGCACACTACGCACACGCCTCCATGACGCAGGGATCCGAGACAAGGCCCTGGATTGGACCACCTCCTTCCTTCCTTTCCGGCAGAACCCAGAGCGTCCGCCTCCCCCCATTCCGATCCGAAGCCTCCGAGATCATCTGCGGCGTACCCCAGGGATCTTCCCTCAGCCCGACACTGTTCAACATCTACATGGCTCCACTCGCACGCATCGCCCAACAGCACGACCTCAACATAATCTCCTACGCCGACGACACTCAACTGATCCTCTCCCTCACCAAGGACCCCCTCACCGCCAAATCCAACCTCCACGAAGGAATGAAAGCCGTCGCCGACTGGATGAAGTGCAGCCGACTTAAGCTGAACACAGACAAGACGGAGATCCTCATCCTCGGCTCCAACCCATCAGCCTGGGACGACTCCTGGTGGCCCTTGTCACTAGGGGCACCCCCGACACCAACCGACCACGCACGCAACCTGGGAGTCATCCTCGACTCAACGCTCACCATGACCAAGCAAGTCAACGCAGTCTCCTCCTCCTGCTTCAACACCCTCCGCATGCTCCGCAAGATCTACAGGTGGATCCCGACAGACACGAGAAGAACAGTCACCCAGGCCCTCGTCAGCAGCAGACTCGACTACGGAAACGCCCTCTACGCAGGAGCCCCGACCAAGCTCATCAAACGACTGCAAAGAATCCAAAACGCCTCTGCACGCCTGATCCTCGACATTCCACGCCACAGCCACATCACCCCCCACCTGAAAAACCTGCACTGGCTCCCCGTCGACAAGAGAATCTCCTTCAAACTCCTGATCCACGCACACAAGGCACTCCACAAAACCGGCCCAGCCTACCTCAACAGTCGACTCTCCTTCTACGTTCCCAACCGTCAACTCCGCTCTGCCGACCTCTCCCTGGCCACCGTCCCGCGCATCCGGAGAACCACCACCGGAGGAAGATCCTTCTCTCACCGCGCCGCCAAGATCTGGAACACCCTTCCCCTCAACCTACCACAGACCCAAGACCTTCTGACCTTCAGGAGACGACTCAAGACCTGGCTATTCGACCAGTAGCTGCAACACCCCCCCTCCTCTCCCTCAGCGCCTTGAGACCCTCGCAGGTAAGTAGTGCGCTTTACAAATCTTGTGATTGATTGATTGATTGATTGATTGACTGCCTCTTCCTTCTGCCCACAATGGTCTATTATATTGCCACAGCCTCTCTTGCCTGTCCTGCATTGTTGGTTTGTTGCCCCTGCCCCCATTTCCACTGCCCTCCATAGTCTGTTGTGCTGCCACTGCCCTTCCTGCCTGCCCAGTCTGGTCAAATGGTTGCCTCTGCACCCTCCTACCTGCCTTCAATTTTCTGAGTCCGTGCCCCTGGCCTCTGCCTCTCAACAGTATCCTAATGAACAACTAGATTGCTAACATTCTATATTTATTACAAAAGTGTGGCACGCCTGACGTCATCTTGATGTAATCAAAACTGTAATACCTAGGGCATTTCCTTTAGAAATTACAGAAATGAGAGGGTCTTATTTGCATCGAAATTATGGTTAGTGCTCTAAAAAACTAAAATGAGGGCATATTTTCTGAGTTTTCAAATAGCGACAAAGCACTTTTAAATTATTTGTTATCTTTATGTTTTTTTATCCAGTTGACCACTTGATTAAATGTTGCACTTAGGGGAGAGGATGTGGTATTACTTCCAGAGCTGCAGACTTTGCAACTGGGGAACCAGGTTGGAGTTTCTGCTTTTCTCGACATTCTGTGATTCTGGTCAAATCACTTAATCTCCCCATGTCTACAACCAACATGAATTTGTCCTTGTGTGATGTAACCAATGCTCATGTAAAGCACTCCAATACCAGACCAATCTGCATTATATAAAACTGCAAAAAAACAAAAAATAAAAAGTGTTTTGCACACATCTGTCATTGGGCTATACGTGGGCTACATCTGGGTGATATTTGTGCTACATTTGGGCTCCTTTGTCTCTGGTGGCCATCTTGGGAGATTTATTTGTTATGAAGTTTCCTAATTTCCTCATTTACTGCAGTCTCCTCAGTGGGAAATGCTTTCAGTTTTTTACTTTGATTCCATCAAGAAGGCATCCAGATGTGTCACACATTCGCCATAAATTTTGAATGTTAGCACTCTAGTTGCTCATTAGATCACTGTAGTAAAGCTACTGCTCACTAGGGAAGTCTGCTGCTGGTATTGAAAGTGCATGTTTCAGTCTGCATGTCAGAATTTTTTAATAAAATAGAAGAGGATTTGAGAAGTCACTCAAAATGTGCCCTAATTTTTCTTTCTTCAGCACTAATCATAATTTCTATGGCAAAATGAACCCCCTCAGTTTGTTCCTTTTTAAATTAAATGTTTTAAGTGTTACCAGTTTATTCCAATCAAGTTGGCTTCAGGTGTGCCATACTTTTGTCATAAGTAAGACTGTTAGCGCTCTAGTTGTTCTTTAGAACACTCTGGGACATTCTGTCATTGGGCTATACGTGGGCTATATCTGGGTGATATTTGTGCTACATTTGGTCTCTTTTGTCTCTGGTGGCCATCTTGGGAGACTTATTTGTTATGAAGGTTCCTAATTTCCTCATTTATTACAATCTTCTCAGTAGGAAATACTTTCAGTTTTTTACTTTGATTCCATCAAGAAGGCATTCAGATGTGTCACACATTTTCCATAAATTCAGAATGTTAGCACTCTAGTTGCTCATTAGATCACTGTAGTAAAGCTACTGCTCACCAGGGAAGTGTGCTGCTGGTATTGAAAGTGCATGTTTCAGTCTGCATGTCAGAATTGTTTAATGAAATAGAAGAGGATTTGAGAAGTCACTCAAAATGTGCCCTAATTTTTCTTTCTGCAGCACTAATCATAATTTCTATGGCAAAATGAACCCCTCATTTTGTTCCTTTTTAAATTAAATGTTTTTAATGTTACCACTTTATTCCAATCAAGATGGCTTCAGGTGTGCCATACTTTTGTCATAAGTAAGACTGTTAGCGCTCTAGTTGTTCTTTAGAACACGCTGGGAACCTGCAGCAGAACACAAAGGAATCAACTGACAGTCTCTGCCCTTGTTGGATGTACATGTTTTACTGAGAATGTCAGACTTCATTCTCACATGACTGAGAAAGATAATGTGAATTTACAGAAAATATGCTCTCATTTTAGCTTCTAGATCACCTTCCAAACCTCTATGGGAAAAGTATGAGAAAATAGTTTTCCCTCAAACATGCTTCATGATATCCCAGCAGAAGGCTTTTTCACAGGGTAAAATCACCTTAGAACACACCACAATTCCTAAAATTAGTATGGTACCATCAACAAATGATTTATAATGTAACTAAAGTCTTATCACCCTTTATACGTTCTCCTTTTGGTGACCCTCAAAATCTGCCATTCACTACAATGCATTTTAATGGGGTGCTATCATGTATATTGGTCCCAAGATGGCTGCCAACACTTCTTGGATGAAGTGCTGACAGCCAATCAGATCTCACGATGAGATGTGTGGTTAGGCTCCGCCCAGATATATATATTTCTTTTTCCTTTAATATTTAAAAACTACTGAACGGATTTACACCATTTAAAAAAAAAGGGCGCTTTCTGAACCAAGAGCTACCTTTTTGCCAAATTTGGTGTAATTCCGTTCAGCATTTCGGGCTGTAGCCTTCTCTAAAGTTTCCTATGGAAATTAACATGCTGTGTTTTGGGACACCCCTTTTTTCTCGGCCCCCGCTTGACGAATCACCCCGAAACATTCAAGACAGGAGCTGACCAGAGCGTCCCATTAGTTTTGAAAATTTTGCGAAGATTCGTCAAATGGCACCAAAGATATTGGCAAAAGGAAAAAATGCTTTTTGAATAGAAACAAGGTCCTAACTATAACTACCTACTGGTGACCGTCAGTAGGTTATATATATATATATATATATATAGGGGTGGGGTTGCCCACATTGGTATGGCCATGCCCCCACCCCTCAGCTAATAGGGCAACAGTATTTCTGCCCCGGGGCAAATTGGGATAATTACCCCTGATCTGTCCCCCAGGGGGGCAGAAAGCCCACTTAATGGGGTGGGTCTTTCCCATCCTAACATCAGGCCCCACCCTCCCTCTAAAACCTCACCAGTCTTTCTGCTTCCTTATGGACTAAAGCATACCAATGCAAGCAAGAGGACATTTGATTCTTTTAGGTGTTCTTTTAACATATGGGACAGGAGAGTTTGGCTTACTCCCAGTACCATCCTACTTTCAATGGTGAACAGCTGCACTTTTGGGCTTGGGTAGGCAGCCACCTGGAAAAACCTACCAGACCCAGTCAGTTCTGAAAACTAGATGTCTGGGGGAGTCCAGGGTGGTGTGCTTCCCATGCATCCCACACCATGTTCTTACCCACAATACCCTGCAAACCTCAAATGTTGACTAAAAGCACACATTATCCTCACATTTCTGTGAGAAAAACGTCTGGAATCTGCAGGGAACCACACATTTCCTACAACACAGCATTCCCTCATGTCTCCCAATAAAAAATGGTACCTCACTTGTGTGGGTGGGCCCAGGGACCTTTACACAAAAGACCTTAAAATGCTACGTGGAGAGATCAGCAATAAGGGTTGCTGCAGGGCTATGTTTGGCCTTCACCCAAGGAAACCGACCAACCACAGTCATTTTTTAAAAGTAGACAGATCAAACCGAGTTCAATGGGAGTCCCAACACAAGGGCTCCCATTGACCTTGGTTTGATCTGTCCCTGTTGTGAGCATTATACCCAGCCACAGAAGTTGGGCAGTTTTTTTATTCGCGCAAGTGTGGTAATTCTGGGTGGTAGGAAATTTGTGGATTCCTGTGGGTAACAGAAGTTTCCATCACAGAAATATATGGAAAAGGCAGTGCTTTGGGGTAAAAAAAACTCATGGGATCCACACAAGTCACCCCATCCTGGATTCCCCTAAGTGTCTAGTTTTCTCAAATTTACAGGTTTGCTAGGTTACCCTAAGTGTCGGCTGAGCTAGGGCCCAGAATCCACAGCTACTTACTTTACAAAAAACGTGTCAGTTTCAAGTGGAAAAATGTGATGTATCCATGTTGCGTTTTGGGCCATTTCCTGTCGTGGGCATCAAGCCTACCCACACAAGTGAGGTGCCATTTTTATCGGAACACTTAGGGGAATGGTGTGTGGAAGGAAGTGTGGAACTCCATGCAGATTCCAGCACTTTCTCTCACAGAAATATGAGGAAAATGTGTTTTTTAAGTCAAAGTTTGAGATTTGCAAGGGATTCTGGGTAAAACAACCTGGTGAGAGCTATGCAAGTCTCCAAATCCTGGATTCCCCGAGGTGTCTAGTTTTAAAAAGGTACAGGTTTGCTAGGTTTCCCTAAGTGCCAGCTGAGCTAGGGCACAAAATCCACAGCTACCTACTTTGCAGAAAGCGGGTCAGTTCTAAGTGGAAAGATGTGATGTGTCCATGTTGCATTTTGGGCCGTTTCCTGTCGCGGACACTAGGCATATCCACACAAGTGAGGTACCGTTTTTATCAGCAGACACAGGGGAATGCCGGGTGGAAGGAAGTTTGTGGCTCCCTGCATATTCCAAAACGTTAGGCAAATGTGTTGTTTTAGTTTACGTTTGAGGTTTGCAAGGAATTCTGGATAAAACAACCTGGTTAGACCAATGCAAGTCACCCCATTCTGGATTCCCCTCGGTGTCTAGTTTTCAAACATGTATAGGTTTGCTAATTTTCCCTAGGTGCGGGCTGAGCTAGGGCCCAAAATCTACAGCCTCCTACTTTGCAAAAAATGGGTCAGTTTTGAATGGAAAAATGTGATGTGCCCATGTTGCATTTTGTGTCATTTCCTGTCATGGACACTAGGCCTACCCACACAAGTAAGGTATCATTTTTATCTGAAGACATGTGTAAGCATAGAATAGTCGGATATTTGTTATTTCAAATTGGATTTTGCTGCATATGTGACTTTCAATTGTAAGCCAGTGTGAAAGAAAGAAGACATTTTGAAAAATACCCTCTAACTCATATGTTCCTATTGGTACCCACAAATTCAGAGATGTAGAAATTACCACTGCTCCTAAATTCCATATCTTGTGCCCTTTTCAGAAATACATACGTTATCTCGATACCTATTTTTCACTCTACAAATTTCACCATATGAATTGATATATACTCAGTACACAATGAAAAACCATGGTACAGTAAAGCTCAGTTGTTGGCTATGGGTATCTCAGTTTCTTGGAGAACCTACAAACCATATATATAGCCCACAACCACATAAATGTACATTGCTTTTGTAAGTCGGCCATCAGGACAAAAAGTTACAGATGAAAACATTTTCACAAATGGCTGTTTTTTCATACTTGTTATCAATTTTCTGTATTTCAACTCTTAGTTTCTTTGGGAAAACTTTGAGGGATTTACACATATGGCCCCTTTCCAATTTTTTTTAATTTGCCCACTTTTCAGAAATATATAGCTTTCCTGGATCACCCATTGGTTTGGCACTGGTTTCCACCACAAACTGGTAGTAGGTTGAAAGCACAAAAAAATAAGAAAAATGGGCTACCTCTTTGAATAAATGCCAAAACTGTGGTTAAAAAAACACATTTTTAATTCAGCTCTGCATGTTCCTGAACTCTGGGAAGATGGTGAGTTTAGCACAGCAAACCGTTTATTGATGCCATTTGTATGAAAAAAACACACACTTTTATCCAGAGAACTTTTTTCCTATTATTCCCCAAAAACACAAAATGTAACTGTATTTTGGCTATTTTCTCGGTCCCCTCCAGGGCAGTCCACAAACTCTGGATACCTTTAGAATCCCCAGGATGTTGGAAAAAAGTACATACATTTGCAGCAGATACCTGATGTGGACAAAACGTTATGGAGGTCTAAGCACAAACTACCCCAAATGGCCAGAGAAGGGCTTAGCACTGGGTGGGTGGGAGGTGGGTCGGGGGGGCCAGCAGCTAAGGGGCTGATAGTTTTTATTGAACATTATTGTTATTATTATTATTATGGTTATTGTTGTTATTGTTATTAATATTATGATTATTATGATTATTAGCAGTAGTAGTAATAATAGTACCAGTACAGAAGGGGAGTAGTATTATTACATATAACATAATTCAATATAATAATAATGGAAATTATATTTATCTGGCATTTACACTCTGTAAACAAGCCACAGTTTTGAAAAATATATGCATGTCTTGCTCACACAACAGCAGAGCAGAAATAGTCACTGGAGTGCCTGCCAATGTTTCTGAACTTTGAACTTCTGCTGGATATCTGGTCAGCAACAGTGCCAGACACACATCATGCACAGTTGCAGAATAGCAGCCCCAAGAAGAGAGAAATGTTTCTACCTTTATGGAAACAAAACAATACAGCTTTCCAATATTTGAATGATGCACAATTTAATCAAATCTTTCTACGGTTGTAAGCCGAAAAATCCCCAACAAGCTTTGCAGTATGCAGCTGACACCTCATTCCATTTTTCCTCATGGAATTTCCTTCTCAGTTTTGCTCTTTTGATGGTTTGAAATGCCCCTAATCATAGGAACCCTCATTATTTCAGATCTTTATGTCCTGGTTCACCTCTTGGGTGTGCTTTGAGAGTGGAGACACAATTTGGCTTTCTCAACCTGTGTCCTGAGGGTTATCCTCCCTTTGTCACCTCTGTTAAGCCTTGGTTGATGGCAGCTGCTGTGCAATACTTACGGTGTCCAGGTGCACCCAGGAGATAGTCCCATTAGCCTTTCCCTACAACTTTAAATTTGACCCCTTCTTCCACCCTTTATCTCAGAGTAGACTTGCATTTGCTGCTGGGACACTAGTGAAAATGCAAGAATAAAACATTACAGAAAGCTGAAAAAGCTCTTAGACATGAGTGTCTGCTTTGCCTTCATAGGCCCTGAGACCAGAGTTAAAGAAATAATACTGCGAAAGCTAAACTTCTACCAAAGCACTTCTTAATTACTAGGTCTAAAAATAAATGCTTAAAAAAGGAACACTTCGGAAAGAGTCTGTTCCAAAAACATATTGAAGTAAGGACTGTGTGAAGTGCAGTAAAGCATTAGGGGTATAAAGTATAGGAGTTAAGGATATGTGGTCAGGCATTAAGGTTCTAGGGTTAAAGGTATGGCAATAACGGTTTGGGATATATGGTTATTGGTTTATAGTAAAAGTTTATATTGTTGGGATATAAGGGTTGGGGTATAGGGTAAAGGTGTTGATTGAGGGGTTAGGGTATAAGGGAAAGGCAGGGTATAGGTTTAAAGAGGTATGGGGTTATGAGTAATGGGTTAAGTGGTAATTGTACAGGGCTATGAGTTTTGGGTGAGGATTTATTAAGGGTTTGGGGGAGAGAATTAAGTATTTGGGGAGTAAGGTTAACGCTTTGGAGTTTAGTCTTAAGGTCTAAGTGTTTGGGTTGTAGGAGTGTAAGATTTAAGAGAAAAGCATATAGGATTATGGGTATAGGGTATGTGGTTAGGGTTTGGGTTAAAGATTAATGCTCTGATTCCAAGATTGTTTGGGTACATTATATATTGGGTGTAATAAATAGCACCTATTATGAGTTTCTGGGGATCAACATACAGATTTTGCTGATTAACGCATCAAAATCTGCATGATAAAGTAAAGCTACGGTAAAAACTGTATACTTTTCCCCTAATAAATGCCAGCTGGTTTGACCTGCCAAAATGTAATTAAGGTTGAGATATTTAGTGTACCTGGCCATTACAGGATGCAGTAATATGGACTTAAGGCATAGGAGTTCAGAGATCAAGGTTTAAGAGTTAAGGGTATGGGATACGGGTTAAGGTTTAAAGGTAAAGAGTAAAGGGTTAAAGATATAGGGGGCTATTCAAAGTTAAAAGCTAATATATGTGCATATTTAGTGGTGTATATTTACTACACACCTAGGTGTAAATCAACACTTTTTCTATTCACCATTTCCCATTTTAGGTTTACACCTAGGTGAAGACTTACATGTCTCCACCCTCTCAGATCGGGGGGTGGAGCTGTCTATAACCGGAATTACAAGTGCAAATTTACTATGAGTAACTTTGCATACACAGCTGCAGATCTCTGCCACTGTGGCAGAGAATTCCCAGTGGGAAAGTACAGGAAAAAGTATTGAATTTTATTATCCTTTCAAAAACAATAAAAATATGTTAATGTGAAATATACATGGAAATTAATTTGAAATATTTGTTTTTTACCACAAACTAAATTAAAATGACAGCATGTACCTCCCTACTCCCCTCTTTAAATTGACCATGAACCCCTCTCATTTAGTTGTAAGTAGTCCCATTTTTCTAGTCACACTCCTTTGTCCCACCCACATTTACTACTGAAACATAAACCTATATTTGCAGAGATCTCTGCCACCGTGGCGGAGCTCTCTGCACAGAAGAGATAAGAGAGGAGGAGAACTCCGACCATAGGTTTGTGAATTGCATTTTGTGGCATATAAATAGCACTACTGTAGAACTACTTTACATACTACAAAATGGAATTTGTGAATCAGCTACATAGGGTTTTATGGGTAGGGTTAAGAGTTTGGGGTATAAGGTTATGGTAGATGGGATTGGGTTATATGGGCTAGGTGTTAAGGGTTTACGGGCAAAGGGGTAAAGGTTTAGGGATTAAGGGTATATAGTATAGGGTTAAACCTATAAGGTTAATGTAAGCTGTGTTAAGGAATATGAAAGTTATTTTATCCAATCAGTGTGAGAAAAAGTATAACCTTTCACAGTAATGCTACACTGAATTAATTTCAATGGTATACACTTCACTTCTGAGAAGATGCAATCTGAACTGAGAAGTGCTAAAAAAAAGAACCAACACCATTTTTAGTAAATAAAATGTAAGTAACAAGGTGCAACCAACAAGAGAAGCACCAGGAGCTCAAAGGGTCAGACATGCATTCAGAAACTACCTCTGAATATTGCTAATAGGCTTCCATTACTGAAAGATAAAGAAGTTAAAGAACTTCTACTAAGTAACTGGAAGAATCATACGCTTTCATACATTTTTATCCACTGCCATGAAATATTCCAATCCTGAAAATGGATTCATGGGACTTCATATGTCTCATGTTAATCTTGTCACAGGTAACTTTTTTGATCCGGGTCCACGCTCTTGTGCAACGGATAGTATAGTGATGATTAATTTTCCAGATGCTATGCTGTCCCTACATTTCCAGACGTTATGGTGCCCCATTGCCTGATGTGTCCATATCCAGTAGGAAAGAAAGAGTATAGGATTAGAAACACTACCCTCAGTAACAATGTGTTTGGAGCTACACTTAAAGGAACTTCCATAAGGAAGGATAGGCATCTTTTTTGGTTGCATAGTCACTAATACAAGCACCTCAGTTATTGTTAACTGTGGAATCCAGATATATCCTGAATACATTTCCAAACACATTTCCACAGCCTTGTCACAATCACAGTTTGGAGAAATGGACCAGCGTACTCTTGACAATTGCAATATTTATTTTTTGCGGTCAACTACACTCTTTGCAATCTTACCAACTTCTGAATCTGTTGTGAAAAAATAGGTGTGCACCCTAAATATTGAAACCAGAAAATCGAGGTGACAAATACTGGAACCTAAATATTGACAGGATAGTAAGTATAGATTTTCTATATCTAACTCCACATATATGTACCTATGAGATATTTATCTTCAAAGTATTTAGATGTAGAGTTAAGAATAGTAAATTTCTACATCCCTATATGCATTTACTTTTAGATATGTTGTCCCTTGATAGTTTGTCTACAATATTCTTGTAGGTGAAAATTCTGGGGTAGATATTCAGTAGTACAACCATACAAATATGGAAATAAAGTTTTAGAGGCTGTCACAAAAAGCATTACAATTTAACAACCCATGAATGTGCCATTGCCACGGAAAGTTAAACTGGCACAAGGTTTTGAAATCCTGCTAATAATAATTGTTTTAAGACTACTGTTTAACTCGTGTTAACTAGACAGACTCACGTGCATCACAGTGGTGTGATTCACTATCATTCCAAATTTTTTCACAAAAGTTGTAGATTACTGTACCACCTCAACACCAACTCGTCAAGTATTCGTGTAACACCAATTACCTATAAGATCCTCACTGGTCTGTGTATATTCTGCTTGGAGTTCAATCGAGGTTGGAGATTGCTTTTCAAATAATATCAGCTATGTCATAACTGAGTACAAAGTTGTGTTTGATGAATGTCACATCTGTTTTGGTTTGTTTCACAAAAGCATTGTTAGCTTGTTCTACTTTTTGGCATTTTTAGTTTCACAAATATTGAATCTGTTGATTGAATCTGTTGATTTGTAGATAGATGATTTGAGGGTTATGAAATTATATTGCATTTTGGATTTTTAACTACTCTGACCTAAAAGACACTGTTTCCCAAAATGCTCATTCCTTTCCAATGACAATGGTCCTGACTGTTTATTGTACTCAAGAGGGTTTCGCGTAGGTTTCAGATAAACTATGAAATGTGAGTTCCTCTCCTTCTTCCGAAGGAAAGACTAGCTAATAGTCTAATTGTTCAGCCTTAGTTCATTCAGAGTTCTTGCAGATGATGATGGTCAGGGAGGAATGTATTTAATTGATTTTTCATTTTTCTAGTGCTACAGGGGCCTTCCCTGGCCCCTATAGTTTTTAACATTTACTTAGCCCCTTTCATTCCTATGTTTCAGAATAACTCCTCTCTATTGAATAATATGCGGTTGGCAACCAGATTAATCAATGGTGTTAACAGCTTTTAGCTCATCAGCTTCAAAACTGAGATAATATTTTCTGGCTGCAAAGGGGAAAAAACCTTACTTCCCTTCCCACTACAGAATTATTAGGCCATCATTTCCTGGTTTTAACCAACTTTAAATATCTATTTTTTCCCCAGACGCAGAATTTTCAATCGATGGCTAGACTGGAGAAATGGGTGATAGCTTTTCATTCTGCCGGAATAATGCATGCCACATTATGTACCCTGTATCAGCAGCTGATAAGGCATTAGTGGTGGGAGCGGTTACAAACTCAATGTAGGATTCCTGTGATGTGCTACAGGCCAGCCTCCCTTCATTCCAAACACATGGGGCATCACAGGAGGCAGAATGTGTGCATCCATAATGCTCTAGGTTCTGTCCACGAGAGATCACATGACAGCAGCTAGAAGGTTCTCATATCCTTGTTGAAAAGAATTCAATTGGATTTTTTTCATATTCAGATTTCTTAAGAATCTATCCCACACTATATTTCAAGACAGATTCCATGTTATCTCCCTAACAGTTTTGTACTCCTGGTTGTCCCTCATTCCAAATTAATTTCTAAAGGTCACATAAATTCTATAACTAAAACTGTACCATTCACAATCATTGACTGCCTTCTAAAAGTCTCTGAAGACTAGTTGGACGTCGTTTGCCTGTAAACAATCAAGTAAGTTAGTCAAGAAGGCATTTAAAGCGTTAGTAGGAATTACTTACAGACACATCCACATGCAAGATTGTCTTTAGGAGTGCTCTTCTAACAAAGAACACTTTAATGTCTTGGGAACAATGGTGAGTGTGATGATCAGTAAGCAGAACAACTGCAGTACCAGTAATCAGCACCTGCTAGTTTGTGTTGAAGGCAAGGGCTAGGAGGTTTTGGCCTATGTGCAACACAGTGGGTGGTCTTACTGCTGGTTGTCCATCAGATGAAGATAAACCACTGGTGATAACTAGAATAAACAAACTGACATGTAGCCCTGTTTATAAACACTTGCAATATAGAAAGCAAAATCCGTCTGCATGAACTGAGTAAAAATCTTAGAGCTTTATAACAGTAGCACGTCCTATTTACTCAACCTCACAGCTATGCACTATTTAAAAATCAACACATAAATGTTTCTTAGCAAAAGAAGGGAGAGGAGCAATTAAATGAATGAAATATTTTAAAAAGTGAATATGAAACGAAAGCAGATTAACTCCTAAGGTTCCTGCTCTGTGGAAAAAGCTGTTTTATTGGAAGCAAGCAGCACTGACAATCCTTTGACTTAGTCATACAACCTAAACATTCCTAAACAATGTTCTAACAGTGAACTCAAACTCATTCTCAATCCCTAAACATTTTCCTAACCCTCAGGCTCTTAAGACCCCTCCAACACTTCAGCACATTTAATCTAAAAGCCCTTACTTCTTCCTTTATGCTTCTGCCCACATCCGCTTCATTTCCAGCCTGACCACTTTAGGTCTAGGCTGTCTCCAATTCCATTATTGATCCTAACTTTTCTTGTACTTTCTTTCCCTACCCTTTCCAGCTTTCCTTTTGGCCTTATCCTGGGCCATCTTTCTCTAATATTTTCAGAGACAGCAAACAGTACAATCATAATTTGCTCCACCCCACCTGTTTCCAAACACGTCTCTAATTTTTGTGCCACAGTGGGTGGGTGGCTCATTGCAGTGCTGATGGGATTGAATGATACCTTCACTCACATGCAGTATTGCAATGATGACACATGCCTCCCAACGTTTCCACAGGCGCCTTCCAACATCTCCGCATGGAGAGGGCCTGACTGGTAAATGTACCTATAATAAAGCCAAACTGCTGTTGCTCATGCAGCTCAAAGTATCGAACTGATAATAGAAAGCTATTCTAAGTGTTTGACTTTGACAGAAAGCAGATATTGACTATCTCATCCCATCAGGCTATAACATTATTTTCTATAACAGGCTTGGTAATAACACAGGAGAAAGAATAGCACTTGTATTTAACTACAGTAAATAATCAGGAAACTTGAGTTCATAGACTTGCTGGAAACTTTACGTGAAATCATTCCCTCTGATTCTCCTTCAATCTGTTTCACAATTCTCTACCAAGCATTTAAAACAATTATGAATAAGTTAGAAGACTGATCTAAAATTAAGGAATTATAATTACTTCAGGTAATTATAACCGGTCAATGTCAGTGTTTTTGTTAGTTTAACATGTTATGTTCAGACACTTTCACCTACCATAATGTCCCTTTAATCTTTATTTTCTCAGTGAATATATATATATATATATATATATATATATATATATATATATATATAGTCTTCCAAGGCTCTGCAGCAGAAAAGCACTCGACAGCAGGTAAGTTGAAAACTTCCATTTATTGCATATTGAAGGTGATTCAGCTTCCATCATTCTTCATGTTAGCCAACGCGTTTCAGTGCAGTCCGCACTTTCTTCCAGGACTGTATGGCAATGCGGTTTTGTGAGGCTGCTACAGTTCCATACTTTCGCTGTCTTTAGTAGTACAGCTTCGCGCTAAGTAGCGCGTAATTACTCGCAGTGAGTTCTGGGACCTGTAGTTCAAACTGCCACTAACTTTTACCCACAGTGGGTTCCTCAATGACACTGCAATTAGACAAGTTCACAGTGGTAACGTGACAATCCACTGTGATATTTAAGGCACTCCAGTGTGCCCCGGTATGCAAATTCACCCTCATTAGTGTGGCAATCTGCTGTGCCGTCTTCCATCAGGGACAGCCCCCGCTCGACGGCCCCTCACTCCAACGGCTCCTTCCTCCATCTCCAGGTGGTGCTCTTCTCACGACGAAGCTGTCGTGTTCAAATTTTGTCTTCCAAGGCTCTGCATCAGAAAAGCACTCGACAGCAGGTAAGTTGAAAACTTCCATTTATTGCATATTGAAGGTGATTCAGCTTCCGTCATTCTTCATGTTAGCCAACGCGTTTCAGTGCAGTCCGCACTTTCTTCCAGGGCTGTATGGCAATGCGGTTTTGTGAGGCTGCTACAGTTTCATACTTTCGGTGTCTTCAGTAGTACAGCTTCGCGCTAAGTAGCGCGTAATTACTCGCAGTGAGTTCAGGGACCTGTAGTTCAAACTGCCACTAACTTTTACCCACAGTGGGTTCCGCAATGACACTGCAATTAGACAAGTTCACAGTGGTAACGTGACAATCCACTGCGATATTTAAGGCATTCCAGTGTGCCCCGGTATGCGAATTCACCCTCATTAGTGTGGCAATCTGCTGTGCCGTCTTCCATCAGGGACAGCCCCCCCTCGACGCCCCCTCGCTCCAACGGCTCCTTCCTCCATCTCCAGGTGGTGCTCTTCTCACGACGAAGCTGTCGTGTTCAAATTTTGTCTTCCAAGGCTCTGCAGCAGAAAAGCACTCGACAGCAGGTAAGTTGAAAACTTCCATTTATTGCATATTGAAGGTGATTCAGCTTCCGTCATTCTTCATGTTAGCCAACGCGTTTCAGTGCAGTCCGCACTTTCTTCCAGGGCTGTATGGCAATGCGGTTTTGTGAGGCTGCTACAACTCCATACTTTGTTACAAACACAGCTACTCAGTCATGCAAATAATCAATCACACTCACATTTACTCACCTATACAGTTATACACATACCACCTCACTTATTCATACAGATACTAACACATACTTACTCTCTTATAAAATCACTGACACATTTTTCTCCTTAAAATGGTTTGTATAGAAGTCTTTAATCTCACCTAATATGAGATAAAAACAAAAACAATAGTGATCTTTTTAATGCATTACATAATTACCATCAATCCATATACACATATTTCGACATTATGATATACATACATAGCAATTATAAAAAATACATAAAGACCTAATTCTATTTATAAGTGCTCTAATCATTCCATGATAATAATCATAAACTCTTCACACATCGTACTCTCGTATACCAATCATAACTTCAATCATTTATTCACTAGTGCCTCAGCACTCCAGTGAGAAGTACTCCCAGTTTATGAAGAATACATAATCCTGGTACAAAGTTCTTCTGAATTTATCAAAAAGACTCATTGGTAAACTGCTTCCTATGATGTTATTTCGCAAGAGGGTCAGGACAAAATATATTTATCTATCAAGAGTTATACCTACTTCTTAAAAGACTATCCACAATCTTCAACCGACTTCCTCTTTGATTCACGGATAATTTCACTTACTCCCTATAAGGCAAGGTATTGAGATTTATTTCCTAGATTCTAAATTTATAGATAGTAGAGACAAGGTATTTAATTAAAACCGCACCTTAAAATCTGACTCTATTAACACGGGTCTGTTGATGGAATTTTTAGACCGGAACCTATCTCAGTCGTTATCTCTCTGCAGTATTTCATTAAAATCAGAAACGTCCTGGGTTCTAATATAGACAAAATCATTTTTTTTGTATCAATTATCTGGCTTAAACCATCTATTTGGAATCAGAATCACAAGGTTATAATCAATTCATCTCACCGTTTTCTCATCAGAAGCGCGTTTCATAAATCACGTCCTTCTTATAGCGGGATAGCGTTATTCGTGGCTAAATAGAAGATTAGAACAATGTCTGAGTGATATGTCTTAGGGAATAATCACCTCATCATAATACTGCAAATTGCTTATGAGAGATTTAATTTGTATCGCATCTATAGTAGTAATCAATGTACATCTCCCTTTTACTATTGTTTAAAACTCTAGAAGTTCCCATTCATAAATGCCTAAGCACAAAGCATTACTTCTTACATGTGGGCGACATAGTATCTTTCATTTCCATCATCTTTCGGACTAGTGTTACATTACAACACCACCAACTACCACACATGCTACATTGTGTCTATGCTTAAAACCGTGGGGATAAAATAATGACTCCCAAAGTTCTTTTCCTAATAAAGAGAACATCATTGTACTGCAGTACCTCTACATAATGCTACTCGCATTAAAATAAATGCCTAGTTAACAAAGTTAGTGCAAGGTACCCAACTTAAAATCGCCCGTTTGTTTAAGACCCAAGCGGGGTTTCGTGCATTAGAAATGCCGGTCGCCTAATTTGTTTGAAACCCAAACAGGGTTTTGCGCCTTTAAAATGCCGGTCGGGTACCCTACCTTTTCATTCCAACGATACTCGCTATTCCCGGTATTCGGCCTAGATCGTGATTAGTTCGGAGATCGGACGCCCCGCGAAGTGACTGCCATTTTATATCCTAGGCCAACACGTGATCACGTCACTACGCCCAATCACATGGGTCATTTTCAAAACAGTGAAAACTTTATTGTTACTCACACGGCGTAAACAAGTATGTTTATTCACCGCGAGCTTGATATCCCTCTGTTATTATACTCGCGGTTCAACATATATGTTAACCCCTATAAGCTTGATACCACTATACTCTTTCCACATAATTTGGCCTCGGAGTAATTAAATACCCCCATTCCTCATTTGTTAAATCTTATAAGCTGATTTAGGCAAACCAGATCTACCATAAATACCACATGATCCTTAGGTTTTCATTTTATATATATAAACCGTTCCACTGAGGCAGCTATTACTAAAAGTAAAAAGTATAGTATCCCCACATTCATCTCAAAATAATATTAAGTCATTACTAGCAAATTAAGTCATTGTTAGCAAATTATAAAAATGATTAACAACATTTTGTTTTCATAAAAGAACATAAAAATTATTGAATTAAAATACTACGATCCGTTTAAGGGATATTAGATCCTATCTTATCTCACTACTCATGCCTCACATCATAAAATTGCTGGTAGATAAGTGTGTATGTGTATGGTAATTAGGATTGGGGTATAGGATTCATTACTACCACCATTCCATATCTTACTGGAACTTTGTACCAGGATTATGTATTCTTCATAAACTGGGAGTACTTCTCACTGGAGTGCTGAGGCACCGGTGAATAAATGATTGAAGTTATGATTGGTATACGAGAGTACGATGTGTGAAGAGTTTATGATTATTATCATGGAATGATTAGAGCACTTATAAATAGAATTAGGTCTTTATGTATTTTTTATAATTGCTAGGTATGTATATCATAATGTCAAAATATGTGTACATGGATTGATGGTAATTATGTAATGCATTAAAAAGATCACTATTGTTTTTGTTTTTATCTCATATTAGGTGAGATTAAAGACTTCTATACAAACCATTTTAAGGAGAAAAATTTGTTTTTGTCCTGAAGAAGGTGGTCCTATTGAGTATGTACCACTGAAACACGTCGACGCCCAGCTTTTGTTAAATTTGGATAATTCAGCAGTCAACAAGAGACAGGGAATTATGACCCATGCTTTTTGCTGTCTATAGTGAATCCAAATTAACGTCTATGTGACAAAGTAGACTGTCTGTGTCTATTCTCCTTTTTTTGGCTTATTGTGTTTATTGTGCATTGTGTCTAGGATTTATGTGTTTTTAAATTGTTTTTAATATACTTCCATGGTGTAAATCGAATATGTGGACAGGTTCTTTACTGATTAAAATATATATATTTTTCATACAATTTGTTGTTACATAAGTGCTTTGATACATTCTGAGTGGGTTGTCAAGTAGTGCATGTTGGGAGATATGAGTGTGGTTATATTTGGGATATGATTGAATCCACATAGATTTTGACCAAAGGGAACCCTTTCTTTTAACTATATATATATATAAAACATGTTTAAACTTTTCGGAAACACAGTCACTGGATGATGTCATCTGTGATGTCATCAGTGATATCATTTGAGATGTCATCAGTGATGTCATCAGTGATGTCACTGACCATGTCATGAGTGATGTAATATGTGATGTCATCAGCATTGCATTGCGGGGGCTCAAGTTATAGTTAGCTCAACTAACTATAACGGCCGAATTTCTCTGGTTTTGTATGAGTGAAATGTCCAACTAACTATAACGTCCCTCAAACCTGTGGTTTTTTCAGTGAATTTCTAAGGTTTTTTTAAATGCTAATTTCTAACTATATCGTCCCTGAAACCTATGGTTTTTTCAGTGAATTTCTATGGTTTTTTAAATGCTAATTTCTAACTATAACGTCCCTGAAACCTATGGTTTTTTCAGTGAATTTCTATGGTTTTTTAAATGCTAATTTCTAACTATAACACCCCTGAAACCTATGGTTTTTTCAGCGAATTTGAAAGGTTTTTTAAATGCTAATTTCTAATTGTAATGTCCAAAAAATGCTTTTTTTAACTTTTATAAAAATAATGTGATGTTTTCTCCTTTCTAAAATATGCATTTGCCTTTTATTTTTAATTTTTAAAGTGGATTCGCGTACCGATCATGTACCAGTCACTATGGTTGCGCGAATCCAAGAATTCTGCCGCCATATTGGTTAAGTCGTGTACGATGCGCCTTGTGTATGCGGAGGGTGCACGGTTCTGGACCCCGCGCACCGTCACGTACGTATTTCCGGGGGTCGCGCCAGGTGCGCGAATCCATTGCTAATCTTTAAGTTTTCAAAATATATGTATATAACTTTATTATATATATTATACCAAGAGATTACTTAATATAACTGTAAATATCATATATTTGTAATTGTAATAAAGATATATTATTGTTAAATATATTTTTCGGGATTCGCGCCGGGTGCGCGTCGGTTGCGCACCTTGTGCGCGAATCCCATGTGACTTCAAAAGAAACAATTTTATTGGTTTAGAAGCTTTCTATTCTAGAACTTGAAGGACCCCACCCATTTTTTTCATTCTTCCAGGAGCATCTTTTCAAGAAACACCTCTTGTGTTTTCTGTGCCTCTTTATTTGATTTTTTGGGTGTTTATTTCCAAGTGAGGAAATGACATCTCAAAATCCACCACAGGATATTCCTACAGATGAAGAGGAGCTGGAAGAGCCCATTAAGAAAAGGAAAGAGAGTATTGTGTGGGCTTTCTTCTCTATCCCAGAAGGAGAGAAGAAGGTGAATGTGCGCAAAGTCACCTGCACTGTGTGCAAGAAAGTTTTATCTCATGGATCAGAAAAGAAGTATCCCTGCGGGACTTCATCTATGCTGAAACACCTTCAGACCATGCACCCAAACCGTCTTGTGCATGAACAACATCGGCGCCAAATGCAAGAGTCACAGCAAGATGATGAGGTCGCAGGACCTAGTACTTCTACGGGATCCACTGCATCCACACAAATTGTTCCAGAGTTTGCAGGACTAGAACAGCACTGCCTAAAGTGCAAGAAACGTCTTTGTGCAGGCGAGCAATCTGTTGCAGCTGTTGTTGCTGCAAAGAAACATCATTGTTAATTTTTTTGTTTTGTTTTTGCAATGAGTTTCTAATTGCAAAATGTTTCGAAAAGTTTTTTTAGTTCATTTCCTTGTTTTTTTCAATCTTTCGTTTAAAAAACACACCCAAAAAATTAATAAAAGAGTTAAAAAAACACAAAAAAATTTAAAAACAAAAAAAGAAGGAAAAAAATGGTTCTTTTTAGACCCGCCTAATTGGTTAAAAATAGACAAACTTGTATGTGTACTATGAATGACTGCAAGGGTAATGTCTGAGTCATTGTATGAGTGAATAAGCACTGTCTGAGTGAATGAATGAGTGCAGCAGTATTGCCTGAGTCATTGGATGAGTGCATGGATAGTGTTTGAGGGAATGAATGAGTGCAGCAGTAGTGCCTGAGTGATTGCATGAGTGCATGGGTAGTGCCTGGCTTATTGCATGAGTGCTTGGGTAGTGCCTGTGTCTGAGTGATGAAAAGAGTGCATGGGTAGAGTCTGAGTGCATACAAGAGTGCATGGGTTTTGCTTGAGGGAATGGATGAGTGCAAAAAGATTGCCTGAGTGATTGGATGACTGCAGGTATAGTGCCTGGGTAATTGGAAGAGTGCATAGCTTGTGACTGGCTGATTGCATGACTGCAGGGGTAATGTCTGGGTGATTGGAGGAGTGCATGGGTAATGCCTGGGTACATGGAAGAGTGCATGGGTAGTGCCTGGGTGCTTGCAGAATGCATGGGTAGTTCCTGGGTGATTGGAGGAGTGCATGCGTAGTACCTGGGTGATTGTATGAGTGCATGTATAGTGCCTGGATGACTAGAGGAGTGCAAGGGTAGTGCCTGGGTTATTCCATGAGTGCATAGGTAGTGCCTGGGTGATTGCATGACTGCAGGGGTAGTGTCTGAGTGATTGAAGGAGTGCATGGGTAATGCCTGGGTGCATGGAAGAGTGCATGGGTAGTGCCTGGGGGCATGTAGGACTGCATGGGTAGTTCCTGGGTGATTGGAGGAGTGCATGAGTAGTACCTGGGTGATTGCATGAGTGCAGGAGTAGTGCCTGGATGGTTGGAAGACTGCATGGGTAGTGCTTGGGTGATTGCATGAGTGCAGCAGAAGTGCCTGAGTGCATGTATGAGTGCATGGGTAATGCCTGGTGATTGCATTAGTGCATGGGTAGTGCTTGGGTGATTACATGACTGCAGGGGTACAGCCTGAGTGATTGTAGGAGTGTATAGGTAATGCCTGGGTGATTGCATGAGTGCAGGGGTAATGTCTGGGTGATTGGAGGAGTGCATGGGTACTGCCTGAGTGATTGAAAGAGTACATGGGTAATGCCTGGGTGATTGCATGAGTGCAGGGATAATGTCTGGGTGATTGGAGGAGAGCATAGGTACTGCCTGAGTGATTGAAGGAGGGCATGGGTAATGCCTGGGTGATTCCATGAATGCAAGAGTAATGTGTGGGTGGTTGGAGGAGTGCATGGGTAATGCCTGAGTGATTGAAGGAGTGCATACGTAAAGCCTGGGTGATTGCATAAGTGCATGGGTAGTGCCTGGGTGATTGGAAGAGTGCATGGTACTGCCTGAGTCATTGAAGAAGTGCATGGGTAGTGCCTAAGTGATTGCATGAGTGCACAGGTAATGTCTGGGTGATTGTCGGAGTGCATGGGTACTGTCTAACTGATTGAAGGAGTGCATAGGTAATGCTTGGGTGATTGCATAAGTGCATGGGTAGTGCCTGGAAGAGTGCATGAGTAATGTCTGTGTGATTGCATGACTGCAGGGGTAATGTCTGAGTGAGTGCATGAGTGCAAGTGTAATGTCTGAGGATTAGAGGATTGCATAGGTAATGCTTGGGTAATTGTATGAGTGTAGGGGCAATGTTTAGAGGATTGGAGAAGTATATAGGTAATACCTGGGTGATTGGAAGTGTGTATCGGTAATGTCTAGCTGATTGCATGAGTGTACAGATATTGCCTGGGTGATTGAAGGAGTACATAGGTAGTGTCTGGGTGATATTATAAGTGTATGGGTACTGGCTATGTGATTGCAGAAGTGAATAGATAGTGCATGGGTGATTGGAGGAGTGTGGGAACAGTACCTAACTGTATAGATGACTGCATGGGTAGTGTTTGAAAAAATGGATGAGTGCAGTAAAAGTCACTGTAAACATTAGTTCATATTATCATGCTTATTACATTATTTCATCTTACCTTTTTTATTAAAGAAGATACAAAACTCAGTGGAACTATTTTACAGTAGTTTTGTTGTAAATTGAATTTAAAATCTTTTCAAACTTTAGTATTACCTTCTGTAAAAAAAGAAGAAAAAGTGTTATTGCATATAATATTGTAGTTTTAAGAACACAACATAATTTTAGAATTACATAACATTTTCAGTTTCCCTTTTTTGCTGTTCTCAGATTCTACTGAATATCACCATAAACAGTGATTTCAATGTAGATCATCATACAACAGCGGGGAAAAAAATTCAATCAATGAGATTGTAAAAAACAAACAAATCTGCGTTGAAAATTTGTACAAGTGCAACTATCTGTTTACCTATCTACAGTTTGTAAATTACATTCTTCAACTACAGTAAATCTTTTACTTCTTTCAAGTACATTTTGTAAAATATACACTCTCATTTACATCGCGTATAATATAAAGATCAAATATATAAACTACTTCTTTCAAATACAATTTTGCAAATGCAATAAGAATTAGCACAAACAATAATCCAAACAGCAATTGTTCACATCTTCCCAATAGGCCGAATAATGTTTCCAAAACCATTTGCATTGAAAATATCCAAAATAAACTCGTTAATTCGTGTTCACATCTTCCCAAAAGGCCGAATGATGTTTTCAAAACTTTGGCATCAAAAATATCAGATTTGAATTTGATAAATAGTAAGGCAACCGACATTTGAATTCCAAATGGGCATCATTACAATGAGTCCATCCTTTATTGCACTTTAAATACACAGTATAGTGTCCAGATGTTGTAGTAGGTCCATCATGAACAATAATAGCCACTGCTTTAAAAGTTCTTCCTGAAATTGATACTTAACTTGCCACAATTTTTTTTATTTTGGTTTCCAATTTTCTTCCATCGGCTCTACAAGGTTGCAGCATTAAAATGACATATTGTCCAAATCTGCCTTTAAATAATGTGGACAACATTTCTGATTTGCAATGAGAACATTTCATATCTTGATTAGCTGTTTTTACTAATTTGTTAAAAGACACTGTTTTGCAATCTGGTATCGTCAAATATATGAATCGTTCAGTGTCTATTTCAGTGGTAGAAGAAACTGAACACTCTTCACATTTATGATCCCATCTGTAACGTAGTCCAAACAAATTTTCAATTTCTATTCCTTCATCTTCCAATACTGCAAGCATAAACATAAGACATTTTTGTGCATCTTGTTGTACATTAAGTGTAAATTGCAATGTATCAGTACATATATCCAAAAGATGCCGTATGCCAGAAGCAGTATGGATTTTAGTTCTATCAGTTACCAACTTTTGAAAAATATAATGTAATAAAGAACAGAATCTTTTATTCTCAATTTTCCATAATTTCATGATGAAGATCTTCTAGATGAAACAAAACATTCACATTACATTAGCATAGCAGTTGATAGCTGAACTATTTTCTAACTGGTATCCTACAATATCATCAACAGTGTCCATTTTCATTTTCTTTGCAGCTTCATCATTCTCTTGAATTGTTTTCTTTTTTTGAACCTCACTAGAATGTTCGTCATATGTTCGTTTTGGACACACTACACGTTTTTGATATATGGGATATTCACCTAAGTTAGGAGCAGACAGTCTTCTTAACCGATTATACTCTCTTACACAATTTGCATCAGCACTAACCTTTTTCTCATCAAAATCAATCAAATACAAACCAGATAATGTTCTTACTCGGGACAATGCAACATGTCATGCCCTCTTTAAACACTGTACTTCCAATATTTACCAAAGCACTGTCTACACTTAAACCTTGAGATTTATGAATGGTTACAGCATATGCTAAAGAATTAGGAAACTGTTTTCTACGAACATACAAGTCTTTTACAAGCAAAAAACTAACAGCACAACGTCCAATCTGTTTTACCTCTTCAATCTGATCAAATTTAATCTTCAAAAATTCAATTCCATCTCTGTTCAGATAATTTAGAAAACCAACAACTTTTCCCATTGCTCCATTTACTAAACCTTCTTCTACATACAAATTATGTCGTAAAATTACCCGACAATTTACACATACATATAAAGTCTTTTCTAAACCTGCAGTCTTAGACACCGACTTTTCCAAAGAATCCAATTTTGACTGTAATTTCTCTGAGAGAAGAATATTAACTCCTTCGTGTTCCATTTTATCAATAGCTTCCATTTTCACTATTGGTTGATTTTCCAATTTCAAAAGTTCTTGATTGAACGTAGAACACTCTTGCAGTGTAGGCATTAGGCAAACTATAGACTTCTTTTCTCCAATTTTTTTGTACATTATTTCAGGTGCTATATTTTCATTTGCAAACAAGTTTGATAAAAGCCGACTTTGTAAAGCTTCTTTACCATCTTTAGCCAAAACACCAATTCTAATATCTTGAAGAATGTTTCCATAATGTTCATCACTTGCTTGTCACATATTCTTAATAAGTTCTTTATATTCAAAATGAGACCAAATGTTGACATTTCCAATACTTCCCAAAGATTTCCTAGTGTCTTCATGGACAAGTGTTTTAAAAACAGGTTGCCCTTTCACAGGAGTAAGTTGTAGTAGGTCGCCAAAACAATTACATGTTTTCCTCCAAATAGAACATCATAATCTGTTTTTAAACTCTGTTGCATTCTTAAATGCACAAAGGCAAACATTAAGTTTGACACCATGCTCACCTCATCAATAATTAGAAGTTTCATTTTCTTGAGTACTCTTGAAACTTCATAACAAGCTTCTCCAGACAGCTTGTGATATTCCAGCTTATTTTCATGTTCAACTGGTAGCATGAGTAAGCGATGTAATGTATTCCCTTTAATGTTATGTGCTGCTAACCCAGTTGGAGCGGTTACAAAACAAGATAAATGTGATTCAGTGGTTTTGTGTAGATAACTGGTCAAAACTTTAATTAAGAAACTATTTCCCACTGATATACATTCGAATAGGTTTAAATGATGTGCATTGGCATTCTTTTTTTTCATGCTGTATCTGTTGTGTCACTTGTAGATATATTTCTTTCTGTTCAATATTTAGATGTTCTTCTAACTTTTCCAACTCAATAATATCCTGTTGTGCTTGTTGCATTGCCGTTTTTAGTTCACTCATGGCTATTGCTGCTTCATTTTCAAGAATTGGTTGTCCTAGTGGATCTTGACTTAGTGGAGCAGAGCTTTGACTATCTTGAGAACTGTCTCTAGCTATTTCAGCTGCAATAGTAGTTTCTTGTTCAATCTCTTCATTCAACATTTGTAGATAATTTGGAACAATTGTACATTCAATGCTATCTTTACATGCATTAAAAGAATCTTCATAGCAGTCAAAATCTCCAAGTAATTCCATTTCAGTACGCCAAGGCTTGAAGAGTTGCAGAAGTGCTAAATAGAAAAATTCCCTTTTATCTGGAGTATCACAACTGAGTTTCCTGTGATTAATAAGATTTCCTTTGGCATGTTTTACCAAACATCCATCACATCCAATTACGGCATATTTTTCTTCATTTATATTTTCTGTAACATTTCGCTTAAAACTATAATGTTGCAGTACTTTATAGAGACATATGTTTTCCAGATGTGGATTCCTTTTGGGATAGTATGTATCCAACATATTTGTTTTAACAGTATCTGTACTTTCTGGCTCATTCAAAGCTAAGTATTCAATTTCTTGTAGAGATTTCAAAACTCGATTTCCTGTTGCAGCAAGACCTAGACTTACCCAAATGATTCCTCTTGACTTTGAATATAAACTTGCAGATGTCAACCGATCCGAACATTCGTAGGATCCAATCTCTCGATGGGAAAGCATCTTCAAACTAAAGCTGTACAATGTATTACTAAGAGTCTTCTCTTGTGAAATTTCTTCCCACATTTCTTTCAACTCCGTCTTTTCAGATTTGGTTATATATGATGTAACATAATGAGCAACAGCAATCAAATTATCTGCAATATACTGGCTATCCATGTTTGCATTCCACATTGTCAAAATCACTGGATTGTAGTCATTAATATACTTTGATTCTTCACTTCTTTTTATGTTTAACTATTCTTTGGAGATTTACGAGTTATAGTATGACTTACTGCTGACATGAAACTGTTGACTCTTCCTTTTGAAATTACTGGACGTGGGAATCCAAAACGACATTTTGTATAAAATCTTCCCTTTGATCTGTATTTCCGTCGACAATACTTTCCTCATAGATGACTTTGAAACCGTAAAACTTGTTGTCTTAAGCTGTTTTCTCCTCCTTTTTTTGGAATGGCACAGGTAACATAGTCTTCAATAAAAGACAAAACAGTTTAATCAGAATCGGTTCCAAATTTAGGTGCATTCTTGATCCATAATAACATGTGTATATGAGGAGCACCTCTGGCTTGGTACTCCTTTCTCCAAAAGAAATCAGTTACTTCTCCAAGAGGTGGATTTTTTTTATTGCAGATAAAAGACATCATAGCTTGAAACCTATGATTAAAATATCTGCACACATTTACAGGATCCAACGAACACAGTTCTTCAGCTGTCTTAAAATTAATGTTTTTTACATTTGAATTTGCTTCTCGTAGCAATTCAAGTAAATCGTCCCATGCGTATTCAGCACAGCTAAGTGTAACAAACCATTTAGGGGTTCCTAAGTTTCTTAACATACATTTAAGTGCTCCATGACGAAGATACCAATACTCATTAGTACCACGTTGACACGCTATCAAATTAATTAACTGAGATTCTAAATGATCATCTCTTTGTTGAACTTTGTCCAAGAATTCCTTTGCAGAAACATGTGTAAGATGAACTCCTGTTTTTAATATGTGGTTCACTGCATATGAAAGTCCAGATAAGTCACTTTCAAACAGAAGATGAAATAAATATGGAACACACTGTCGAAATCTTGGATCTTCTGAGTGCAATCTTGTCGTACGATATTCTGAAGCTGGAATCTGTACAGGTCGTTCATCATATCGTCCACCTTTTCCAGTGGGGAAGAGCTGTGGAAAACAACAAGCTTCTAAACTTTTTCCCAAACACTCATGGGAGTTCCCTTCGCTTTCTTCATTTGGAATAATTCAATAGTGTTTCCAATCACTTCTTTTGAATGTAGAGGATCTGTAATGTTCGTAAATTTCTTCACTCCTGGAGTTGTCCACTTTTTTGATTTGGCTAGTTGAAATTTCTCCATCATCTTCTAAAGATATTTCTTCTTCTTCCACATATACATTCTTATAATAAATATTGAATTGTATAAGATATAATGTAGCCTTTTAAAGTTTGGTGACATCTACTAACTCTTACCATATTTTCCGACTCTTTGTTGGTACACCATTAACTAGAATAACTACAGGTTCACTTTCCTCTCTCTCTACACCAACAGTTTCAATATTTTTCTTAAAATCTAAAGGTAAATACACAACTCTTCCTTTTAAACCTCTTTGTAAATCTGTTAGAGGCAGCTTACCTGTTTTAGGCTCCATACGAACTATAGCCTGAAACGGGTGCACAGATTGAATAAGAATGGATTCATACGTATTTAAATCTACTAGTTCCGGAGGAATAGCTACCAACTCTAGAGTATTATGTACAGCTCTAGCTGGCATTTTGTTCTCTTCTAATTTGATGTAACAATATTTACAAATATGTTGATCACTACCCAACTCAAAACGACCTTCCACCAACAAATAAGCACCAAATTGCTCCCACCTATCATTGTTTTCCTTTTCACTTTTTAAATACACATCAACATTCCTAGTTTGACTTCTATAGTGAGTAAGTCGACAACAAATACAAACATAGTTTGGTTTTTTGCAAGAAAGTACTTTAAACTTTGTAATTTCTTCTGCAAACTTCTCAGTAGTACTATCTTCCACCTCTTCTTCAACACCTACACTTATCAAACTCTCGCTTTCTCCACACTCCTCTTCAGGACCAAGGAAACGAAACTGTATATAATCAGAAACCTTTTTTACATCCAATACTGAACCATGCAAAAGAGCTGTGTTTATTTCACTTAAAGATAATGCAGGACTTTTTACATAGTACAATCTTCTTACTAACTTCCACATTTCTGAGTGATGTACTGCTAACATTCTTAAATGAAGAAAAGTACTTCGACACACTTTTCTAGAAAGACAAGCCAGAGAATGACCCTGCAAGTTAGTATATTTTCCCACCTTACAAGGATCTAGTCCTTGCAACATCTTAATCTTTTATTTAACACTTTTTTTACCATAAGCTCGTAAGAAATTTCGTAATATATCAATACATTCCTGTTGTATACTACAAATACTACTACAATCCCACTTATACATTGGAGCTTGTGTACGTCTCCCTTGAACTTCTTCAGCTATTACTTCTTCCACATTTCTAGGAACCATCTTTTCTTTTTCAATTGGACAACCGTTTTAACCTCATAACAACAACCCCTGTTATCAACTGCATGAACTAATGTATTTTGTTGAAAATAGCGTTCTTCATTAAAAATAGGTTCAGTACTAGAAGTGTGCTTCAATATACCCGAAAATATTTTGCAAAAGTTAGTTCTATTAACCAGTCTTTTTCTTTTACTTTTCTCTTTCATAAAGTGCATTGTTTTATTCAATGTTTTCATTCTCTTCAATACTAATATAAACAATTTTCTTTTCAATTCAAAAGCCTTTTCGACTAGAATTTAAATCTGTTCTTTCTTCTTGTAAAATGTTGTTCTTCTTTTATATTTTTTGTAATCTTGCAATATATTTTGTAGTACTCTACTTTTATACATTCTCTTCCTAATGTCTTTATATTCTTTCATGCTTTTTTCAACATGGATTGTTTTCCTATAACCTGATTTTGCATTAATTTCTCCTTTTTCCTTTTCCTTCTGATTGTTTGGAGTACTTTTCTTTCTCTTTTCCCCATTTTGAAAATCGATTACATTTTATAAAAGACTTTTAACAAATTCTTTCGTTCTCTTACCAGAAGACTTTTTCTTCAACGTCACATGTTGTACTTCATCTACTTTCTGCTTTTCTCTATCCTTTAAATAGTTCTGTTTTCTTTGTTGACTTTTCTTTTGAACTTTTCTTGTCATACTGAATATTTCATAATAATTATGGAGAATTTCTAAAAAAAAAAAGAAAAGATTTTTATCTTTCTAAAAAATATTTACTATTATTAAAATAATGATATACAAATATTATCATCTATAAATAAAGAAATACATTGAGTAGTGCCTAGGTGAATAGATAAGTGCAACAGTAGGACCTGGATGATTCGACAACTGCAAGGGTAGCACATAACTAGTGCCTGGGTGATTGCATGACTGAAGGGGTAATATCTGGAGGATTACTGGAGTACATAGCAAATCAGTGGGTGATTTTATAACTGCATGAGTACTGGCTGAGTGATTACAAAAGTACAAGGGTAGTACCTGCATGATTGAAGGAGTGCAAGGGTAGTACCTGAGAGATTATATAAGTTCATGGGCAGTGGCTGGGTGATTGAAAAAGTGCATGGGTAATACCTGGGTAATTGCAGTAGTGCATATGTAGTGCCTGGATCATTGGAAGACTGCATGGGTAGTACTTGGGTGTTTTTATAACTGCATGAGTGTTGGGCCTAGCCAAATATAAAGCAGCACACTATTACATGACTCAACCATAAGTCTCTCCATATTGTTAAAAGCATGCATACAGACGTCTCTACCTTTTCAAGTCATCATATCTAAAGAAATATGTATACAATATTACTGAAATATAGTGAAAACTAGAAACTGAGACATGTAATAGATCTGCCTGAGTGATTGCATAACTCCATGCGTAGTGCTTCGATGATTGTATGACTCCAAAGGTAGTCGCTAGGTAATTGCAGGAGAAGATGGATAGTGACTGGCTAATTCATCAGTGCACACATACAGGTTGAGTGCATGGATAAGTGTATTAATAGCACCTGAAGGAATAGATGAGTCATGGAGTAGTGCCTAGGTGAATGGATGAGTGCAACAGTAACCTGGGTGATTATATGACTGCAAGGGTAGTGTGTGGGTTATTACATGACTGCATAGGTAGACACTGCATGATTCTATGACTGCAAAGGTACTACATAAGTAGTGCCTGGGCGATTCCATGACTACAGGGGTAATATATGGGGGATTACTGGAGTACATGGCAAGTGAGTGAGGGATTTTATAAGTGCATGAGTACTGCTTCAGTGATTGCAGGAGTAATGAGGTAGTGCCTGAGTGAATAAAGGAGTGCAAAGGTAGTGCCTGGGTGATTTCATAACAGCATGACTACCGGCTGAGTGATTACATAAGTACATGGGTAGTGTCTACGTGATTGAAGGAGTGGAACGTTAGTGCCTGACTGATTGCATGAGTGTATAGGTAGTGCCTGGATGTTTGCATGAATACAGGACTGATGCCTGAGTGATTACAGCAGTGTATATGTAGTGACTGGATCATTGGAAGACTGCATGGGTAGTACTTGAGTGTTTTTATAACTGCATGAGTGTTGGGCCTAGCCAAATATAAAGCAGAAGAGTATTACATGACTCAACTATAAGTCTCTCCATATTGTTAAAAGCATGCATACATATGTCCCTACATTTTCAAATCATCATCATATCTAAAAGAAATATGTATACAATATTTCTGGAATATAGTGAAACTTACAACTGAAACATGTAATAGATCTGCCTGAGTTATTGCATAACTTCATGGGAAGTGCTTGGGTGATTGTATGCGTGCAAGGATAGTCACTGGTTAATTGTAGGAGAAGGTGGATAGTGACTGGCTAATTGCATGAGTGCACACATAAACATTGAGTGCATGGATAAGTGTATGAATAGCACCTAAATGTACAGATGACTCATTGAGTAGTGCCTAGGTGAATAGATGAGTGCAACAGTAGGACCTGGATGATTCTACAACTGCAAGGGTAGTGCCTGGGTTATTACATGAGTGCATAGGTACAGCCTGCATGATTGTATGACTGCAGGAGTAGTACATAAGTAGTGCCTGGGTGATTACATGACTGCTGGGGTAATATCTGTGGTATTACTGGAGTACAAAGGAAGTGAGTGGGTGATTTTATAAGTCCATGAGTACTGCCTGGGTGATTACAGAAGTACTAAGGTACTGCCTGAGTGATTACAGGAGTGCAAAGGTAGTGCCTGGGTGATTTTATAAGTGCATGAGTATTGCCTGAGTGATTACATAAGTACAAGAGTAGTGCCTGGGTGATTGAAAGAGTGCAAGGATAGTGCCTGGGTGATTGAAGCACTGTGTAGCTAATGCATTGGTGATTGCATGAGTACAGAGGTAACGTCTGGGGGATTAAAGGAGTACATAGGTAATGCCTGGGTGACTGCATGACTTCAGGAGTAATATATGGTGATTTACATGACTACATAGAAAGTGACTGGGTGATTTTATAAGCTCATGGGTACTTCTTGGGTGATTTCAGGACTACTGAGGTAATGTCTGAGTGAATAAATGAGTGCAAAGGTAGTGCCTGGGTGATTTCATAACACCATGACTACTGGCTGAGTGGTTACATAAGTACAAGGCTAGTGCCTCTGTGATTGAAAGAGTACAACGTTAGTGCCTGAGTGATTATATAAGTGCATGAGTAGTGGCTACATGATTCAAAGAGTGCATGCGTAATACCTTAGTGATTGTATGAGTACATAGGTAGTGCCTGGATGTTTGCATGCGTGCAGGAGTAATGCCTGAGTGATTACAGCACTGCATATGTAGTGACTGGATCATTGGAAGACTGCATGGGTAGTGCTTGGGTGTTTTTATAACTACATGAGTGTTGGGCCTAGCCAAATATAAAACAGCAGACTATTACATGACTCAACTATAAGTCTCTCCATATTGTTAAAGACTTGCATACATATGTTTCTGCGTTTTCAAATCATCATCATATCTAAAAGAAATATATATACAATATTTCTGAAATATAGTGAAACCTAGAAACTGAGACATGTAATAGATCTGCCTGAGTGATTGCATAACTTCGTGGATAGAGCTTGGGTGATTGTATGCGTGCAAGGGTAATTACTGGGTAATTGTAGGAGAAGATGGATAGTGTCTGGCTAATTGCATGAGTGCACCCATAAACATTGAGTGCATGGATAAGTGTATGAATAGCACCTAAAGGTACAGATGACTCATGGAGTAGTGCCTAGGTGAATAGAAGAGTGCAACAGTAGGACCTGGATGATTCTACAACTGCAAGGGTAGTGCCTGGGTTGTTACATGAGTGTATAGGTACAGCCTGCATGATTGTATGACTGCAGGAGTAGTACATAAGTAGTGCCTGGGTGATTGCTTGACTGCAGTGGTAATATCTGCGGGATTACTGAAGTACATAGGAAGTGAGGAGGTGATTTTATAAGTCCATGAGTGCTGCCAGGGTGATTACAGAAGTACTAAGGTACTGCCTTAGTGATTACAGGAGTGCAAAGGTAGTGCCTGGGTGATTTTATAAGTGTATGAGTATTGCCTGAGTGATGATTACATAAGTACAAGAGTAGTGCCTCCGGGTGGAAGGATAGTGCCTGGGTGATTGAAGCACTGTATAGCTAATGCATTGGTGATTGCATGAGTACAGAGGTAACGTCTGGGGGATTAAAGGAGTACATAGGTAATGCCTGGGTCACTGCATGACTACAGGAGTAATATCTGGTGATTTACATGACTACATAGAAAGTGACTGGGTGATTTTATAAGCGCATGGGTACTTCTTGGGTGATTTCAGGACTACTGAGGTAACGCCTGAGTGAATAAATGAGTGCAAAGTTAATGCCTGGTTGATTTCATAATACCATGACTACTGGCTGAGTGATTACATAAGTACAAGGCTAGGCCTCTGTGATTGAAAGAGTGCAACGTTAGTGCCTGAGTGATTATATAAGTGCATGAGTAGTGGCTACATGATTCAAAGAGTGCATGGGTAATACCTTAGTGATTGTATGAGTGCATAGGTAGTGCCTGGATATTTGCATGAGTGCAGGAGTAATGCCTGAGTAATAACAGCACTGCATATGTAGTGACTGGATCATTGGAAGACTGCATAGGTAGTACTTGTGTGTTTTTATAACTACATTAGTGTGGGGCCTAGCCAAATATAAAACAGCAGACTATTCCATGACTCAACTATAAGTCTCTCCATACTGTTAAAAGCTTGCATACATATTTCTCTACATTTTCAAATCATCATCATATCTAAAAGAAATATATATACAATATTTATGAAATATAGTGAAACCTAGAAACTGAGACATGTCATTACATGTCTCAGTTTCTAGGTTTCACTATCTGCCTGAGTGATTACAAAACTCCAAGGGTAGTGCTTGGGTGATTGTATGTCTCCAAAGGTAGTCGCTGGGTAATTGCAGGAGAAGATGGATAGTGACTGGCTAATTGCATGAGTGCACACATAAAGGTTGAGTGCATGGATAAGTGTATAAATAGCACCTGAAGGCATAGATGAGTCACTAAGAAGTGCCTAGGTGAATAGATGAGTGCAACAGTAGGGCCTGGGCGATTCTATGACTGCAAGGGTAGTGTGTGGGTTATTACATGACTGCATAGGTAGACACTGCATGATTCTATGACTGCAGGGGTAGTACATAACTAGTGCCTGGGTGATACCATGACTACAGGGGTAATATCTGGGGGATTACTGGAGTACATAGCAAGTGAGAGGGTGATTTTATAACTGCATGAGTACTGCTTGGGTGATTGCAGGAGTACTGAGGGAATGCCTGAGTGATTAGAGGAGTTCAAAGATAGTGCCTGGGTGATTTTATAAGTGCATGGACACAGGCTAAGTGATTGGAGGAGTGCGTTGATCCTGACAAGGTGATTGGAGGAGTGCAAAGGTATTGCCTGGGTAATTGAACCAGTGTATAGCTAATGCATTGGTGATTGCATGACTGCAGAGGTAATGTCTGGGGGATTAGAGGAGTACATATGTAATGTCTGAGTACTTCCTAGCTGATTAGAGTACTATTGTGGTAGTGCCTCAGTGATTGGAGGAGTGTAAAAGTAGTGCCTGGGTGATTTTATAAGTGCATGCGTACTGGCTAAGTGATTGGAGGAGTGCATAGATCCTGAAAAGGTAATTGGAGGAGTGCAAGGGTATTGCCTAGGTGATTGAACCAGTGTATAGCTAATGCATTGGTGATTGCATGAGTTCAGAGGTAATATCTGGGGGACTACAGGAGTACATAGAAAGTGCCTGGGTGATTTTATAAGTGCATCGGTACTGCCTGGGTGATTAGAGTAATACTGTGGTAGTGCCTCAGTGATTGCAAAAGTGTAAAGGTAGTACCTGGGTGATTTTATAAGTGCATATGCATTGGGTATGTGATTAGAAGAGTGCATAGATCCTGACAGGGTGATTGGAGGAATGCAAGGGTAGTGCCTGTGTGAATAAACCAGTGTATAGCTAACGCAGTGGTAATTGCATGATTGCAGGAGTTATGTCTGGGGGATTAGAGGAGTACATAGGTAATGCCTGGTGATTCCATCATTGCAGGAGTAATATCTGGGAGATTACAGGAGTACATAGAAAGTGCCTGGGTGATTTTATAAGTGCATGTGTACTGCCTGGGTGATTGGAGTTGTACTGCAGTAGTACCTGAGTGATTGGAGGAGTGCAACATCCTGAGTAGTAGCAGAATACTGAAACTGCAGCACAAAAGTCAGGTCTATGACACGGTGTACACTTTTGTACTGCAGCTTCAAAATTCTGTAACTACTCAGGGTGTTGGGCGTACTCAAAATAAAGCATAAAAGCTAAACATGCGTCTGTTATAAATCTCACCATATTCCTGAAACTATACATGCATATATGTCTACCTTTTGAAATCATCATCATACATAACAGAAATAAACAAGTAGACTGAACTTTTTCATTTCAAAGACACACCTACATTTCTGCAGTGTATTTCAAGTGTACCTTTCCCCAGACTCATAGAAAGTAGCCTAATCAGTAATCCCTTCTGCCAACATGTCTTAAAACTCACTTTTATTCTACAGCTTCACCATTCTACGAATATTGGGCCTAGTCAAACATAGAGCAGCAACCTATCACATGTCTCTACCATAACTCTAACCATATTCCTAAAAGCATGCATGCTTCCATCTATACCTATTGCCAAAAGCATTACACATATTAAAATACATGTGCAAGTAGAAACATAACCACACTCACAAGACCATAAAGGCCTTAAAACTTGACAGACTACACTTAACATTTCAAACACACCTAGATTTATGCAGCAAATTTCAAGTAAACTTTTACACAGAGTCTTATAAAGTACCATAATCAATAATTCCTCTCCCAACATATCTTAAACATCACTTTTCTACTACTACTGCTTCACTATTCTAGTACTAATCAGGTATTGAGCATAGCTAACAGCAAAGCAACCCTTCACTTATGTTTGATGAAAGTCTCCCAATATTTCTAAAACCATGTATTCATATGTCTGTACCTTTTGCTAGCAGCATCATATTTAAAAGTAATACACAGATAAATGTATACCTGTGTTTTATACATCTATCATCTTCAGACGCATAACACATACCATAACATATGTGCAAGTAGACACATATCCCAGTCACAACACCATCCACAGCTCAAAACTTCACAGATTACACTTCAATTTTCAAACAGACACTGAAAAGTATGCGGTATATATGAAATATTACTTTTCACACATCATACAAATTACTCTAATAAATAACATCTCTACAAACATTTCAAACCTCACTTTCGGGCATTCTACAACTACTTATAATGTTACACCTACCCAAATACAAAGCAGGAACCCTTCACATGTCTTTACTAAAAGTCTCACCATATTCCTAAAAGCATACATGAATATGTCTGTACCATAACACTATCCAAACCTTAAAAATACACAGACCAAACTTCCAATTTCAAGCAAACACCAAAGGTTATGTGGCATATTTCAACTGTACCTCTCTAGAAACTTAAAAAATGGAGCCTAATCTATAATACCTTATGTCAACATCTTGTAAACCACACTATTATGCTGCATCTTTGCCATTCCACTACTACTCACAGTCTTGAGCCTACCACATAAAAAGCAACAACACCTCTTTGTTATACATCATGCACCTTCAAATGTATAAGACATATGAAAATACATATACAAGTAGAGACACACTTGAGACAGAAGTCCATGAACACCTTAAAACTTGACAGACTCCACCTCCAATTTTAAAGCAACACCTAAAATTATGCGGTATACTACAAATGTACATATCCACACACTAAAACAAAGTACCATAATCACTAATCCATCTTCCAATATACACATATTACTATACAAAATCTATTTCAAACAACATGTAACTACAATAAAACAAACTACAATACACATCTCTACATTTAATATTATATTTCAAACACCACAGTTCAACAATAATTTTTAAAGATTAAAAATAAACCTAATACATAATACACCTCAGAAATTTATAACTCACCTTCCAAATTGATTTGTAGAATTTAAAATATCACAAACTCATAAAAGATTTTCTTATGCACACAATCAATGTAACGCACCACTCTCAGCAAGGTAAAACCAGTAATGGCAAACTTTCCCTCTCTTTCGCCACACAAATACATGTAAGTAACAAATCACATTGCTTCCTACATTATTTCAAATTATAAAACACCTTTCTATTGGTTAGACATAATAACCCTTACCAACTGACTTCTAAAAGTGCCCAAACTGGTTCTGGAATTTTTTGGAGTCGCGATTCCACCGTGTACCAACGGAATGGAGTCGCGAATCCATACGGGAGTTCAAAAATATATTACAAATAAAAATACCACTATTTTTTAACAACACACCACTTCTAAAGATAGTACTGACTTGGTAAATTATACTTTGATAACATATCACCTATATATAAATTACAATTTCACATTTTAAGTCCACAGTTAAGTTTCAACCCTTCCCCCATTCTGCTTAATGCCAGTTTCCATAGTAACAGTTCATGGAACATTCAACTGAACAAACAGGTCACAAATTCACCATATTTTCAAGTTCAGCACACAAGGTTACAAATGCAAACAGCAGGTGTGGTTGACTTTTGCAAAATATGAGCTTATCCTATCTACTGTACCTTTCAAACATGTTTTACTAACCAATAACGAACATGCTTTTTAAAGAAAGTAACATGCATCCTATTTTTGAGTGTACAATGTTCTTAAACAGCCAATCAATTCTCTACTTTTTAAAAAACAGCATATTGTCCACCATTTTAGATACCGCTCATTCTACCAACTGACTACCTCAGCTACAGACATCTTTTCATTACTTCCAGAAATCCCTTCAAGATGCTTACAGTATGGATTGTTGGACACAGCTATGTTTTCTGGTGCAAAAGGTATGCTGAACGCAGAGGTATTGACAAAGACCTAGCTTTGCAAACTGTGGATATTAAATGGATTGCACAGAGAGGCTTAAAGTGGCACCAATTGATGCCTTAGGTTAAAATCCTTTTTGCATCTCCAACACCCTGACCTCATGATTGTGCACTGTGGTGGCAATGACCTAGGCACATTGCCTGGGGTAGGTCTGGAAATCCTAATAAAGGACACCTTTGCACAATTGATGTTGCTTTTACCTCAAACTGTCTTTGTATACTCTAATATATGCCAAAGACAGAAATGGAAGTGGTCAAATCAATTCTGTCCACAGATTGAGAAAGCTAGAAAAAATGTCAATAAACCTGTTTCTGCTTACCTCAGAGACCTTAGAATGGGCTCCATCTATAACAACAATGTACGTTTTGATATGGATGATATCTACAGAAGGGATGGAGTACACTTCACAGATCAAGGAAACAGAGTCTTTCTCAACAACTTAAAGCTGTGCATCCGCACTTACATGTAGCAACAACAAACTCATAATGAAAACAAGGGCTCTTTTTAGAGCCACCCTATAACTAGTGAATATAAATTTTTTTTCACACATACATATTTTTTAACAAATTGTTGTGGATTCGCGCACCCGACGCAAATCTGCAAAAGCATGAATTCAATGTACTACAACACAACACACTTTTCAAATTTAACTATTAATTTTTAATTTTACATATTTTTAACAACTCTATAAATTGTAATCTTGTCATTAACTTCAATCACAGTAACTCTTTAAAACAACTTCACAAATACAACACTATCTTTTAAATTATATACTACTTAATTATTTATTTAAGGTAAATTCATGAATCCAACGCAACGTTACACTGGGGGGCCGCGCTGAGAGCCGCGTTGGGGTCGCGACTCCAAACTCGAAAGAAAAAAGAAGGCCCCACTTCCATTATTCGCTATACGCCCTGGGGAACCCATCCCCTGGGGCCTGCCAGCATTTAAAAAAAATATATATATTTAGGAGGGGGACTACGTGGCCCCCCTCCTCAGGCCAATAATGGCCCGGTGACCACATCCCCCGGGGCCTGCCACCATTTAAAAAAATAAATAAATAAGGAGGGGGACCGCGTTGTCCCCCTCCTCAGGCCACAAATGGCCCCGGGGACCCCATCCCCCAGGGCCTGCCACCATTTAAAAAAAAATAATAATAAGGAGGGGGACCGCTTGGCCCCCCTTATCAGGCCAATAATGGCCCTAGGGAACCCATCCCCCGGGGCCTGCCACCATTTAAAAAAAAATAATAATAAGGAGGGGGACCACATGGCCCCCCTCCTCAGGCCAATAATGGCCCCAGGGACCCCATCCCCCGGGGCCTGGCCTCAGCATTGGGGACCGTGGGGGGAGCCCCAATGCCCCCATGGTCCCTGCCAGCTCCCCGCCTCCTGCGGGAGCCGGCATTGCTTTTGGGCAAGGGGAGCTGCTAACATGCAGCTCCCCTTGCCCAAAAGCAATTCTGCTTCACTTCAGCGAAGCAGTGTTTGCTATGGCAGAGCGGGAGCCATGCTCCCGGCCAGCCATATCAAACAGCAATGTCCTGGGGGTGGGCACCCCAGGACATTGCAGGAGCTGGCCTTGGGGGTGGCAGTCCCCAGGGCCATCGAGGGCTCCAGGAGGGGGCTGCGTGGCCCCCTCCCTTTGTGAAAATAGCCCCGGGGAGGTGGTGGTCCCCGGGGCAGTGTGGGGGCTCGAGCCCCCCACACTAATTATTTGTCAATGCACCATGGAGGTGGTGCTCCCCGGGGCTTGGGGGACCCACTAGGCCCCCCCACCCTATATAAATAAAGCCCCGGGGAGGTGGCAGTCCCCGGGGCTGTGGGGGAGGCTGCGTGCCCCCCACACATCATGCATAAAGCCCCAGGGAGGTGGTGGTCCCCTGGGCTGCGGGGGCCCCCGCGGGCCCCTCTATATAATTACACATTGCCCCCGGGACCTGGCCCCCCCTGGGGGCTTAAGGAGAACAAAGCGTGGGAGACCACGCTTCGTTTTTTTAAATTTTCTCGGTGGGATTCGCGCACCCAGCGCAACTTCTGCCGAAAAAACAACAAAATATGCTTTTTTGGCCCTGGGGGTCCCTGTGGGACCCCACTGACCAGCCCTAGGGGGTCAGGGTGTTTCTACCCTGACCCCTTTCCTACATTTACAACCTTTTTCTACCTTTTTGATATTACTCGGATCTACCGAGTCACAAAATGGCTGCCAAAACACTCTGGTTTGAAGTGTTGGCAGCCAATAAGAATGAACCTCGTGCTTGGGAGGATTCGCGGCTCCTCAGTGCTCAGATATCGATATTTTTATTTTTTGAATTTCTCAGGGACTACTGAATGCATTTACACCATTTAAAAAAAAGGTCGCTTTCTGAACCAAGAGCTACTTTTTTGCCAAATTGGTGTAATTCCGTTCAGCAGTTCGGGCTGTAGCCTGTTCCAAAATTCCTATGGAAATTAACATAGTGAAAATGTGTTTTGGGACCCCTCTTTATCTCGGCCCCCGCTTGACGAATCACGCCAAAACTTTCAAGACAGGAGCTGACCTGAGTGAACCATTAGTTTTGAAAATTTCGCGAAGATTCGTCAAACGGTGTCAAAGATATTGGCAAAAGAAAAAACGCTTTTTGACTAGAAACATGGTCTTAACTATAACTACCTACTGGCGACTGCCAGTAGGTACTATATATCTATATATATATATATATATATATATATATATATTCTTTCCCGTTTTCCTTTACTTCCCTTCTCCTGGGAAAAAGACGGAGTCGAACCACATTCGTGTAATGCCAATGGTTTATTTGCGCTCAACCACCACAACCGCCTGACGCGTTTCGGCCTGACACGGCCTTGATCACATGACGCGCTCAGTGAGCCACCTCCTATTTTTAAAGTGCAAAAATGCTGTGCACGTGACACATTGAGTATAGATATAGAAAAAATACTACTACATATTGCTTTACAAATAATATTGCATGTTATATCTGTGCAAAATATCGCCATAAATATCAGGGGAACTACAATACTGTACATATGATAAAAAATGCCTTAAATCTAAATTCATGTAAAATACATATAATTCTATTAAAAAAGCATTTAAAAAAAGACAGTATTTAAAACGTATATGATGTCTTTACATAAAAAAACAACACACTCGATTTTCCTTCCGAGCAAGATAGTTCATGTAAAATACAATGATTCTTACAATACAATGCTCTACTGATGGATTCCTCTGAAAATACTATGTCTATTCCCACTGAAATTCTGGGATATGCTATGACTTTTGTAGTATAGACAAATTCTATTCATATATGTTGTTCAATTCTATACTCGTATAAAGTGCTAAGTGCAAATATAGCTTAAAATAATGTGCTACCACGGAACAAACCTTGTTCCTTAAAACGTATCTAAAAACACCATACTTATAAAAACATCTATTAATTCTCTAAAAAGCTATTTCAAAATGACTTTTATAGCATGAATGCTATCTAGCAGCAGACTGAAAAGTATAGAGTTCATCAGGACAGTTGGGGAGAAATAACAAATGTACTATGCGTATATATCTACAGTGTATACATTTTATCTAGGAGATATTTTCTACAACCACGTAAAAAAATCTTCACTTGAGTTATGGCCATTGGGGGTCTTAGTGTCTAGTTCTATAATGTATTGAGTCTCTAGGCGTCTCAATTTAGCCTCCCTATTGCCCCCTCTCCTAGATATTGGGATGGAATCAATCAAAAAGTAGGAAAAATATCTTAAATCACTGCTATGTTTTTCCTTAAAATGACGTGCAATTGGGTAAGTATATATATATATATATATATAAATACATATATTGAGGCGCCTGGAGACCAGATATAATCTGGAGCTTGACACAATTTATCCTGGGGGTCTGAACACAAGTGAGGACTTATATACTTATCTGGATTAATGTGTTAATAAGTTAATATGGTTTTAACAACTGTGTAAATACTACTAAAAAATGTAATCCAACTACAATCTAAGCTACAAATATGAATTTGAATCTGAAATTACTTCTTTTATACTATTAGTGTTTTTAGATAATTTATTTTCTGGAAAACCTAATATGTATTGCACATCACCTCAATGAAACATATTTTAGAAAGAGTTTTTATTGTGATTTTTAGTAATTGAATTGTATTTATTGATATTTATATGTATTTAATATTTATATACGTATTTATATTGGTTTTAATGCAATAGTGGGAATCAATTATTTGTGAAATGGAACCGACGGTTAGGAAATTAATTGAAATTAGTTGGTAAAAAATTCTCTCTTTTTGCCTCTATGTCTGCGCATGTCTCTATTACAATACCTTTGTTTTGAATTACCAAAACATCATTGAATACGACATTAGTCATAAATAGATGTTTTGGACTAGACAGTAATGATATGATTGTCTAAGTTTTTTACACTAACACTTTATTTTGTAGCACTTTTAGGGGTTATTTATGTAGCACTTTATGTAGTATCAAAAATAAGGCACTTCTTTGGAGTGTTTCAATCTATGGATAAGACATGGGGTGGATATATAGACCAATGCAGTTTTTGCATTTAAGCAATGAATTTTCGAGGATCATTAGATCATGGAAATATACAGCATTTAAAATCTATTCGGACGATTTTTGTACAAAATTTTGTATAAAAGTAAGAAGGTGACAATATTTTTTGAAATTTTATTTTTAATTCTTTTTATACTGTGTATTTATGCCATTATTGTTTTTTGTACTATTTAAATGTCGAATAGTAATTTCTTCTATGTCTATTTATTCATGATTGGACACTGTCACTTTAAAAAGGTTAATCACAGTGGGTAACGCTGTCATGTGATCAAGGCAGGTGAACTGCCGAAACGCGTCATGGCAGAGCTATTTTCTAAGCAATAAAAACAAAATAGCACTTACTTTGGGTCCACTCTCGTTTGTCTCCTGCGGATGGGATCGTGTTGAAGAGCGAGGTTTCTTCATATATATATATATATATATTACCTACTGCCAGTAGGTAGTTATAGTTAGGACCTAGTTTCCATAGGAAAAGCGTTTTGTCTTTTCCCAATAACTTTGGCGCCAGTTGACGAATCTTAACGAAATTTTCAAAACTAGTGGCCCGCTCCGGTCAGCTTCTGTTGTGAAAGTTTCGGGGTGATTTGTCAAGCGGGGGCTGAGAAAAAAGGGGGGTCCCAAAATGCATTTTCCCCATGTTAATTCCCATAGGAAACTTTAGACAAAGCTACAGCCCGAACTGCTGAACGGAATTACACCAAATTTGGCAAAAAGGTAGGTCTTGGTTCAGAAAGAGCCCTTTTCTTTAAATGGTGTAAATCCATTCAGTAGTTCCTGAGAAGTTAGAAAAAGAAAAAGTTTCGATATCTGAGCACCGAGGAGGGTTCGCAAACCCTCCCGTGCACGAGCTTCACTCTGATTGGCTGCCAACACTCCAAACCAGGAAGTGTTGGCAGCCATCTTGTGACTCGGTAGAACCAAGTCACAAGAAAACAGTGAAACAAAGTGAAAAATGAAGAAAAGGGGGCAGGGTAGAAACACCCTGACCCCCTAGGCCTGCTCAGGGGGTCCCACAAGGACCACCAGGGCCCAAAAAAGCATTTTTTTTTTTTTAAACGGCTGAATTCGCGTTGGGGTCGCGAATCCCGCTGAATAATAAAAAAAATGAAGCGCGGGCTCCCGCACTTCATTTTAATGAGTGAGACCCCCGGGTGGGCCAGGTCCCGGGGGCATTGCCCAAAAAATAATAGCGGGGGCCCCCGCAGCCCCGGGGCCCGCCACCTCCCCGGGGCTTTTTTTAAAAATAATGCGTGGGGGGCCCACCCCCCACGCTGCCCCGGGGACCGCCACCTCCCCGGGGCTTCATTAAATAAGGGTAGGGGGCCTCGTGTGCTCCCCCAAGCCCCGGGGACCACCACCTCCCCGGGGCTTATTAAATATAATGCGGGGGCACACGCCCCCCTGCAGCCCCGGGGACCGCCACCTCCCCGGGGCTTCTAAAATAAATGCGTGGGGGGGTCCCAACCCCTCACGCTGCCCCGGGGACCACCACCTCCCCGGGGCATTTAAGTAAATGAAAGGGGGGGCCTCGCGGGCCCCCCGACCCCGGGGACCGCCACCTCCCCGGGGTTGTGATAATTAATGAGTGTCGGGGGAATCAAGCCCCCCCACACTGCCCAGGGGACCACCACCTCCCCGGGGCACTGAATTTTAAAATTTGGGGGTCCGTTATGGACCCCCGTGCCCCAGGGACCACCACCTCCCCTGGCTTTGCAAACGTTGGGAGGGGGGCCGCATGGCCCCCCTCCTGGAGCCCTTGATGGACCTGGGGACCGCCACCCCCAGGGCCGGCTCCTGCAGTGTCCCGGGGTGCCCACCCCCGGGACACTGCTGTTTGCTATGGCAGGGTGGGAGCCGTGTGGCTCCCCGCCCTGCCATAGCAAACACTGCTTTGCTTCATTGAAGCGAGAGCAGGGAAACCTGCTCTCGTTTCAATGAAGCAAAGCAGATTGCTTTTGCACAAGGGGAGCTGCATGTCAGCAGCTCCCCTTGTGCAAAAGCAATGCCGGCTCCTGCAGGACGCGGGGAGCCGGCGGGACCGTGGGGGCATTGGGGCTCCCCCCACGGTCCCCAATGGAGAGGCCAGGCCCCGGGGGATGGGGTCCCCGGGGCCAGAAGTGGCCCGGAAGGGGGGCCACGCGGCCCCCCTCCCTCAAGAAAAAAATATATATATATAAAAAAAGAGGCAGAGCCCCAGGGGATGGGGTCCCCGGGGCCAAAATTGGCCTCGGGAGGGGGTGCCACGCGGCCCCCTACCCGTTTATTTATTTTAAAATAGGGGTCAGGCCCTGGGGGATGGGGTCCCCAGGGCCCCAAAATTGGGAAAAGAAGGGGGGCAACACAGCCCCCCTTCTGGGGAAAAAAAAGCCGGCATCGCGCCGGAGGCCCCGCCCCCTCCCTGCAGCACTCTGCAAATGCGCTCCCTGGCGCATTGTAAATTGGGGTATTAATTGGGGTATTAAGTCCCCTTGAATTCTGAGGGTCCCTGGGGGCCAACTAGCCCACCAGGTACCTCCAGTAAGTGCCACAGAGCTGCGTTGCAGAGAGGTGGTCCGAGGCCATGCCCCTTTTTACACCTCTCTGCAACACAGCTATGTGGCGCTTACTGGAGGTACCTGGTGGGCTAGTTGGCCCCCAGGGGCCCTCAGGTTACAAGGGGACTTAATCCCTAAACTTACAACGCACCAGGGGGCGCGTTTTCACAGTGGTGCAGGGAGGGGGCGGGGCCAAGTAGCCCACCAGGTACCTCCAGTAAGCGCCACAGAGCTGCATTGCAGAGAGGTGGTCCGAGGCCTCGCCCCTTTTTATACCACTCTGCAAATGTGGCTTCTGGTGCACTGCTGGTGGGGCGATGAGGTCCTCTTGTGTCCTGAGGACCTCAGGACACAAGTGGACTTCATCCTCTGAGCAGCAGTGCGCCAGAAGCCATGTTTGCAGCATGGTGTAAAAAGGGGCGTGGCCTCAGAACACCTCTCTGCAACGCAGCTCTGTGGCACTTAATGGAGGTACCTGGTGGGCTAGTTGGCCTCCAGGGACCCTCAGGATTCAAGGGGACTTAATCCCCCAATTTACAACACGCCACGGGGCGCGTTTGCACAGTGGTGCAGGGAGGGGGCGGGGCCTGATATAGCGAGTTAGCAATCTTGCTGTGTGGGACTTACTGGAGGTAATAAAAGGGGTAGTTGGCCCCCAAGGTTGACGTTGGCGGCTAACTACCCCTCCTGTTACCTCCAGTAAATCCCACACAGTGGGATTGCTAAAAGGAGTTTGGAGGCCACGCTCACCTTTCTCCACCACTCTGAAAACGAGTCTGCTATGTTATAGTTAGAAATTAGCATTTAAAAAACCTTTGAAATTCACTGAAAAAACCATAGGTTTCAGGGACTTTATAGTTAGAAATTAGCATTTAAAAAACCATTGAAATTCCTGAAAAAAACATAGGTTTCAGGCACGTTATAGTTAGAAATTAGCATTTAAAAAAACCTTAGAAATTCACTGAAAAAACCATAGGTTTCAGGGACGTTATAGTTAGTTGGACATTTCACTTGTACAATACCATAGAAATTCGGCCGTTATAGTTAGTTCAGCTAACTATAACTCGCGCCCCCGCAATGCACTGCTGATGACGTCACATATTACATCATTCATGACATGGTCAGTGGCATCACTGATGACATCACTGATGACATCATCTACGTGAAAATCTGATGCACCTCCTCACACTCTAATATAACCTTCGATACACCCACTGTAAAATACAGACTACCATTTTCAAAACCATCGAAACACCAATACCAGTTACTACATACGCACTCACTGATTCCTAGGTCTACACACACATCCACTCATTCACCCATACAATCACTCATACATGCAGTCACTCATCAATACAACACTATCATATGCACTCATACACCTATACAGACACTCACACACCATCACTCATCCAGAGTTACTCACACACCTAGTCAGTCATGCAAAGAATCAATCACACTTCCATTTACTGACCTATACAGTTATACACACACCACATCACTTATTCAAACAGAAACAAACGCATACTTACTATCTTATACAATCACTGATACAAGTACACACTCATCCATACAGCCACTCTCACAATCACTGACTCTCACGTATAGTCATTTATATACTCCAACTCTCACATACACTGCCTTTTACATATGTAGTTACTTGGACATGTACCACTGAGACATCCATTCACTCACCAACACACCCATACACCCACTCACCCACCCATACAGCTGTTTCCACATGCACTCTTGAACCCATACACCCAGTGAATCAACCACTCAAACATCTATGCACAGAGTCACACACCTCCCACCCACACACACACTCAGGCACCCATACAAATACTCAGGCAACCAATCAATAACCCATATAGACACTCATGTAGCTACTGACCAACCCATGCAGCAGCTTATACAACAACAGACAGACTGATACAGACGTTCACACAGTTTATTCACTAACCCATGTATTCAGTAAGACACATGTAATCACTCACTTAAACAGTCAGTCACGCACCTACTAAATCCTCCATCCAGACACTTATACACCCACTCATTCTTCAATACACCTTGGCATATATATAATACATATTTAAACTTTAAAGAAACACACAGTCACTGGATGATGTGATCAGTGATGTCATTTGAGATGTCATCAGTGATGTCATCAGTGATGTCACTGACCATGTCATGAATGATGTAATATGTGACATCATCAGCAGTGCATTGCGGGGGCGCGAGTTATAGCTGAACTAACTATAACTGCCGAATTTCTATGGTTTTGTACGAGTGAAATGTCCAACTAACTATAACGTCCCTGAAACCTTTGGTTTTTTCAGTGAATTTCCAAGGTTTTTTAAATGCTAATTTCTAACTATAACGTGCCTGAAACCTATGGTTTTTTCAGTGAATATATATATATATATATATATATATATATATATATCAAAACAAAACCCTTTCAGGCATAGAGTGATGAATAAATTATGCAAAAACAGAAGCAGAGAACTCTGGGTAGTTCTCAAGTTTAGGTGGAAAGCAGCTCCAGTAAGAGCACTCTCAACACCAGCGACACTCTAAATTTGCTCACCTCAAATGTCTGCTTTTCTATCAAAGTTTTTAAGCATAGGATTAGCGCAGTGCTATCCACGCCGAGATAGAAAGGGACACAGTCTTTTGCCATTTTTACAGCAAAGTCTTTAAGCATAGGATTAGCAGAGTGCTATCCCTGCCGAGCTGTAAAATGGCCAAAGCCTTTTACCACTCCAGGCACAGTATTACAGCTTTGGATTGGTAAAATACCATCCAAGCCAACCTGAAATGAATAAAAGCAACCCCTGACACGTGTTTCGCTCTCGTTAGAGCTCTTCAGGGAGGTATAGCTTTGTCCAGACACAAGGGAGCACCCAGTATAAGTCAAAACAAAACCCTTTCAGGATTAGAGTGACGAATAAATTATGCAAAAACAGAAGCAGAGAACTCTGGGTAGTTCTCAAGTTTAGGTGGAAAGCAGCTCCAGTAAGAGCACTCTCAACACCAGCGACACTCTAAATTTGCTCACCTCAAATGTCTGCTTTTCTATCAAAGTTTTTAAGCATAGGATTAGCGCAGTGCTATCCACGCCGAGATAGAAAGGGACAAAGTCTTTTGCCATTTTTACAGCAAAGTCTTTAAGCATAGGATTAGCACAGTGCTATCCCTGCCGAGCTGTAAAATGGCCAAAGCCTTTTACCACTCCAGGCACAGTATTACAGCTTTGGATTGGTAAAATACCATCCAAGCCAACCTGAAATGAATAAAAGCAACACCTGACACGTGTTTCGCTCTCATTAGAGCTCTTCAGAGAGGGATAGCTTTGTCCAGACACAAGGGAGCACCCAGTATAAGTCAAAACAAAACCCTTTCAGGCATAGAGTGACAAATAAATTATGCAAAAACAGAAGCAGAGAACTCTGGGTAGTTCTCAAGTTTAGGTGGAAAGCAGCTCCAGTAAGAGCACTCTCAACACCAGCGACACTCTAAATTTGCTCACCTCAAATGTCTGCTTTTCTATCAAAGTTTTTAAGCATAGGATTAGCGCAGTGCTATCCACGCCGAGATAGAAAGGGACAAAGTCTTTTGCCATTTTGCCAAGCAGACATTTGAGGTGAGAAAATTTAGAGTGTCGCTGGTGTTGGGAGTGCTCTTACTGGAGCTGCTTTCTGGGTGCTCCCTTGTGTCTGGACAAAGCTATACCTCTCTGAAGAGCTCTAACGAGAGCGAAACACGTGTCAGGGGTTGCTTTTATTCATTTCAGGTTGGCTTGGATGGTATTTTACCAATCCTAAGCTGTAATACTGTGCCTGGAGTGGTAAAAGGCTTTGGCCATTTTACAGCTCGGCAGGGATAGCACTGTGCTAATCCTATGCTTAAAGACTTTGCTGTAAAAATGGCAAAAAACGTTGTCCCTTTCTATCTCGGCGTGGATAGCACTGCGCTAATCCTATGCTTAAAAACTTTGATAGAAAAGCAGACATTTCAGGTGAGCAAATTTAGAGTGTCGCTGGTGTTGAGAGTGATCTTACTGGAGCTGCTTTCCACCTAAACTTGAGAACTACCCAGAGTTCTCTGCTTCTGTTTGTCTGTGGATGTTCACCATATTGGTAATGTAACCTTCTTGGTCACTTCCATGGAAACACCAAAACCCTAATTTACTTAAATTTGCACGGTCACGCATTTGACCCAACACAATTTAGCACTGCATATTCAGGGCTTTAAAATTGTAAGTAAGTTGACATTATCTTGTGCATCATGTTCTGTCACACACACAAAAACCTTTAGTACATGATGGCCCACGTTTTCCTGCTGACACAAAAATTAATGCCTGGAAATTTCTACCAGGACTGTAAATTCTGGATCTGTAATTTGCAGGTTCTGATGCAATTTTGCACCTAACTGTTACATCTATGTACCCTCCTCATTGCAACTAATAACGCAGGCTTTCCTGAATTTGGACTCTTGTTGATGTCACTCAAGTCAGAGACCTCAGCGAATCACTGTCAGTCATTCTAGTATTATTCCAGGAGATGGGCCATAAATGAACAGGGAAGAAATATAAAATGCCTCCATGTGGCAGCACCTTCTTGACTTATTACTTAACCATCTGCCACCATCCTGTTCCTAATTGGGTAGGTAGGAGCTGGAATGTCATCATGTAGTCAAATGATAAACTGCAAGCCCACTGGCTGATGTGTCAACCCGCCCTTCAAAATGAAACCCTGAAATGTACATATAGTACAGCCCTGGCCCGTGCAGCTAAGAGCGGCAGGGCGGGGTTAGGTGGGGATTCAACAGATGACCATGAGGGAAAATGAAATAAATAATTAATTTTCCCTCGTTATCATCTGTTGAAATTCCCTCCACCCGGCCCCACTGCCTCACCGTTGTTACCTGCACGGGCTGCGGCTTATATAGTATATGCCAATTTTGAAAGAGGAACTTGTAAGAAATTTTAAAATCTCCAAATGTATCCCTTCACACATTTAAATCTCTCAAATTGTCTACTCTCTTCGTTTTTCTCTTCATTCTTTTACTTATTCGTTAATGATGGTATCCATATTAAAACACAATGATTGTTTTCAAATCCTCATCTGTCATGTATATCATTTCTTCTTTCAGATGGAGGACACACAAATGGCGCCGGTGCCAGCTGGTACCCTGGCACGTCCGGCAAGACAGCCCCGGGGCACAGGAAACCTGCGGGGCGGGACTGCAAGCCAGAGGTAGGAACACTCACGGGGCACTGTGTTCAATGAGTAGGGTAAAAGAAACAAAGTAAAAGGGGTTTTGTTTAGGAAAGGGAAGTGAACCCTTGCAAATGAAGCCTCCCACAATATGCTGATAGCTGGCATTCACAGACAGCGTTGTGCATGCAGTGATAGCAACGAGCAAACACACAGGGATCAGTCTCACATCCCGGTGAGATCGTCAGATTGGGGCTCATTCCGAACTCTGCATGTTCAACCATTGGAAAGAGTTCAAATGCATTTCAATGATTCTGGCAATTTAGAATGGGCAGTCCAGGGGCAGAGGCTTCTGTTCAATTAGTCCCCACCCCTCCAATACACGGTCCTAAGGGCCCCATGCAAATGGGAACCTGTTCAGCAGCCCTCACAAAAACCAAGGCTCACTTATGCATTTTGCATGTTTACTGTGTAAATATTTTCAACATATATTTTGGTGCTCTTCTGCAACGTTGAACTATTATTTTATTCACGAAGCTTATTTTGTTCTTTAGATACCGGGGTAAAGCAAGGTACAGCGATTTCTCTTCTTTAGGTTTTGTTCCAGTATTTATACTAAAGGGACAACGTCAACAGTTCATAACGTTAAGAATTTGGAATCACAGGCTGGAAAAGGTTTGAGCAGGAAATAATGTTGTGTAAGATAGAAAGAATGGACTTCCAAGGCGTGTGACTTAGTGGCTTTAAGTTTCCACATAGAGAGAATGTAAAATATTTTGTAACCAAAATGATGGCGTCAAGACTGTCATATGTATTAGTTACAGTAGATCCCTGTAACAGATTTAAGAAGGTAATGAAATGTGTGTGTGGGGGGGGGCATGTATGTGTGCGTGCCTGTGTGCGTGTGTGTTTTCCTTTTTCCTGCATGCACGTTTTCCGCTCTTTAATACCATGCAGTGCAAAGCTGTCATCCATTTCACTCTTGAATGGATTTCATGAAATTTGACTCAACTGCGGCATTCCAGGGCAAACCAATGTCGTACTTGTCATGGAACCTGGAAGTATTCCCAACCCGTCTAGGTCATTGCAATCAGAGCACTTGCCTTTTTAGTGCATGCTTGTTTTCCTGTTCTTTGTTAAAATGAAGCAAAGAATGCCATCTACTTCACTATTTTAAATACATGTTCTGACATTTGACACGCTAATGAGATTCCAGGGCCAAAGAGTTTCGTTTTTGTCATGATGGCTGCAGGCGTCACCAACATGTCCAAATGAGTGCAATCACTGACCTCAGGAGTTTACAGGAACAAATACGTGTGACAATTAACCAAGGATTGTTTTTTTCATGTGGAAATTGCATGAAGCAAGACAGAAGTCCTTCTTCATGATGGATAACTCCTCTAATCCCAATGCAATCGAGGCAGGATTTATCTCAATCACGCTGTCGAGACAAGGCTCGTGGTTTCAACTACTTGTAATCAGTATGACTCCAGTCCACAGCAAAATATTAACACAGGACCTACTGATGCAAGAAAATAAACCTAGGAGAGGATAAAACCTAAGACAGGACGTCAGTTGTCGTACAATTTGGGACAGCTTAGCTGGAGTAAAGTAAAGATAGAAGAGATCGAAATGTGGAGTTTCTTGTAGCATTACAAGCTTAACAACTTCTGCCTATAGCAAACAACATATAGAATTATAGATATCTAACAGCGAACAATGACATCTTTTACACCAAGAGGTTCTGAGTGCCCCATGCCACCCATCCCATTGTCCTTTGAACTTACCCTCTTCCTCCTGCTAAAAACAACTGCCCTTCTACTATCTATCCACCCTCACCATCTGCTCCATTTTCCCTTCCCTCTCCAACCCAGAATGGAATATGTAGTGTCCTATCCACACCACACTCCCCTCAACCATCTCCCCGCACACCTGCACAATTATAAAATTGACATCCACCATCGGCATTTACTCTAACCATCCAGTGCAAATTGAAAAAACCCTCATGGTGTCTTGCCACCCGCCCACACAATCCTACCTCCGAACCGCCCCATTCACCCAAATATAAGAAAATGACTGAACTCCTGCCAGTCATCCTCACCAACCTCTGTGCCGTCCCTTCCTCTCCTTACTGCTTTGTGCTCTATGCTCTCCATGGGGCAGAGAGAAAAGAGGTGCCGTATTGATATGCTCTGAGAGCCATGTTAGCACGACTTTGAAGTTAGCCTGTAAGCGTGGGTCTGTAGAGTCTATGGTAGTTATAGGAGGGAAAGAGGTTGTGTCCCCTTGACTTATGTGGCATCAGTGGGAATCATCTTTTGCTTTCCGCTGTTGTAAAGTCATAGCAGTGACTAACTGGATTTCGAGTTGGTTATTAACTAGGGGTGGGCGGAATTTGCGTAGTCGCGTTACGCAAAGTTCAGCGAAATGGTAAAAAATCTCCGCGAGCACGCAAAAGTTCCGCGAACACGCGGAATTGCTTGTTCCGCCCGTTCGCGATGCTTTTTTCCTGTTCGCGAACACTGTTTGCGTGCTCGGGGGGAAATATCTCGTGAACACGCACTTTGAAAGCGCGAACAAGCAAAAAATTCCGCAAAGCTGCGGATCGCGGAATTTTGGGCAATTCCGCGTTCTCCGCGGAACGCAAAGTTACCCAAATTCCGCGAGCGGAACGGAATTTACCACCCAGGCCTATTATTAACACTAATGGCTTCCAGTGAAGCCATACATAACAAAACTCATCTTTTAAAAGAAGGATTAATTTTGCCTCAGATCTATTTTGAGCACCGGAACAATAATCCTGGGTGGGTTGATGCAGTAGGATGAGATCTGGTATGTGGTGATAAAATGGGGTTCAAGCAACAAAGTAGACAGAGGAGAAATTGGCCAGGTGAATATCTAGATAGAGGTTCAGACTACATTGGGTGAGTAAGATTTAATGGATCTCTTCCTTTAGGGGATAAGCCCAGCATGCTGCCAGAGGACAGAGGCTGGAAGGGGCAGAAGACTTCTTTATCAGGTAAATTAGGCAGGCACCCGCATTAGGGGACTACTGCGCTGAAAAATGAACAAGTTAGAAGCTCTGGCAGACACACAGGTCAGGAAGCTGGAGCATAGAAAGCAGATAGTGAAGTTGTCTGTGCTGCAAATCTATGCAGATCAACATCTCGTCCCATTGTAGTTGTGTCAGTCCTATGGCAAAGAATGAAGGAGCAGGTGATAGAAAGATGGGGTCATAGAACGGTAAAATACAATCAATGTGCATTGACAGCAGCAACCAAGCCTGGCGTTCACTATTAATGACACCAGTCTTCTAAAAATACATTGGAGAACTCATCATTTTCTAAAGAGCTCTGCTTTAAAATTGTTGGAGATGGCCCTCTCTGCAGGGTCACCCCCAAACATTTTGCTATTACCCTCCAATTTTTTGCTGAATTCGTTTTTGTTGGCCTTAGGACTCTGTGCCCTTTACCACTGCTAACCAGTGCTAACGTGCTTGTGCTCTCTCCCCAAAACATGGTTTAATTGTCTTACACCTGAGTAGGATATTTAATTTACTTATAAGTCTTTTCTAGACTGGTATACTATATACCCAGAGTCTGTAACTTAAATGCTACAGTGGGCCTGCAGCACTTATTGCGCCACCCACTTAAGTAACACCTTAAAACATGTCCCAGGCCTGCCACTGCAGCCTGAATGCAGTTTTAAACTGCCATGTTGACTTGGTATTTAAATCCTCTTGCCAAGCCTTAACCACCCCTTTTATTACATATACGTCACCCCTAAGGTAGGCCATAGGTAGCCCATAGGGCAGGGTGCTGTGTAATTGAAAGTTTGGAGATATAATTTTACGTTTTACATGTCCTGGTAGTGAAAGACTCCAAAATTAGTCTTTCACTACGGTGAGGCCTACTCCTCCCATAGGATAACATTGTATATCCCTTATTCCATTTAATAAGCTGTAATTTCCTATTGGGAGCAGGTAGCTATATCATGTTTGGTGTCTATGGAATTGTGGCAAAGAGCTCTATTTTAAAAAATGCCTCTTTTAGAACTTTGGCATTTTTCTGCCCTTAGCCCTTTTGTGCCTGTAGCCTGGCCTTGGTCACATGACTTGGTATAACTGACAGACTTTGAGAATTCCTCCCAGACAGTCACACAATAGAGGGATTAGGTGTGCCTAAATGGGTCCTCTGCTGGAAGGATGGGACCGACCTGAGCACAGCCCCCGTAGCAACAGCCAGTGCTCTGCCTCCACACAAAGTGCCTAACAAATGCACATTGTAGCTCTAGTCTCCTTGCAACCAGGGCAAGGGAGGCAGGGAATTCCAAGCACTTCAAAGTCACCATGGCACTAGGGTATAAAAAGGGGACCTCAAACACCAACTCTTCAGTACACTTCTGGACCTGTGAATACTGTACCAGGAAGAAGAACTGCTGTGCTGCTGAAATGACTGCCACCCTGATGTACTGCTGGCCCGCTGCTGCATTGCTGTATTGCTGTCATGCCGCCCTGCTGCCATCTTGCCTGGGGAAGGAGAACTGGACCTGCAACTTCATGTTAAACCCAGGGCTACCAGAGTGACTCAAAGAGCTAGTCTGCTGATCCCCTGATCTAAGCCTCAGAGACATAAAAGGCTCCCCAAAATCTTGCACCAGCACCCAGAGCCAGCTGAAGTGAGTTCCTGACCCCCAAGTGGTGCTTCTCAGGTTCTGGACCATTGATGTGGCTCAGAGAGCTGAAATCAAGCTTTTGGGCTCTTCATGACTTCAAACAGGCCTGCTCGCAATGAGACCTTGCTGCTCGCGCCGAGATTCAGTGTGAAGTTCCATTAGCATCGACCACTCACAGGGACCGCCAACGCGAAGCTCCAGCAATGTCCGCCCAAGACGCCTGGGCTGCTCTTCACGCTACACCAGCAGCCTTCTACAATGCTCTCTCTGCTCCTGTCAGCCCCCATCATCGCTAACAGAGCTCTTGCCACAGATTTGCAGAGGTAAAACTTCAGCGGGCCAAACCTGGGGACTGTAGCTGACCATAGCTCCATTACAGTTGGCCTGAACCTTTGACTTTGACATGGTCCAATGTGACCAGATACCCATAGTTTCCACTTTGTGCTTTTTGGCACTATTTTCACTAAAGTCTTAACAAATTCATAACTCTGGTTCTACTGATTGGATTTTTGTTGTTTTGGTGTCAAACAATGTATTAAAATCTACTCTATTTTTCTAAATTGGTTTGAGATTTTTCTTGTGTTTTGTTTTCACTTTCTTACTATTTGTATGCTGCATAAATACTTTACACATTGCCACTTAGTTTAGCCTGACTACTTTTTGTGCCAAGCTACCCAGGGTTAAGTACAGGCTATTTTAGTGACTTTTTGTGGTTCACCCTGCAAAGGATTGTGGCTGTTGTTTGGGGCTCACACCCCAGTCAACCAACAATCCAATTTCTAACAAAGATTAAATGGATTCTCAATATATTAGCTCCTATTCCAGCTATGCTCAAAATGTACATATTTCACAAAAGGCGTTCAGCTGCTGAGTAAATGTATGAAAACACTGCAACCACAATCCCATATGTTTTGGTTGGAGGAGTATGGTTGGAGGAGTATAGTAAACTAGCCACAGGATTTCTCTGTAGTATTTTCCACTCACCTTTGCTCAAAAGGCTCAGCCTATCCCAAAAGCCTTCATAGCAGGATTATAATACCACTGTCTCTATTCATATAGTCTGATCTTTCCCCTTATTTAAGTGGTACAAAAATATAGGCCCTGATTGTAGCCTTTATGGAGCCCATCTTGGTATTGACACATAAAGTTGGATAAGTTAAAACATCGGTGTCAACCAAAGCCCATTATGCAGTCATACCCAATTCTAAATGAATACAACAATGGGGAAGATCGATGGCCTTAAGATCATCAAACAATAGAAATAGTTTAACTAACGTATGTCCTATTTACTCTTTATTCACCCAAAGAAAAGTGCCAACCAATAGAGCAAAAATCAATCTTACTCTTTAAAGCACTAAGGGTTCCCCCATTAGTCTTCCTTCATAGTTTGCGGTGTAAATTTATGCCCCCTACTGCTCAAATGTTGGGCTGACCTATGTCAGCAAACTGGAATTTCCAATGTAAAATTCATTAATTCGAATGTTCCAGCCACAAATCGCCCACCACAGATTGGTGAGCCATATGTGCCTAAGAAAAGGATGTTACTTTGTTTTCGATATATATTGATACTCAATGATTGATCTTGGTTACATCTTATTTAATTTTGAATTAATTTTTAACTTAGTTAGAAGTCTCTGAAGTCCAATTGGAGTTGAATCAAATCGAACCAGATCAACAGCATCTGTCAAAATGATTAGTTTTAACAATGATCAGCTTTAGGGGAAGCTAGCTACAGCATTTGAGATTGTTGGGAGGTTCAACACGTAAAGACATAAAAGCCTTGTGCTATGTGAGTGATTGTTACTTTTGAAGTCAAATATTTACTTTTTAAAGCACCATGAAATATTTAAAGTTAATCAAAAAATGAGGAAACATACAAGAAATCTTTTTTACGTAAATTAATGCATATATGAACACGTTAATGACACGACCACTGTCTTTGTTTACCAAGATATGTGAGTACATGAGAAATCTGCCCAATCTAAGACTAAAAATCAAATTTTTCTATGTGACACAAGCAAGTAACTGTCTAAGGTCAATATTGCTAATATTATTACTCCTTTTGAGCTCGTGAATCTGCCGTTTCCTTTCAGTCAGGATCTTGGCCAGCCGCTGCGCTCTGGAGGTGGAAGCGTCAATGTCTCTAAAGTGCCATAATTACAAAGTGCACTGCAGGCCTGATTAGATAAAAGGGCACTCTATAAACTCAGTGCTCTCACAGGAGAGCTGAGGTGTATCATGCCCGCCATTTACTGTTAATGTAAGTTAATACCAGGCTATTACACTGACGCTTTGAGCAGCATCATGCACTCTGTAAAAGGCGTCTGTGCTTTTCTTTCAAAACTCCCAGGTTCACTTCAGATAGAATTTCCAAAGGTAAGACACAATGATGCCAACAAAGGAAATTCAAAGTGGATTAGTGTTGCAGGTAATATAATTTCCTGTCGTTTCATGTGGCTCTTCACTTAAAACGCCACTTTCCATTTCTATTAGTCGGTGCCCTTAGAACCAAGATCAGCCCTTCTGTTTGGAAACAGAGGGTGCTAGGCAACGCAGGACCTGAAATGAAATGCTACCATAATGCATTGTAATGAAATTAACATAATTAACATAGAAGCAAATGCCATTGGAGCAAATAGCCGTTAGGGTGTAAATATATATTAGCAGGTTAGTACTACTGTACTACATCCAGACATCATGTTTAATTTTGTCACTATTTTAAAAAGTTAATATAAAGCCATTGACACAGAAATATTGTGCACACACATTCTGAAAGTCTTAAGCTTTGGTGTCACAAGGGGGCAGTTCTAATTTATCCTTTTCATTGGACAATATAATGAGTATGAGTGACTGTGCGCGTTTTAGGTCAAGCATAAAAAACGCTTTATTAGTCTTGCCAGATCTTTTGAAATTAAGAAAAATAATACATTGCATTAATATAATACATACATGGAGAGGGGCGTTGGACCGCCTTCAGATATTAGTATTCTTTTACGTTTAATTCACATTTTTGGTCGACTTAAAAGACAGCCATTCTGTGGCTAGGCTGCCTGTTTTGTTGAGTGATGCCATTTTGCTTCTGTATAAATGAGTCTTCATACGGAAAATGCATGCTCCATGAGACGAAGATGTCCTTCTCCAGCCATCATCGATGTGCATAGCACATAACCCTTCAGGGAGCTGGAAGATACTGTGTGTGAGGCAGGCGGTACGCGTCCAGACATCATTTCATCTCCACCTACCGAAGGTCACTGCAGCGCTTGATATGGCGCACAGCTTCGGAGCGGCAGTGTCTGAGGAGCCCTGAGCACAATCTGTGCGGTGAATACATCACAACAGCTGATGCCAGTACTCGTGTTCTCTTCGTCCTGCATCAGTCGCTGCCAGTAGCGATATTTGAGCCCTGCCCCTCACTGCTCAGCATTCCCACCCTTCTGCCATGTCACATGGTCCCCACACAATAAAGGTGACTGAAACAGCTGTTATGGCGTTTCGCACCAGAGCCTCTGAGATGCTCTCCAGTTCCAAGCAATACTTCGGTGTGAATGCATGACAGCACCGGTGCATGGGTAATGGATGCAGTGGTGTAAGGAAATTTGAGGGGGCCCCCCTTCAACGTACATGGTGGGGGCCCCCACCTGGACCCAGTCATGAGCTCTCAGGCCAGAGGACCGCCGCCTGTGCACAGTGCCAACCTAGTCAGTGGAGTTTACTGAGCTCGACCCCCCCCCACACCACAGGGGCTGCAGGGTCTAATGTTTCGGCACTGACTGGACACCAGCTCCTTTCTGACCACTCTCTGTCGGTATTCCAAACTTCTTGCTGTGTTACATGGTCAGCCAGCACTGTGTGTTTGGCTTTACGGTACCCATCTGCTCAACCTTCACTGAAATGGAAGGAGAGAACATTACAGACTACTGATCCACCTGCCAAATAACCAGCACTTACGACCATTAAACTGCACTTGAGTGTTAGCTCTAGATTTGCCGCTGACCGTGAGGCGCAGCCGACCCTAGAGGGAGGGCTACTAACCCCCCATGTGCGGCAGACAAAGGGGACAGCAGCAAGAGGGCGCACTCTCACCAATGAAAAGGACAGTGCGTGGCCAGGAAGTTTAGGTTTAAAGGGCCCAATCAAGAAGGAGGGCGTGGTCACAGACACAGCCTAAAAGACGGCTGGGACAAGCAGGCCCCAGCTTTGTCGCCGGAAGAAATTGATCCCACCCACCCACACCAGAGAAGGTGGGCGTCGCAGCCAGTGTGACGAAGGGTCGGGGAGTCACGAGGTTTAACAAGAAAGAATCTTCACATAAGGGCATAAAATGGTGATTGCCCGAAGAAGGTCCTTGGGATGCCATATGGCAGGGACTCTTGAGATAAGTGCCCGGACAAGGTCCTTGGTATTGCCATACGCCAGGGACTCTTGAGATAAGTGCCCGGACAAGGTCCTTGGGATGCCTTACGGAGGGATACTTGAGGGCAGACAAAAGGGTAAGAAATGGTCAGCGCTGGGCGGACACAGCACTTGCAGCCCAGGCATGGTCATGGGGCCACGAACGCCAGATATTCGGTAGCAAGTTGAAGCCTCGAAGCCGGGAACCACTGTACCAAGTAAGTGACAGGAGTAGAGCTGTCATGACCGTTGGAATTTATGGATATTAATATGCAACAATTAAATGATGTACACTGTATAACCTGTTTTGAAAATGCCTTATGTTGTAGTCCAAGATGAGCCAGAAATGAACATGTTGATAAACAATGCCATCATAACAAGTGTGTACCAACGTATATTGTGAATAAACTGCGGCCGTTCTAACACCACAAAAGGTCTTGGTGTAATTAATTGATGGGTAAGAAAGAACGGCGGGTGGGCCCGTGAGTTGCTCGCACAGCTGGTGGGGAGTTGTATAAATTTATATGCAGTTGGAAAAAGGCGCGCTTTCACTTTGTCTGATAATGTGCTGAAAGGAAGGCAGGGTTCTGCATGCTTTTTAAAATTGTACCTACTTTTGTGTTTTCATGATTCAGTTCCTTTTTTTTCCACATACCTGTGGAACTTTGGTAGATACAAGAGGAGTTGACCATAGGCAACTGTAGCAGGAGTGAAAAACAAATAACAAGCTGGAGCACATACGTAGCCCATTCCTGTTATCAGGTCAAACCTGTCTTGTATGATGTTAACATAGTAAAGATTTTTATTTATCATACAATAAAAGTTATTGACCAACTGACTGCCTTGTATGCTGCTATCTTTTCACTCCAGTTTTCTTTGTTCTTCTGCCTGAAGTGGAAGAACCTCCAAAGAGCAGGGGATGGACACAAGTCTTTCTGTGACTCATACATGGTACTGTTTTCATTTCCATGAATTGGGTCATTGCTGTAGTAACTATGGCTTCCTCACTGCTACCATGGCGTCCCAGGCCTTAGCAACCCCCAGTGAAGTGAGACTGACTTCTGCCAACTCTTCATTTTTCAGTCAGAGTTCAGCCACCCTGAGATTAGTCCTAAGTATTAACAAGCATTGGCAAAGTCAATAGGTCTGGCTTTTTCCTTGTGAGGCAAGTTTGTGTGTTTGGCCTTGTGGAAGAGTGAGTGAGCGAATGCAAGAATGAGTCAATGGGTGGATGAGGGGCTGCATCTATCCATGGACACACATATTCTTTTGTCCACGCACTTGCTACTTAATTCTTGTGATCTTGCGTCCATTCATCACTCATAGACTCCTTCCCTCATTCACCCAATCACCCATCCACAATAAACACACACACACTGACTCAGCCACCATGGAAGAGGCTCTTTCATTTATATCAAATCCAGAAAGACTGCCTTTGCCAGTGCTTGAGACTGTAAGATCCAATAACTGCTCATAGTCTAACACAATCTCAACGTGTCTCTCTGATTAGTCTTCTTCAAATTAAGAGAAACTACTATTTCAACCACCTGCCATTAATGTACATATCAAGATTATTTGCCAAACTCTACATCCAATAATATATTTATTCTGCAACAATTTACAATTAGAAGAAGAACCATTTCCCCAGGATGGAGCAGGGAGAAGTGATGGCTTAGTATGAAAATGCAAAAACATCTAAAACAAATACATGTTACCCTAGTTCCACACTAATCTACTCTTGATAAATAAGACAGCTTTAGAGAAGTTTATAAAAATGAATCTCTGCAAAAAGAGCTTTAAGGAACTTCCAGGAATAGTGCCAAAGTAGTCAGGCGGTGAATTTGTTGGGCACCACTGTGGGTATTTTCTGAGCAACGAGATGGTTACAAGATACAAAGGTGCAAGTGAATAGGAATCTACTATTTACATGTTCCGGGCCATATTTATGAAGCCTTTGCATTGTCCTCGCATTACGCAAGGCAATGCAGGGGCAATGCAAAGACTTCAGTAATATTTACAAAGCCAAGCAGGGCCTGATTTGCGAGGCCTTTCATGGCTTTGTAAAAAACTGTAACACAAAGCAGCTGCTTGCGCTGTGTTATGTTATATTTCATCTTGGGAGATGTTCCATGGGTGGAGCATGGGTGTTCCCATGCATTCACCCACGGATTTTGGCATATTTACAAATTTACAAATGCATCAAAATGCTACACCTTCCCAAGTGAGGCATAATGAGGAGAAACATCTTTATTTCTCCTCAGTATTTCCCCATTCCACGTGTGCTGCATTCTGTAGCACACATACAAAGAGGAAAATGCCCCTAAGGATTGGTTTTGTGCTGGAAGGTGTCCCTTCCTACACAACAACACTCCTTTGCACGCGCAAGCACCCTTGCGCTATGGTGAAAGGGTGCCTGCATTGGCGCTAGGCAGCACACAGTGCGCCAGCACAAGTAGAGAGCAGAAATGCTCCATATCTATGTAAATATGGAGCATTCTGCTCTTTCCCTTTCACACAGCGCAGCAATTGCTTGTTGCCCTGCGTTGCATGAAAGTTTAATAAATGTGCCCCTACGTTCTCATGTTGCATATGAAGGGAAAGCACTCATAAGGGGTGAAGAAAATTATAACTGATATGTATTAGAGCAGGTACTATATTCTGAAAGTGGCACATAGAAACAGTGCCTCCTTCAAACACAATTGGAATCTGAACCATGAAAACTCTTGTACCTTTGTCATGTTGGAGCACTGCAGAAAATATAAACTCCTTGTCACCTCTGCATATTAAAAATGTGCATTTAATTATTTTCGGGTCACATGTCGCAACTGTAGCAGGTGAACACCAGCCTCTTTACACCACCATCTGCCCACTGGAACATGCAAAAACACAATGTTAGAAAAATCATGCCCACTGCTTTTTTTTTTTTTTTAAGGCTGTTAGGAGATCTCAGTATGTATAAGACCTTGGCTAGTCTATTTGAAAATGCCCTGAATATCACGCAACTTGGTGAGTTGGGGAAGCTGTGATTAGAATTTCAGTCACCAAGGTAGGCAGTGGACAATTGGGGGGCTGCCCTTCCTCACAAGGTGAAGCACAGCACAAGCCCCCTGTGAGCTCCACAGTGCTTAATTTGAGCCGGTGCTTTCCGGTGCTCAGCACCGGCACTTAATTGGTTTCCAGGTGCTCGGCACCGGCACCTAAATGTCAACACCATACTTAGAACAGTCCACCACATGGTTGTGCTGCTCATCTAATTTAGAGATAAGCAGAACAACAGAAGTTTAGGACTGACTGACTGAAAATATTTGTAAAGCGCACTACTGCCGAGGCGTCTTGGCGCTGGGTGATGGCGCAACAACAATGGCCATCAAGTTCAGGGTTGGGAAAAGAGCCATGTCTACAACATGCATTAAAATTGCTAATACCTGCCTCCCCAGCCATTCCTTTAGCTTTGGGGACATGGCATAATCTGAACTGTCGCATTTACATGCGAGAGAGATGGTTAGTAGTTGTTTTGGCAGCGATGACAAGGGCGATGGGTGGTGCAAGCTGCAGTGGCCTCCCGGTCAGAGCCCTGGCACTTAATATTTACAAATTAAGCACTGGAGCTCCAGCTGATGGGCCACCATTCCTCCGCCACTAAATTAGGCAGAACTTTCTAAAGAAAACATAGAAATCCTTCAGGCTGTCAGTAATGTTCGCGCAGCCTCAGCCTGTCTACTGCTCAGTGCCTTCAGAAGCGACTCTACAGGTCTGCTCCTCAAATGCTGTTTGCAAGTTTTGAGTATGAAAAAAAAATATATTAAAGAAATTGATGAAGTAAAGAAAGGAAAGAAAGTTAAGCGTTTATTGCCCAAAAAAGCGCTGACACTGAAGTGCATTCTTTTTTCGGCAGATATGCACATGTAGTCATGCAAAATGCGGTCATTAATCGCTGAAGAGAGGTAATAGGTAATGTGGACGAACCATGTGCTGTGGTGGGCAGAAAGAAAATGTAACAACTGGATAGACCAATATATGAAGTAGGCTCATCCCAAGAGCCTCTTTATATATATGATTTTTTTAATATTATTTGCGGTTGGCGCTGTGTCCAGGCCAGACTTAAAATAAGGATTTATAAATGTGCTAACGTCTGCTCCCTACACATTTAATTGATAACAAAATATATGTTCCTCCTGCGAATTCCTTTGTTTCTTACACAACCCTGGAGGCCGGTACTTGCTGTATGCCATAAATATGAGCGCCAATATACATGTCTATCTCTGTATCACATGGAAAAACAAACAAAATGTATACACTTCCACTTGTACTTTATGACAGTGCATCTGTGAGCCACAAAATGCAGGAAAAAACTCTGTTTAAACACGTTTGCCTTTAAATCTTTTATTTACCACCTGAAGAGTTCCTGTTTCCTTTAGTTTACTAAGAAACAAGTGGGACTATGGTAGGACACACAATGCTACTTCAGCCATGTGTGACATCTTTGTTCAGTCCCGATTTTTTTAGCCAACATCACTTTCCTTTGTGGGTCTTTTGATTTTGATATTTTCATAACATGTTTACGCCTAAAAATCCCAAAATCAAAAGTGCTCATTAATAAAACATTTGTGCTGCCACCAGGTGTCAAAAATAAAATGGAGAGACTTGGCAGATTGTATTAGTGGTTCACTTACACAGACACTACTGCCAAGGTATCTGAGAGAGAGTCAAATAACCAGCTCCAGAACCATATCTCCCTACCCCACTATTAAAGGGGACCTGATCAATATTTTACACAGAGCTGACAACAGCTGGTCGCTGACATAAATAGAGTCTAAAACTGATTTACTCCTGCTGACAATCAGCATGATTGTCGTATGATGACACGAAGTATCCATTTGCATATCTGTCAATCTCTTGACTCAAAAATTTGAATGAAGTCAGGGTTTAATAGGGTGATCCCATTAAGTTGAGCAGAGATCGAATACTCGGAATTCAAGTGACACCCTCAAATTGTAGGTGACTTGAGAGATCTGCATTTGTGTCATTTCATGGAACTCTACAAGTGCTTTTAATGTGTGGTTCTGAACACTGCCCTTACACCTATGCAAAGAGTACGCTTCCATGCTGGGTTTCTGCCCTGGCTTATTACCTGCACAACAAGCTGAAAGAGGGGCACTTTAACAAATGAGAGGCTCTTGACTCAAGCCTGAAGGGGCATTTTCTAGTGTTCTGCAGAAGGAAAGTGCTTTAAGTAAAAAACAACTCTGAGAAATGTGTAAGTCTACAATAACACTTACAAGAGAATCTGCTGCCCCAATTACGCACACATTTCCAAGTTTCCACATCAATGAAGTGCTAAAAACCCTAGTCTCTATAGTACTGTGGAGAGGAGCGCTTTCCTATCCTCCTTGGCTGCTGTAGGAGAGATGCTCAGTGCAGAATCACTTGCGCCAGATTTCGGCAACTGGTGACTCCAAGGGGCAGATTTACAAGCCCCTTGCGCCACTTTTGCGTCACTTTTCCCATGTTAAAAGTGACGCAAAAGTGGCGCAAGGGGCTTGTAAATCTGCCCTCAAAAATCTAAACAGTGATGGAAGAGCAGGGTACTGCGCTGTGCCGGAAGACTCACGCACACTGAGACAATGTGGGGCAGATTTACAACTTCTGGCGCATCCCTGCAAATCAGCAGGGATGCGCCAGAATAGTTGCGACACGCAATTCTCTCCTTGCGCCACCACGGAAGCGCCGCATTTACAATGCGGCGCACCGTGGCGCAAGGAAAGGCCGATGCGTGTCGCATCCTGTGGCGCAAGGGCGGCGCATTGCTGGAGTCGTGTCGCAAGCGCGGCGCAGCTCCAGCAATGCTCGTGGGCCGCCCATACCTAACGTGGTGCGCCACTCCTTACGCCTGCTTGAAGCAGGCGTAAGGATCGTCGCAGCGGCGTCGGAAAAGTGACTCAGTGAAATCTTGTAGATTTCACTGCGTCACTTTTACGAGGCATTCCTTCGACGGAACGCCCACCCTGCGGAGGAACGCCCACATGAAACCTGACGCAGGTTTCATGTGGCGCAGGGCTTTACAACGTGACGCATCTCCCTAGATGCGTCACGTTGTAAATAATGCGCAACGTGGCGCATGGTTTACGTCGCCGCTGCGTCACAAAAGTGACCCAACGGCGGCGCAAAAGTGGCGCAAGGGGCTTGTAAATCTGCCCCTGTGTACCTAAATCTTTACATTAAGACCAGTGACGAGGTAGTGAATGTTTGTATTTTCTCAGCCTGTCCAAGCAATGTCACAGCAAATATCTTCTTCACTCCATGTCAAACTGTTCAATGTAGTCTGGCAGTAATGCCCCAAGCGGCAAATAAAAAAAAAAAGAGAAAGATTCATACAATTCAAAAGATGTTTCTCAAAATAAACGTGTCTCATTTTCTATTTGGAGGCTTGCGACTTCTCTTTTTGCAATAATACTTCAAAAATGTAAGTGCCTTTAGAAACGTTGGTGGAAATTTGCCAATTATAAAAATTGCTTGCTATTTTCGATACTGTACACTTGTACTTGGCTGCAACAGATAGGAAGGGCCACAGGATTTGATGCTAGTCCTTTTTCTAAGAGGCGGATTTATATTTCGGCGAACTGATAGTACTCCGTCAGGGGGCAGAGTAAATAACTCTGTCACCCTGATGAAGTACCCACCAGCCAAATTTCGAAATGTGCGTCAGCCTGACAGACATTTCTACCATTCACAGGAAAGGTGTCAAGGTGGTTCTTGTGAATGTATTGGAACTTTGCCGTACAGCTCGGTCAAACATGATAGAGCTGTACGGTAAAGTTTCAAAACTTTTTTTTATTTTCAAAAACAAAACCCCAATGTGGGTTTTTGTTTTTGAAAATAAAAATAAAAAACAATGCCTCTCTGTTCATGGTAGCCACCTGCCATGGCGAGTGGAGCATTTTTACATTTTTTACTGCCCCTTTTTCACCAGGGTTTGCCTGGCAGTGATGGGCATTACAAAACAGCTACATGTCCACCCATCTAAATTGGGCGGGAGACATATAGCCAATTCTCCGACAGCCCTTACTCCATTGGGCCATTGAAGAAGTTTGGCCATGGCAGAGAAGGAGTAGTCTCCATCGTTGCCAAACTATGGCCTGCCGCATATAAATTTGGTTGGTGGAATATTATGCTGTGGAAAAGCATGCTCCGTCTCCATTGCAATGAAGTATGCTTACCACCAATATAAAAATCAGGCCCTATGTATACCAAATAGGTTTTCAACCAAAATTTCATCTACTGATAATATTTAACTGTCATCCATGATAATTCAGAAAAGAGCTTCAGTTCTGAAGAGCAGACATTATGCATGTTTATTGCCTACAAAACGGTGCTTGATGGGGTGGACAAGGCTCATTGAACCAGAAATTGTCTAAATTCAGCTTTGATGATAAGCTTTTTTTGACAAAAGTTGACTTTACTCCAGTACTTTGGTCTGTGTTAAATTGGAATATATTTGAAATTGGGTTACTTGTTGGGGGAGATGGAACTCTCCCTCAGGCAACAACCACGGTCCTTGTCAGGGTGAACCACAGAAGTCACTAAATAAACTTGTGCTTATACGTCTGGTAGCTTGGCACAAACTGCCAGGCTTGATTTAGAGGCAATGTGTAAAGTATTTATTTAGCACACAAACAGTAATAAAGTGAAAATCCAACACAAGAGCAACTCCAAACCAATACAATAAAGAACATTTTAATTTAAAAAAATGATTGCAGAATGACAGAAATCCAATCAGTAGAACAAGAAATATTCAGATTCAAAGATACAAGAGAAAATTGTGCCTAAAAGCACAAAGCATCAACTGTGGCTATCTGGTCACGCCTTGAAGGTCGTGGATCCTCAGGAACAATACCTCTCCCACAAGCCCACCTTTCAGCACCACCGACTCTGAATATTAGTATCTCAGACGATTGGGGTGGCCAGACGAGGGGAAGAGATTTTAGGGAAGGTACTGCTTGGAGGGAGACCTGCAGGGAAGAAAACGTAGATGTTTGATCCAAGATGTATTTCATCACACAAATATGTTTGGCAGAGATGTGTTTCGTCACACAAGTATGTTTGGTGGGAGATGTGTTTCATTACACAAGTGTGCCCCAGTGAAGTGTTCATTCAGGCAACTGTTCTATCAAATGTCCTTGCTCCCCATAAGCTTGTGAGGAATCTTTTCCTTTTAAGAGTCCCTTGCTCTTTGAGTTGCACAAGGTTCTTTTCCTTTATGGGTTATTTATAGTACTTTCCACCACATTCCACATAAACCCAGCAAGGACTTACACACAAATGTTCTCTTGTAGGTCTGTCTGAGATACATATGTCTGTACCTCCTTTAGTCTCACCAGATCAATATCTGTAAACTTCTTGTCTATTTTCCCTTTTTAAAAGAAGTCAAAATACTACCCAACTGGAAACAGGTCTCTCTGGACTGTTCTCATTTTCTCCTCCCGAGACAGCCCTCAGCACTGAATCTGGAACAAACTCTCACAACAAGTATCTGGGTCCAGAGCTGCCCACACCAATTCTTCTCCTCCGGAAACTATGAAATAACAGACAAAAACAGTACATGTGGTCTAGCGTCATAGGAAAATGCTCGCTGAGGTTTGAACCTTCCTGCAAGTGTTTGTGGTATTGCTGGATCTCGGCAGCGATGGCGGCCATTTTAGTTTGGAAGGAAGATTGTAATAGTTCTAGATTGATGGTGGTCATGTTGGTTTGGGCCACTAGAGTGAGCTTAGTAAGTGATCGTACAGGTGTTTCAGTGAGCAGGAATGCACCAGCTGTCACTAAAGCTAGATCTATATACAACTGGAATTTTATAGACTGAGATAAAGACTGTAACCAGCAGCAAATATTCTGAAGTATTGCCTGGAATTCAATTCATACATTATTTTCTACTGTGTATTCAATTCATACATGCCAGGCCTCCTGATTCTTGTGGGAGATTACTGATTTCAAGGCTAGTCTCCCGCTTCTGGATTCCTGCATGCAGAAACCCGATTCAGAGTTTTGTAAAACTGCCAAAAATGTTAATGCCTGTTACCCACACTCCAATCTCCCCCTCCAAGAATTACTTCTGATATCAAAGGTTAACTCTTTGTTCTTAATTCTTGGAGGTGGAAATAAGAGCATGTGACAGGCCTCAACATTTTCTTTTTGGAAGTTGTACATAGCGCAAATAAAAACAGAGTTTAGAACTGTGTTTTTGTTTACTCTATGTTATTAAAGTGCCAAAAATGAAATGCTGATTGTTTGTCACCATACACACCAATGGACCCGATTTAGGTAGATTGCCTTTGCTACAATATAAGTCAGTGGGGAAAATAAATTTCTCAAGACCCTTTTTTTTTTTTAAATCTCCCCCTTGCCTGCTCTAAAATGTTATCATGTATGGGAACATGGGAATGTAAGAGTACCTTTATATGTGACACGTAGTCACTCTTCCTACCTAAAGGAAACAATACATAGAGTAACAAGGCACAAAACTGAGACCATTTTTTTTATACAAATCCCTTTATGTGGCATGAGAGGTTCATGATAATTGAATATGGAATCACTAAGATGTGCAGACTGTATGCTGATGTGAAGGAGTGGAAAATATTTATACAGTACTTCTGAGAAAACACTAGCAACCTGTACGGAAGAATTACTGGCTTGCCTCGCCATAAACAACTCACAGTTATGGGGAGTATTAGTGATGTTTATAGAGCTTGTCCATATTAGAGATTTAGCAGTGTTGTAGTGGGGTAAGAGGATAATAATGTTTGTATAATTTACTTTGCTTGCAAGAGAATGCCGTGAATAATTGTATTTTTAATATTGGAAATTCAGGGTCAGCATGAACTGATAGAGATTTTCTTTTTACTTTGTTTGCAAAACCTTTAATGAAGCAAACAATAACTTATGACTGACTGCAAAGTGACTTAGCTCACTCTTCATTCCACCTCTGCTTATGTTCTCCTCAGCATCGCTTCAATTGAGGGCATTATTCTAATTTATATATTCATTCACCACCAAAACTTGTTAAAATCTGGGAAACAATTTTATAACAAAAGTAGGTTTTAAATTGATTGTCTGAATGAGCTACTAAAACACAGACGACAAAGATTTTAAAACATCTGTGCAAATTTTGGGATTTAAAGGCAAAAACAATATATGTCAGTGGTTCACGCAGTCAACTTTTATGGCTTCTGTGACACCTATCAGCCGATATGTTTTTGGAATCTAGGCATTAAAAAGTTTAAATACTCTGCCCAGTGTAACACATGATTGTTAATCCTTTGACTTCCCATGTAACATTTATATATGTCATGAAAAGGTGCTACGAGGACAACCTCATGACAAATATGCATCATGTTTTTGGGCCCCTTATGCCCGACACCCATTTTTTATAACACGTTTTTGTCTACTTGAAGGGGAATACCTTCTTCTCATTTGGGGTTTGAGGGAGCAGTATGCCTGCACCCAGTCCCTTCTGGGCTCTGACAAACTCCAGAATGATGCAGCCCAGTGCTCACTTGCAGGTTGCCTCAATAGTATGTGTGACATCAACATGTATAATGGGAGCACTTGCAGAAAGTCGTCCCTAGGCCCTCACATGTCTGTCTAAAGGGCTAGGTGATGGTCAGGGCTGCGGGCAGCTATTACTGCCTCCTGTACTCCCTGGTCATGCTCATCACCTCAATCCCATTTTCGGTGGGAGGAAGGTAAAAGAGGAGAGCAGCCCAACTTCTAACCACCCTTCCTTACACCAAGCGATCCATCCCACCAACAAAGAAATGGAGGTGGGGATTGGGAAGGGATGAGCTACGATTCTCCCTTTTCCCTTCCAATGCCCACTTTCTGATTCAGTTTTATACAGCTCCTTTCTTTTACAATGCTTCACGATATAAGAAAAGCATCATGAAATGAAAGAGCTGTTTGTCTGTGCTGAGGAAAGAGCCAGGCACTGTTTGGATCTTTCACAGACCAAGAAAAACACCCAAATAATATCTGACTCATTGCTGGGGAACAGAAACACAGTTCTGTAACCCAGCAAGGGTATAGACACTGATTGTATTTTTTATAAGCCTAAGAAAAATTCTAAACACACAGAGCTTGATTTATAATGGACTTCTGCACTTGAGGCACAGGACCGGCAGTGGTGATGGAGTCTCCACACTCGGAGCAGAATATTGCAATGAGAATTCTAATTGCAGGGATTCCGCCCGAGTTCGGAGACGGCCCCTCGACTGCGGAACCTCCGCCATGAGTGCGGAGGCCCTTTATGAATCAGGCCCACAGTTCTATTCCATAGGAAAGAGACACACAAACTTAAAATATGGTGTGAAAATGGGGATCAATTCATAAAAATCTAATTAAATACAATAAGACATTCAATAATTATTGAAGCATGAGTAAATCAAGCAAATTCATTTGATGCACAAAGTTAGTGTTGCCATCATACATTATGTCCGAAGAACTCCACAATCCCTGAAAACAAGTCTATGTACATTTGATATAGAACACATATATTATGTACACATCATTAAAAGAAAGTCCTTAGTCTTTTGTCTCCTCACAATCATTTATAGTACAGATGTCCAAATGCTAAATTCGTGAAATGATCCACCATAGATGTAGTCAATCAACCAGGAGAATCAGAGCAAAATGTCCTCAATTTATTTCTCCTGGCATTTCCACTGCTTGGTCGGATATTTCACATTTTATAGACTCCTCTGAATCCAGGCGAAGTGTTTCGGCCTTGCCAAATTCTTGGCCTCCTTAGAACAAAATGGAAAAGACAAGGGGCATGATTCACAAAGGCAATCTGAGACAAAAGTCTAACTTTCAGAAATAAAAAAGAACAATTAATACTCCTGAATGTTCTTCTTCATGTGTAATTTACTGTGATAACACTGTAACACCAACCTGTGTGAAGTTTTGAATCAGAGAGATTGCTCTCATACACCGTCGACGTGTGCACAGGCCCATTGTTACTTTGTGGACCGTGTGTCTGTTTTTTTAGGGGTTCAGGGTCAGTCCCCACCTGTGGCACCGTCAGATATTCATAGTAGCTACCTACTAACGAACACCCGCAGCAGGCGCCATCGCATACCGCATACGCTTAAACCCTGACCTTTGTAGTTCTAACTTTATGACTTTTGGTATTGACAGAGGTCATTTACGAGTCGTATCTTTACATCCGCAGTCGGGCTGGAATCTTCGGCTCCAGCCGCGCTCTCCAGCTTGGGCTGTACTCTCCGCACCCGGAGCGGAATCTCCGGCTCGGGTCGGATGAAGTGTAATCAATGGGCTGGAACACAATTTTTACAAAAAGGAACATTAGAAACGTGAGATAAAGGGTAGAGGAGGTCATGAAAATCAGTTTGGGCAGGGAAAAGGGTGTGCCCAGACACTGCATTACATCCCAGAAACGTTTACTCCTTTGCATTATGGTACATGCAGTCCACAATTTGCACTCCCTTCAGTGTTGACTGTAGTGTTACACCAAACTTTGGTAATTGTAATTCCACTAAGTGTCACATTTTTGCTATTATTGGTAAATTGTCATGCTGTGCAATTTTGGTATCTGGAGTCCCACTATCGGGGGTAACCCCAACAAGGGTAATATTTGCTGTGATTTTTTCTTAGGCCTTGATGCTTTTACCAAATATTGCCGTAGGGTTTTTCCTCTCCTGAATGTATGAATGGGTTTAGTAATGTTAAACTCAGAGAGTAATTTTCAATTTGTTTGGATAATGCTTTTAATTTTCTATTTGTTTAAAGGCCAAGTTTGTGTGGTTATATTGAAAACCCCTTAGTTTCTATCCAGCAAGGAGCCAGGCAGAGTTTGGATGTTTCTTTGACTAAGAAGAAGGCACCAAACTAATTCTGTCTTCTTTTTGGGCACAGATGCACTGTTCTGTGCCCCAGAAAGGAGCAAGACGCAGTTTGAATTTTTCTTGGTCAAAGAACGGTGATCCAGCGCGATATTAGCAAACAGCATTCATACACCAGATACTCACTTGGGCCCATACATTCATACTACGCTAATACTTACGCTGGGTTTTATCAGTTGTTACTCTTTATCAAAATCCCTGCTACCAATTACCTTCCGAATGAAGAGTAATGACTTACCAATGAATCCTTTGCTAATTGGGAAATTTAAAATGAGTGACATTCATTATAGTACATCATCCTGAAATAACCACTGAGTCAGGAAGTTTTAAAATGTTTATCTAAAGATTTAGCAGAGTAAATTACAGAAACCACATGGTACTTAATCGCAATACCCAAGATGAAGCATAGAATAATTATTGCTAATCAATGACGGTCCCTCAGGAAAGGAGAGGATAGAGACAGCAGCGCAACTAAAGGTTGCATTATATTTACCTAAGTGCGAGAACCAAACCCCTTGGCCAAGGAGTTAGAAAGAATAGGACCCAGGAAGGATGAAGAGCAAAGACCTCCTCCAGGATCAGGACAGGACCGGTGACCTCTCTACAACGACGCCTGCGTCGTTCCCCTCTCTGATACTCGGCTTCTCCTCGATTCTCCCGTGCCTTCCTTCTAATGGACTCCGCCGCCCCCTCCTCAGGACCTCTCTGGACAGCGGTTCAGTCTGCAATCGATCAGCTTGGCAGTCTGGAGCTAAGAGCGCTAGTCTCCTGTGCGCACTCTGCGGTCTGAGCTAACTAATTAACTAATTCTATATCTATTATACCCTTCTACGCCCATGTACCTCCCCTTAATGTTGCTAAAATATGGGACCACTATTTCTGATTGGACAGGGACAGGGGGTGGATTCTCTCACCATATTGATTTGGCCTAAATTGTAAAGCCTATTGTCTTTAAACTCCCGCCCATTCAAATTAATACATTTGCTTTATTTCCCACCCGTCTCACGACAAATGTTATACATTCTTCATGTACAAAGTATCAAATTTTAACAGGAAAGGCAAGAGTACAGCATCTTCGGCCATTAGGTCGTGGCCTTGGACGACGTCCAGGTTGACTTCATTCGTGTTGCTTTGCCAGCCAAACAGGACACATGCGCAGAACCATTTGCCTCTCGAGTTTTCAGATCACCAACCCAGGCCCAAGTTTACGAACTGATAAAAAGTCAAAGAAGAAAATATTAAAATCTCAAATAAAATGTTTCACTGTATGCCCACTTTTTCTACTCTATACCCATTTAATTATAATACTGTCCCACATTAGTAGCATTAGACAAACGACAGTTTAATAATGACATGGGAGCAAGCTGAAGCATGTGAAGACATCAAGCAGCCATTTTAATGCACACTGCGCAGAAGCAGAAATTTCCCACCAAGCAAAGAAAGACGTCACACCATGTGATATGGTTGCGACATGCGCAGTGATATTCCCGCGTTTTAGCGGCCATTTTGGATTACAGACAAGCGTTATTCATTAGTAAAACACATAGGCAAGCATCCTTCTCTTTCGTGTAGTGTATGCAAAGGTTAGTATAAACAATACAAGTTTAATAAATTAATACTATGAGGAGGATTGTATACAAGCAAGTTTCGGTTATGAAACCTTGCTCCATCAATCCCCTCTCTGATGGCGTTTCTGAGCCATCAAAATACTACCCACAATCAGATGCCAACTTCTAGCAAATTACTTTATTCTCATTCTTACACTTTCCATTTTTGCCATCCCCTTTCAATTTCTTGTATAATTCACTTCTCCACTCTTCAAGTTCTATTTCATCAATTTTTCGCTTCTTTCCTCTACCTGTCACTTTGTATGTTCCACTCTTTCTACAACATTTGCACCATATTGTTATTGCCAATATTATTATTGCTATCCCTGCTAAGGGTACTAATATTTGACCTATAAGTCCTTTTCCTATATTAGCAAACCAGGTACCAATTGACGAGATACTATTTGTCAATCTTTCCCATACACTATCAACTTCCAGTGGTTTAAGTTCCTTCTCAAGTTTAGTTATATTCTGTATATACGTTCCAATTTCTGCACTCTTATCAGGAATATAAGTGCAACAATGTTTCGTCTTCAATAATTTACAGACTCCGCCCTCTTTTGCCAATATAATATCAAGAGCAAGTCGATTTTGCATCACCATAGATCTAATCGCAACCATCTCCGCATTAATCATTAGAAAACCTCCAGCAGTATCCGTTGATAAACGATCAACCACTGTAGACAATTTACATATTTTCCTTGAGTTCAGAATTATTCCCACTGAAGGTATCAATGCACCAAATATATCGCCTACAATTTCTGAAAAACTAGCTCTTTTACTACGTATTAATTCGCTATTGTTTTCATTGCTCCCAGTGTTTCTTTTTACGTGGTATATCTTTGGAAATACTATTCCAAAATAACAACTTCCATACCACCATGCAGGCAGCCTAAAGTAAGCCTTATTCCCACACACATAATAAATTCCAGGAAAAACTGAATCTGTTCCTCCTTTGATCCCCCAACCTCCAAGAATTAAGAAATTGTGTTCACATTCACTGGTACCGATGAAAACATTGTTATAATCAGTCTTTAACCTATGAAGACAAATTTTTCCTGTCTTTACGAAATCCAGAGCCATAGCAGCTTGAGCCTTGCCAGGTGTATAACTCCCTTCTTTCTCAGCCCAAGGTGGCAAATGAGCCTTATGCTCAGAAGCTTTCTTTTGAAAATCTTGTCTTCTATCTTCCACTAAGTTCAAAAATATATTTTCTTCTTCATGTAAAGAACATGTTAGATTGTGTCTATGTGCATGTGTTATGTCTATTGACTTCATTGTTAAGAAAAATTCTCCCATAAACTGTGCGTCTTGACTACTAAGCACTGGGTTCATACTCTTGCGAATCGGAACCTCAGAAAATATCACATCTAGGTTTGAATAATAATACTGAAGTCTCCCTGTTCTATAAAATAAACTAGACAAAACACTACATGATATGCCATATGTCAGTGGTAAGTGATGGTATGTTAATCCTTCTGCTACATACAGACATAACAATGACTAAGTTCCATGGTATTTACATATTGAAACAATAACTTTGTGAAAACGTTTAAACTAGTGTCGTTGTCAGCTACTTCATGATGAATTTCTTGTTCATTCTCTGCCATTAGTTCTACTCTATTGCCCTTCATGTTTGCTGTCCTCTCCTTAGTTTCATTTATTAATCTTTTTATCCATTATCATAAGGTAAGGAACTGCTACAATCAGGACTAACCATACTATAAGCACCATTACTAGACTACATATGCATATTGCACAGCATCTTCTACAACATCTCTGTTTTGGTCTCCCAGCAACTCTATCGTCAGGCATTTTCGACAAGGAAGATCGCTCTTCTTATCTATTTCCTCTTTTCTTTATATGACTCTTTTGCTTAGTCAAGGTGGTCTTGTTTCTTTCTCGTACGTTAGTTCTGCACTTGTTCCTTCGTCACCACTTTCACTTGACTCTGAGCTTTCGTAATCTTCAAGAATGATGTAAGTCCAATCAGGACCCTTGAATTTGTTATTCACAAGTTTCAGTCTTTTACTTCTTCTTTTCTCAGTTTTATTTTCTTGTTCAGTTTGACTTGTTACTTCATTCACTTGATCTGGATCTTCACTTCTGGTTGTTATGTGGTATTTTACTCTTTTAATGACACTCGGCCAATGATCTCCTTTTCTTGTTTTCTTTGGTTTGCACTGTTTCTTTATCTTTGTCTTCAGAAATCTTTTTATTTTCACTGCTTAGTACTGTTTCGTGTTCTGCAATTACTGTGTTTCTTGTTTGCTCTTTTTCAGGTCTGATTGGTTTCTCTGCAACAGCTCCACTGTGAGTTTCCAATAAGGGATCTTGTTCTTGATTTATTTCTTCATGTTCTTGATTTTCATGATCTTTTTCTTCTGTGCTCTTTTCTTGATCTAACTTATTCTGATCAGGGCTTATTGCACTTTGTACTTCTGCAGCCTGACCGGATTCTTCTAAACCTGTCTGTCCCTGCTCAAAGTTTATCAGATCTTCGTTGCTTTGAGCCCAGTTTCCTTTCCCTATCTGATCTTGCTCAGGTTCTCTTATTGTCTCTTCTTCTTGTGCCTGAGCTGCTTCTTCTTCACCTATCTGATTTTCTTCAATTTCTTCCAATTTTGTTTGACTTCTTGTTCTGTGGTAAACTTCAGAAACTTCTACCACCGGTATCCAGTCCTGACTTGTGCTCGGTTGTTCTTCTTCAGCTTCTCTTGAATCTCGAGCCTGAGATTCCTCAGCTGGGCAACCTTCAGCTTCCTCAGTGATTGATGCTGTCTGAGGATTTTCTTCTTCAGGATCTGGTACTCTTTTGGTGTGGCTTACGTGAATCCAATTAGGAAATCCTGCACACTCCACTGCTGTGTTTGTGGTTAGTATGACCTGACAAGGACTGCTCCATCTGGATGATAGACACGTTTCTCTGGTGTGATTCTTCACTACCACCCAGTCACCAGGATTCAGATCATGTTCCTGTTCAGGCTGCCTGGAAACTGCGTCTTCTCCAACCTGGTGAGAGACAGAACGCACTAGGTCAGCCAGTCCTTTACAATAGTCCAGTACCATATCATCAGATATATTCAGCAGTTTGTTTGTGGGAACATGTGTTTGCCTCATTGCTCTTCCCATCATTATTTCGTGGGGGCTCAATCCTGTATTTCTGTCAGGTATGCTTCTGAGTCCCATTAAAACAAGTGGCAATGCATCTGGCCATTCTAATGATGTTGACGCACACATTTTTCCCAATCTTGACTTTATAGTGCCATTCAATTGTTCAACCACTCCAGAAGCCTCTGGATGATATGCACAGTGCAGTTTCTGTTGGATTTGGAATGCTTCCCAGATTAGTTTGATCACTTCACTGTTAAAATGTTTTCCTCTATCTGATTCCAAAGTTACTGGGAAACCAAACCTAGGAATGAGCTCTCGTAGCAACAGTTTTGCCACTGTAATGCTATCATTTCTCCTGGTAGGGTAAGCCTCCACCCACTTTGAAAACAGACACACTATGACTAGTACATATTTCAACCCTCTGCATGGTGGTAACTGTATGAAAGTCAAACTGAAGTCTTATAAATGGACCTTCGGCCTTTCCAATTTTTCCAAATCCAATTATTGTCTTCCTCCCTGGATTGTGCATCTGGCAAGTTAAACACCTTTGGCAAAGACTCTCTGCAACAGCCCTGAACTTAGGATTATACCAGTTTTGTCTGAAGAGCCTAATCATTGCATCTCTCCCTATGTGTGTGTCTCCATGATACATTCTGGCCATTTGTGAGAGTAGACAATCTGGCATGACTGGTCTGCCATCAGAACTGATCCACACTTCATCATCTCGTCTCAGTGAACAACCTACTTTGATCCACAAATTCTTTTCACTTTCATCCACTTCATCTTGCAGTCTTTTAACATCATTCCATGTTTCAGGCGGCATATACAGCATAAGTTGGCAGCTGATTCCCATTCTTTCCACCCTCTTATTCACTGACAATCTATTTTTGGCACAATGTTGAGCCACCAGATCTGCGTATCTGTTGCCGACTACCACCCAGTCATCTCCTGACTGATGTGCGGCACATTTCACCACAGCCAATTCTTTTGGTGATTGTATTGCTTCCAGCAATTCCTTTACAAACTGTCCATTTTTAATGGGGGATCCTGAAGAAGTCATGAAATCCCTCTGCATCCATAGTTGGCCAAAATCATGCACAACCCCGTAACCATATTGGCTATCTGTAAATATAGTTACTTTTTGATTCCTCCCAATTTTGCAGGCTTTTATCAATGCAATCAATTCAGCTACTTGTGCAGATTTGACTCCTGGTAAATAGGATGCTTCAACTATTCCAGTTAATTCACATACCGCATAGGCAGCAGTTAGTTTACCGTCTTCATGTCTTTGACATGAACCATCAACAAATAGCTCCCTGTCTGGGTTTTTAAGAGGCTGTTCCTCAATATCTGGGCGTGTTTTTGTGCATAATTCTGTAATCTTTAAACAATCATGTTCATCTTCTTCGTCATCTTTAATTCTCTCATGATATGGGTCTGGTAGTAAGGTTGCTGGATTTATTATAGTACACCTTACCATGGTCACATTTTCAGCACCCATTATTATTCTTTCGTATTTAGTCAGCCGACTAGGAGTAAGATGCTGAGTTCGAGTTCTTGTCAACAGAATTACAACCGCATGTGGAACATACACTTTTACAGGATGTCCCATCACAATTGACTCACTTTGTTCAATGCTCAAACAAGTAGCCGCCACTGCTTTTAAGCATCCTGGCAACACGGCTGCTACTGGGTCCAATGTAGCAGAAAAATATGCTATAGGACGTTAGTCTAATCCGTGTCTTTGAGTTAGGACAGAAAGTGCACAATTTTCTCTTTCATGACAGAATAATGCAAATTCTCTTTTATAATCAGGCATGCCTAAGGCAGGTGCTGAACATACAGCATTTCTCAATTTTACAAAAGCTCCTACACTTTCATCATCCCACTCAACAGGATCCTTTGCTTTCTTTTTCGTCATGTTAATTAAAGATTTAGCTAGTAGGGAAAATCCTGGTATCCATTGCCGACAGTAACCTACTATTCCTAGGAACATTCTTACTTGTCTTTGGGTTACAGGCATTTGCATTTTCTTTATTAATTTTACTCTTTCAGAGGTTACTCTTCTTTTTCCCCTCTCAATTTGGTGTCCCAGATACTTAACAGCTGTTGTACAAAACTGCAACTTTTCAGGTGAGACTTTATGCCCTTCTTCTGCCAAAAGATTTAATAATGCTATGGAATCAACAACACAGTCCTCTCTGGTGTTCGATGCCACCAATAAGTCGTCGATATATTGCACTAGGACTGAGCTTCCTGGCATCACTAGTTTCTCAAGGCACTTTTTCAATATCTGATTGAAAATGGAAGGACTTTCTGTGTACCCCTGAGGAACACGATTCCATACATAGACCTTGTTCTCAAATTTAAATGAGAAAAGATACTGGCTATCTGGATGCAATGGTATTGAAAAGAACGCTTGACGCAAATCGATTACTGTGAACCATCCTGCACTCCACGGAATCTGGTATAGGATTACTGCAGGATTTGGCACTATGGGACAACATGGTTCTACAATCTTATTTATTTTCCTCAGGTCCTGAACAATCCTATATTTTCCACTAGGTTTCTTTAATCCCATTATTGGTGAATTACATGGGCTACTCATTACTTCTTTTAGTATGTTTTGTTCAACCATTCGATCGATTTCTTCAATGACTCCTGCTTTTACTTCTGCACTCATTTTGTACTGTCTGGTATTTGGGAAAATTGCACCTTCCTTTACAGTAATTTTAACTGGGTCTATTTTAGCCATAAGTCCTACTTCTTTTCCTGTGAAATCCCAAACTATGGGGTTTACTGTACCTTTTAATTCTTCTGGCAACTCGTCTTTTGTTATTAACGAAAACATCTCATCTACTTCTGTACCCTGTTTTGCAATCATAATTTTATATACATGGTCTTCATCTGGTGTCTGAACTGCCACACCATCCGGTGTGCAGAAAATTGTACAATTCATCTTGCACAACAAATCCCTACCTAATAAGTTTACTGGACTAGAATCACACACTACAAATTGATGCATTTCTCTGAAGTTTCTGATTTTAACTTCCATTGGTTCGGTAAGAGGTGTCCTAATCCTTTGATTAGCTACCCCCACTACTTGGATATTTTCACCAGAGAGAGGAAGGTCTGGAATGTCTGCTGTTCTTACAGTAGACCGGGTAGCACCATTGTCCAAAAGAAAAGTAATATCATTACCTTTCATATTTCCTTCAACATATGGACCCGACTGGTCTACCGGTAGGGATGCGCCAAGTACGCACTCCTTCTCCCCCTCTCCTAGGCACCGTCATGAACTGTATTGACAGAAATCGTCCTGCAAAAGAAACTGTGATGTTATATAATCATTCTTACCACTTCCTCCTTGATATCCGATGTCTGTACCGTGCTTTGCTCTGCTTACATTACCCTGAATAGGTGCAGGTGGCAACTGACTCTGAGGGTTTACACCCTGCGGTGAGTCATTCTGCGTCTGTGGATTTAAATTTTGATTTGGGCCATTATTATTCCGGATCTTTTTACATTCATCCTTCCAATGCCCCAATTTTCCGCATCCATGACAAGGAAATTTCTTTTTAGCTTCTTCTCTACTCATTCGTCCTCTAAATTTTCCACCATTCCCAGTATCTCCATTCGTTCCAGAATCTTTTCCTTGATTTTCACTCGGATTTTCCAAATTAATTCCCTGTTTCTCAGCCATTTTCACCTGATCCCACATCACTTTTTCCTGCAATTTCTTGTGTCTATCCTCAATATCGTCTCCACAATATTTTGCATACTTCAAAATTTCATCAATCGGCTTCCCTTGCCAACACAGCATATGCTGTTTAATCATCTGACAAATTTCTGGCTTCAAACCGTAAACAAATCGATACACAAACTGACTCATGTTCTTGTCTCCAATGTCCTCAAATCCACTATACTGTTTAAATACCTGCAATAGACGCTCATAGTATGAATGTACCGATTCATTAGCTTCTTGGGTAGTTCGATCTATTTTCACCCAATCTGTTTCTTTCGGTGGTATTTTCCCTTTCAGGTAAGTTATCACCTGCTGATACTTTTTCATCACATCATTTGACGGGGCACCTGTTTTCGGATCTCTAGGATACTCGTCACTTGGCCAATCCACTGTGATTTTGCAATCTGTCCATAAATCGGCAGGTACCACTATGTCAAACAAACCATCTAAGTCCTTTAACAATACCTTTGACACCTTCACAAACCTGTCAACCTGCTTGTACCATTCAATTGGTTTTTCTCTCAACTTTGGAAAATCATTCGTAAATGACAAAATATCCTGTCTGCTCCATGGGACATGTACATATCCTCCTCCCGCAACTTCTCGCATTGGATACATTTGGTCTGCTTTCCCTGTCTCTTTCATCACATATTCAGATGCTGTTCTACTTGTTCGTGCTTCTTCCTTTTTCTTGGCCCACCTAGTTCTCCATTTATCCAAGTCTCCCCATTTTTGCAAAACTATCATTAATTCTCTTATTTGTAATTTTCTTCCAGAGGCATTCATATTTTCTAAATCTTTGTCTGAGAATTCTGCTCTATAGGGTTTCTGTAGTACTTTTGATCTCCCTATTTCTATTCCCATCTGTAGTGCTAAATTAGATAATTTTTCATGGAATAACCTTACATTTCTTGTGATACTTCTGCACATGAACAATAATTCTTCATCATCATAGGTATTTAAGCGATCTAGTCCTACATTTCCTGCTATTATTTCTTCTAATTCGACTTTCAATTTATGAATGTCTATTATTTTCGGAGGTGTGCACTGTTTAACTTATTCTTGTGCCCACCTTTCTAAATCTTCAGGGGTGACTATTGTGGCACTTTTTGCTCCTGATGAAGTTACTAGACTTATATCTTTTGAACACCCAGGTGTAGTTCTCTTGGGAGTAATATTGACAGAATCTCGAATGGGTAAATCCATCAATTATATTGTGGATTCGCTGTCACTAAAGTGATCTTCAACCATTACTACTGCTTCAGGGTTTGTAGCGTTTACAGGAGTAGGTGCAAGTATCGGTGGAGGACAGTTTCCCTGAGTACCATATAATGGAACTACTGGACCAATTGTTACAGGTATGGTCAATGAATCAGGATGTACTTTTATCTGTGTTATTTTCTGTATTAATTCTGCTCTGGTCTTCTCTAGGGCTTCTCTTTCTTTGTCATGAAGTATTCTACTAGGGGTGAATTCATGCATTACCTGTGGCACTAATGGAGTTTTTATCGGTGGTGCACTTGGGGTGCATCCACTTGCCCCTTCCTGATATGGTGGGGGGTTTCTTAACATTTCCTCCATAAATTCGTCTTCAGAGTCGTCACTTCTCATTAAATGTTTTGTCTTTTCTGTGCATTTACTTCCTAATTTCTCCTCTGCTGTTAACAATGGATATAATCCTTCTGTAATCATTGCCCTTCTCCATTGTTTCATCTGACCGTCCCTAGACTCATGTAGATATCTGGGAAAAAATCCTCGATAACCCCTATTACTCCTAGATCGGTCACGCTCAAATGCCTCGGTTTCCCATTCCTCTAGAGCTTCGTACTGAGTTAATCTAGGTCTGGGTTCTAAGTCATTCATCCTCAATCTCAAGTTTTGCAGAATTCGCCCATTGAACGTGCCATTCTCGGGAAATGCTAGTATTCCATCATTTTTGGTATATTCTATCCAATTCTCCATCCATACACAAGTATGATAACCTCTCTCCATCATCATAAATGAAGCGGGCGTTTTAGCTGGTGGAATGATAATTCCTTCTCTAGTTTTGATTGGTTTATCCTTTTTAAAATAGTTCTTAATCTTTTGTAGAAAATGAAATTTTCTCTTCTCTCCATACATTCTTAGCTAATCTTCGGTGTATAAAATTATACTCTGCAAAACCTAGGAATCTCCTATCCGGACGAGTTCCTGTTAAAGTTGGATCACGTTTTAACATGCAATCCTTATCCACTCAGAATTTCGCTTCTCTATTTTTGTCCAATCAAATATCTGCTATCTTTTATTTCCGAGCCAATCCTTGCGCGGCCTTTTGGTGACGTTTGTCTGTCAACCCCTCCTTTACAATCTGCGCTTTTCTGTCCCTCGCTGTTTCAACCAATCCCAGCGCGGTACCTGTGACGTCAGTACTGCTCCTAACTACTGACCCCTCCTTTACAAAAGTCTCTCCACACCCGCTGATTCAACCAATCCCAGCGCGGCGTTTTGTGACGTCAGCTCCCTCTTCGGCAACTGACCCTCCCTTTACAAAAATGTACGCAAACTTATTTTCTCTACAATTCTTAATTTCAGTAACAACATAAAACATTCGCTATCGTGCCAGTTTCTTCTAAATTCGAAAAAGATAGTTTCTCTCACACTTAGTAAAACCCTTTCCGTTTACTAACATACACTACGAGTAAAACCCTTCCGTTTACTCTTCACACAAGCTCCAGAAATACCTGTTACTTCTTCAATGTTACCCTTTCTAGGTGATATAACATCAAATTTTCACCAGCGTACTCTTTTGCTATTACTCACACGCATAGAGTCCCTAACGAGTACTGATAGTCCTGCTTAACTTTTCAGTACTATTTCTGCCTGGCAGATAACCTCACTGCAGTATGGCTTCCACTTACCATCCGCTATTCTTTTTACCCGGGGATTCTGGACAACATAAAACAAACTTTGAATATACAGATGTTAGTTCATAAAAAAAATTCTCATTACCCAATTAACAAAGAGTAACCATCCTCTGATTACCAGAAAACTGATCCAGCGCGATATTAGCAAACAGCATTCATACACCAGATACTCACTTGGGCCCATACATTCATACTACGCTAATACTTACGCTGGGTTTTATCAGTTGTTACTCTTTATCAAAATCCCTGCTACCAATTACCTTCCGAATGAAGAGTAATGACGTACCAATGAATCCTTTGCTAATTGGGAAATTTAAAATGAGTGGCATTCATTATAGTACATCATCCTGAAATAACCACTGAGTCAGGAAGTTTTAAAATGTTTATCTAAAGATTTAGCAGAGTAAATTACAGAAACCACATGGTACTTAATCGCAATACCCAAGATGAAGCATAGAATAATTATTGCTAATCAATGACGGTCCCTCAGGAAAGGAGAGGATAGAGACAGCAGCGCAACTAAAGGTTGCATTATATTTACCTAAGTGTTGAGAACCAAACCCCTTGGCCAAGGAGTTAGAAAGAATAGGACCCAGGAAGGATGAAGAGCAAAGACCTCCTCCAGGATCAGGACAGGACCGGTGACCTCTCTACAACGACGCCTGCGTCGTTCCCCTCTCTGATACTCGGCTTCTCCTCGATTCTCCCGTGCCTTCCTTCTAATGGACTCCGCCGCCCCCTCCTCAGGACCTCTCTGGACAGCGGTTCAGTCTGCAATCGATCAGCTTGGCAGTCTGGAGCTAAGAGCGCTAGTCTCCTGTGCACACTCTGCGGTCTGAGCTAACTAATTAACTAATTCTATATCTATTATACCCTTCTACGCCCATGTACCTCCCCTTAATGTTGCTAAAATATGGGACCACTATTTCTGATTGGACAGGGACAGGGGGTGGATTCTCTCACCATATTGATTTGGCCTAAATTGTAAAGCCTATTGTCTTTAAACTCCCGCCCATTCAAATTAATACATTTGCTTTATTTCCCACCCGTCTCACGACAAATGTTATACATTCTTCATGTACAAAGTATCAAATTTTAACAGGAAAGTCAAGAGTACAGCATCTTCGGCCATTAGGTCGTGGCCTTGGACGACGTCCAGGTTGACTTCATTCGTGTTGCTTTGCCAGCCAAACAGGACACATGCGCAGAACCATTTGCCTCTCGAGTTTTCAGATCACCAACCCAGGCCCAAGTTTACGAACTGATAAAAAGTCAAAGAAGAAAATATTAAAATCTCAAATAAAATGTTTCACTGTATGCCCACTTTTTCTACTCTATACCCATTTAATTATAATACTGTCCCACATTAGTAGCATTAGACAAACGACAGTTTAATAATGACATGGGAGCAAGCTGAAGCATGTGAAGACATCAAGCAGCCATTTTAATGCACACTGCGCAGAAGCAGAAATTTCCCACCAAGCAAAGAAAGACGTCACACCATGTGATATGGTTGCGACATGCGCAGTGATATTCCCGCGTTTTAGCGGCCATTTTGGATTACAGACAAGCGTTATTCATTAGTAAAACACATAGGCAAGCATCCTTCTCTTTCGTGTAGTGTATGCAAAGGTTAGTATAAACAATACAAGTTTAATAAATTAATACTATGAGGAGGATTGTATACAAGCAAGTTTCGGTTATGAAACCTTGCTCCATCAACGGTAGCAAAAGATTCAACAGCTACTGTGCTCCAGGAGCCTTATTCTACATCGTCGCTGTCAGCATGCTTAGCGCCTTTACACAGAGGGGGAGCATCAAATGGCTGACCTTCCCAGGTCATGGCATCTCTTCAAGCCACAATTCCAGCCGAAGATTGCTCTCCCCGCCTCTTCATAGAGCTCTATTACTCCTAGAATAATCTTCTCCAGGTACAGCCTTTTATACTGCCTCTAACATAGATGAAGTATGTTCCCTTGAACAAGAAATTGTGAGGGTAATTGAAAAAGGAAGGAGAAATGGCACTCCCGGGCCCAACGGGATACCTCAGACCATCTACAAAATTGACATGCAGTATTGGGCCAGAAAGCTGGCCCCTCTCTAATGCAATTTCCACTGGGAATTTACCCAGCTCATGGCAGAGTGCAGTCATCTCTCCAATTCATAAATGGGGAGATAAGACCCTACCAGAGAACTACTCTCTTATCACCCAATTAGACAATGAATCCAAATGTTTTGCAACTCTTCTATTACAGGACTTGACTGCATGGACAGAATCAAAGAGGATAATTCCAACAACCCAAACTGGCTTTAGAAGAGGCTCTGGCATGATCATATTTTGACCCTGTCAATCCTGCTCGAACAAATGGAAAAGCAGCATTGTACGACATATCTCTGCTTCATCGACTATACATTGGCTTTTAACTGTGAAAAACAGCATAAAGCTTTGGAGGAAGCTCAAGGCCTGAAACATCGAGCCTTATTTGCTTAGAAGCATAGAGGCCCATTATTGAGGGTAATGGCGGTGTAGGTGTTGCCAACTTTAACTTGTGGCAGTGAGGTTCTTCGTGGTTGTGACGCAGCCTTAATGGATAAACTCCAATTAAAGATATACCGGCAAGTTTTCAAAATAGCACAGATCTCCTCCCTTAGCCAGATACCCTTCGAGTTTGGTCAGCAGGCAGGGCTCAACTGTCAAGTGCTGTTTTAAGCTAAAGCATTCAGATGTTAATACACGAAATAACATCCTGTGGTCAACAATCTTCAATACGGGCAGTGTTAACAGAAGCAAACATATAGAGTGCCCAAATCAATCTCTAGCAAACCTGCAATTTGGCAATCTATGTAATTTGCCAGTTACAAACAACATTTTTATAAAATCAGTTAATATCGCTGTTAGACCTGAGAGCCTTAGGGTGGTCTTCCCCCCAACTTTTTGCCTACCTCCTCCATTTTTCTGATCTCATTTTTGCTGGCTTAAGGACTCTGAGCACTTTACCACTGCTAACCAGTGCTAAAGTGCATGCTCTCTCTCCCTAGCTCATGGTTGCATTGGTTCATACCCAATCAGAATATTTAATTTACTTATAAGTATCTAGTAAAGTGCACTACTTGTGTCCAGACCTTGTAAATTAAGTGCTACTAGTGGGCTTGTAGCACTGATTGTGCCACCCACACAAGTAGCTCTTTAACAATGTCTCAGGCTTGCAACTGCAGAGCCTGTGTATGCAGTTTCACACTGCCATGTCGACCTGGCAAGTAAACCCTCTTGCCAGCCCTAAACCTTGCCTTTTTATCCATATAAGTCACCCCTAAGGTAGGCGCTCTATAACCCACAGGGGAGGGTGCAGTGTATTTAAAACTTTAAATGTCTTGGTAGTGAAAAACTCAAAATTTCGTTTTTTCACTACTGCAAGCTCTAGCTCTCACACAGGTTAACATTGGAATTACCTTATTACCCATTCTAAGTGTAATTTCCAATTGGGACAAGATAATATTTTGAGTTTGGTGTCACTGGACCCCAATTTAAAATCTCAACTTATGGTGAAGTTGGATTTCAAATTGCTTACTTTTAGTAAGTTGGCATTTTCCTTACTTTAACCATTCTGTGTCTTCTGCCTTTCTCCAATACACGTCTGGGGTGGGTGACAGCTGGGTTTTGTGCATTCCCTATGGACAGCCACACTCAAAGGGAGCTTAGGTGTGCCTTAGTGGCCATTCACTTCCTGATGGCCCATCACCCGGCTGATGGGTCTTCCTGGCCTGGATAGGATGGAGAAGCTGACACTTGTATCTTAAAGGGCTGTGCCTGTCCCCCAAACAAAGAGCTGCACCCCCCTGTAGTGAATCTGGAGCCAGGGCAGGAGAGGCAGGGAGCTTGTACACTTCAAAGCTTTTCTTTGAAGTCTCCCTCACTTCAAAGTCATAACCTGGTATAAATACTGGACCCCTGACACCACCAACGTATTACACTTCTGGACCTGTTACTACTCTGCTAGGGAGAAGAACTGCTGTGCTGCTGAAAGGACTGCTACTCTGCTGGACTGCTGCTTTGCTGGACTCTGCCTTGCTCTGCTCTTGCCTTGCTGAGCTGCCCTGCTGCCTGCTGTTCCCCTGCCTGGGTGAGAAGGACTGGACCTGCATCATTTGAACCCAGAGTGACTCCAAGGGATTGCTAGCTTGCCTCCTGTAGGCTAAGTCTCAGGGACACAAAATACTTAGAACCCTCCTGTTCCAATTCTTGGGCTCATCTGCTTGTGAGTTTGTCCTGCCGAGTGGGGCCACCCCAATCCTGGACCTTGGAAGTAGACCTAGGGGTTTTCTTCAATGGAACCGATGCATCCTCTGCTGCAGTAGCAGAATCAACACATCACTGCTATTGCGGGAACCGGGTCTACGAATCGCACTCGGAACTGTCGCTTAGCACTCGGAACCGACACATCGCTGCCATAGCATGGAAAAGATCAACGCATTGTCACTACAGTGTGAAGAAACCCAGCGCATCACATGTGTAACCGCAGCACTTCAGAACCAAAGTTTTACTCATGGACCTGATGCATAGCCGCAGTTGCATTGGGAAATTTGGCACAACACCTCAACTGCGTGGGGATCACCGACGCATCTCGTGCTGTGACAAGTATTAAGATAGTTTTGCTCGGCGGGCCCTGCGTGGGTCCTGTATCTGGCCAGCGCTCCATCGTGGGCAGCCTGAACTCTTGACTTTGTCCCTCTCCAGTGCGACCATTTAACTTTTTGAGCGCTATTTGCTTCTAAGCACTACACTTGCATTTCATCTTTAGAAATGTATATCTTGACTTCTCATATATGGATTTTTGTCTTGGTTTATTAATAAAATCATAATATATTTTTTTAATCTGGTGTTTTTACTGTGTTACTGGTTTAAATGTTGCACAAATACTTTACACATTGCCTCTGAAGTTAAGCCTGACTGCTCTTTGTCAAGCAACCTGAGGGTGAGCACAGGATAATTTAGGGTGTGTTGTGACTTACCCTGACTAGGTTTGTGGTCCCTACTTGGACAGGCTGCATACCTTTGCCAAGTAGAAACCCAATTTCTAACAATCAAAGTGTTTAAGCTTTCCATACTAAAGGACAAAGACGAGTTTGTGAAAATATCTCGACTGGATGGTGGTTAACAGCTATGCTTGGCTGAAGCAGTCAAAATTCCTGGCTTGCACATACCTGCTACATCTAAAACTAAAGCTGCTACAGTGCTGCTTGGGTTGTCCTCTTCCCCAAGCAGATAAACCAGCATGGCAGCATACTGGTAATAGAGGCTGCCATTTGTGTGGTTCAATCACAGAAGCCCTTGTCCATCTCACATGCATTTGTCCTGAAACAGTCAACAGGAGTCGTTTTCTTAAAGCATATTGAAAATCAAAGGAATTCGTCCATGTAGGCTGGCTGTTATAGCCTGTTTACAACCTGATGACCCCATATTGAACTGTCACTTTGCAAAAAACTTAAACAGATATGCATGAAAAATAGGCTGGACCAACCCAGAGCCTGGTCAGTGATAATTAAAGATTACAAGCCCCCACCCCTGCTCCAGGGGCCAGGCTAGTAGCGGGCGTCATTCACATCACACCTCGGGCTATCCTGGCTCCCTCGCGAAAAATAATTGTGCTCGATAAAGTTTGGGTACTCTACTTTATGCCCCTAACAATTCACACAGCCGCATTTTAAAGCAGTCTTTTAAATAATGTGGGGTGCTGCTTTATTTTTAACCTGTTCGTTGTACCTTCCCACTTGGTTTGCTTTGGACATCAGAATGTTCTTTTATTCTCATTTGATAGCTCTAAAATGACTTTTGAAATCTGAATATTTATATATATTTATTGGAAGGGTTTTTATTAACTGATGCAAATAAAATTTAGTTACTTGCTTACTTACTCTTGAGTCGGGGCTGGGGAGAAATGTAATGGAGTCCGATTGATTTTTACAGTACTGGTGGGGGTGGGCTTTCTCTTGTGTTTGTTGGATGTGGCTGACGGCTTGAGAACTGTGGAGCTGTGTTGAATTTGTGGCATGCTGTCCACGTGCCAAGCCATTGCAAAAAAGGAGGAGATGCCATATTTAGAATGTTGAGTGACTTTTGCGTTGTGCAGAGCCAGTGGGGCTGGTGTTGGGTAGTTCAGTTGCTCAGGAGTTTGAAGTGTTTGGTGTATCTGCATTTCAGGTTTGATTCTTCTGATTACTTTTGGTGGGGGATGTCACATACTGTCTCAAACTGCCTACCTTGAACCTGGGGAGCCCATTTCAAGTTTGGCGTGCCATCACTGTGCCGCGCCAGGCGGGTCCTGTTGCAGTTTGGGAGTGTGACTTTGAAACTGCATCCCCTTTGGGCCCCCAGTGCTTGGCAAGTGCCACATTCCTGCTGCCGAGTGGGAATGCAGCATGCATGGGGAGGAGAGATGAGGGGGATGGTGCACAGGCCTCGGAGCATGAATTTTTTGGGCTGGGAGAGGGGGAGGGGGAGCACAGGGATAGGGGAGGAGAAATGCGGGAGAGCCTGAGCTTTCCCTTGGTTGGTTGTTTGAAGTGTTTGAAAACCACAGAATGCATTGTGTATGTTATTGTCATGTTGACGGCAGTTTGGTGTGCTGTGGAGCGGGTTCACTCATGCTATCAGGTGTTTCTGTTCTGGCACTGCCCTGCGGCGAAGTGTGGTGTTGGGGAACTGTATCCAATTGAGAGGAGGGGCATGCATGTTTCCGAGGTCCGTAGCGGCCGAGGAGCTTGTGCTTGGCTGCCCGCAGTTCTGCCGGAGGATGTTTTCCTGCAGTCTCTGGGCTCCGTCCGTCACCGCCATGGGGTGGAGACTTCCGAGCAGAACAACATGAAAGATTGCTGTTTTGGGGATCAAAACAGAGTGCCAACGGGGTGAGCCGCTGGGGAGGGATGGTGTGTTGGTGGAGCGTGGGGTATGTCATGGGTGAGAGGGGCGGCACCTGTCTCTTTGTTGGGAACTCTGTGCCCAAACAGGCATGCAGCGACTCCAAACACGAGCACTAGTGTTTCATTCAAAAACACATGTTAAAAAAGAGTGCGCCGCAAGTATCAAATGGCCTGAAGCAAAATGACCCATGTAAGAGGGCCAGTCGCCATGGGCATGACAAACATACCCAAAGGAGGGACAAATGGCACCATTCACCACACAAAAATAAATCAGTTGGAAAGACACAGGAAGAAACCAATTAAAAGTGGTGGGCCTGGCCGAACTCCTCATATTTAATACAGCATGCCTCGCAGAGCGGCGAAAGCCCACTGACTCTAGGCTTGACCTAAAACGAATGTGCTTTCTTATAGGTAGCCGGTGCAGAGATCTCAATGTGGGTTCAGAAGGAGAACAAGAGGGTAGGTTGCAGACCAACCACGCTGTTGTGTTATGTATCACCTGGAGCTTGGAAAAAAGACCCTCGTTCATTGCGACCATTGGAGAGTTCCATAGTCCAGGTGACTCAAAATAAATACCTCAGTAAGGAATTTCCTCGTCTGCAAGGGTAGCCACTGAAAAGGCTTTTCTGAGCATATGCATCAGGCCAAGGCCTATTCCAGAGATTGAATTCACATTTTCTTTCATAGACAGATTTTTGTCAATTAAAACACCTATGTTTTTTACTGCTTTTTTTGTGATAGGAGTAGGCACCAGTTCCCTGGCCACCAGTCACTAGACCAAAAGAAATGACCTTTCCCAAAAAGCAGTATCTCCGTCTTACCGGTGTTGATTTGAAGATAGTTGGTGGACATCCATTCAGAAATCTTAGTCATACATTCCCTAAACTATAATTTTGAGGATTCGGGGTGGGGCCACATGGTGATAACAAGTTGGGTGTCATCTGCATACGAGATTACCCCAAAGTCACATGATCTTATCACTTTGGCTCAGGGGCCACATAAATGTTGGAAAAGGGTGGGGTGCAAAGATGAGCCCTTATCTAATGCCCTCGTTCTCCAATTAAAACAGTCCAAGCTGTACTGAGTGAATACGTTCGTACAGCCAGCCTATTGCTTTTCCCCCGATACCAATCTACACCAATCTTTGGACTAGGATTGCATGGGAGAGGGTATTGAATGCTGCAGACAAGTCTAGAAGAACCAGCATGGCTGAATTTTCCTGTCTAAAAGCAAGTTTGATTGAGTCCAGGACCTCCATTAGTGCTGTTTCTGTACTACCAAAAGAAGCCCGGAATCCTGATTGGGAGAGGTCCAACAAAGAGTACATTTCTAAAAAAAAGTTATAAGTTGTTGGTCGACTAAAGTCTCAATAACTTTTCCCAGAAAGAGAAGCAATGATATAGGTCAATAATTAGCCAGCTCTTGATGGTCCGCTGTTGTATTTTTATTTTTATATATTGGTCTGACAAGGGTGGTATTCAACTTTACTGGAAATGATTCCAGGCTCAGGGATTGGTTAACAAGGTTAGTGACCGAAGCAAGAAGGGCTGGGGTCAGAGCAGCCATGATGTGAGATGGAACAGGATCATCTGGAGACCCCTATTTGATTCCATTCATCAAGGTCAATTCTTGTTCAGAAATGGCCGGATTGAAGGTATCCAAGAGTACAGGATAAATGGTAGCTGAGGGGTTAGGTGGAGTTGGCTTTTCCAGGTTCCTGTCATTAGGAAAAGACTTATAGATCTTGGAGTTTTTTTCCTCAAAGTAGTTTCTGAGGTTGTCGCAGAGAACCTGAGAGGTGGGATTGGTGAATCACAGCTTGTGGGTTTAGTAAATTCCTTCACTATCTTACAAAGTTCTCTTGTAGAGTTACCTCTGTTGTTGATACTGTCTACTATATAGGATGTTCTTACATCTTTGATGTTTGAGTGATACTTTCCTAATGCAGTTTTATATTCAGCTTTGTCTCAAGGAGCTTTGGCAGTTCTCCACCTGCGTTCTAATTTCCTACAGGCTTTTTTCCCCCTCTTTAGGGATTCAGAGTACCAAGGTACTCTTTGTACAGACTCATGCTCTATACTCAATTCCGAGGTCCCCTGCAGTTATGAGGGGGAAAGAACAAGAGTTTCCAACATCATTAGAATTACAAGGTATGCATAATCGGAGTTTGAATTACTTGGTTAAAACGAGAAATAACGAGGTGGAGTTAGGTCTAGAATCACCTACTGCCCAGTTGTTTCTTATTTCTGAGGGGACCCTCAGAATCCAACTCATAATTCCTTGTAACTCCACCCACCGGAGTTACAGATAACCATGGTATAAGCAACTCCAGGAACGGCAAAATTATCTTAGAATAAGACAAACAATGTGCTTCCCGAGACACAATTCCTGTTTGTGTCAAAATTCGACAAATTGTTTGGATACAAGTCTTTGTTTAACGATGTATTCCATGATACTCCTAGCTAGAATAGAATGTGTACAGATGTTACACTGAACGGCCTACTCTCTTATTAGTGAAATGAAAGAGTGAGACACAAACATAAAATAACATGTGGTTAACTAATGTCAGTCTGCCATTAATTTTCCTCCATTTAAGAGTGTCCAGGCCTCAAGACTTGAGAAGAGATTCGAATTTTGCATCAATAGATTATTAATTTGAGGTTTTGGAAATCAGAAAATGAAAATAATTTTTCTCCATATAGGCTGTGGTCCATTAGAACAAAGGTGGATTTATGCTTACTCCACACCAATTAGATGTTGGGATTCCTTTCTAATTTGTGACCTGTAAACTAATTACTCAGAAGCTCGTCTGAAAACAAGTGTTTATTTTTTTTTTCCAGCAATTACTTGCCGTAAGCAAGATGGAGGACAAGCAGACATCGGCGAGTGCCTGAAGTATGCAGGACCATTTCCAGCTCTCACTCAAGCCTGCCAGATACCCTGCCAAGACGACTGCCAGTTTACAACTTGGTCGAAGTTTTCATCCTGCAACGGGGATTGTGGAGCATTCAGGACACGACGGCGTAACTTAGCTGGTAGGTGCAGCAAAATATATGAGTAAACACAATGCTGCATCTAACGAACAGTCTCTGCAAGTTACTGACCAAAGATTACACATGCAATCATTACCTCCTCGTCCGTCTTCCCGTCCCATTCCTTACACATGAGCAGTTCGCCAGCACCACAGAACCTATCACCTAGCTGAGGTCAAAATACTTCCTCCAGTATGCCGCTGCCTACCCAGCTTGCATAAAGGGGGACGCACGTCACCAGGACAGCCTAAGAATACGAAAGAAACTCATAAGAAAGAAAAGCAACACAATCACCATAAACAGAAACAGAAACCTGGGAGGGAGGAACGGTCTCAGGAATGGAACAGGAAAACCTGACTCGGGGTAATGAAGATTTCTAGTAAGCAACCAGGCATTCTCACATATAAGGATGCCTCATCCTGCACACTTAGGTAATGAAGAAGGAAGGTCGGCCAGATTTCAAGAGTTAGGAACCTACAATATATTTCCTTTGTTTTATGAGAATTTGTAAGTTGCATCAGTTTCCTACAATTTATCAACATGAACTGTACTCCTGGGTTTATTAATTTGCACTATCCTCCCACATCCTAGCTATGAAGTTTAATGCAAATGTTGGTACACATCGCAAACAAATTAGCATAGCTTTGTAAGCATTGGGGCACCCCCAATGACAAGGTTAAGTCAATTATGGTTTTGAGTGGATAAAGGCGTGTAGTGAATAGAGTGTCAGAATTATCAACATTACACTTCGTAGTTTATCTTTTGAAAATGCATTTTGTTGTGGTGTCTAAGCACCCTCCTTTCTGTCAAGTGAGTTTTGTTATTTATGTTGGGTTACTCTTGGGTCAATGTAGGGCAGGATAACATGAGACGCTTGCAGTTTGTTTTCAGTGAATAGATACGTTTAATCTTTTGTGTACACTTTGTGGTGAGACTTGATTTGGTCTGGGAGGATAAGCGAAAAGAATGTTATACTCTTCCAACAAGAAAAATCATAATTTTGATTAACAAGAGGATCAGAGATTGAATTATAGCATTTAAAGGTTAAAATTGTTTACAGGTTTTGGAAGAGCGGGAATAAGTGATATTTTGCACTCGTGCTTTGATTGTAAATGTAATCCTGATTGAAAATTGGCCCCAGAAATATATATGCATATAAATATTCCACAGTTGTGAAATGAGGGGTGGCACTCCATATACATACAGAGGGTATGGGTCCTGTCATTCGTAGCCAAGCAGATTTCACCAAAGAAAGAATGCTGGCACTCCAAGATCTGCTCTAGGATCTTTTATTTTATTTTATTATTCAGCTATGTGGCTGGCAGCTATATATATATATATACCTGGCTTGGCAGTTTGGGCTGGACTGTTCCCTTGAGGCACAGGGTCAAGACTGATTTGCATATAGCTGTGTCTGAACTGAGGTGGCGGAGTGAGCTAAAGAACGGTGATGGATTCAACCCAGATCTGTGACTGGGGGTGAGTGTCTGAAAAGTTTCAGCACTCCGCCCATCATCTCCTTGTGATTGCTTTGTTCATCCTAAGTTGGCAGGGTATGCCCAGACGTGGGTTCCTTGCTCACTTTGCCACTGGATTCAAGCTAGCCTGGCTGATGAGGGGTGTTACCCTGAAACCGGTCCCAGAATGCTTGTTTCTGGTTCAGGGAGGACCTAACTTGGCAGTTCGGGCTGGACTGTTCCCATGAGGCACAGGGTCAAGACTGATTTGCATATAGCTGTGTCTGAACTGAGGTGGCGGAGTGAGCTAAAGAACGATGATGGATTCAACCCAGATCTGTGACGGGGGTGAGTGTCTGAAAGTTTCAGCACTCCGTCCATCATCTCCTTGTGTCTGCTTTGTTAGCCCTAAGTTGGCACGGCATGCCCAGATGAGGGTCCCTTGCTCACTTTGACACTGGATTCAAGCTAGCCTGGCTGATGAGGGGTGTTACCCTGAAACCGGTCCCAGAATGCTTGTTTCTGGTTCAGGGAGGACCTAACTTGGCAGTTCGGGCTGGACTGTTCCCATGAGGCACAGGGTCAAGACTGATTTGCATATAGCTGTGTCTGAAGTGTGGTGGCGGAGTGAACTAAAGAACGATGATGGATGCAACCCAGATCTGTGACTGGGGGTGAGTGTCTGACAAGTTTCAGCACTCCGTCCATCATTTCCTTGTGTTTGCTTTATATATATATATATATATATATATATATATATATATATGTATATACATAAATATATATATGTGTGTGTGTATGAGTGTTAGACCTGGCATCATTGGCGCGGGTCTCCCTTCCTCTTTTCGCTTCATATCTTTTATGTTGGCTGGATTTAGATGCTCTGGGCGCTGTGCCACTGCCAATCCGTGCCACAGCACGAATGCTCCCTGTGTAAAGATAACTGTATGAATTGGGATAACTATAATTGGCTTGTTTGGTTTACCTGTCAGTCCCTAGTATAAGTGCACTGTGTGTGCCCAGGGCTGGTAGACCAAATAATGCTGGTGGGCCTGCAGCGCTGATTTGCGCTACCCACCGAAGCAGCTTTTAAAGTATGTCTGTGTAGCATGTTCTAATAGCGAGTTACCCGCCATTTCACTGTTTACTATTGTGAGGCTATCCGTTCTCATAGGCCAGAATGGGCAGGCTGAGTATTACATCCCATAATCCTACCTGCCCCCAGGAACCTGATAGGAAATTCAAATTTGATGTGTTTAAGCTCAGGACATTGAGATACATCTTTTAGTAAGGATCATTTGCATAGCCCGTGTTCGAAAATGCCTCTGCTAGAAACGAGGTATTTTCTTGCCTAAGTTTTCCTGTAGGCTTTGCTAGTGTGTGTATTGGCCATCTGGTTTTGGAGCAGCAGGGCCAGCTGGGTCAGACCTGGCTGGATAGAGAGATCGGCATTTAGAGTATGGGGAGGGGTGACTCTTTGATCTGAGCAGGGCCGTGCCTGGCAAGGTGAATGATGGCTCCCCCTCCCACTGGGCGTCTGATAGCAGACCCCCTGATTCTCAAAGGGCAGGATGCCGCCTCATAAACCAAGTGCTCCCCGACCCCACCGAACTGTTTCTGGCTGGATTCAGTGATTTGTGACTGTAGAGAACAAAAACCTTTTAGGTATAAAACGCTGCGCTGATACCTGTTTCAAGTGTGTTCCTTCTGGATGTCAAGACGAAACTCTGTCCGAGTGAACAGAGGAAAGGACTTTGAAACTTTCACCAAGCTTGCTGAAGAAACTACCCGAGGGCCTGAATTGAGAGCGCCTCCTGCTGAAGTCTCAGGGACATTAGACTTCACCCCGTCAGCCGTCTGAATTCCTGTGCTAGGGATTCTACTTGCAGGTGAGGCCTCCGTCGAGTAATCCGGAACCTCTAGTTCTACTGTGAGGAACGCGGACTGGTAACCCTTGTTAACTCTGTGTGTGGGCCGCCACAGCTAAGAGAGAGCTCCCGCCGCTGAGCGCCCGCCTTAATTTGAACCTTCGGAACCTTTGCTGAACCTGTGTGGGCCGCCGTAGCTAAGAGAGAGCTGTTGCCGCTGAGTGCCCGCACTTGTGTCAGCTGTGCATCATCGCGATTCGTCCTGTGGGCCGCCGCAGCTAAGAGAGAGCTGTTGCCGCTGAGTGCCCGCACTTGTGTCAGCTGTGCCTCATCGTGATTTGTCCTGTGGGCCGCCGCAGCTAAGAGAGAGCTGCCGCCGCTGAGTGCTCGCACCTTTGCCAACATTGCATCATTGTGATTTGTCCTGTGGGCCGCCGCAGCTAAGAGAGAGCTGCTGCCGCTGAGTGCCCGCACCTTTGCCAACTTTGCCTCATCGTGATTTGTCCTGTGGGCCGCCGCAGCTAAGAGAGAGCTGTTGCCGCTGAGTGCCCGCACTTTTGTCAACTTTGCATCCTCGTGATTTGTCTTGTGGGCCACCGCAGCTAAGCGAGAGCTGCTGCCGCTGAGTGCTCGCACCTTTGCCAACTTTGCATCATCGTGATTTGTCCTGTGGGCCGCCGCAGCTAAGAGAGGGCTGCTGCCGCTGAGTGCCCGCACCTTTGCCAACTTTGCATCATCGTGAGTCGTCCTGTGGGCCGCCGCAGCTAAGAGAGAGCTGCTGCCGCTGTGAGCCCACCACGGAGCTGCACGACGAGAGTCATCGCCACCAGCAGCCCGGGCCGCCGCAGCCGCGTGCTGCTGCCGCTGAGAGCCCGCCTGTCCCCGAGTGCCCAAATCATTGTGAGTGCACGTTGCAGACCACTGCAGTCGAGAGTTGTGGTCGCTGGGAGTCCGCCTGTCACCGTCTCCGCTTCTTTGAGAAGCTACGTGCTGTGTCCCCGTCCAACGGCAGGTATCTGGTGCGCAACGGGTCGCGTAGACCCAGGCCTTGAACTCAGTCAGTGCCACGTTCTGGTGAATACGTTATTGCCTTTTTAAGTCCCTACTGATTTACGTGCATTGTGACTGGTTAAAACACTTTTGAGAGTCTTGTGCTAAACCTTAGATAAAGATACTATTTTTCTATACCTACTTGAGTTGTGTCCTTTTGTGGTGTCGTTACTGCCTTATTGTGCATGGTCATAAATGCTTCACACACTGCCTCTGAGATAGGCCTAACTGCTTGTGCTACGTTACCACAGGGTTGAGCAGGGGTTATCAAAGGGGGTAGCCCACTTGCCCTGACTTAGGAAGAAGGGTCCCTATTTGGACAGTGGCGCCAGCCATTGCCAACTAGAGACCCCCATTTCTAACATTGGCGGTCAGCGGTGAGGATCAGGACTTGCATTTATGATCCGCGTACAATAACTGGTAGATGCCACTAGTGAGTACAGACCAAAACGCAACCACGCGCAGATTTTTTTCCCTCTTCGAATTTTTTTTGGTTGGCTGTTCTAGTATTGAATTGTTGATTGCAGCCATGAGTACTGCTAATATGGGAAGGCCAACATCCAATGCTTCGGAGGATCTCACCTTTGAGGAGGAAAGATTAGATACCTATACTGCCAGACAGCTGAAGTCATTTTGTAAGCAATTCACAGTCCCCGTGATAGGTCTCTCTACGAAGGAGGAGTACCACAAGGCGCTGAAGGCCTGGTGGGAAGCGAGAGAGTCCGCTGGGGATGAGGAAGACCTTGCTGGAGGACAGCAGGATGATGCAGTAGAGGGGGGGGAGATAGAACACCCTCCAATCCAGGTACTAGTGTATCCCAAAGGAGCCTGACCCCAGAAGAGCTGGAGGACAGGGAGAGAGATAGGAGGCATAGTTTGGAGATGACTAAATTGGAAGGTCAGAAGGACCTTGAGAGTAAGAAGTTAGACATCGAGAAGAATCGATTGGCAATTGAACTTGAGAAAATGAGAATGGAGCATGAGAGAATATTGAGGGAGATAGAGATCAGGGCGAGGAGTGTCCCGGTCTCCCCCTCTGGTGGCAGCATACCTTTAGTAACTCCTGAGAGTAGAGTTTATATTCCTAAGGATGTCATTAAGGATTTTCACAAGAGTGAGGATATTGGGCAATGGTTTGCCGCATATGAGATAGCAATGGTGTCCCACCGGGTCCCTGAGAAGGATTGGGGAGCGGGATTGTGGGGGCGCTTTGTGAGTGATGGTAGGGATACCCTGTTGGACCTGCCTGAGGAGAGCAGGATGGTGTATGCCCATATGAAAGAAGCTTTAATGACCCGTTATGGTTTGACCCCAGAAATGTATAGGCAGAGGTTTATGACCTGTAAGAAGTTAGAGGGTACCACATGGGTTGAATATGTGTCTTTTTTCTGCAGAGCAATGGATCACTGGGTAAAGGGTAGCAAAGTGGAAACTTTCGAGCAATTGTATGATTTGTTTGCGTGGGAGCATTTTTCTAGTAACTGTTTTCCAGAGCTACGCCAGCACCTGATTGGTAGCAAGCTGACTAACCCTAGGAAGCTTGCTGAGGAGGAGGACCGCTGGGTGAGCACCCGGGTCCGCAAAGGTTTTGTGGGAGACTTCGCCAGAGGTGGGCAGGGTCCCCAGCAGAGAAGTGGGGGGGACAAGGGTAAGCCGAGGGAGTTCCAGAGAGGGCCCCAAAGTAATTCCCAAGGGAACCAAGCAGTGGTGTCCCAGCCTCGCCCTGAGAAGAAGCCAGTGTCCCCGACAGGTAGGCCTGTTCAGAGGGGGCCACTCACTTGTTTCAAGTGTGGTCAAGTGGGCCACCGGTATTATGATCCCCAGTGTCCCCAGAGGGACCCCAATGCATCCCCTCGTGCACCACCCCGTGCACCATCACGCCAGATTGCCAGTGTAGCCCTGGGGGGGGAGGAGGTAGAGGTCCAAGGTGGGTGGGATCCCGTAGAGTTAACCCTTGTCCCGCTAGGAGACTTTGAGAAGGTCCCTAACCCCACACTGCCTAGTAACACTAAGAAGTACCGGCAGTGGGTGACCATCAATGGCCATAGGGTGGAGGCTCTCAGGGACACCGGAGCTAGTGTGACTGCTGTCAGCTCCCGGTTGGTGTCCAAAGAGCAGGTTTTCCCCCATGCATTCTGCCCCGTAGTGTCAGCAGACAACTCAGAGAGCCAGTGTGAAGTGGCTCAGGTTCCCTTCGAGTGGGGGGGGGGTGTCTCAGGAACTCTTCAAGTGGCTGTGAGGCCCGCCATGCCTGTAGACTGTCTGTTGGGCAATGATGTAGAGAACTCCCCGTGGGCTACGGTGGAGAGAAAGTCCCATTTGGAAATGTTGGGTCTGCCTGAGTGGGCGTGTGCGACCACTCAGTCCATGACAGCTCAGAAGGATGTTCAGGAGGGTCTGGAGCCTGAAAGTATGGCCCAGGCCCTTGCCTTAAAGAGAAGGGGTAGGGGGTGCGGGAAACCGGCCCCGTGGTTCCCACGGTCCCGGAGGGAGCAGACCTTGAGGGGGATGCCCTGGAACCTACAGGGGAACAAGTGGCTGAACTGGGGGACCTACCGGAGCTGACCCATTGGCAGCAGGAAGGGGGGCCCTCCAGGGAGGAATTTTGCGAGCAACAGAGAACCTGCTCTTCTCTTGAGGGGGTGCAGTGACAGGCCGCCGCCCAGGCAGCAGGTGATCAGACAGGGTCACATTGGATCTATTGGGAGAATTACCTCCTTTACAGCGAGCCTAAGGTTGCTGAGCCTGGGTCAGCCCATGTGCTGGTGGTACCCCAGTGCTTCAGGACCTTCCTACTGGGGTTGGCTCATGATGTGCCACTCGCCGGACATCTGGGGCAGACCAAGACCTTTGAGAGGCTGGTCACCCACTTCTATTGGCCCCAGATGCGCAGGAGCTCAGATGCTCACTGCAAGATGTGTGAGACTTGCCAGGCAAGTGGGAAGAGTGGGGGGAAGATTAAGGCCCCACTACAGCCCTTTCCCATTGTGAGCACCCCATTCGAGAGAGTGGGCATTGATATTGTGGGGCCTCTCGATCCCAAGACAGCCATGGCCAACAGGTTCATCCTGGTCTTGGTGGACCAGGCCACCAGGTACCCTGAGGCCATCCCGCTCAGGACAGTGATGGCCCCCGTGGTGGGATGGGTACTGATGGGGATTTTCTCCCGTGTGGGATTCCCCAGAGAGGTGGTGTCCGATAGGGGAACTAACTTCATCTCCAAGTACATGAAGTCTCTGTGGGAGGAGTGTGGGGTAACATATAAGTTCACCACTCCTTACCACCCCCAGGGTAATGGGCTGGTTGAGAGATTCAACCGGACCCTCAAGGGCATGATTATGGGCCTAGGTGAGCCCATGAGGCGTAAGTGGGATGTCCTCTTGCCATGCCTGTTGTTTGCTTACCGTGAGGTGCCACACAAGTCGTTAGGGTTCAGTCCCTTTGAGCTGCTCTATGGTCACCCGGTAAGAGGGCCTCTGAGTCTGGTCAAGGAAGGCTGGGAGCAATGTCCCAGGAAACCTCCCCAGGATGTGTTTAGTTACATGCTGGCCTTCAGGAACCAGACTCAGCGTTTCAGGAAACTTGCTGAGGCAATCCTGGAAGCCAGCCAGGAAGAGATGAAACCTGGCACGATCAGAATGCCCCTCTGATCGAGTTTCAGCCTGGACAGAAGGTTTGGGTCATGGCCCCGGTGGAGCCCTGTGCACTCCAGGATAGGTGGACCGGCCCCTTTGAGGTGATGGAGCGCAAGAGTCCTGTTACCTACGTGGTGGACTTGCAGTCTCCCAGGAACCCCTTGGGGGTCCTGCATGTTAACCGCCTGAAGCCCCACTTTGAGAGGTCTGAAGTGGGCATGCTTCTGGCCACAGATGCTGGGATGGAGGAGGAGAGCGAGCCCCTTCCTGACCTCCTGTGTGCAGGGGAGCGAGATGGGTCAGTGGAGAGTGTGGTCCTCTCCACCACACTGACCCCTGAGCAGCAGGGTGATTGTCGCCAACTGTTGGGGCAATTCAGTGATCTGTTCTCCCTGGTACCTAGTGTCAGTGATCAATCACAGAATTTGTAGAGCGCACTACTTACCCGCGAGGGTCTCAAGGCACTGGGGAGAAAAAAGGAGGGGGGGTGCTGCTACTGGTCGAACAACCAGGTCTTGAGTAGCCTCCTGAAGGTCAGCAGGTCTTGGGTCTGTCGTAGGCTTAGTGGAAGGGTGTTCCAGGTCTTGGCGGCGAGGTGGGAGAAGGATCTGCCGCCGGTGGTAGTTCTTCGAATGCGAGGGACGGTGGCGAGGGAGAGGTCGGCAGAGCGGAGCTGGCGGTTGGGGACGTAGAAGAGGAGTCGTCTGTTGAGGTAGGCTGGGCCAGTCTTGTGGAGTGCCTTGTGTGCGTGGATGAGGAGTTTGAAGGAGATTCTCCTGTCGATGGGGAGCCAGTGCAGGTTCCTCAGGTGGGGGGTGATGTGGCTGTGGCGTGGTACATCGAGGATCAGGCGTGCGGAGGCGTTTTGTATGCGTTGCAGTCGCTTGATGAGCTTGGCCGGGGCTCCCGCGTAGAGGGCGTTCCCATAGTCAAGTCTGCTACTGACGAGGGCCTGGGTGACTGTTCTTCTTGTATCTGTCGGGATCCACCTGTAGATCTTGCGAAGCATGCGGAGGGTGTTGAAGCAGGAGGAGGAGACTGCGTTGACTTGCTTGGCCACGGAGAGCGTTGAGTCGAGGATGACTCCCAGGTTGCGTGCGTGGTCGGTGGGTGTCGGGGCTGCTCCCAGCGTCGTTGGCCACCAGGAGTCGTCCCAGGCTGAGGGGTTGGAGCCGAGGATGAGGACTGATTGATGTGTCCATGACGTGGACACTGGGGACAGTCCTCCCATTAAGCACAAGGCTTACTGAGTGACTGACTGGGTAAGGGCCTACATTAAGGATGAGGTTGCCAAAATGTTTGCCCTTGGGGTGATTGAGTCCTCTAGCAGCCCTTGGTCCAGCCCAGTGGTCCTGGTACCAAAAGCTGCAGCGCCTGGTACCACCCCAGAGCGTCGGTTCTGCGTGGACTATCGGGGCCTCAATTCAGTCACGAAGACGGATGCGCACCCCATCCCCAGAGCTGATGAGCTCGTAGATCGGTTAGGGGCTGCAAAATACCTCAGCACATTTGATTTGACGTCTGGGTATTGGCAGATCGCCTTGACCGAGGGAGCAAAGGAGAGGACAGCATTCTCCACACCCGATGGGCACTACCAGTTCCGGGTGATGCCCTTTGGAATGAAGAATGCCCCTGCCACCTTTCAGAGGCTGGTCAACAGGGTGTTGGTTGGGCTGGAAGACTTCAGTGCCGCTTACCTGGATGACATTGTGGTGTTTAGCTCCTCTTGGGAGGACCACCTGTGCCACCTCTGGGAGGTATTGATGGCACTGCGGAAGGCAGGCCTCACAATCAAAGCCAGTAAGTGCCAGATTGGGCAGGGTTCTGTAGTGTATTTGGGACACCAGGTGGGGAGCGGCCAGGTGGCGCCCCTTCAGCCCAAAATTGAAACTATCCTGGCGTGGGAACCCCCCAAGACTCAGACGCAGGTGAGAGCCTTCTTAGGACTCACGGGGTACTACAGGAGGTTTGTCAAGGGATATGGCAACATTGTTGCACCCTTGACTGAGCTGACTTCTAAGAAGCAGCCAAAGAAGGTAAACTGGACTGACACCTGTCAGAACGCTTTTGACGCCCTGAAGACTGCCATGTGCACCACACCCATGCTTCAGGCGCCCGACTTTTCAAAGGAATTTGTTGTCCAGACAGACGCCTCAGAGCATGGTATAGGGGCTGTTCTGTCACAGATCAATGAGGAGGGACTAGACCAACCGGTAGCCTTCCTAAGCAGGAGGTTATTTCCCCGGGAACAGAGGTGGAGTGCAATTGAGCGTGAGGTATTTGCTGTGGTCTGGGCGCTGAAGAAGCTGAGACCATATCTGTTTGGGACTCACTTCCGGGTTCAGACAGACCACAGGCCCCTTAGATGGTTGATGATATGAGGGGTGAGAATCCCAAGTTGTTGAGGTGGTCCATTTCCCTACAGGGTATGGATTTCACGGTGGAACACCGCCCTGGTACAGAACACGCTAATGCTGACGGTCTGTCCAGATTTTTACGCCTTAGTGATGAGAACTCCCAAGGGGATGGTTAGTTCTCCCCACATTTCAGCTGGAGGGGACGCGTGTTAGACCTGGCATCATTGGCGTGGGTCTCCCTTCCTCTTTTCGCTTCCTATCTTTTATGTTGGCTGGATTTAGATGCTCTGGGTGCTGTGCCACTGCCAATCAGTGCCACAGCGCGAATGCTCCCTGTGTAAAGATAACTGTATGAATTGGGATAACCATAATTGGCTCGTTTGGTTTACCTGTCAGTCCCTAGTATAAGTGCACTGTGTGTGCCCAGGGCTGGTAGACCAAATACTGCTGGTGGGCCTGCAGCACTGATTTGCGCTACCCACCGAAGCAGCTTTTAAAGTATGTCTGTGTAGCATGTTTAATAGCGAGTTACCCGCTATTTCACTGTTTACTATTGTGAGGCTATCCGTTCTCATAGGCCAGAATGGGCAGGCTGAGTATTACATCCCATAATCCTACCTGCCCCCAGGAACCTGATAGGAAATTCGAATTTGATATGTTTAAGCTCAGGACATTGAGATACATCTTTTAGTAAGGATCATTTGCATAGCCCGTGTTCGAAAATGCCTCTGCTAGAAACAAGGTATTTTCTTGCCTAAGCTTTCCTGTAGGCTTTGCTAGTGTGTGTATTGGCCATCTGGTTTTGGAGCAGCAGGGCCAGCTGGGTCAGACCTGGCTGGAGAGAGAGATCGGCATTTAGAGTATGGGGAGGGTGACTCTTTGAGCTGAGCAGGGCCGTGCCTGGCAAGGTGAATGATGGCTCCCCCTCCCACTGGGCGTCTGATAGCAGACCCCCTGATTCTCAAAGGGCAGGATGTCGCCTCGTAAACCAAGTGCTCCCCGACCCCACCGAACTGTTTCTGGCTGGATTCAGTGATTTGTGACTGTAGAGAACAAAGACTTTTTAGGTATAAAACGATGCGCTGAAACCTGTTTCAAGTGTGTTCCTTCTGGATGTCAAGACGAAACTCTGTCCGAGTAAACAGAGGAAAGGACTTTGAAACTTTCACCAAGCTTGCTGAAGAAACTACCCGAGGGCCTGAATTGAGAGCGCCTCCTGCTGAAGTCTCAGGGACATTAGACTTCACCCCGTCAGCCGTCTGAATTCCTGTGCTAGGGATTCTACTTGCAGGTGAGGCCTCCGTCGAGTAATCCGGAACCTCTAGTTCTACTGTGAGGAACGCGGACTGGAAACCCTTGTTAACTCTGTGTGTGGGCCGCCGCAGCTAAGAGAGAGCTGCCGCCGCTGAGCGCCCGCCTTAATTTGAACCTTTGGAACCTTCGCTGAACCTGTGTGGGCCGCCGCAGCTAAGAGAGAGCTGTTGCCGCTGAGTGCCCGCACTTGTGTTAGCTGTGCATCATCGTGATTCGTCCTGTGGGCCGCCGCAGCTAAGAGAGAGCTGTTGCCGCTGAGTGCCCGCACTTGTGTCAGCTGTGCATCATCGCGATTCGTCCTGTGGGCCACCGCAGCTAACAGAGAGCTGTTGCCGCTGAGTGCCCGCACTTGTGTCAACTTTGCATCCTCGTGATTTGTCCTGTGGGCAGCCGCAGCTAAGAGAGAGCTGCTGCCGCTGAGTGCTCGCACCTTTGCCAACTTTGCATCATCGTGATTTGTCCTGTGGGCCGCCGCAGCTAAGAGAGACCTGCTGCCGCTGAGTGCCCGCACCTTTGCCAACTTTGCATCATCGTGAGTCGTCCTGTGGGCCGCCGCAGCTAAGAGAGAGCTGCTGCCGCTGTGAGCCCACCACGGAGCTGCACGACGAGAGTCATCGCCACCACCAGCCCGGGCCTCCGCAGCCGCGTGCTGCTGCCGCTGAGAGCCCGCCTGTCCCCGAGTGCCCGAATCATTGTGAGTGCACGTTGCGGACCACTGCAGTCGAGAGTTGTGGTCGCTGGGAGTCCGCCTGTCACCGTCTCCGCTTCTTCGAGAAGCTACTTGCTGTGTCCCCGTCCAACGGCAGGTATCTGGTGCGCAACGGGTCGCGTAGACCCAGGCCTTGAACTCAGTCAGTGCCACGTTCTGGTGAATACGTTATTGCCTTTTTAAGTCCCTACTGATTTACATGCATTGTGACTGGTTAAAACGCTTTTGAGAGTCTTGTGCTAAACCTTAGATAAAGATGCTATTTTTCTATACCTACTTGAGTTGTGTCCTTTTGTGGTGTCGTTACTGCCTTATTGTGCATGGTCATAAATGCTTCACACACTGCCTCTGAGATAGGCCTAACTGCTCATGCTACGTTACCACAGGGTTGAGCAGGGGTTATCAAAGGGGGTAGCCCACTTGCCCTGACTTAGGAAGAAGGGTCCCTATTTGGACAGTGGCGCCAGCCATTGCCAACTAGAGACCCTCATTTCTAACAATGAGTATATATATCATATAGGATATATGAGTATGTATATCATATGTATTATATATGTATATATGAAATAAGTTCGATGCTATCAGAATATACAACTACGCGGAACTCGTCTGAATCACAGGAAACGTTTCAAAATACAATGCTGTTCATCCGTGATTGGATGAACAGCAATTATCAAAAGTTAAATTCCCAAAAAACTTACATTTTTATAACCAGAAGCAAGTTCAATCCTTGAAGTCCTTCATCCTGGCCACCAGTGATGGGTGCTCCCCACAACCCTAGAAATCAGTAAAAAGTCTTGGGGTCCTCATCGATGAGGACTTCTCTATGGAGCTCCAGCTAGGAGCAGTCACTTCTTCCTGTTTCTTGCAACTCTGAAGAATCAGAAAAATAAGGAAACTTCTCACTGCGGAGGCCCTTGTCCACGTAGTCATGGCCCTGGTCATCTCTAGGATCGACTATGCTAACTCTCTCTATTCAGGTCTCCCCAAAGGCCTCAATCAAAAACTTCAACTGGCCCAGAATCAAGCAGCCAGATTGTTTTTCCATCAACCCAGACACTGCCACATTACCCCTCTGATGAGAAAATTACACTGGCTACCTGTAGAAAAAAGGGAGTCTTCAAGATGTGCTGTATTAATTTTAACCCCTTGACCGCGATCGGAATTCCGCTCGTGTGCTGGACATTCCGATCGCGGGTGGGGTCGTGACGAGCTCAGCTCGTCATGCGCACAGCGCTACCGCGCAGCATGACGAGCTGAGCTCGTCATGAGCACGGAAAGGGTTAAATCCCTTCGTGGAGGAAATCCAGCTTTCATATCAGTCCAAATTCATAAATACATTCCTAACCGAAACCCAAGATCCATACACATGAACCTTCTCACCGTCCCCAAATTTAAAAATAAGAAGTTCCAGATTCTCAGTTTTGGCCCTGCATCTGGAACGCCCTCCTCCCTGAGATAAGAGCCACCCCCAGCTACAGAAGATTCAGGCAACAACTAAGAACATGACTCTTTAAACAAGCATATGACTAAGTACTGTTAAGTAGTGCAGAATACTTCTGTTACCCAAGCGCTAAGAAACCATTCCGGTGTATGTTTGCTCTTCAAATACTAGTAACATAACATGACATAACTTTAAATATATCTGACTTTCTAACTAAAATATATAGATAAATATCGAACTATACAACCATGTAAATAATGAAACTGCTAGAATTATTACATCGTTTTGAACATTTATGACACAAGGATGAATGTAGCTTCACAGAACTAAATCATTATTCAATCACTCTTACTTAAAATACATATCCTGTTTTTGTATTGTACTATTGGATGTACTCATTTACATTTTTGTCAACATTTGATGGTATTTTTATGACTTTTTTTCATTTAGGTAAAAGCAAGAAAAAAGAAAAATGCAAAAATCCTCCTTCCTCTCTTTTGACTGAAACACAACCTTGTCCTTGTGACAAGTACAGTGCACAACCAGTTGGTAACTGGTCCGACTGTATTTTGCCCGAAGGCAAAATGGAAGTATTATTGGGAATGAAAGTGCAAGGCGACATCAAGGAATGTGGGCAAGGCTATCGATACCAAGCTATGGCATGCTATGACCAAAATAATCGACTGGTGGAAACATCGCGCTGCAATAGCCATGGTATGTATTGCTCTAATATTGTTCCTGAGGCAAAGAACCATTCATTTTGTGTCAACTTACCCAATGTCATTAGCATTACTGTTCACTGATCACAATCCTCAGATATTAACTTTGTATCAGCCAATAAGCTGTAATCCTAAAGCCAATGTGCTTCAACATATTGTCCATTCTTCATATAATCTGAAAAGGCTGTTGTGGCACTCAGAAAAATCACAGTGACCTAGGCTCATTGGGAGAGGGATGATGTTTGCCAAGTGGAATTATGTCACTTCATCACTAGTCAAGAAATTTATCGCTCAGAATCCAGCAAAAGCAAATCCCTTGAAATCCACCACTATTAAGTGGTATTCACCTAAGTTATTTAAATTCAAACAGTCGCTTAATAGGCTTCAAGGGAAGTTTTCAACCATCGATATTGGCCATCTTATCATGCTCTCAAGGATAAACTGAGGTCACTGAGAAGGTCATACAGGCAAGAGGTTTGGCTGTCGAAATCATGCTATCAAGCAGTGCTATGGCATTTATTATTAAATTAAATGCTACTAAGTTCAATAATGCGAAACCATTTTGGGATGTCATTAATGAATTAGAAAGGGGAGGTAATAGGGCCTGTAGTGTCAATATTATGGAGGCGGTACGTGTGAGGTTTATTACTAACTTGTATGGCCCTAGTGTTGTGTAGTATCCTCAGGTCATGTCATTCTGTTCCCTCTACCTAGCTGCTCAGCCAGTGTGAGTGTTCCGGTCGGAATGTCAGTGTGAGTGGAATGCTTGGGTGCCTGTGTGTGTGAGAGACAGTTGAGAAGATGGGCTGAGCAGCTAGGAGGCTGCTCCTGGTGGGGCCTGTTCCAGCTTATTACAACTACTGAATAAACTACATCAACTACAACTCGGCTACGTCTACTTTGTCTGCTGTACACGTGGGCTAGACCACTACACATTTATGGTGACGATCTGGAGCTAAGAACCTATCGCGTTTACAGAGGAAGAGCAACAAGTTGAAAGAAACTTAAAGAAAAGAAACCAGTTAAGCAAGAAACTAGTCAAGAACGCCTCGCAGCCCCACCAGTGTCCACTACACCGGACAGCCCAGCAGAGGCGTGTTGTGTCTGTTTCTATATCTTGTTAAGATCCTACGCTTCTACTATTGGCTACAGTGCCTCATCTAAAAAAGTCTAGAAGGTAACAACAAGAGCATACAGTGCAACTACAGTGCCTCTTCAAGTAAGCGTCGTTTTCAGCAGCAGCCAAATCCCAGGTGTGCTGTCATCTCAACATCTGGAAACAAGTCAGCAAAGCTGTCTACGTTTGGCAGTAAAACCTACTTCACAAAGAAGGTTTAATTTGCAACAAGCAACGTCAAGGATGCCACTACTAACGTAGACTGTGCCTCTGGAACAAAGGTAATTGGTTACTGCCTGTGTTTTTGCCCGAGTGCTATGTTTATTGACTCTGCTTTTGATAAGGATGTTGGAGTAATGACTAATTTCGTGTGCTCCCTCGTGCTAGTGAGGAGCTGGTGGGAGTTTGACTTGTGCCTGCTCAATTTTGAGAACTGAGGATACTACATGTTGCTAACACAAATTGCTCAGATCTGAGTCACTACCATGTGAAATGTAGTAAGTCACCTGCAGAGACAGGGAGCAGACCAAATCTGGTGCCATATTTGGGATTGCTAAGCAATACAGAAATAACTAACCTTTTGCGATGGATTAGATCGACTGGGGCTCCTGGGCCCAAATGGGCTCCCTAACGCTATATTCTGTGCCAATGTTGATATGTGGGCTGAGGTGTTGACTTCTGAGTTCAATGAGGTATTAGCATTGAATATTGTTCCAGAGTCGTGCCAAGGAAGTATTGTACAGCCGATTTTCAAAGAGACACAGCGGATAATCCTTCAAATTATTAGTTAATTGTTTTAACTGGTGTAGAAGCTAAGGTTTTTTGCATCCCGATTATTGATTGAGTTGGAAGATTGGGCAACATCACAGGAAATAATCCCATTTTAACCTGTTGGTTTTTCGTGAGGGCCAATCTACAATTACTTATTTACTGACCCTTACTTTATTGGCAAAGCGGGCTGTTTAATAAAAAAAAAAAAAAAACGTATGTATCTATTTTATAGATTTAAAAGCAGCATTCGATTCAGTGCCACAACTATTATTAGGGCAAAAACTTGCAGGATGGGATATTCCCCAAAAGTTGCTCCTGTATACAAATACTTGGGTTCAGGTTAAGCTAGGTGATAGTTTTAATTTGTCCTGGAAAATCTAAACTTTGACTGGTCTTAAATAAGGCTGTGTACTTGCCCCTGCCTTTTTAATCTTTTCATGTCAGATCTGCTTCAGCACTTTCAACCTGTTAATGCCCCCCTCCAAAACTTGCTGATGTCCATCTTAAATATCTTCAATATGCTGACAATACGATTTTGCTGAGCCAAACTCTGATAGGATTACTAAAATTAATTGCATTTGATGATTACATTTCAGCTAATGGCTTGAAGCTGAATGTTAGGAAAACTAAAATTATAGATATTAGCCCATTGAAGTTTAAGACTAGATCACGGAGAGTGAGAGGTGGGCCAATTGAAGCTGTGAAGACATATAAATATTTTGGCATTTTATTCGATAATAAAGTCTCGTTTAATGTTTTAAGTGCAAAAACATCATCTTTAATCCATGCTTTTAAGGGGCACATGCATCTTTCAAAATCTGCCCCTTTGCGACCGGTATTTTTGCACTTGGGATGCATCAACCCAAATGCAAATTCGCAATTTAAGTAATCGCAAATTTTGCGATTACTTAAATTGTGATTGCATTTAGGGAATGCAATGCATGATGCAATTTGAAATTGCGATTTCGTAATTAGGGATCGCAAATTACCATCAATTTAAAGTTGATGGTAATTTGCGCAACATGTGGTCACATGCCAATTTCAGGGGTGTATCAGGGTATCCTTTTGGCACCCTTGCACCCTTGAAATTGCATGCGCAATTTGCAAGTACCTATTTGGTACTCGCAAATTGCGCATGCAATTCCCATTCATTCCTATGGGCCTTTAGGCCCATAGGAATGAATGGGAAGCAATTCCTTAATTGCGAATCGCAATTTGCAATTCGCAATTAAGGAATATGTAGGAATCGCAATTTTTAGCGATTCCTACATGCATAAGAATTGCGATTCCTAAATAGCGATTTCTAAAAAATCGCTATTAAGGAATCGCAATTATTTATGTTGATGCATGTGCCCCCAAATCTCTATGTAAATCATTGAGATGTTGTACGAACACCTTCTTAAAGTCTTGGGAGCCAAGCTTCAGCAAACTATTGCTTATGGCTCATCTATCACCAGGGAAAAAGATGCAAAATGATTGGATTTATTAGTAATTAAGGCTTGTAATCTTTTTTGGGAATTCCTAGGTCAATTGGCCAAGCCGATATACGTTTGGAGTTTGATCTCCAAAGACAACCCATGGTGGTGCAAGGGTAAATTTTGTACTGTATGTATTCCTTATATTTATCTGATCCTGGCTATCTAGCAAATAATGGTGCACAGACATAATATCGAGTTTTTATTTTCGGAGTACAAAAATATCGAGTTGGAAATATCGAAGGGACTGAATATCGACATCAAGAATATCGGTGACCAGAATATCGACATAAAGGTAAGAAATATCGTTTTTGTTAATATCGAAGTCAGTAATATCGTTTGTAAAAATATCGTTGTTAATAATATCGATGTTTATATCAGTGTTATGTATTTTAGTATGTATTTTAAATGTATGTGTTCTATATTTTTTGTTAAGTATTGTATTTTTTTTTAAATATATGTATTACATTTTTAGAAGTTATTAATGTTTTTAAAAGTAAATTTTGCGTTTTAGTTCCGTAGCGGGTTGTAGGTTTATAGGGGAATAGGGTGGGAAGTAATTTAATTATAGTGAATTTAATAATAATTTTTAGAAAATATTAATTATTTTTAATTACATTTTGCGTTTTATTCTGTAGCGGGTTGTGAGTTTATAGGGGAATAGGGTGGGAAGTAATTTAATTTTAATAAAGTAATTATTAATTTTTATTTATTGGTATTGATAATTATATTAATTGTGTTATTTTTTTAGGAGTGGGCTGTGGGTTTATAGGGGAATAGAGTGGGAAGTAATTTAATTATAATGAAGTAATTATTAATTTTTTGGGGTATTATTTATAAATAATGTATTATTAATGAATTATTAATTGGTTATTAAATTTTAAAAATTATTTAATTGATAAGTATGTTAATTTTAACCCTCTGCTATCCAACACTTTACCTACAGTTACACTCTCTGGAGTGGGAATAGAAATTTTTACCCTTACGCTATCCAACACTTTCCCTACTGTTGCACTTTCTGGAGTGGGAATAGTAATTTTTACCCCTACGCTATCCAACACTTTCCCTACTGTTGCACTCTCTGGAGTGGGAATAGTCATTTTAACCTCTTCGCTATCCAACACTTTCCCTATTGTTGCACTCTCTGGAGTGGGAATAGTAATTTTTACCCCTACGCTATCCAACACTTTCCCTACTGTTGTACCCACTGGAATGGGAATAGTAATTTTTACCCCTTCGCTATCCAACACTTTCCCTACTGTTGCACTCTCTGGAGTGGGAATAGTAATTCTTACCCCTACGCTACCCAACACTTTCCCTACTGTTGCACTCTATGGAGTGTGAATAGTAATTTTTACCCCTATGCTATCCAACACCTACTGTTGCACTCTCTGGAGTGGGAATAGTAATTTTAACCTCTTCGCTATCCAACACTTTCCCTATTGTTGCACTCACTGGAGTAGGAATAGTAATTTTTACCCCTTCGCTATCCAACACTTTCCCTACTGTTGCACTCTCTGGAGTGGGAATAGTAATTTTTACCCCTTCGCTATCCAACACTTTCCCTACTGTTGCACTCTCTGGAGTGGGAATAGTAATTTTTACCCCGTCGCTATCCAACACTTTCCCTACTGTTGCACTCTCTGGAGTGGGAATAGTAATGTTTACCCCTTCGCTATCCAACACTTTCCCTACTGTTGCACTCTCTGGAGTGGGAATAGTAATTTTTACCCCTACGCTATCCAACACTTTCCCTACTGTTGCACTCACTGGAGTGGGAATAGTAATTTTTACCCCTTCGCTATCCAACACTTTCACTCTCTGGAGTAGGAATAGTGATGTTATCCTCTCCGCTATCCAATATTTTCTCTACTGTTTTAGTTAATGTAGTGTATAATGTATTTTAAAAAGATTAAAAATATTCTAGTTTTTTAATTTGTTATATATATTTTTATATTTTTATTTATATTATTCGTGTATGTGTATATATATGTATTTATAATTTTTGATATGTTTTTTAACAATTTATAAGTTATTAAAATAATTATTTATATATTATTAAGTAAGTATATATATTATATTTTATACATATATATGTTTAATTTATTTTTACATTATATGTATTAGTTATAATTTTAAACATTTTAAAATAATTTTAACTATGTTTCTTTTAATTATATGTATTATTTACTTTATTTTGCATTATTTTTTAAACATTAAAAAAACGATATTTTTAACAACGATATTTTTGACAACGATATTTTTTTCTCAATATTTTTGTACTTACCATTATGTAGATAGGACTTCGATATTCTTGACATCGATATTTTGGTGTCGATATTTTTGTACCTCGATATTCTGTCAGTGATCCGCAAATAATTGATGGGGCAAAATAAATCACTCTGTTTATACAGGCGCTTGGAGATCCCACATTCCAATATGTTTCCAGAGTTTTGACTCACAGTCAGGGTTCCCAGAAATGACAAAGCTTAGTGTTAAACAGTTTTTAAATAAAAAGATTAACATGAACTCATTTATTGAGGCTAAAGAGGCGTTAGCGGCAAAGAAACAAGTTGGGTCAGTGATTAATTCTCATCAGACCTTGCGAATCAAGCCCTATTTGACTGCTTATTTTCTGGCCCATATGAGGGATACATTTTTAAAATTAAGGCTTGGTAGGTGCCCCACTAAATAGGGCACACCGATTTGGATACAACTTTGGTCAACCAGTGAATGTAGACTGTGTGGGTGGTCACGTGAAACTTTACTGCATATCGTGTGTGCCTGTCCAAAATTGCTTATTGTGCGCCGTATATTATTAAAACCTTCATTTCTTTAAGCAGGGGTGAGATCTGTTCATCAGGCTCTCATTTTATGTGTATCTGGTGTTTCTATTCCATTGATTTCTAAGATGATAAAGTTTCTAACAATTGCAGAAAAAATGTATTCATCTGTAGCTTAGATTTGTTTGCCTATGTTCTTCTGAAGGGGTCTTTACAGGATCAGACAATAGAAGGTCACTCTTCCCTAAGAATGTAATGCATGATCTGAAGAATTGTACCATCTTTTAGGCTCATTTTAAAAGATCTCAGTAAAATGTAATGTATTTGTATCATTTTGTAAAATTGTTATGGTTTTAATTAACTAAAACAATGTAACTTGACTTGACTGTCCCTAGATATAGTTGGAGATTTACCCCAATCAAAGGCAAGAGTAGATCCTTTCTCAGGGTCAGAGTGACAACAGAACACTCACAAAGTTTGCGGAGGTGCAATAGTGCAAGGGAAGGGGTTTCTCCAAGGGGTAAAATATTGTCTCAGTGGAGAATTGTTTTTAAAGAAATTGCATAAATGCTATTATTGACTTCTTCTACATTAACTAAAGTTATGAGTGGATAAATATCTTTGTGTAGAGGGAATTCCAGACTCATACCTATTTTCCAAGAGTGTTGCTGAAAAGTGTAACAGTCTCAGGTTTTCAAGAGTACTCTTCAATCCTTTGTGAATTCGAACAATTTGTCATTCTGTGCTCTTGCAATATTGTAAACCTGGGGGTACAGATTCATGAACAGTAAATCAGGCCACCAAAAGTGGATTTTCCATTTGTAAAAATGTTTAATCATCAATACGTGTACGTGTAGGTAAGTCTTCTTCCAGGAGCAAGGCCGTTGCGGTGTGGGAATGCCCTGGGAATTTTGTGCACAACCACAAAATTATTTGTTTCTGGGTATTTACAAACTTTTCCAGGTTTATTCTCACCTTGGACACATTGGACATCTTGCCTGTCAAGAAAAGGAGTCAATTCTATCAGATGGAAAGAATGAAGTGAGATCACCTCTAAAAGTGATTGAGGAGCCAAAGATGGAGAAAAAATGTAAAATAGTCGTGTACTATGTAAACGCATTATATGTATGCATATGTACACTACATACAGTTTTGTGTACACAAATCATTTTGCACGGTCATAAATATGAATTCACAGAATAATTAGTCTTTGGAACGTGTGGCTGGTTCAACTACCCAAGATAGTCCTGAATTCTTTTGTGAATTCTAAAAAAAGGCAGAAATGTATTTCAAACGTAGACGAAAATTCAACAGACCTAATTCCCTGTTTTTTTGTGAATAGGCCTGATGTTTTCCTTGGCGGCGAAAGCTGAAGATAAAGATTATAGCTTGAAGTTCACACAGAGTTTTCAGAAATGTAATGATATTATGCACATCAGGTTGAATGAGGATGGCATCAAATCACTTTTAAATGTTACTACCCAGGGGCTTCTAGTTATTGGGCACTGAGAAAGCTCAAATAGGAAAATGAGGCTGTTTATTGCATTGCCCTTTTGTGTTGACATTAATGTGTAATTTGTACCTCTCAGACCCGTCATTTGTTATGTGGGTTATGGCTCATCGTAGAGACAGCTCCATAAATTAATTAGAGGACAACTAATCCTGCCAACTCTGGTCCTGGAACAAGCAAGCCTATTTGAATGCGTCATGGGCCTGTCACTTTCACATGAATTAGTAATGCTTTATGGCCTTGCTGCTTACAATGTGTGTACAGTATTCCAAAGGCCCACTCTACAGGGTAGTGATAAAATTGTTCAAATTAAGTTTCACATGCATTTCTTTATTTTTGTTATTACAAATGGTACCTGAATGTCTTTCACTTAATGATATAAACATATGTCAGACACCCATATTCATTCCACAATCAGTTCTTTAAAAAAAAAAAGATAGCAGTGAATCCTCACACTCTATTCTTTCATCACTCTTTCTGTACACTGATGGGCAATGTAATTAAATCTCCCACTCCTTATGCATCTTACCTTTGCCACCTGATTCCTTTTCCACTTTCCCCATCTGATACCACAATTTGTGATATACATTTTATGTAAATAATTTGAGTAATGCATAGTTTTCCTCAATTTGTGTCTATAAATACAGAATGCAAGTAGTAGACAGGTAATGTGTTTTTGACTATGTGAATTGAGGAAAACTATCTAGGCAAACTGTTTCCTGCATCTACTGCCTGCGTGGCAGCTGCCAACATAACTGTGCCATTCCATAGAAGTAATTGTCAAGGAAGTTCTACAGCACATTATAAATATACCTTACTACAATGAATGTCAGTACAGAAGAGAAAACTATTGGTTCCATAAATAAATAGAGGGTGTTCCAGGACCCCTTAAAGGAACAAAAACATAGGGGCAGATTTGCTAAAAATTGGTTAGGCACAGCTCAGTAACCACATTTGCAACGCTGCTGTGGTCAAAGTTAAAAACACAGCGCAGAGTCATATCTATTGCGATTGGCCTGCTGCTCCTGACATGTCCTGTAGCTTGCTTTGTGCGACACACTACCTCACACCATGGTGCAGAGGTGGGTGTGCCCTGTCTATCTAACCCTCACACTGAACGTGTGCTGTGCACTTCAGCACACATTCAATGCATGTTGCTTTTTAAGAAATTAAAACATTTCCTCTTATTAATGCCTATTTCGAGGAGACATAGGAGCAAGTTAACCAACTATTTTGGCTTATTAGATCGAACTTTACATCAATACCTATAAGTGTTATGCTGACCCACCCAACTAAAGCCCCAGTAACTTTCCCCTTGACACTGAGGTGCCTATTTTGATGTTGGACGGATGCAACCGTCGTGGAAACGGGACCAACTGACCTTCGGTCGGCAGGCCCGACCGCCTAATCATGATGCGACCGCACATGGTGTGGTTTCATACTCCCATTACTCTATGGGAGCTCATGTTATGGCCGTAAACCGGCCGTAATACAAGCTCCCATAGAGGAATGGGAATCTGTGTTCATCCCAGCACCCTGTGGTGGGCACCTCAAGGTGACTGTCACAAGGTGTAGGGATGAACAGGGAGGCACCTATGGCGCTCCTCGGCCCCCAACCGGAGGCCGAAAACAGAATGGGGCCCTGCTTTGTAATGCAGAAGACAGGAATGCCTTTCATTTGGATTACGGGCCGGTCTCCGACTGGCAGACGGGCTCCTGGAGCCCCTCGGAAGCTAGCCGGAATGACCGGCCGGTTTCAGTTCTGACCAGCTGTATTGTTAAAAGCCGGTCGGAATTGAAACCGATGATCTGGGTCGTAAGGCCTCCGACCCGGGCCCAAAGTGTTTCAAAGCAATCCAAAGAGCTTTTTGTGCTGAGAAAAAGGCACCTTTCTGTAGCTGGAAAGTAAATTCCAGTAAATCACTTTGTATGGCTTTGCATCACTTTGCAAGAATACCAAACCTTAATAAATCTAGCCACAGTGTCATCTTTAACACTATGTTTTTTTATTCTTTTGCGGAGTGCTAAATAAACATTTTCTGTCACCTGTAAAGTAACTCCGGACCTTATTCCAAAATATTAGACTGATTTGGAGATTTACTGGAGTCGTTGATAAGTGTTATTGCAAGGACTGTACTGTACATAGAGTCCCCAGGAGAGTAATTAGCATTTGTGCCATCTTTTGCACCACTGGGGAACTTTGCTAATAATGTGCTGTAGAGACTTGTGCTGCCCCGTTTGTAATAATGGTTGCTCCTGGATGACATGTTTTCCAGTGCGATCTAAGGGGGTGTTCTCTTATCTGAAGTCTTAGGTATATATGTATCAAAGAGCAGTAACAACAACCATAATGTTTAGTTTAAACAGTCTCTGTTGTTCAGGGTTGTATGACGAAACAACGAAGGGAAATACTCTGCATGTCTTTACCACACATTTTTTTACCCCGCATTTTTTTAGAACGCATATGCTTTTACAACATCTGCCTTTACCACACATTGTTTATATATATATTTATATATATAAACAATGTATTTGGGGGGGAGACCCCCCACAACGCAGAACTTACCTTAATTGCGTGGTAAAGGCATACATTGTAAAAAGCATATGCGTTATAAAAACATGCATGGTAAAAAATGCGTAATAAAGGTACAACGTGGCAAAAACCTTGTTGTAAAGGCTGTTTCCTGTTGTTCAGCATAACAGAATCCCAAATTGAACTATATTGCAGGGGGGCCTGCAGATAGTGGAAGCAGCTGGCAGACACGACCTATGAGCCAGAGCAGTTTCTGCCATTTACCAACAAGCATGTAGGAAGGAGTGCAGGTGAAGTGCTAAATGCCAAGGCTTACTGAAAGCAAGGTGCCCCGTGATGAAGTTGAAGATAGTTGCTGAGGCCCAGAGATATGAATCTGTCCTACACACAAGAGCAGGCACCTTCCATATGTGCAGACATGCTATGTGTCCTGCATGAGGCCAAAGGTTATGACCATTATCACTTGATTGGTGATAGAAAATTGGGCATAGGGGTAGCTTGCTGAAGTACTTGAAGCCCAGAAGCGTACAGGGGACTTTCACAATGATTGTATGAAGTCATCAGTGATGAATATTTAACAGTGCAATATCCCTCTTACCCACAATTAGTATCATAACCATTTTGTACTTCATAGAAGGCAGCTCCTTTGTAGTAACACTGTCTTCCCAAGCTTAGCTAGTAATTCACTGAAATGTGGTTGTCTGGTATTTTGTAGGTGGCCATCTGGGTGTATGGTTGGATTTGGTTGGGGTACTGCTGGTTATAGATGTGCAGCCATCAGGCTAATATGGAAACGTGTTCAAAATGTTTTGCCATATAATTACAGGTAGATGCTGAAAACAAAACTTAACAGGAACATCAGAAACTAATATTTACTAGTAACTTGTTGTCAAATAAGTATATGTTTCACATTTCAACCATGGGCAAACAATGTATGGCAGTGTGTTTTATAAGGCATCACTCATAGAATGTAAGTTTTCAAACACTATCTTCTAAAAGATTAAACTGTCTTTCAAAGAAAGAGGAAAAGAGTGGCTGAACTTTAGTAAAGTGACTCCTTGAAGCAGTAGTGATATTTAGTTTAATTTATAATCCCTAGGTTATATTGAGGAAGCTTGCATCATCCCATGCCCATCAGACTGTAAGTTGAGTGAGTGGTCCAGCTGGTCTCGCTGCAGCAAGTCTTGCGGGAGTGGGGTGAAGGTTCGATCAAAATGGCTCCGAGAAAAACCCTACAATGCCGGAAGACCCTGTCCGAAGATGGATCACGGTAACCAGGTACTGGTCTGATTTTTAATTGTTGGTATGTTCACGGACCTACTGAAGAAATGTGTTATTTCGACAAATCAAAACTGGGTAACTTATAGCTCCTACGAGGGAGAAGATTTCCCCTCAAGGAGCAAAAAACAAGATTTAACCCAGAATCGGAATCCAGTCCAACAGGGAGGCATGCGTGCAACACCTTCATTGTTTTCATAGAAGAAATGTTAAGAATTGTAACAAAAATTGCTTGGACCTCCATGAAGTAGATATTCCTAGGAAGAAGGAATGGGATGTTTTGAGCACTTTTAATGAGTGCTCATGAACTGTGATAAAAACGTCAGTAGCATGACGAGCAGAAAAATTATGCACATTTCATTCTACATGACATGGCCTCAGTCCCTTATTTCAAAAGCAAAATCAAGGCGTCTGCTATGAGGGAAGCCTCCCTCCTCTCAGTCTACGAGGATCTCATATGGACAGCACAGTGCAAGAAGCTCTCCAAGTCCTGCTTATGAGAAGTCATCCAGTTAGGATGTTTTTTCATTTTTTATCTTTGATTGAGTAAAGGACGCTTTACCCCTTTGGCATATACTTTAAATGTACAGTTCAGTGCAGTAGCTGCATTTTATATGCTCCAGTGACACCTTACTTACAGAAGATTTGCTGTTAAAGTGTGTGAATCCATGCGTGTGTGCGCACACACATAGGTGTGGCAATGTCCTCTGTAGTTTGAGCTGATAGAAATTATGTAGGAATCCTCTGGAATAATTTCCAGTTTCACTTTCCACCTCAGTACATGCAATCAGGGAAAGATGATACACTGTTTGGTACCTAAATAGGAAGCACAATTTCAAATTCTGCTGTGGTGCAAAAACAATTCAATTCTACTGTAGATTTTTAATGGTATATTCATCTATGTTCACAAGGTCACTAGTTTCCTGCTAATTATGAATGCTTATGTATTTGGAGAGTTTATACTGTACCTGGTAAATACTGATACTGTCGGATGTGGTATTACGTCATGTGATGTTCCTGCCAAATTTTGTACTGTAGATGGGGAGATAACATAATAAAAACTGCATGTCCCCCCCCCCCCATTTTGCTTTGTAAAACCGTCCATGTACAGTTGTTTTTTATTGGGGTGTGCGAAATTTGCTTAACTGCACGAATTTTCCCCTAAATTATGTGAATTACCTAATTATGAAAAATGCAAAATGCATGCTCAAGTCAATTTTTTGAGCAATGAAGACACCAGAAATAACAGCTGGTTGCGTTCTGTTTTCCCATTCATTTGTGGCAAATTTTACTATAAATGACACATTCGAATTGTGCATAATTAAGCAAAGTGGCATAATGGTGAAATTTCAGGAAATATGCATAACAAGCATAATGCGAAATACAGGAAATTCCACCAATTTAGCAAACTACTCCAGGATAATTTAACTTAGGCCCAGGCCTCGTATTTTCCCTACACAAAACAAAATACATCCATGTACTTTAGTTGTGATTAATGGCTGTTAGAAATGGGGTCTCTAGTTGGCAGAGGTTAGCACCCTGTCCAAGTGGGGACCATCCCTCTAGTCAGGGTGAGTCAGATACACACCCTAAATGAACCTGTGCTCACCATCTGGCAGCTTGGCACAGAGCAGTCAGGCTTAACTTAAGAGGCAAGTATTTGTGTAACACTAAAATGACAGTAACTCAATGAAAACTCCACAAAAAGACTCCACACGGTTTTGAAAAATAGAGAATATTTATCTGTTGTAAATGACAATAATTCGAGTTATTAAAATTTTCATATATTAGAGCAATGTGTTAAATGTAGCAGTGCTCCAAGCCTGCGCGTTATACTGAAATCCTGGGAAGACTAGAACACTTCCTTTTTTAGGTCGAGCCTCGAGTAGCGCGCAAGCGCTGCTAGGCGAAGACTTTAAGTAAGGGGGTTTCAGAAGCAGTCCAAACGCTCGTGCGTCGTGGCTGGCCTTTTTGGGATGGTTACGCGCGGCAGACATGTGTTTCCAATTATCGTGCCCAGACGCGGGCGCGATAATTGTAAACACATGCCGGCAAAAGGCCATGACGCACGAGCGTCTGGTCAGCTGAGCAGGCTGCCGCGCTCCCTCCGCCCCCCCTCCGCTCCTCTGTGGTGCGCGCGCACCACTGTTTATTTTTTTTTTTACCGCGCGGCCGCCATTTCTTTTCATTTTGCAGCCTGGTTCTCGTTGTCATGACTCGGGCTCCCTTAAACAAATTAGGTAATGCCATCTTTTTACAAGGAATAAAACACAATGCAATATATATTGTATAGAGAGGTTTGTACCAGGTGCAGTGACCAGCGGAACTATCTTGCCATCTTCCACACCGCGGAAGTTCGACAGTACTAATAACACACAACATAGTAGCCATAATCACGTGCACCTACCGGCAATCCGGCTGTAGCTGCCCCCACTCTCCTCCAAAACAAAAACAAACAAGAAAGGAACGCGCGCATACGCAGGGCCGCAGCGGATGCGCACGGCACAAAAGCTGCTGGATAATCATGTTCTCCGTACCTCACAATCTCCGACTACAGGAGCCCGGAGACAGCGCGTGGAAACGGGGAGCCTGCACCCCGTGCCGCAAAGGTGAACGAAGGAAGGCGGAACACGAGTGCAGAGGGGGCCGATGCTGCGGGCGCAGCGCTCCCATCTCAAGGCCGTTTCCATGGGAACCGCGAGCGGCGGCCATGGTGCGACGATGTTCCTTAAACCGTTAAGTGCGGAGGAGGGTGACGAAGCCGCCACGATTGGCTGCTGCGACCCGGGATTGGCTGCGCCTCCCCGGTATCTGTGTGTATCTTGCAGTCTTATTTGTGTAGCGTTTGGACACCCAGGTATCCCAGCTGCACGTGGGGGCTCCGCCAGTGCTTATCCAATGTACCACACTATTGCCAGTGTACACTCGTTCCGCTCAAAATCTCAAAGCGAATTTACTGTCACTGACTGTCACGTAAGCTGAAGCATACGGCCCTAAAAACTGCGAAGGTCAATCTAGAGCAATGTCCGGTCCACCTTTTATTTTATGTAGGAAGTTAAGTTTTGCATATCAAATTGTGTGCATCAATGTGCAGTTGAATATGTATAGTGCTTAATAGCCGCGATTAGGCTTCGTGGCGCTTTCGGTCGTGAGGCATTTTGGACCGCGAATGAAAGCTCAGTGGTAAATATGGTCCATTTTCTGTACGAATTGGATAAGAAAAAATACCACTGCAAGATGCTCCCGTAGGGCAAACATAGCAAACTAACTGCAAAATCATGTAGACGGATGCAATATCCCATCCTTTGCGTCCGTCTACATAATTTTGCAGGTCCCACTGGGGATACAGATATACAGCATCCTCTTTTCTCTGGTTGTTTGTGCATACTGACATAGTCATGACTCCTTTTGAAGATTTCATGGTTTAAATTGTCTGTCTGCCAGGAAGTAGAAATCAGTCTTATCAGTCTGATCAGTCTGATCAGTCTTGGGTCCTCAAAGCATATGGTCTACCAGAAAACCATGGCTTTCTAGCCATCTGTTTTGCTAGGTACCGTGGTGGTCTCGCTTTTGGGACCTTATAAGTATTTAGTAATGCAGCACTACCAGCTCCAAGGTTGCTTATAAATAACCAGCAAAGGGATGAGGCATAGTAAGGGAAGGTGTTGTACTCGAATCCTTTCCTGCACTGTTGAATGTTTTTAGTACTGACTAATCTGGTCAAAAACACTGCACACAGGCTCTTGGTGCCACAACCACAGTACCTAAACCTTATCAGGTTAAGGAGCATGTTTTAAAAAAAAATAGTTTTGAAGTGCCATAGTCTCATAACAAAAAATCTTGGACATTTAGCTCCTATAAGTGTTTAGCCATGCAACAGTTGATGTTGTTGCACCAAGGATATTGTGCTGCATAACTAAATACTTATAAGGTCCCAAAAGCGAGACCTATTGGCTATGCCAATGCTTGTTATCAGTTATGGTAGTATGTCCAGCAGCGCTATTCCTCGTAGAGCAACCGGCTGTTGCTGGGTTTTGCAGGATCCCAAAGAATGGCGGGGAGAGGCACTGGATCAAATGCGGGGACCGCCTGGGTTCAGTTGGACAAGAGAAGAAATTAGGAAAGTTGACTCCGGCCTCGTACCCACAGTACCTTTTGATTCAGTTTGTAGCCGCTGGGCGGGGAACCACGCTGCTGCAAGGCCAAGTGGGGGTCATAGGGCAATCAGCTGCTGACCCCATAGTGATTGTGGAGGGGGTGCCCAGCGGGTGAAGGTTGTCAGGGCAGTCATGCAGGTGACACCGGAGACTCCCGCAGTGCGGGTCTGTAGACACATGTAGAGGCGAGCACATAGCTCTTCTGAGCACTCTCAGCTGCATCGGCACTGCTTGTGGTCTCCACTAGTTTCTCCCCAAGGGCTCCTCACAAGGGAAGGTGCCTGACTTCTGCGCAGGTGTAGGAATATCTGCTCTCATGGGGTTAGTTGTGCAAGAAGGGGGTGGGCTGCAGTGAATGTCTTGCTGGGGCACCAATTGATGATGAGGAGTGCTCCCGCACCGCAGAGGTTATTGCTGGGTGAAAGGTGCGGACAGCTTGTTTCAGGCAGTTTGCGAGGTCCTTGGTGTTCTTGGGACCCCGTGGGACCAGGGGGGACAAGCCAGCAGCCCTGGGAGACACTCTAGTGGTCTGCTTGTGGTTTCTGTAGCAGGGAAAAGGGCAGCAGGGTAGTTCAATTAGGCTGAGCAGCAGTCCCTTAGAACAGTCAAGCGCAGCAAGATGGCAATCCTTCAGCTTAGCAGCCTTTACTCCCACGTGGTTTCTTTCAGGTTCAGCAGTGTACTAATTTGTAGGGCCCCAAAGTGCCTTTGATGTAGGGGTGACTGAAAGGGCCTTCAAAACTGCACGTGTATCTTTCAGCCCAGTCCTGGCTCCAGACTACTGATTAGCCCTTTGTGAGAGAGCAAGACACAGCTCATTTGAATGTAAGTGTGAACCACTTCTCCCTCTCTCTGCCCAGGAAGGCTATCAGTATGTAGATGAATGCAGATGTGTCTCCTGGCATCCAACCCTTTCTGTGTTTTTGGCTGTCTAGAGAGTATGCACAAAGGTGTAGCTGTCCCCCTGGCCAGATGTGAATTGGAGACAGGCTGCAGGCACACAGAGTAAAGTTAAGAGCAGAGAAATGCCCACTTTCTAAAAGTGGCATTTCTAAAATAGCAGTGATAAATCAGCTTTACCACTGATCAGGAATTACCACTGAAAAGTATATAAGGGAATTCCCAATGCTGGCCTATGGAAGGAATAGGTCTCACAGCAGTGAAAAACGAATTTAGATGTTTGTCACTGCCAGGACATAGAACTTAAAAGTACATGTCCTGTCTTTTAGGTACACAGCACACTGCCCTTAGGGCCTACCTATTAGGTGACTTATGTATAATAAAAGGGGAGCTTAGGGATTGGCAAGTGGTTTTAAATGCCACGTCGAGGTGACACTAAACTTCACCACAGGCCTTGCAATGGCAGGCCTGAGACAGGATTGAAAGGCTACTTGAGTGGGTGGCACGACCAGTGCTGCAGGTCCACCAGTAGCATTTCGAGTACAGGCCCTGGGTACATGGGATACCACTTTACAAGGGACTTACAGGTAAACTAAATATGCCAATCATGTATACGCCAATCACACCATGTTTTAAGGGGAGAACACATGCAGTTTAACACTGATTAGTAGTGGTAAAGTGCCCAGTGTCCTAAAGCCAACAAAAAGAGGGTCAGAAAAATAGGAGGAGGAAGGCAAAACGTTTCGGGATAACCCTGCAAAAGGGACCAGTTTCAACAATGGCCAAATGAGAATTATGGCCCATGTTGCATCTCTGCTGGAGGATAGCAAAATGAAGATTATCCTTCAGGAGACTCTCTAAAGTTAGGGTTATGTGTTTGGCTGGCAGTATCTTGGTATCTAATTAGTTAGTGCATGGTGCTAAACTAGAAGCTTTTAGGGTTTATTTTCTCTATCACCTCTTAGCTACAGCCAAAGTTTGCGCCATAGGGCTCACCAATCAGGACACCATCTCCATGCTTGTGGCCAGTGGAAGCAATGATATAATCCAAGCTGCTGTCCATTTATCTGATGTCTTTGACCAAGACACACAGTACTGTTCTGCCAACCATGCTAAGTGGGGGTTGGCGATAAAATCAGCACTGTATACACTTCTGCACAAATTATTGCCCTATTAGCAAATACAAAATTCAACATGAAAAATGCTATTAAAATATTTTCCCATCTCTAACAATAATATTTTAAAAGAGTTTTAGTATTACACGAAGTCATTTGAGGATGGTTAAATTGTTGTTTTATATCATTATAATAAAACGAAGACTATTAATAATTGAAGAGTGGATTGGTTATATTTGTGGTTTAGGAAAATGATCTAAATTAGGCGCAATGTAGCAGTGCTGCCCTCTAGAGGCAAATAACTGTAGAGTGTACCCGAGGCGCAAAACCCTGGTGAAGAAGCGCAAAGGCAACTGTAGGGACGAGAGGGTGGAAAATCATAGAAATGGCGCATGTTTAGACACACTAGGCCTATTTCACAAAGGTAAACTTACCCTTTTGTGTACGTTTATTTTTGTTTTTGACTTCACAAACACCGCTTTAATAGTAAGTGTACAACTGCGGAGACTCCACAGTCAGGACAAAGGACTCTGCACATAAAAAGATACCACAGGCCTCTCTTTTTATGTGCAGAGTTCTCCGCCCCAACTGTGGAGCCTCTGCAGTCGTCAGCTTACTATTGAAACGGAGTTTGTGAATTCTAAAATAAATGTAAACTTACACAAAGTTGTAAGTATACCATTGTGAAACAGACCCTCTATCTTCTACTCACTGACGAAGGGGGCTTTATTTTATTTTTGGCTCCAGACCACTTTGAGCTCAAGGTACATGCACAAGTCATAGGATAATGCTTTGCTGAACCAGTGATGAGAAGCACGTATTCTGTCCAACAAGGGAGTGGTACGCGAGGGACAGCCACTGTCGAATATGTCATAAAATGAGGAAGAAGCCTCAAAAGGATCCCATATGGCTTGGGAGAAAGCTGGAGGTACATCCCAAAAGGGCTCTGATGGAGGTGTGCGTTTTGAATAATGAAAGGATCAACATTTCTCAACAATTATGTTCTTATTGTTAGTCTCATTCTTATTGTTAGTCTCATTCTTATTGTTAGTCTCATTCTTATTGTTAGTCTCATTCTTATTGTTTGTCTCATTCTTATTGTTAGTCTCATTCTTATTCCCATTCTTATTCTTATACTTATTATTTTCTTTCGCTTTCGCTTTCTCATGCTCATTCATATTCCTATTTTCTTTCTCATTCTTATTCTCATTCTCATTCTTATACTTATACTTATTATTCTCATTCGTACACTTATTATTCTCATTCTTATTCTTAGTCATATTCTTATAATTCTGATTACAAGTGTTATTACAATTATTCATGGTACATGGTACGTGTTCAACCCTTATATCTGCTTGAGGAAATTATTGTTAGAGAAGCTTATGTTAATTTAGCATATTCAAAATGGTGTAATGCATTTATTATTAGTATTACGTTTGTTGGACTTGACAGACAAACATTTCAGAAATCCTTAGAAGTGTAGAAATGCACTTAAATGATCAGACGTTCTGACCACTCCTCATATTTCCTGTAGGCCAGGAAAATTGATGATTGTCTTTGTTTCTCAGATGTCGCCTGTGACCCCTCAGTCTATCCTTTGAAAAATCTGCATTATAGAAAATCAACAGGTACAGAGATTGGGGAAAGTGAAATTTCACTTCTAAGTTTTTCCTTTTTTTCTTCTAATGGAAAATATTTTGACGTGAATACCTCTTCATCCTCATACCCCCTTTTCACATGGTTGTTATTCTGTGCCGTTCTCAGCACTTTCATAAACTCCTGTGTGGTGAAGGCACTAATAATGTGTGTTGATACACACAAAGATGTGCCTCTGTGGCTGTTCACATCATGTGCATGAACCACACAATTACACTTCCTTTGACAAGTATAGAATTCGAGCCTCTGTAGTGCCTCCATGCAGAAAAGGCTAATATATGACAATTTTTCAGTAATTTGGTGCCACCTGACCTGAGATGACCCCCTAAGGCTGCGGGTGTACCACACATACTAGAAATGCTTTTCCTACTATCGGGAATGCACACCCTTCCACCTCTAAGTGTCACTTGCAGCTTATGCATTAAAAACCGTATGGGACTCATATTTTTGCTCACTCCTTTTTGTAACAGCAGCTTACCTCTATCGGTTTGTGTTGAAGCTCTGATCTAGGCATGTGCAGCATCAGACTGCAGTCAATCAATCAATCAATCAGGGAATTGTAAGCGCGCTACTCACCCGTGAGGGTCTCAAGGTGCAGCATTTAATGGACTACAATCAGGGGCATACCTCATGTTCCTGCGGCCCCTGCAGTGCAGTGGGGACCCCAACCCTTCAACGGGGCCCCAATCAGCCCAAGACCAATGACCATCCATGAGTTTATGGAGACTCTGAGGCTCCTCGTTATATTCTGCATGGGGGCATCATTTTGCCTTAACCCACCAGCCACACTGTGTGTCCGCACTGCGGGCTCACCAAAAGCAAGCCCATCCTTGTGTGACTGCAGTCAGAAGCCAGTCCTTATGCCAGTTTGCTACAATATTCACGTGATATACTTATTGTTCTTAAGAATTCCTCAATCTCTCCCCCCAAAAAGAAAAGAGTGCAGTAGAAGTTAATGATGTAATTACGCAAAATAATGTTGATGGCTTACTTCTGCCTGAGACATGGCTAATAGATAGCTCCACACCCATAAATGTAGTTCCAAAGTGATATAAAATCTTATTTCAAATAGGCATTCAGAGAGTGTAGGAGACAGTGGAGCAGTCATTTTTAAAGAGAATTAAACTGTATCATATCAACCAGTCACAAATGTTAGAGACCTTACTTTTGTCATTAGTTTCAATAACTACATTATGTTAATTTTACTCAAGACCCGCATGCCATATATGATTAATGACCCTTAAGCTAATTAGAAATGATTAGATCACACCTTAGCACCTGTGCTTTAACTATTGGATTGATGATACTGAAGGGAACCTAAAGGTTCCACATCTTTATGAATTATTGCCATCCCTTAACCTGATACCACACAAGCAGCCTTCCACTCAAACAAAAGGTCATATGTGAATCAGCTTTGGACTTCTCATTTATATATTAAAGAACTCCAAATACATCCCTGCCCTTGGCCTGCCATTTCATCATTGTTTGGTGGGAAAATCTTAGGCATGTGAACCAATTCTCCCTCGATAATGGGCAGCCACTCAGCAGCGGAAGACCATCAGTTTAGAAGAAATAATTAGTGATTTAAAAATATATTATATGTCCTTTTTACGCTTTTTTATGCTCTAGTGAACCAAAGTGTGCATTAGTGGGATTTTTTTTACTTTCTCAGCCTGTAAAGGCATTTAATTTTTCCTTGAAAAATGAGAAAATGTGCATGCATATCATGTTGGGATACTACCTATAGGGAAGATGATTCTTTTTGCATGATTGCTGCCATTTTCTTTGGACCGATGCTGCCTGATTTTTGACTCTATGCACCGGGTCTCTGCTAAGCAGGCTCCAGTGCACATGCTTTGACCCAAAAACACGTTTGTGACGGAGTAGTCCATCCGCCAAACTCTAAATCTTGCCTCGACTCTTACTGAAATACACAATTCTTGCCGCAGTTCTGCGAGTGATTATAACATGAGCACGGGGATATAATGACCCGCTCCTGGGAAAAAATAAGATTTCAAATTTCTGAGTAGTATTATTATTATGTAAACTATTTCTGCAAGGAGCATTATTTTTGTAACTCCTCACATCTGCTCTGAGCAATTAGGGACCACCTCCAGTCTCCAGTTTTGAGCTAATAACAATCGTGTTTTAGCATGATGATTATTCCCTGTGCTGTACAACTTGAAAATAATTAAATAGTCGAAAACCAATGACAATTTTGGATTTTGGCAGACCAGAACAACTCCATCCATATATGCCACAGAAGGACCAGTTTTGTAGCCATGCGTATTATTTTTCTAACTACAATGTTTTGAACTGCACGTAAAGATGCTAAGCACCTAGAATATGACATTTCTATAAAAGAGATAACAAATGTTTCCTGCATTTTCTGCATTCTTATGACATGTTGCTTTCTTGCAAAGTCTGGCATTTGTGAGCAAGAGTAAACATGCATATATTGTCAAGGCCTCTTATATATGGGATGAAATGCCCTCTGCCATACAGCATAAGGATATCACGTCACTAAGGATTTCCTAGAACATATAAAGTATTGAGGCCAAAGGCCAATTTTGTTTATAAGGTTCTGGAACTCTGAGGTGACTTGCAATATCCTTACCATGAAGGGCATGGCATACTTATTGCTTTTAATACATAGGCACACCATCACCGTTCCCTCAAACCACTTTAATCTTTCATAAGAAACAGAGAGCATGTTTGTAAACATGAAGAATAAAAGTAGAATCTCTAGTGCAAAATGAAACACATCAAAAAAGCTGTTAGATATTTGTTGCAAAAATATATTAGAATTGGTTTAATATTAGTTTTGTTTTTTAAGTTGCAGTGGCTCGGAATGTGTAGAAATATGCATAAACTTTTCTATAACTACCTTAAGAGTGCAATAAATAAACGTGTTGCCATAAATTTCCCCTTTCTGATTATCATGGTACCTAGAAAAACAGAGCAGTAGAAGGAAAACTTTTATTTTACACAGCTGCTTCTATTATGTACTGTTACTTGAGTTTCCTTTTCGCTTGCCTGTTGGCTCAGACAGCAGGCATTGTGACATCTGTTAAATTTTGAGGCAATGTGGTTTAATGGCTTCTGAAATTCCTGCAGTCTAATAGAGAGACAAGTAGATGTCCATAGCCTGAAGTGGCACAGGGACAACCCTCACTGTGTGTATAGCAGTAGCCTTGCTTTCTTGAAATTAAAACATCGACAAGGATATGCAAATCGGAACAGACAATTTATGTTCTGTCCTGAGGGTGAATGCGACAAGAGGAAATGTTAGAACAGATCATAATATTGAAATGATGTGCATGGTTTTGACAAGTACAATTTACCCAGCCATTTAACTTGGACTGAGGGGTGTGATATTTTAGCTAATGTAGTCACATTTAATAGCAGTGACTTAAATCTGTTCTGTAAATTCTGAGAGCCAAGTGATAAAATCTCTCTTGAATGGATTCAGTCACAGTGAAACTCGGAAGAGATGCATCAGGTCACCTTCAAATAGATGCTTGACATGGGCATTCCTTTATACAAACGTAGTTGCATTATATGTTTGACATATTTCCACATTTTTTATAACATTGTTATGTACAAACTTAGCATTGGTAAAGAGAGTCCACTCTGAACCCAATAGGGTAGTACATCGTAATTCATCTACACCACAACAAGCGATGGTACCTCCATCAAGCTTCCCACTTCCCAGGGCCCCTAGGCATCTGTTCTCTTGTGGTAGCAACCCTTATGGTAGTGACATCAACCCAGTGCAGAAGCGGACAATTTATCTAACTAAAGTACCCAAGCCAGTACCCGGATTAAGAATAGAGGACGAGGCCTCCCTGATTAATAAATCAATTCACTGGATAAGGCGAGTGCGGGGATGTAGATCCATCATCAGGGAAGATATTGTTGGGGCTAGAAGGCACTCTACTCTAGGGGATGACACGGATACCATAGCCCTCACCTTAACACACCATGATCTGGTTGAGAACCTGGTAAATTACGATTTACGGACACAACATCTCTTTGAAACAGGCATTCGTCTTAAATTCAGCCCCCCTAGTGGGACGAGTAAATCTATTTTACATAACCCTGCCGTTCCCCCAAAAAATGCATCTATACTAAATGAGATAGATTGACGGTCATCTTCGCCCCCTGGGGATAGCATGCTGGCTGCACCAATAGATCGCTCCAGCACGTATCCTACCCCATTTACAACAGCGATTCCCTTAACCAAGATAGGATCCCATGAAAGTTCCCAAACCCAGTCAAATCGAGAACTTGATCCTGTAGCCCCAATTGTCTCTATGAATATAGACACTCACCAAAAGTCGCAGACCATTTCCTTACTATCCTGGAATATCACAACAGGATGTGGGAGCACACCGCTGACCTCTCAGGCAAGGTTCGCCCCTAGCATTCTGGTAAATGCAGTTTCTTGTAGCTCGCTCCGATATTTTCGAGTGTTTCGCCAAGGTTGGCGCAGATAGTGCTGATCTCTAGACACGTGTTTCTGGTTTATTAACCGTCATCAGTAGAGAATACAGTCTTGTATTTTGGGGTTTGCTGAGTAGGCTGCCAAACATTATATCAGGTCCGGTACCTCTCACTGGCGCGCAGGTGCTTCATCCACGAGCTTGTCAGCTCAATGACTCACGGGAGTACTTTAAATAGACAACAGGATGTGGGAGCACACCGATGACCTCTCAGGCATGGTTCGCCCCTAGCATTCTGGTAAATGCAGTTTCTTGTATCCTGGAATATCGCTGGGCTGAGGAATAGGAGCTACGTCCCCGATTGGAATAATTTCATAGAAAAATTTGACATTTGTGCTTTCCAGGAAACCTGGTCAATAGAGCCGCTTTACCATCTGGGATACCTAAACTATCATATTCCAGCTACCAAGGGTGTCAGGGGACGGCCGCTAGGGGGTCTCACAATCTGGGTTAGACAAGACATAGGGCTTAAGATCCGGGCCATACCTTCGAATTGCAGTGACATTCTTGCAATTAGGATGGCGCTCGGGCCGCATGGATCTCTTACTCTTTTCAATGTATATGCTAGAGGCAGGAGAGGGGGGAGAAGTTCTGATACTATCTATGACTTAGGGGGGCTCTTAGATAACATCTCAGGGGAAGGTGGAGCCATAGTTGCCGGTGATCTAAACACCACATTCGAACTGCTCGACGGCGAGGATAGCGATCTAGCGTGGGAGGAGGATGAACATTGGGGTGTCCCACTTTTGGAGTTACATCCAATTAAACGGTGGACTGAGGCCGCTATTCAAATAAAAGCTCTCTCCTTGGAGCATGGCCTAAGAGCTGCCAATGGTCAAACCACCTCAGACAGACTAGGCTCAAATACATTCAATAATAGTTACCATTCTAGCCGCATTGACTACCTGTTAGTCAGTCTGAACCTATGGAACACTCTCGAGGATATGGCCATTCAGGCGCGCCTAGAGAGTGATCATGATCCCCTCTGCTCACAGTTCACATTCAGGAACCTTAGTGAACCAGTTCAACCAGCTAGCTTACCCATTACTAGTGACCTTGTAGTCTCAAATAATATGCGCCGAGTTAAGTGGTCTAGGATTATAGCCTGCCCTGAAATATTATCAATCATAAGTAGTGAGCTCGAATTTACAGTAAGCCAAATGGAGATAAGCCTCACCTCCCCTGAATCGGTAAATGAACTCACACTGTTGCACAACACACATTTTTCAAAAATTCAAGGGCATTTTTTAAAACAGAGTAGGCCCAGGGCGAAAACTTCCACGCCCAATCATCATCATTGGTATAACCATGAATGCAGGCGTGCTCGTAAGACGCTAGGGGAAGCAATTAAGACCGGTGCCATGGAGAGAGTATGTTCTGTTAGGACCACCTATAAGGACGCCGTTCACTGCGCCAAAAAATCCTGGGATGAAAGTAGATGGCAGGAACTAAAATGCGCATGTGATAGTAATAACCCCAAGTGGTTTTGGAATGTGGTAAAATGGGGGAAGGGTGGAATGGCACATCCACCGGAAAATCACGTTGAACCTGACGCATGTGTAAGCCATTTTGCCACCCAATAAGCTGATGATGACGCAGATGAAAAATCATCATTCCCGATCTATCCTTTCCCGGCTAGCAGGGTATTCGATGAGGCAGATGTTAGTGGAGCACTCAGCGCCCTAACAGGGGGTAGAGCCCCCGGGCTAGATTATATCCCTGCAGATATTTTCCTGCATGATAGACAAAAATGGGCCAACTATATATTATATCTTGCCAATGCTACAGCCCAAGGCGCACCATTACCGGCTACCTGGCGGGGGCGGAGATAATCCCCATATATAAAAAGGGTGACAAATCCATACCTGGTAACTATAGGCCAATAAGCCTCATAGATTCTATACAGAACGTGATCGCTAGGCTTGTTTTGGCCAAGGTCCAGACATGGATTTAGGCTAATTCCATCCTCACCCCACTCCAGGCAGGCTTCAGGGCCCATATCAGTACAATTGACCAGGTCTTTCATTTTGTTCTTATATACTGGCGAATTATTACTCTCGGCAAAGGCAGCATGTATGCTGCCTTTGTCGACCTTAAATCCGCATTCGACCTGGTCTCAAGTAATAAGCTGTGGGAGGTCCTGGAGGAGATGGGGAAGCCACTTGATTTACTTTCCCTGATTGCCCGCCTCCATGAGGATAATTATGCCCAAATACGCTGGGGGGCGGCTGGAAACAAGACAGATCCTTTTCCCGTGCGAAAGGGTGTTCGCCAAGGGTGTGTGTTGGCTTCTCCCTTTTTATTAATGGAGTTGCAAACTTCCTTGATGCCATCAACACTGACGCCCCTGTCTTAGCTGGAAGAAAAATCCCCATTCTAATGTTCACGGACGACACGCTGATAATCTCGAAAACACCGGGTGGATTGCAGCGTGCCCTCCAGCGCTTCGAAGAGTTCTGTCTCCCGAGGGGTCTTAAAGTCAATTCCGCCAAGACCAAGTTCATGGTATTCAATCAGCACAGATCGTGTAAAGGGAGAATGATGATGGATGGGCTACCCCTGGAGCAGGTTGACGCTTTCGTCTATCTAGGCATTAAACTGCAGAAGGACATGAGGTGGAAGCCTCATATTGAAGTCATGGCACTAAAGCATAGGCAGTTAGCCGGAACCCTTATAAAGAACTTAAAGCCTCTTTTACAAAGCTCCTAAGCCCAGTACTCCAAATTTATAACACCAAAGTGGTGAGTTCAGTTCTTTATGGGGCCGAGCTGTGGGGCCTTGAAAATTTGGTCCAGCTAATAACAGCTGAGAACGCATTTCTGCGTGCAATCACTAGTACGCCACAATGTACACCCACGCTCCCTTTAAGGAACAATCTAGGTAGGAAAGCCTTGATGGACTTAGCCAGACTACAGCCAATTTTATTCTGGCATAGAATTTGGTGCACACAGGAACTGGCTGTGTTTACACAGGGCTTAAGGGACATCTTAAAATTGGACCGTTTTCGTAAAATCAGTTGGCTGCGCGAACTGAGAAGTTTGCTTAATAAAATGGGCCTATCACATCTGTGGGACTCCCCTTTCACTGAAACGTTCCCAACAAAAAATAGTCTTAAAGAAACCTACTGGGAAATGGTTGCGCAAGATGAATTTAGGCGCTACGACCTGACTTCCCTCTTGGGGTTTTTTCTCCAGATTAAACCACGCCCAAGTTTTGAGCCATACTGGGATATCATTGAGAAGCCCCTGGACCGTAAAATTTATTTTCAATTTAGATCGGGATCCCTGCCCTTGAAGTGTTTTACATCAAAATGGTCCACTACTAGGGATAACAAATGTCACATATGCGCCACACAGGTAGAATCATTCGTGCATGTGTTTTTTGTTTGCCCTGCTTATGTTGGCCCACAGAAAGCCTGGCTGGTTCAGTTTTGTAAGAACCTGGGTACAAGATCACATAACACAGCCCTGCGCATCCTTTGCACTGACCCATCTCTTAGGTATGCAATTCCGGTGGCTAAATTTGTGAGGTGGATGTGGCTTATACGCTCCAAACAAACCAGGGCTGGATAAAGTACAGGACGAAATTCCCCACTATGGTGTATGACTGAGCTAATTTGGCCCTGTGGGGTCCTTTATGTCTGCCAATGTGTTAGAGACTGTTTTATATGTGCTGTTTTAGCACTGCTTTTAACTCTGCCTTATTATTCTATGTGTAACACAATGACGGTACTGATTGCTTATTTGCACAAATGTTTTATCCTAGATTTTAATTTCTTGTAACATTTGATTGTTTTATTTTTTTTACCTGCAATGCTTTTATGACCATACAGTCGAATAAAGCTCTCTTGATTGATTGATAACATTACTACTTTTCAGTAATTCGCACAGAACTCAAAAACTATGCACCACAGTCTATGAAATAGATATATGTCTAGGGGCCTTCCTTGCCCTACATTGCTGTATTTTTTGCATTGCGATACAAAAGGGGATGATGGACGGAACGTTTGAGCCAATCAAACACTCACCCCCAGTCAACTGATCTGGGTTTAATCTATCATCATTCTTTAGCTCACTCCACCACCCCAGTTCAGACATGGCCATATGCAAATCAGTCTGACCCTGTGCCTCATGGGAACAGTCCAGCCCGAACTGCCAAGCCATGTCTTCCCTGGACCGGAAACAAGCATCCTAGGACCGGTTTCTGGCATTCCAGCCGTCATCAGCCAGGCTTGCTTGAATCCAGTGGCAAAGTGAGCAAGGGACCCACGTCTGGGCATACCCCCGCCAACTTAGGGCGAACAAAGCGATACAAAAGGGGATGATGGACGGAACGTTTGAGCCAATCAAACACTCACCCCCAGTCAACTGATCTGGGTTTAATCCATCATCATTCTTTAGCTCACTCCACCACCCCAGTTCAGACATGGCCATATGCAAATCAGTCTGACCCTGTGCCTCATGGGAACAGTCCAGCCCGAACTGCCAAGCCATGTCTTCCCTGGACCGGAAACAAGCATCCTAGGACCGGTTTCTGGCATTCCAGCCGTCATCAGCCAGGCTTGCTTGAATCCAGTGGCAAAGTGAGCAAGGGACCCACGTCTGGGCATACCCCCGCCAACTTAGGGCGAACAAAGCGATACAAAAGGGGATGATGGACGGAACGTTTGAGCCAATCAAACACTCACCCCCAGTCAACTGATCTGGGTTTAATCCATCATCATTCTTTAGCTCACTCCACCACCCCAGTTCAGACATGGCCATATGCAAATCAGTCTGACCCTGTGCCTCATGGGAACAGTCCAGCCCGAACTGCCAAGCCATGTCTTCCCTGGACCGGAAACAAGCATCCTAGGACCGGTTTCTGGCATTCCAGCCGTCATCAGCCAGGCTTGCTTGAATCCAGTGGCAAAGTGAGCAAGGGACCCACGTCTGGGCATACCCCCGCCAACTTAGGGCGAACAAAGCGATACAAAAGGGGATGATGGACGGAACGTTTGAGCCAATCAAACACTCACCCCCAGTCAACTGATCTGGGTTTAATCCATCATCATTCTTTAGCTCACTCCACCACCCCAGTTCAGACATGGCCATATGCAAATCAGTCTGACCCTGTGCCTCATGGGAACAGTCCAGCCCGAACTGCCAAGCCATGTCTTCCCTGGACCGGAAACAAGCATCCTAGGACCGGTTTCTGGCATTCCAGCCGTCATCAGCCAGGCTTGCTTGAATCCAGTGGCAAAGTGAGCAAGGGACCCACGTCTGGGCATACCCCCGCCAACTTAGGGCGAACAAAGCGATACAAAAGGGGATGATGGACGGAACGTTTGAGCCAATCAAACACTCACCCCCAGTCAACTGATCTGGGTTTAATCCATCATCATTCTTTAGCTCACTCCACCACCCCAGTTCAGACATGGCCATATGCAAATCAGTCTGACCCTGTGCCTCATGGGAACAGTCCAGCCCGAACTGCCAAGCCATGTCTTCCCTGGACCGGAAACAAGCATCCTAGGACCGGTTTCTGGCATTCCAGCCGTCATCAGCCAGGCTTGCTTGAATCCAGTGGCAAAGTGAGCAAGGGACCCACGTCTGGGCATACCCCCGCCAACTTAGGGCGAACAAAGCGATACAAAAGGGGATGATGGACGGAACGTTTGAGCCAATCAAACACTCACCCCCAGTCAACTGATCTGGGTTTAATCCATCATCATTCTTTAGCTCACTCCACCACCCCAGTTCAGACATGGCCATATGCAAATCAGTCTGACCCTGTGCCTCATGGGAACAGTCCAGCCCGAACTGCCAAGCCATGTCTTCCCTGGACCGGAAACAAGCATCCTAGGACCGGTTTCTGGCATTCCAGCCGTCATCAGCCAGGCTTGCTTGAATCCAGTGGCAAAGTGAGCAAGGGACCCACGTCTGGGCATACCCCCGCCAACTTAGGGCGAACAAAGCGATACAAAAGGGGATGATGGACGTATTTTTTGCATTGGACATTCTGCCCTTTATTTGAAGGATGAAATGTGCAAATGCATGTAAATATTTTTGCTTGTTTCTCTCTACATATAAATTGTTTTCAACGGGGGGCAACAACGCATTCTAGATCCCCTAAACTGAGGGATTATAGAGAATTATTCACAACAAATGTCCACATTTACTTCAACATACTTTGCTACTTACAGGATTAATCAGCTGAATCTAACGCCGGGAGCAAGCGGTGTGCATCCACAATTTTAAATTCAAATGGAGCAAAATTTGTGCCGAGGCTCGGTGTCTTTCCACATACTAATTCCTTCAGATGCTGCCTTAAGGATTTTGATTTGAGAGTACAAGTCGGTATTGGGCAAAACTTGCCCTTTTGACGTGTGGTAAAACCGCAACTAGATATGATTACCCATTTCGACCTTTCAAATTCAAAATCGTGCGCAAAACCCACACTACAGTTTTTCTCCTAGCAAAAATTGTGGGATTCACAATGCACAATTTAGTGTATGTGTCCAAACTAACAGGGAATGTGAATATCCACATAGCGGCAATTTACAAGTGGTATGATAACTGCGTGGAAATATCTCTGCAGCTGGAATTACTGGCACGTGCAGTATCTCCCCACTGTTACTGTACCTTTAAGAAATAATGACCCAGTAATGGGAAACAACAGGTAGCCATATTATCACTACACCTCTTTATGCACATCTTCCCATATTACTGGGCCATTTTCAAACTGTGAGTTTCACCTGCTTTTGGCAAGTGGAACTCAGCCCCTGTTTCAACATACTTAGATTTACTAAGAATTTGCACTGGGTTTACAACTGGGGCCATTTGTTAATTTGGAATTTCCTTTCCAGTGCAAAACTTTATTTGTGCTGGAAAGAAGCCCTAAAGATATATAAAGTATCACTAGGGCTGCTCTGCATTGATTTGCATCAAGGGGCATACCCTGGGTGCTACATGGGCTTTCCTACACTACAGCACATGGTTTCTTATGGAAAGCCCTACATCTAACACTTGAAGACAGGGATTTGCACCAAAAAAATAATGCCTCTTTGAGTCTGCCATTAACTTGGAGAAATGCCTTTATTTCCCCACACCTTTCCAACTTTTCATGTGTGCTTCACTGTATATCACACATTCAAAGTGTGAAAAGTGTTAAACTATGTGTAATCATAGTTATTTTTGTACTGGAAGGGTTTATTCAGTCAAATGGAATTTGGTAATATACACATTGTTTTAGCATGGTGGAATTTCAGCATTTGCAATTTAAATAGGATTTGTGGGTGTTTCTGGATGAATATGTGTTGCAATGAGCTAGGGGTATTCGTAGCCTATGACATGCTGGGGAATGTTCATGTGTAATACCATTATGATATATACAGGTTCTATAGTTTGAAGAAGGAGTTTGTTGCTGGCTGTGCCTGGCGCTGGCTGTGGGTTGAGTTTACTCTGATTAAAGAAACTTCTCTTTTCAGGAATTCCTGTGAGCATCCGTATTTTATTACAACAATATAACTGTAAAAGTTGTGAACATCCAAAGATGTCTAAGTTTACTTTCTCCACAGGTAACAGTGAAAAGGTGGATTGGCTGTTTGAAGTTGCTAATCTGTCAGTCTGTCTATTGATGCAGGTGGTTAACCTAGTCTCAGTTGTAAGGGTGGCTGTCCATGGGGGTCCCTGGGATTGCAAGATGCACCTTTAGGGTGCCCTAACTGGGTGACAGGTCCAAATAGCTTTTTTACCCTTAAACCCACTCTATAATATGCAAGAGAGAGCAAAGCCATGCCCTCTTTTGCGTGTGGCCACATTCCATTGTAAATGATCTCACTTCTTTGGAGCATGTGGTTCAAAAAGTGCACAATGGTGATCCATTTTAGAGGCGAGACCACACAACAGAAGGTTTCTTCTGTAAGATCAAAAAGAAATAGAGCTGCAAAAAGCAGGTACAAAAAACATCATTCTCCCTGGGCCACTTAGTACTATGAGGCTCTGAGTTTCAACTCAACATGCAGATTTATGGATGTTTTTGATACTGCGGGTTCATTGAGATTGACAAACTTGTACAATAAATGTTCTAAAATAGTTTGTGAAGTACAAAAAATGCTAAATTTGTTTCTAGCGCATTACTATAGCAACATGAGAAATGTTCTGACTTTAAAATGCAAGTGTTGGTTTTGAATCAGTCCAAGAGAAAGACTCCAAATTTAAAGGGTAGGTGCACTAGACACTCTAAAATGTATTTATCTTAGGAAGGAGTCAAACCCATGCATGGAAAATTTGGCATGTGTCCAAAATCGAATATTCTGCTGAGTTTACAGACAAAATAAAAAATGCACTCCCATAGCATTCCTCCTGCATTTAAATTAAAACTTATAACATTAATACGTAGCCTATTGTGGGAAGGAGGAAACCTGCGCATAACACTGCGTAAACTGCAACGAGGGGTTTATGAGTGTGGACTGGCAGTCCCTGACATCAGGAACTACTATCTGGCATCTCAACTCATCACTGTTAATGACTGGGTTTTCACATACCTCTCCGAGTCCGCATATCGGGTGGACCGGCACGCTATGAGGAGTGGTGGCCACCTGGCTGCATTATACTGCAGGAAATTTGAGAAGTCTCTTCCAACATACACGCAGACGGTGGTGCGAATTTAGCTAGTGGTCACAAAGCTCTTGGGGTGGGAGGCTAAATTGACTGAACAGACCCAGCTCTGGGAAAGTGACCTGTTGAAGGAAGTGAGATACCTACAGGGCTTTCGGAAGTGGAGCCTCATTGGCATAGATTGCCTCAGGGACATTTGTCGAAAGGGAGCCATGCTCATTTTCAAAGACTTACAAGCAGAATACAAGATGGCCGAGTCAGAACGATTCCGCTATCTCCAGTTAAGACATGTCCTGCAATACCAAATACCGAAAGGAGAAATATTTCCCAAATACTCCCCACTTGAGGACAGACTATTGCTTGACCCGTTGATAGATAAAGCAGTCTCTCTCACCTACCGTAAGATCATGAATAATTCCCCGGATCCCCTGGTCCCCTTGAGGGAGGCATGGGAAACAGACTTGGGACTCTTGGAGGCTGAGGCCATTCAGAGCCCCAGGGAGATTGCCATACGATCGAGTTTCAGATTGGTCCAACTCTGGATCTTGCATAGATCGTACTCCCGCAGAACGCTTCTACATCGATTGGGTCACTGTGACACAGACCAATGCATCAGGGGCTTTGGGGAGGTAGGAACCTTCTTTCATATCATCTGGGCATGTCCCAAAATACAGCATTATTTGACTGGAGTAACCTGGATCATTATCAGGGTGGTGGGGCAGCAGGTTCCGGTGGAAGAAAAATGGCACCTACTGGGGGTGACAGGGGAAACAAATTGGCCCACACACACTAAAACTTGGCTCATGCTGCTTTCAGGGGTGGCTAAGAGAAATATTGCAAGAATGTGGGGAAACACTGGTCTCCCTAAGACTAGGGACTGGGAAAATGACCTAGATTGGTGCCAACAGGCTGAGAAAATGGTCTACCAAAGTAGAGGGTACCCCGCAAAATGGGAAAAGATCTGGTCCTCGTGGGAAAAATATAGAAAACAATAATGTAAAGTAGGAGGGGTGTTGGTACAAGTGGGACTAGAAATCGAGATGTTACACTACAATGATGTACATGCTGTATACTTTCCCTCTGTACACCGCCACCTGACGCCACCCTGTCTCTGTATTATTGCAAAAGTGTACCAACGCCTGTTTAATAAAAATAAAGATTTAAAAAAAAAATTATAACATTTGGTAAATCACAAATGAGCATAAGAGTAAGTCTAGGACCTAGCGAAAATGTCAGGTTCCTAGGAGATTTCTTTCAACATTCTTATTTCTGCTAATGTAAAATAATTTTTACGTAAATGTAAATAATCAACATTATTCACAGAAGCAAAAGTACAATGCAATTGCACTTCAAAACAGATTTGTTAAATTGTTTTTGGAAGGGAAAATATTTTTGCTCTTGGAGAAACCTCTTTAACTACACTAGCTCCACTGTTGGGGATGTTGTTCCCTCCCAGTAGGCCATGGAAATGTTTGTGAATTACCCACGAACACGTACAAATGTATTTGGGCATTGGGACCTTAGTGACTTAGTTTTGAAAACAGCTGATATACCCAAGTGCACAAAAAGATACATTGTTTCTTGTCCACAGCCTTCCCATAAAATAAAACTATTTCCAGTAATGCTAAGGGAGATTAATATAGAATATAACACGATATTCAAAGAAGCTGTGGAATTAACATCAACCTAATTCCTTGGATAAACAGTAAAGGCCAGAAAAGTGATGGGCTGCCTTGAAGAGACTGTGGTACAGCAAGGCCTTCTTCTGGCCCAGCCTCAAAACGCAAATAGGATGACTTGGACATCATCCTCTTGGGTCAGGTTATGTTCAAAGGTAAGGAAGTAATGGTTAGGGTAGAATTAGTGCATGCCCTATTCTTCATGGGAAACAGTTGTAGGGGCAGAGCAGCAGGACATATGCTTTTAGCCTGTTGTATTACCTCCTTGCGCTATGGTGACACACAGCGCAGTGTCTGTTTGACATTTTGAAATTCAGATTCTCATTACAAGTATTGTGGGTGAGACACTTCTGTAATATCTCACCAAGACTAACCAATGTCGTAGGGAGTGGTATTTACTGAGCACGATACTACTGCAAAAGTATGGATGTTACCACATGGAATTAACACAGAAAGTGGTGTTTGCACACAAATTACTGCATGTTTTCCCTACACATATTTTTCCAGTTTTTTTCTGGCGAAAGGTTTGCAGGAACTACTCGGGAATATGGTATTCCCTCATAACTTTTAATCTCGAACCACGCAGAAGCTTTCATTTCCGCCACAATAGGAATTTACAAACTTGCAATGAGGACTTTATTAGTGTGGGTACAACAATTTTCATGGCACCGCAACATTTTCTAGCACTGTAGCTCCTGAAAGCACTGATATACTTTGAGGGACTGGTTATAGACAACTTAGACCTTTACACCCCCCACCTGCAGACATTTGTTCGAGGTTCTTGCGATGATTTGGACCTCAGTGCAGACAGGATAAAATGTCCTGAACATAGCCAGCTAAGACTCTGTTTTCTTATTTTATATGTATAATGTAGATATACAGCTTAATACTTCCTCTACAGATTGACCAATAGGGCATTCAGCCAAGGTCCAAAGGGCTGGCCTTTTTATGTTGGTGTGTAGGCTGTTTTTGCTGTTTGTGGGCCTGTTTTATGGTCTGATGGGCTCCTTTTTCCTGTTGATTTCCCTGATAATAAAACAAACATTGCCTGCAGCAAGCACAAATCAATGCAGTCTTCAAACCTTGCAAAATTCTTATACAGCATGTCTTTACAAGTACAAAACCTGCGAATTTGCAAACATGGGCCACGTGTTTAGCTTTCTCATTCACCTATGGGGGCCTCTTTCATTTAGGTGCCAGGACATATGGGCACATTTGCTTTCCCACTCCAACCCTGTTCCTCGACATAAGATGTCTTCAAGCACTGTGACTATTGCTAAAGCATATATATCTTTGTCAACTATGCTGTTCTAGCCCTTCTTGCAGATAGCGACAAGAGAGGTATACAACTGAAGTGTCACATCCTAGTCACAAACCAGCATAAAGCCTAGATGTTACTGGTCTCTATTATGACACACAATTGGCATTGTCCAAGCTAAATTAAAGTTAAATTAAATTGCTAAATTTAATGTAACTTTTGTACTTCCACTGAATATCTTTGATACATAGATACTTTTAAAATGCGTATTTGAATGTGTTATTGGAATATGCGTAATTTATAGTATATGATTTTCTAAGTATCTAATCTGTGTTTTGTTTTTCTTCCCCCATAATACTTTCTTACGCTTTTCCATTTCATGATGCTCCAGGCTCAGGTAAGAAACACTGTAGTAAATGACTGGTGATCTTTCACCTCAAAATTAATTGTACGCATGTAAAATTATAATCAGCTGTGCTACAGAAGCTGTCATCACCAAAGCAGGTCGGCACAATGGCATTTTAATTTATTGTTAATTTATTTTTGTGAATATAATTAATGTGAGGAAACCGTTAAAGCTCAGGCGAGGAAGAATCCCTTCAACGCATCTCACGTAGGAGACAATACCTTGGTTTGATCTATCTATCTATCTATCTATCTATCTATCTATCTATCTATCTATCTATCTATCTATCTATCTATCTATCTATCTATCTGTAGATAGATAGATAGATAGATAGATATCTATAGATAGATAGATAGATAGATAGATAGATAGATAGATAGATAGATAGATAGATAGATAGATAGATAGATAGATAGACTTATAGTTACACACACACACACAATTTTCTTAAATGAGACAGCATTCATGTTGTATATCTATATGCAAATATACACACACACACACACTATTTTTCTTAAATGAGATTGCGTTCATGTAGAATATCTATATCTATGGATATGTATATATATATATATGCATAAATGCACACAATTTTTTCTTGAATGAGATAGCGTTCGTGCGGATATATTTCTTCAAACAAAACAAAGTTAACATGAAGATTTCTAAAATACAGATCATATTAGTTCATGTAGTGCGTGTTAATTTTCATAGGGAATTGGGAATGCAGATCTGAACATTGGCAACAGTTATCAGACAGTAATAGTGTCCTTTTGGACAAAATAAGCTGGATACAAGGGAAATACTCAGTGTGGTAGATGACAAGTGTGGAAAGTAAAGTTAACAGATGGAAGGTACTCACCTCAAATTTATGCAAAGAAAATATCCCCAAATCTTATGCATTTTCGGGATTTTTCTCATATCAAATAATAAGGTTTATGTTTGTCTCTAGAAGTGTCAAAAGCACAATATTAAAAAATATTGAAGATAAAACCAATTATCTCTGTCTGCTCTAAGTCCCTGCTTCTTACTATCATCGAGCTTAGAATACAATGGTTAGAGCCAGCATTTTAAGCACTCAGAATAACTTTGCGTATCCCTAAATACCATACAGGATACCAATTTTAATTATCTCAGTTTTTCAATCACTATCAGTCATATGTGATTGTGCTGCTTTTGCTACGAAGACTTTCATGTTTGTCAAGCACTAATTGCAGAAATTAAATCAACACTGAGGCCTTGATTAGGAGTCAGGTGGACCGGAAGTATCGTATGGTTTTCCACTCTGCCTGATTCAGAGTGGGCCGGTGTTTCCGCACCCGCGCGGGTGTCGGGCTCCCACATCACACCTGAAGAGACACTCTGCATACGTTTAGTCTACCTCCTTGGGAAGTGATCTGCTTAGAAAGTATTTTAGCCTCACTAAAAGATTAACCTACAATACATGCTTTTTTTTACAAAATATTTTATTTTAATATGTCTTTCATTATCCAAAGCAAATTCATAACAGGAAATGTTGGCTATGAAGATCAGACTTTTGATTGGCGCATGTATGACAATAGTAGTCGTGCAACGTTTTATTTTATTTTCTACTTTGTTTATGTGACTTCACTATACATAGAATTATGGAATCATTCCTTCACGATCTACATGCCATATATATACATTTTCTTTATCGTTTAGGTCTATGAGGTGGTTCCATGCCACAGCGACTGCAACCAGCACGTGTGGATCACTGAGCCATGGAGTGTCTGCAAAGTCACCAATGTTAATCTGAAAGATAATTGTGGTGAAGGTGTGCAGACGAGAAAAGTGAGGTAATGGCATGTTGATGATGTACCTGCTGCACTGAGCCACTGGACTACTATATTTATTAGGTCTGGGTGAAATTTAAATAATGACAGCAAAAGTCAAGTAACTTTGGGAATTTTGCTTAACGCTTGTTATGTGCCATTATACCACGCTGCACAATTAGGTCGCTATTTCTGGCAAAAATATAGCAGAGGAGCGCGATAACAAAGCAAACAACCAGAACGTGAGCAGCTATTGTTTGCAAGAATTTAATTTTTTGTATTATTTTATTACTGCAAAATGCATTCTTGTGTCAAAAATTGAAGCAAGGGCGCATTTAGAGCCAAAATATAGTGATAAATTAGAGATCTGCATTTTATGCAACTACTCGTAATTTTGCATAGTTTTCCCAAAGTTTTGTTTAAGTACATGTTAGACCTGACAGCCTTAGGGTGGTCTTCCCCCAAACATTTTGCCTTACTCCTCCATTTTTGCTGATCTCGTTTTTGCTGGCTTTAGGACTCTGTGCACTTTACCACTGCTGATCAGTGCTAAAGTGCGTATGCTCTCTCCTCTAAACATGATAACGATTACACTCAATTTGAAAATGCAATTTCCTTGTAAGCTCCGAGTAAGGTTGTACTACATGTACACAGAGCCTGTAAAGTAAATGCTACAATGGGCCTGCAGCACTGGTTGTGCGACCCACTTAAGTAGCCTCTTGAAAATGTCCCAGGCCTGTCAGTGCAGCCTGTGTGCGTAGTTCAAACTGCCATTTCGACCTTGCAAAATAAACTTTTTGCCAGGCCTAAACCTTCCTTTGTAATACATATAAGTCACCCCTAGAGTAGACCCTCAGTACCCCATAGGGCAGGGTGCAGTTTGTTAAAAAAGTTGAACAAGTACTTTAAACTTTTACATGTCCCGGTAGTGAAAAACTCCTAAATTTGTTTTCTAGTACCGTAAGGCCTGCCTCCTCCATAGGATAACATTGGGTTAGCTTATTACACTTAAGTAGGTTGGAATGGCCTAGCGTGACCAGATGTCCCAATAGGCGCTATAGGTTTCTATATACTATATATTGCTAAATCTTTGAAAATTCATATATCCTGTTCCCGACATTGGATTTTTTTCTTTTGGGTGTCATTTTAAAGATAAAATATTTCCTATTTTTATAAATTGGTGTTGGATTTTTATTGTGTGCCTCTGAAGTTAAGCCTGCCTACTCAGAGTCATGCTACCAAAGGTTGAGCATGGGAATAATTTTCTGACACCTATTCTGTGCCTTATTGCCAGTGGTAAATATATATTTACTAATACTTATAAGCCACTTTTCAACAGTATATAAGACTATTCACCCTATTTACAGTGGACAGTCTGATGCATTTTGTCCTAATCAAGACCACGAGTGAAAGGTGGGCGGCAATGCACAGAACAAATAAGAATGACCCCCACACCCTAGGAGAAAACTTCCATAGTGTCAGGGTCATTAGTATCTTGTTTTTCAAAAAAATGGTGGCAGGCCAGCAAACTTTCAGTGCTGTGGCTCCTTTGAATGTACTGAAAGCTCCACAGGGACAGCAGAGATCTCTAAATATGGTGGGCCTCTGTCAAACTATAAATCAGGCCCTTAATTTCCAAGATTATCCAAGGGGCAGTGACAAGTCATAACCTCTTCCCTCTGAAGGGTTAATGAATTATCAGCATTTTGTAGCCTGTACTACATAAGGGGTTAGGAAAATTGGGCCAATCACGAGAAATTCAACAAAGCACTTATAGAAATAATGAACAGAATGTCTCATCTTTCACAATATCTTTATTGTGTAGTCAAATATGAAAAGGCAAGACACATTAGCACCATTTAAAACAGGTATATAAGTCCAAGTCCAATGCCGGTGAAGCACAGTGGCTGTCCATTCAAATATGGTAATGTGTGCCACATCAATCCAGGTACTGTGGGGGGGCTCAACAGGTGAGACTGACCTGGATAACAGGCAAGGGGAAAATCATAACTTTGAAATGGTACCCTCCTAACCCCCAACCAGCTCTCAACATAGTTGAGGTAAGTACACATTCTGGCTTTAACAGATCTTAATGTTTTTCTGCTCATTCATGCATCCTACTATATACTTTGGCTGCTAACTGATACTTTCCTACAATTAGAAATGCATTCTGATAGTTGTATGATTTACAAAGGCCTTGTTCGGGTTCACTTGATGATTGCTTGCAAAATGTCATCTCAATAATGATATATAATATAATGGCTAAGTTTGGCAATCGATCTGCATATTGTGAGGCAATGTATAGCCCTTAACCTTATATGTTGTTTTAGTGTTAAAGGACTATTTTTGCATAACAATACTGCAATGTTTTTTCTAGATGCATGCTGAACACCGTCGATGGTCCTTCTGACACCGTTGAAGATTACCTGTGTGACACGGAGGAGATGCCTTTTGGGTCCAGAATATGCAAGCTACCATGCCCTGAGGACTGCGTCATGTCTGAATGGGGCCAATGGTCGAAGTGCTCAATGGTAAGCAAAAGTATCACAGCTTGGCGTTTTTAGGTCTTATAATTGCATAGTTGCATTTGTAAATTTCAGTTATATCAATGGCATTTAAATGCTGGTTTTGCGTTGATTTCATTGGCCGATTTTTTACACAATCTTTAGTATTGCTTTTCATTTTCAGAGGTTTATTTTTTATCTCAGAAATTTAGTAGTAAATTCCATATATTGGATCCGGCAGCTGGGAATTCCCAGCCTCTCACTGTGGTTTTTCATGTGGAAACTGTGTCTCTGGCATCGCTTTTTCCCAAAATAAGGCTGTGCTTGGGTGTGATCTGCTGTTTTTGTTAAGAGAACAGATGCTTGGCAGTGTTTAATTTTGTGTATGGCCACAGTGAATTTAAATTAAATTTGGATTTTGAGTCCACAGTTAAGTAAGACTAATATTTAAGTGTTAGGGTGATGTGATTATTTTGTGCTGGGACTTTTGACTTTCACAGCAGTGTTTTGAATTTTTTGTGTGCAGGCACAGTGATTACAGCATATTGGAGAGTTGAATATATCTGATAGCAAGAACTGTACCACAACATTTGTCACATTTTTGCCAATTCTATTGTACGCAAATGTAATTTAACAGGGCAGTAATAAAGGTCCTGCATAAAGTAGCTTTTCCTGATGATGCAGGGCACGTATGTACACGCAAGTGAAGGAAGTGCATAAACGGGTGATTCATTGTGTGAAATAATCTGTTTGGTGATAACTGATTCCTTGCAGGGATTGGGTCTCAGTAGTAATATGAGGTTCATAGCCCATTCGTGGTCAGAGTTACAGTACAATGGCATGATTGGTACCTGTTTGAGTCCCTCTTGGCATTATTTTTATTTTACTGATGCTGCAAGCATAAGTTTGCTTGAGTAAAATAAAATAGAAAGTTCCTTCAAGTGCTAATATGTTGCTCTAAGTAGGTGAAGGACAGTTTTACAATTTCTTCATGTTTTTGACCCTCATGTTTCACATGGCAGTCACAGACATTAAATATATGTTTCAAAGGGCCTACCATGAAGAGAGTTGGCCTAATCCGGTGCGGCCATTGGCTCTCAGGCAGACGAGCCTCTGGCGGATGGACCTCCGGCTAAACGCTTCCGACTGCAAAGGCTGCCGAGGCTGTGCCATTGGAAGCCAGGACATTTCCCCACCTCCAAATGAGGTGGGGTAGCCTGACTTTTGGGGTAGATGTGGTTGGTGCAGGTCATTCATTTACAGTGTTTATCCAGCTTCTGCCAGCACCTACTCGACGCTGACAGTCTAATTAGGCTTCAGAATAAAATGTCTGCATGGAAAACATGCTGCACCAATGAACTATGCCTCTCCTAATTTGCCTGTAGCATCCTAACCAACCTCTTTGTTTTTGTCCCAAGCCTTGCAATGGAAGTAGCTTTCGTGAAAGGTCAGCTGTTCCCATAAGACAACCGGATGAAGGAAAATCGTGCCATGTCTCCATTGAAACCGAATCCTGCAGTCTGAATAAGAACTGTTACCACTACGATTACAACCTGACGGGTATGATTATTTGTCTATTACACGTGCAATAAAAACCCAACATAGTCATCCTACACTGTGAGGCAATACACACAGGTGTAGCTAATAGCCGACCTTAACTTTGTGATTGACATGTTAGTCAGCTATGTTTGGCAGAGTGGTTTCAGTCATCCACTGTCCTGTGTCATGATTCTACCCATTGGTGCTCAGTTTATCCATTTGCAGATATATGCAAAGTAAAAAGTTGAACCACTGTGCATTTAAATTGTCATTGACAATAGCAGCATATTTTATGCATCTTGCTTCTTACTGAGCTGGCCGAGCAAAGCATTTGGACCAACAGTTTTGACTTCACAAATGCTTAGGATCCTCAAGTTCGTATTGCTCTGACTGATGCATTTTTTATAATTTAGTGACAACCCTCATAAGACGCTTTGTATTATGGCCACTCTGGACATATGATTGTCAATTGTTTGAGAAAATTATATGCTGTTAATTTGGTTCATGTCCAAGTGAGTAAACCACATGTTATTGCATGTCTTAGGGTAAGGCTGTCTTAAAGTTGGGCAGATGAGGGGCATCTACCAAAGGTGGCAAATGTCTGGTCAGTTGTATTAAGAGTGAATTGATGTTAAATGGGGCTCCAAAAACATGGGATGGGACATTCATGCTAAGTGTCCTGCTAGTCAGACCCCAAAGAAGACATTTGATTGATTCAGATATCCGTGCTTATAGACAGTGAATGTAATATAGCGTACTGAACAAGTTCTCTCTCTTTCACCTATTCACTCACTCACTTGTTGGCATTCACAATCACTTACATGAATGTAAGGTAATGTAAGTGAACCTTAGGATGCAGACTACGAGGCCAATTGTGGATTTGAGTTTTCATAACCATTGTGAATTACAATGTAAATTGAATATGTTGTCGCTCTCTCGTTAGTGCCCAATAAATCCATTTATTGTCTTTGCTTTTCATCACAAAGTGATTAGGCACCTTTGAACAAATGCCTGAAAAAGACCAAGCTGAAACAGTGAAAAAACGAGCCCACATGAAGATGTTATAAGGGTGTTCATGAAGGGCAGAAGATCTTTAATATTTATTCATAGGACCAAAAGGACCATTGGGAAAAAAAGCACCAGCCGCCTCAATAAACCATCATCATAGGATCCAGTTTGCATCCTAGAAAATCTCTGCATAGAGAGGAAAGGAGTGGCAGAGGTCACTACACGTAGGTTTGTGAATAGCATTTTGTAGTAGCATGTGAGTTACTATTATAATACTGCTCTATGTAGTACAAAATGCAGTTTGTATATGGGCCCTTTGGATAGCTAAGTTGCACTTTTATTTAAATTCGACTAGTAGAGTGTGAACTGACATTAAAGAAGACCTGTTATATCCTTATTTCAACAATAAGGAATCAGGCAACGGATTTCTAAAGCTCTTGGAAATAGTGTAGCAGTTTTGGTGGCATCTTTCATAAACATTTTTTCAGTTCTCAGCTTAGGAGGTAAGTCATGTTCTGGTAATTAGTGGAGTCTGCTCTGGTTAGAGGCTAGGTTTATCTTACTAAAGGTGTCGCATCACTTCATGTCAAGCTGACACCACATAGTTGGTTCAGGCCTTTCTTTACAGATCCTTGAGGTGTCGCTGTTCGTTTACTTCAATGGAAGCAAACAAAAATTGTAAGTCTCATAGCCCAATAATTTGTAAAAGGAAAGTACCAGACTGAGTGTATGGTGTTCTGATGACTTCCAATGATCTGGCATCCCTACCTTCACTTACCAATTTTTGACAGCAGTTTTTACTGGTGATTGGCTCTTCAGCTTTCTGTTTGGAATGCGTATTTGTTTATGATCCATTAATACCATGCTTTGGCAAGGCATTGAATGAAAGTAACCTTGGTATTTTTTTTTCGAAATCTTAACGTTTCTTCACGGTGTTGTTTTAGAAATGAAATACTGCTAAAAGGCATTCCATTTGGCCACACTTTTACTCATGTTTATAAATATTATGAGCACTATTCACGCAGGTAAATTTGGTTGTAACCTTACGTTTATTACCAGCGTTAGCTTTTTTATGCCTGACAGATATTCACAATGGGATCCCTAGCATTCATAGATGTACTTGCTACTTTAAATTATTTCTCTGTTTTGAATGCAGAGACATCTGCATTAGTAAGTCCCACACAAAGGGTGGCAAATGGGGATTTCAAGGCATAGCTTGCCTTAGAGGTTTAGGAATGCACAAAAATGTATATTCGTGGACATTCCCAGACTTTGGTCCAACCCCATTCTGCCCAGAAAATGATTCAAAAATGTACTCTGGCCAAGAGCTCAAGTAACTTCCCTTATAGCATGGGACATGGAATGAATCACCCTACCATTTAGTGTGGTTGTAAAAGAAAGGCTTTCTCCAAGGAGAAAAATGTTTCCCATGGAGAAAATAGTTCATTTACACAGGGGGCTTAGTATAGATTTCTATACTGCAGAGAACTCCGCAGAATGGGAATATGACTCTATAGGACATGTCATGTGACATAGCGCTGATATCCCATAGCTCACACCCACACTTGTTGGCCAATTTAGATGTATACGCCTCTTACATAAAGGAAAACAAGAGCACAAACTGAGACCACTCCTTGTTGTTGGAGAAACATATCTGCTGGTTTATTGCATGGTAGTGGGTTATCTTATGCACAATCCAAGGGCGGGCAGCGGTAGTATGACCTAACCTGCCTGCTCAGGCTTACAACTGTCTTTAAGTGTAATGGAGCACTGTCTTTTCATCCCTGCATCATGCCTTAAAGATCCCTGTGGGATTGACATGAAGCAGCCCCTTGCGGCTTCCTCAGGTGATTGCTTATCTACATCACAATCATTTGGATCACCCCTAACTCTGCCTGCAACACAAAACTATACACAACACATTGCAATTTGTGCTATGTCCATTGGCTTGCTTCATCCTTACCTTCAGTATAGGGGTACGCGGAAGGGTAAGTTGAACCAGAGACCACCAAAATTGCCAAAGAGGGGCAAGCCAGATGGGCTTGGGCATACAAATACCATCCTTATGCCCTGCACAACCTGAAAGTGACTTTAGTGACCATCCCCCGGGATATGCAAGCCCAAACAACCCCCACCACTGTAAGAGATGCAGGAGGGGGTAGGCAAAATGAGGGGGGCATGTGTGGGGCAAGGGAATGCAGCGTAAGACCCTGTCACTAACCTGTTGTGCTGCACGCGACTCTGGCCGGCACATTCCCTGTAGTATGCCTGGAAACTTGCATCTGGTGCAGCTGGGAATGTTGAGGAATAGGAAATATTGTGTATGAATACATTCAGATGGAGGAGTAAATCTCTGTCTATATTTGTAAGTTACTTTTTGTGAACAGGGATGATTGAATGGATCTATAATTATGTAAGCCTATGATTAACATCACCTTCAGTAAAAACAAGTATACAGGTTAGCATATATAAAAACTAATGGGGCAAAAAAATACCTATTATAAAACAAACTTAGAAAATCCCTCCATGGTCCAAGATGTCATAGGCAGGCGCAAGAGTATATAATATAGATTTCAGAGAACAGTCTGCCATAGCGAGTTACAAGAAGAGGTGAATCTCTGAATCTGGAACCATATCTTGAACAGCCACATTGACTCAGCGCAGAGTTATATGCGTTTGCAGACAGCACATCTGGAACATAGAAAGAGGCCCTCCTGGTCACTATTTTCGAGCTGTATTGCCTGAAACCCTTGTACAAACTCAGAGAAAGTTCAAGTTATATATGTGAGCTTTAAATAGTGGAAATACATTAAAAAAGGCTTCCCCGCTCAGAACAATCACAACTGTTCATAATACCATCCAAGATATTGAATCTTTGAAACAATCATATGATGTATACTTCTTTGGACATGTATGAAGAAAAATAACCTTGTTATCATTAAGATGTCCCTAGATCATGGCATTTCGTCTTTCCTTGACCTCCAAGCCCCAAGGCTGTTCTTTAAGAATGATTTGACAATCGTGGTTAGTGAACTTTCACTGTTGTCAGGTTCACACACCATGATTACCGCTAATATTTTGTGCAATAGGAAATGCACATATATCACCTTGATTCATAAGGTGTTGGACTGTGTCCTTTGTGATTCGTAATTGTAAGTATGAATGGATAAGCACTTTTGTGCGCTGAATTTTATACTTTGGGGTTTCAAAATCGGTTGCACTGACTTTGCAATTGCAAACTCTTTTGTGACTTCATATATATAAAACAAATGGCTATTCGAAAGGTCAGTAATGATGCACACTTTGTTTTCTTCATTAATGTTTGATGAATTACAGATTGGAGTACGTGTCAGCTGAGTGAGAAAGCTGTCTGTGGCAATGGCATCAAGACGAGAATGCTGGATTGTGTGCGCAGTGATGGCAAATCAGTTGATTTGAAGTTCTGTGAAGAGGTAGGTGCACTACATTGTTTGAGTGTAAGCTTATCACTAATTACTTGAATGTTACAGCAACCTACATGGCCGGAAACACATTTTCCCGAGACCCTGTGGGTCCTTCCTTGCAGCCATCTTGATCCACATATTTTCACTTGTGTGGACAGTGACTGCAAATTTGTTGTTTTGACGTTCTGTGAAGAGGCAGGGGTATTATGCTCTTTGGTACATTGCGCCATGACTCTAATTGCTTAGGTGGACCCCCCACAGTTTGCAAGTATCTGCTCACATCAGCTGACATCCCCACAACAAGTCTTTATAAGATCCATCAAATATTTCCAGCCTGACCAGCTAATCTTTTGTCCCTTTCTGCAGTTGCCCATCTCGCCCAGAAGCTCTAATACATTTGCTTCTTTGCCTTTGTAGTTTCTAGCAGTAATTGTATACTTCTCCCTCCCTCTCTGTTTGCTACCACTTTTCATGCACTCTCCTCCTTGTTTTGTGGTGTATCGTTCCATCCCCTTTTATTTTATATCTGATGCGCACTTTATTGTTATTCACCTATCTCTCATTGACTATATGATTGCCTTTGACCCTGTACAACACTCTGAGGCATATGTACAAGCCCCTATCGCCACGGGAACATCACTTTTTGTGACGTTCCCATGGCGATAGGGGTCTTGCCTTATGTACAAGGCAGCGTTAAGCCACTTAATGTGGCTTAACGCTGCCTTGTACATAAGGCACCCTTGCACGCTATGTTCCACCGCAACACCCATAGTATTTGACGCTGCCCCCTATGTACAAGGGTGGTGTACATAGGAGGCAGCGCCAAAATTAAGACCAGGAAAATTCTGGTCTTAAGTCAGCGAAACGAGGAGAAATGCATTATTTCTCCTCGTTTTTGCTTTTTCCATGTGTGCTGCCTTGTGCAGCACACATGGAAAAAGCAAAATGCCATGGTTTGTTTATGTACAGGAAGGTGTCCCTTCCTGTACATAAAAAACCTTTTTAAAAAATGCCGTTTTGTAACTTTCATGTGTGCTGCATGAAGCAGCACACATGAAAGTTACAAAATGGCATTTTAGGGTTGTTTATGTGCAGGAAGGGACACCTTCCTACACATAACCAATCCTCCCCTTCACACAGACACCCTTGCACTCTGGTGCAAAGGTTCCTGCGTTGGCGCTAAGTTGTTAGACTTAGCGCCATTGCAGGGGAAAACGCAAGGCTGCACCACATTCTTGTAAATATGGTGCAGCCTTGCGTTTCCGAAGTGGCGGAGCGTGTCGTTAAGCCCAGGAGGCTAACGACACGCTCCGCCACTTCATTGTACATATCCCCCCCATGTGTGCTGCCTTGTGCAGCACACATGGAAAAAGCAAAATGCCATGGTTTGTTTATGTACAGGAAGGTGTCCCTTCCTGTACATAAAAAACCTTTTTAAAAAATGCCATTTTGTAACTTTCATGTGTGCTGCATGAAGCAGCACACATGAAAGTTACAAAATGGCATTTTAGGGTTGTTTATGTGGAGGAAGGGACACCTTCCTACACATAACCAATCCTCCCCTGCACACAGACACCCTTGCACTCTGGTGCAAAGGTGCCTGCGTTGGCGCTAAGTTGTTAGACTTAGCGCCATTGCAGGGGAAAACGCAAGGCTGCACCACATTCTTGTAAATATGGTGCAGCCTTGCGTTTCCGAAGTGGCGGAGCGTGTCGTTAAGCCCAGGAGGCTAACGTCACGCTCCGCCACTTCATTGTACATATCCCCCTCTGTTTCCTTTTCGGCTAGATTTGTGCCACACAAATACTACATACAATATAGAGACAGACATACATATGTACACATATTTGTATAATAATGTTACTAATGTTGCCTCTACTATGTTCTGATATTGTTTTTTATTCCTCCCCATGCTTCTTTTTAGGTCCCCGTCAAATTACTTGTATTAATTTATTTAGTTGTGTCTACTATTTAAGATTAACTCTATGTTGTCTCTGCTATGAACTATTATTGTTACCCTGTAATATTATTAGAAAAATATATTCATCTTCTTTCCTTGACTTATTCCCATTCTCCATTTACTATGACTTTGTGTAAAATGTTTGCTTGGTTTAAGAATCTATACATAAAAAATAAGAAATAAGTAATAAGGTCTACTTTAATGTAGTGCCACTCCCACTGGCCTGTGGCTTGTGTCAAAGAGACCAAGCATCGAATCCTTGCAGCATTCCAGGCCCACAGACCACCACCTGAAATGTGGCATCCCATGCACTAGCAATTTCTAGATTTAACTTCTCCTCATTCGTATGCAGAGCTTTGACAGCAGCCTAATTACCATAAACTGATAACAATATTTGGGTACCGCAAGCAGTAAAACTGAAAAAAGTCAATACATCATTTTCAGGCTGCTCATTATCCCAGTAATGTGTTGGGAATTGGCTATGCCAGTTGGGAGTCTGCCAGTATCCATCATCGTTTGTCTGTGCCAAGAGACGTTAGTCGCATAGTTTTTTTACAGTCGCTACCAGTTGCAGTTTTTATTCCCTATGTTAGAAAGGGCAAGGCAGTTGGCATTAAAAAAAAGAGAGTCGGTCGTCTGTCAGAACTGTGGGAGGAGGATGCTGCAGGAGGAAGATTTACTTCAGTGTTGATCTCAAGCTGTTTCTAAAAGATGGCTTGATGGGACGATTCCAAGTACTGATTGGATGATGCAACCATCTCACTCACTTCTACACTGTGTGGCCACCAGGAGGGCACAGTGAACAGACAGTGGCGCAACAGGAGCATTGTACTAATACAGCTGCTGTGCATCTTTTACCGGCGTTATATCGATAGCCCAAGATCTCAATGGTCATATAAAATAGATATTTTCATCGAACTCTTTTCTTGTGTGAGATTATAGTTCATCCATTGTCTATAATATGTATAACAGCTTTCATGCTGGCATTTTTCATCAGCACTGTTACTGTTTCAAAAAGGCCTTTTTAAATGGGCGACAACTGTTATGCATGCAGTTCTGTTCTCGTTTCCATGAATTTGCATGCAATGCTCTCTGCCCAGAAAATGGAATGTGCACAAATGGCCTGGTTACCGAGACCCACGTGCGTTAGCTCATGTCACTGCCACCCTTTGAGGTTGCAGGTGGCTGGCTGACCATCCACAAGTAACGGTGCATTTAGAGGGTTTTGATTTGATATGCTGCAGGTCTGATGCCCTTCTGACCCATATGTTTCATCTCTGCATTATTCAAAGGCCAGACTGCTCTAGGCTGGGTAGCAAATTGAGCAATAAATGAATGCCATTTTGTGTAGCTTGAAATCAGCAGTAGTGGTCTTCACTCACAGAAGAAAACTGTTATAGTAGCGGCTCAGTAATTCATTGTCACATACTTAAAAACTCAACGAATGCAGATCACAATCTAAATTAATGATAGTTCTTTTCATGACACCGTGGTGACCTATTCTTTTTTTTTTTAAGTAAAAGTTTGCATTCTTGTATTAATAAAAATAAAAATGTTACTTAGGTTAATATCTACCGAGCCGTCAGATATTCTTACATATAACAGTAAAGCCAGGACGTGTCATTTTTGGTGTTAGCGGTAATTGATAGCGTCAGAGCCATTGGCTTTATCACATAAACAGGTTTGCTTTGATAGTATTTTTCAGTAAAAAAAGCTGTCTGTCATAGTTTAATTTGCTGTGCAAATTGTTGTTTATGGGAACACCACCAGCAACCCCATCAATTACTTTATACGTGCAAAATAGTGCAAACATCAAGCACCCCTCAATTTAATGTTGACAAAAAAAATACTGCTTCAACTTTCACTGCTGACAAAATTGAATAACTCTGACACAACTCCATCTATGTAACATGGATACCAGGCAGAGACGGTTCCGGGTAATAATGCCATCTTCTATTTTACAGCACTTGGGAAAGGCAGAAGTGTGGCAATATGATCTAAGCAAAAACATATTTCTAACTAAAAGCACAATTATTAAAATTGAGTTCAAATAGTTTTTTAAATGATTTTTATATTTGCAGCTATTAGAAGATAAGTGTAAATACTATGTACTACTGTATTTTCCATGTTTTTTAACATTCAGGATGTAACTGCTGGAACCACACAGAACTGTGCACTTGAGCTACAACATGTCAAATTGAGGCAAAATCTGTTTGTTCATGTTATTCCAAATTTTTTGTGTAAAAGTAATAATCGGGATCAAAAACACACTAAAGTCTCAGAGTAAATGCTGTTTGCACCAGAGTTCATGTGAATTGATTTTTATTGCCCATTTCAGAATGAGAATACTTGTTTTCTGGGTGGAATCTACAATACCAAAAAGGGGTTTGAGCCTGTTCCCAAAGATAAATTTGATCCTAAACATAAATTTTGGACCAAATGTAACTTTTTTTTAAACCTGCCAGGATTTCAATAAATAAAGAAATTTGTGGCAGGCGTCTATGATTTTATGAGTTCCTCACCACAGTGCAGACAAATCCACACTGCTAAATCCCTTTCAGGGGACCCGCTTATCAAAGCTAAATTTACGTATGTAGATCTACTCACATGTTGTCCTATTACCACACACAGGTTTATATCTCCACGTTTTTGATAATCACCATTTCCTAGTGGAGATTGACTTCTACCTGTAGACTTACATGTCTCCACCTCTTCCAGTGAGGGGATGGAGCCTGCTGCGACTGGATTTATTAGTTGAAAATTAGTACAAGCAACTTTCCACTTATTATTCGAGATTTCCAACATCAGGCGGTATTTTAATATAAATGCAAAATAAATAATATTAACCTGGAACTAATAATATAGAAAGTTACAACACATTACCTCCTCGTACAAATTTGTATTAGATTATAAAATAATTTCAATTTTACAGTATAATGTATAAATATTAATTTTTAAACAATTATTTAAAAAATGGTTTCCACACTAACATATTTCATTTTGTTTACATTGTAGAAAACGTGGTTAAACGTATGTATTTAATTTAAACACATTATATATTTTTTCAAAATTAAGGAAGCATTTTAAATAATATTTCTTTAAATTAAACATGTTATTACATTAAACAGAACAACACTAAATTGTTATCACTATAAAATTAAATATGTATATATGATTTAAATTTAGAATTAATTTCATGAAGTTAACATTATTTCTTACAGGGTGCTATTTCACTTCCATGATTCCATTGTTTTCTGAGGGAGCGTTTTAGTGAAGCAGTGGTTTGAAAAGTGGGGTGCTTCACTGGCTGGGATGGAGTACATCGAGGCTTTGGATATAGTAAATTATAGCTTTAGTAAATTTAGAAGTGTATTTTGTGAATTGCAATGTTATTACTCTTTTATGTATGTGTTTTGTATTAGGAGAGAAATGTAAGACTTTATGGGACAGTTCTGAAAGTGGAGGGCCTCACTGAGCCTTCTGCCCACAAGCCTGCACAGGTGAAGTGAGAGACTTGTAGCTGAATAGTCCTGCTTGTTTTTAGAGACGTAAGGATCACAAAACATCAAATGTGGATTTTCTTGAGAAGTCTCCAGAATCACAGAGCAATACATTTAAGACACCAAAGACCACTGAAAATATCTAGCTTCTGTGGGAAGACTCGGGTGCAGGTTCTGCATTGACCTCATTATTAGGCAAACTTGCTCCGACATCATGCCCTAGCCAGAATGTTTTCAACAGGCACAAACATCTTTAGCATGAACACTGCAAGTTGTACCATAATTATGGATTCCTTTGCTCCTTGCGAGTCAGATTATTTTTTTTAATTAGTCCCACTGAAATGTCCCAGAGTGACACTTTCACCATTTTTACTTTTTTCACCATGTTCTTGCATTATATTCAATATAAACTCATATCTGAAGTTGGTCCCATTGACTGTCATTGGCATGTACACGCATTTTTCGCCATGATCTCTATTTCATATATATATCTTGAAATATCTAGTTGTTGGTGGCCTGTGTATTTAATATCAATTATTTAAGAACTTGGTTTGGAAGACACTTTCCTTAGTTTATTACACTAACACTGTTTAGCTAGCTCTAGTCTTACTCCCCCATGCTTCTTAAGAAAATAGCTTGACTTCAGCACATTCTGAGCGAGGGCTCTTTTGAATACAACATTACAAGAAATCCACCAAAGTTTGAGTACTCCATACAGCGAGATATAACAGTACTGTTATCTCAAACGTGAAATTGAGGATTAAATATGACATCATGAGAATTAGTTGAAAAATCAAAAATAGTTCATTATTTATGGCGTAGATACCTGAAATGGGTAAGAGGGAAGGGTATGATTTGTTAGTTATGGCATGCAAAGTAGATTGAGTAAGGTGGGAATGGCAGGTGGGTACTGTAGGTATTGTAGATAGGTCGCTAAGTAGGGTAGTTATAGCAGATAGGTGGTTTGGTAGGCATGTTAGATATAGCACATAGGTATGGTAGGTAAGTATATGTTAAGTAAGTATGGTACATAGGTTAGGTAGGATTTCTAGATTAGGTATATTAGGTAGGTTAGGTATGGTAAGTATGTATGGAAGGTATGGTAGGTTAGTTATGGTTTTTAAAGTATGGTTGGTAGTCCTGGGATGTATGTATTGTAGGTAAAATACATTAGGTGTGGCAGGCAAGTATGCAAAGTATGGTAACTTAAATACTGTGTATTAAATATATTATGGTTATGGTAGGACATAATACCATTTTTAACCATTAGTTATATGTTTGAGCTATTAAAGCATGTTCATGTCCTCAAATTGTAACATTTTTATTCAGAAGCACAGAAGCTATTATGCTTCTCACAAAGAGTTTATATTTCTGTTACATCTTAAAATGTGTCTGTGTGTGCACATATCTATATTTCATGTACGAAAAACTGCAAATTAAACGACATGTTATCATGACAGAAAAATAAAACAAATGAATGCTCAAGAGTGAATAATGGATACTACTGTGCCTTATCTTGTGATAGGCTTAGGCATCCAAATAACAGGAAGTTATGTCCTAAATCAGCAATTAAAGTGTCTTCAAAGAATACACATTGGTACTCAGTTCCAACTTACAGGTCATGCTGCATATGCAGTTTAGCAAAAGGACTTCTTTATGTAATCATCAAAATGTCATGGCTCTGACAGACCGACCCATCTGTGCAATGGCAAACCATGAAAGACACATGAAAGCCAGTAGTTGAAGATGGCTGCTCAAATCCCACTCCCTATCAATACAGAAATCACTTTCTGCCTATTCACTCCCTCATATTTCAATTTGCGACTTTTTGAAGCTTGAAACGTTTCAATGGGATAAAATTGTCAGCAGTGGCCAGGCAGTGCATCACAAGCTCATATGCCTAATCAGATATCTGGTTTCTGAGACCTCACTATACCATCAAGTTCTAATCTCAGAGGGTGACAATCTAGAAATTATCACCTGCCACTGATTTGCCTTTTTGGATAGCTGAGGCTCCTCCAGGTATCAAAAAAAGACGATGACCCAACTTCACAAAAGACTTCATATTTCATCCTGGTCACTCCCATAGTACTCAGATCCTCAGTAGCCATTCTCAGAGTACTCACAACAGAGAGCTGTGGGAGCCAAGATTCTCAAATGTTTTCTTCAGCAAGGGCTCCAGTCAAAGTCCAGTTTTGCTGGTCCTTCTTCCAAGATGCCTTTAGTGCCCATCTTACTGTGACAGCATGAAAAACCAGACTTCCTGACCCTGGGAGGGCCTTCACCTGTGCAAACGCAGAAGAAAACCGAATTTTCTTTTTTCGTTTACGAGGTGACAGCATTATGTATTTTGAAGTCTCTTCAGGCTTTCTTCAGATTCCAGGAGCATCCTGATTTCCAGGTGACAGGCAAACCATTCTATATGGGTAATACATAAGTGTCACAAATAGGGCCTTTGATTTTACCACTTGTGCATTTTTTGCACATTTTTCCTTGGACTTACTTCAAAGCCAAAACTTGACAGGTGGTGTTTACTAGTCAGTCTCCATGGTGTAAGGATGTAGCCCAATTAGTAAGAGGTCAATCAATCAATCAATCAATCAATCATGTCACTTATAAAGCGCACTACATACCCGCGAGGGTCTCAAGGCGCTGGGGGAAGAGGGGGTTGGTGCTGCTACTGATCGAAGAGCCAGGTCTTGAGGAGTCTTCTGAAGGCCAGTAGGTCTTGGGTCTGTCGGAGGTTGGTGGGGAGGGTGTTCCAGGTCTTGGCGAGGTGGGAGAAGGATCTGCCGCCGGCGGTCGTTTTCCGGATGCGGGGGACTGTGGCGAGGGCGAGGCTGGTCGAGCGGAGCTGGCGGGTGGGGGTGTAGAAGCTGAGTCGTCTGTTGAGGTAGGCTGGTCCGGAGTTGTGGAGTGCTTTGTGTGCGTGGGTGAGGAGCTTGAAGGTTATCCTCTTGTTGACAGGGAGCCAGTGCAGGTCTCTCAGGTGGGGTGTGATGTGGCTGCGTCGGGGGATGTCGAGGATAAGACGTGCAGAGGTGTTCTGGATGCGTTGCAGCCGTCTCAGGAGCTTAGCCGTCGTTCCTGCGTAGAGGGCGCTTCCGTAGTCCAGCCTGCTGGTGACGAGGGCCTGGGTGACTGTTTTTCTTGTTTCGGTGGGGATCCACTTGAAGATCCTGCGGAGCATTCGGAGGATGTTGAAGCAGGATGAGGAAACGCCGTTGACCTGCTTAGTCATGGAGAGGGTGGGGTCGAGGATGACCCCTAGGTTGCGTACGTGGTCGGTGGGTGGCGGGGCTGTTCCCAGTGATGTTGGCCACCAGGAGTCGTCCCAGGCTGAAGGGTTGGAACCAAGGATGAGGACCTCCGTCTTGTCCGAGTTCAGCTTCAGGCGGCTGGTCCTCATCCATTCGGCGACGGCCTTCATTCCTTCGTGGAGGTGGGCTTTGGCGGTGTGAGGGTCTTTGGTGAGGGAGAGGATCAGCTGGGTGTCGTCGGCGTAGGAGATGATGTTGAGGTTGTGCTGTCGGGCGACGTGGGCGAGGGTGCCATGTAGATGTTGAACAGCGTTGGGCTGAGGGAGGAGCCTTAGGGTACGCCGCAGATGATCTTGGTGGCCTTGGATCGGAAGGGGCGAGGCGGACGCTTTGTGTTCTGCCGGAAAGGAAGGATGTGGTCCAGTCCAGGGCCTTCTCTTGGATCCCGGCGTCGTGAAGGCGTGTTCGTAGTGTGTGGTGGCAGACCGTGTCGAAGGCGGCTGATAGGTCCAGGAGGATGAGGGCTGCTGTTTCTCCGTTGTCTAGCAGGGTCCTGATGTCATCGGTGGCGGCGATGAGGGCGGTTTCGGTGCTGTGGTTGCTGCGGAAGCCGGACTGGGAAGGGTCCAGGATGTTGTTCTCCTCGAGGTAGCGGGTCAGTTGTTTGTTGACGATTTTCTCGGTGACCTTCGCAGGTTGTTTAGTATGCATTCATTGCCCAGTTGTCCAAACATGCCAGCTATCCAATCAGATAAAAGTGGAAACTATGCAAAAGTATACATTTTTATTGAAGGGTCTCACGCATTGATCCAAGTTGAATGTTGGCTGTCACCTGTATTTGTTTTTTACCTATTGTGAAAAGAATGGCTGAATATGCCATTTAAAAAGCCAATAAATAATAATGTACACACACCAGTGTTTATGCATATGCAAACCCTCACAGAAAATTGTAAATCATCCAGATTAATGTAATTTCTGGTATAGCTCAGTTGGCCTGACTGAAATGATGCTGGCTTGTAATGTTTGTTCTCTTTTTATAAAGCTTGGGTTAGAGAAGACTTGGCAGATGAATACTTCATGTGTGGTGGAATGTCCTGTGAACTGCCAGCTCTCTGATTGGTCTTCCTGGTCTGAGTGCTCTCAACAATGTGGACTCACAGGTGGGTATCATATTAAATAAACTCCTAAATTAGAAAAAAATGCAGTTAATGTAGCTGTGATCACATGAACATGTATGGATGCATTATATAGTTACCTACTCTTCTACTCAATCAAATGTCTTCTGTGATCCCTCTGTGCTCTATTTTCTAGTGCTAGTTTCACAAACGGTTCCTTCCTTGGGTATATTCAAGGTAACCGACTTGTTTCCAAAGAGTAACTCATAAAATAATTACTTTTAAAACACAGCGACCATTTTGAATATGCTTTAAATATGCAACTTAACATGAATGTTTGATTAATTAAAATGATAAATGTGGGTCATGGTCAAAACAAAATTTTTATCACATATTAAACTGAGAAACCTCTGGAAATGTATAACATATGAATGATAACCAGTACCAATGTTATAAAATCAATATAATTGATATATTACATTATCAGCATTTGTAGTGTACATTTCTGCTATTTCTGTGTTTCTGGGCTTATTATAGTCATAGGCCCCATTTTATATCTGGGCAGGTGGCCTGTCATCCCACCATGGAAGAGGCAGCCCACCTTACTCTGTCCCCATGCTGGAGAGGCAGCCCACCTAATTTATAAATGACCGACTAGCTGGCGGTTATTTATAAAGGTATTGACAGGATCAGCCATCACAGCGGTTCCTATTAATGCATTTAACTGTTTGCTACAGGGCTGTGTCATAAGAACAGAGGCCTGCAGCAATTGGTATTTTTTTTCTTTTCAAAAGGAAACTCCCAAAACAGGATTTTCTTTTTGAAAAGAAAAAAAGTAATGCTTCCCTTGCCATGTAAGTCTTCTCTCAAGGCGCGGGGAGCATTAGAATGGATTTATTGTTGTAGCAGTAAGAAACAGGAAAAAATGACTACATGTCCGCCCATCTAAATTTGGTGAGATGATATGTAGCCATTTCTCTGACGGCTCTTATTCCACATGGCCAAAGAGAAATTTGTTCACCACTGTGGCCAAACTGAAGGTCCATCCGCAATTAAATTTGATGGGCAGACCACTATATTGGCGGGAGCGAACTCGCTCACCATTGTGACGGAGTACCCTCTCCATCAATATATAAATCAGGCCCAAATTTATCAGGTATCATTTGGTCTAGTCTGTGTAATGATGGACCTTTCAGTATAGTTCTAAGTGGTGTACTTAGAACTATCACATCCCTTTGTGGTCCCATTGTCTTGGTTGTGTGTGTCTTTTAGTGTCTCAGTGACTCAGTCATAGGACTTTAGCATTTCTTTTTTGACTTAATGTTTATCCATTAGCCAGCATTTTAGGTTGGTTGCTGTTCTGTATCGATTTGCCTACTAGATGCTTCCAATGATGTTTTGTTTGTGTGAAAATGCAAGTGAACTGTTGTATCAGAGAGTGTTGATGTGTGTGGGAGTGACTGTAACAGCAGAATTATTTTAGCAACTGCATGACGTGTGTGCTGTTTGATGCACACGAAGGTACAAAACAGGAAGTCCTGTCTCCAGCATTTTCTTCTCTCAGGGAATGATGATTTTGAGAGGTGTGGTTTGTATTTTTAGTGCATCACCGGGCCCACTTCAGTCCTCGGGTACATTTGCAAAAATCAGAGGCATGCAGCCTAGAAATATGTTGACAATCAAAGACCAACATCTCTCAAATAAATAATGTGTGGCATTAGTATCTGCTCAAGTCATATTCTTGACTGTTAGAAATTGGGTTCCTTATTGACTGGGTAGAAGCCCTGGTCAAGCAGTAACCACAGTCCTAGTCAGGTTAAGGCACAAGTCCATCCTAAATTAACCTGTGCCCAGAATCTTGGGACATAGCAGTCAAGCTTATCCTAAGGGAGACGTAGCCCTTGCAGTAGTGAAAAACAAATTTAGGTTTTTCTCTACCAGAACATGTAAAACTTAAAAGTACATGCCCTACATTTTAAATACATTGCACCCTGCCCTCTGGGCTGTCCAGGGCCTACCCTTTTGGGGGCTCATTTGTATTAAAAAGGGAGGTTTGGTCCTGGCAAGAGGTTTAACTTGCCAGGTCAACACGGCAGTTTAAACCTGCATACACATGCTCTGCAATGGTAGGCCTGGGACATGTTTAAAGGGCTACTTAAGTGGGTGGCACAATCAGTGTTGCAAGCCCACTAGTAGCATTTAATTTGCAGGCCCTTGACTCATGTAGTGCACTTTACTAGGGACTTGTACATAAATTAAATATGCCATTTGTGGATAAGCCAATGTTACCATGTTTTAGGGAAAGAGCACAAGCACTTTAGCACTGGGCAGCAGTGGTAAAGGGCACAGAATCCTAAAGCCAGCAAAAACAAAGTCAGCAAAACAGTAGGTCTGAAGGCAAAAAGTTAGTGGAAACCACACCAAAGTCTAACAATGACTTCGCTGGCAATGCAGGCATATTAGGTATAGGAAGTATGTGTACAAAGCTAATGAATAATCTGCTGCAGGATACCTGACAAGGACAGGGTGGCAAACCCAGAGTATGTGACAGATGCTCTTCTAGCCATCTTCAGCCTCTGCAGTGGTTCAGAGCAACATGCAATTGTGCTATGTACAGGCTGCATCTAGTTAATAGGCCACTTTTTGAAATGTTTAGTGCCTTCTAAGGAGCCTGGCTCTGTCTTGGCTATTTGGGATGTGATAGATGGGGACGATTTGCAATCCGCTCCTGAGATTGTATCACAGAGTGAAAGTGGAAGTGTTTTGGCAGTATAGGGTTATTAGAAGTGGAGTACATGAGGGTAATATTTTCTAAGATTACGCAACGTGGTTCTGAACCTTTGCATACTGTCTAAGGGCCTTATTATGACTTTGGTGGTGTGGGAACTGGCAGCCATGCCACCACCTTCTCCCACACCACCAAAACAGACCGCCCGCCAGATTATGACTTTTTATGTCGCTGGTGGGCAGTTCTTTGGTGTTCCCACGGGGGTGCCTTTAAAATAGGCACCGCACTGGGAATGTCAAAGCATATTTCTGCATGGACCGAAATGCACAATGTTGTGCATTTCATTCCGTGCAGGAGCATAGGGGTGCATGCAGATAAGGGGGCACACCATGTGCCCCCCTGCATGCACCCCATGGCGCAGAGGCACAAGGGGGCCCTGTATGGCCCCCTTTGCTTCCTCACTGCCATGAAAAGTGCAGAGGTGAGGAAATTCCGAATATGCTTAGCGGTGCCACTGCGGCATCGCCAGCATATTAGGGGCCTCAGACCACTGCGCCACCGCCATGGATCGTGAATCCCTGGCAGCAGCAGCGGTCCTGTAGTGGACCAACCACCACAGTCCTGATGTGGCAGGGGACCACCACAATGGGTTTGGTGGTCCATTGGACCGCCATACTCATAATTAGGCCCTTAGACATAATAGTGAAAAGGTGGTGAATGGTAGCTGGGTTTAGACAGTGAGGAATGGTGGTTAGAGGAGCTGTGCAAGGAAGGCCCTTCTTATGCTGGAAAGGGTGGTGGAAGCAGACCCATGCAATAGTGCAGGAGTCCAGTAAGGCAAGAGCTGAGCCTTTCCAGTGGGTAGCAATGAAACGCAGCAGGCATGTAGGCCTCAAGTTGTGACAGTCTACATAATGCAGAAGGGTAGTAAGGGAGGATGTTAGTAGGCAGAGAGCAAAGTGTAGACACCCCAGGAGGGATAGACTTCAAGCAGGAAGATGGCAGGATGATACAAAGAGTGAGAAATGGCTTTTACAGAAATATTGTGGTTTAGACAGAGAGCGATGAGGGTGGCTTGAATGAAGTGAAGTGTTTGTGTCCATGACCTAACTGCTATAAATTTAACATTGTTTCTATTGAAACCGTGTTGGCATAAGACCATATTATTATTTTTGGATTTTGGTTCCTAACACTCAAATAATATTTTTATCTTTTCTCTTTTTTAAGGCAAAATGGTGCGAAGGCGTAAAGTAATACAACCTTGTCAGGGTGATGGTAGGCCTTGTCCTTCACAGATGGAGCAAACCAAGCCCTGCCCTGTGAATCCATGTTATCGATGGCAGTATGGCCAATGGTCTGACTGCAAAGTGGAGGTATGAGAATTTGTTTCTATATTGAGCAAATGTACTTTTGGTTATATAAACGGTATTTTAAAATCAGGCTATCATTTTAACAATTAATGTCACCCATATATCAATTATTTATTGGCCTTGTTAAGTTACATTTTGCGATAAGCTATATAGATAAATTAAAAACTACAGTGACCAATGGAAACAACGGGATAATGAGCTAAAATTGTAAACTTTAAGCAAGTACATTTAGAAAATAATGACCAGCTTGCAGTGGTTAATTTTTAGGTCTGGTTGTAGCAAGCTTTAGCTCTTCAGATTTATATAATACATTTACTGTACATGTGACTATGAAAATGCATATGTTAATGGCTGGAGGAGAGAGTTGTCTTCGGGTTTTATTCTACACTTGCAAATGTCGTGGCAAATGACAGGATGTAGCCACTCATGTAATAGAGTTGCCTTGCCTACTCCATTTGTTTTCTGTGGCCTTTATTTAAAATGTGAATTTATATTAGAACTCTGTGGATAAGCCGAGGCCAAAGGGGTGAGCGGGCCTAGAAATAGTTAAGACTATACAGTTGTAGACATGTTTCCACCTGGTGAGGACACCAAAGGGAGGGGAGTGACTGCCCCGTCCATGAAAAGCTGGCTACTTCCATAGTTGTGCAACCCTTAGGCCAGATGGTGCTCTTCCAATGATTTCCTGCTCGGGGCTGAGCAGTCTGAGCCCTGGTGCCTGCTAATGATTCCGAACCATCAAGGGGCACTGGGCTGTTTGGAGCAATGTGATACAGAGGCAGTTGTTGGAAGCCTTTGGCTGGAATTGCTCTGGCATTGAAAGTAATGATCAAGAGCACCAAACCAGCCCCTGAGTGAGTGTACAGCTGAAGAACAGGAGTAGGGTGGCAGAGGGTATTACCCTAAAAAAGACAGGGAATGGAAAAGTATGCAAAGCAGGCTGAACTGCCATGGTGCTTTATAGTTCATTACTGCAAAGCATGTTCAATAGAGTAACATTCACCAATCTGTGAGCTCTACTTATAACTTTGTAATAAAAAGCATATATGCATATAATTTGATTGTATGTTTTCATTGAAACAGTGGCCAAGATTCATGATGTACAGAAAGGAACATGAAATAGAACTTGAGGTGGAATAGCAATGTTATGATTTCAATTTCTTGCTATAGAGACTGAACTCCCTCCAAACTTGCTCGAGTCTGGGTCATTAGGCTTTGTATGGAAGACAAATGTATACAGGATTCATTGTATCCTTCTGAATCACCCTCTGAATGTATTGACATCTAAATGAGCCTTTATCCTTTTTGGGGAGCTAAACATATAGATAAAGGCTCCCTCAAGCACAGCACAAAATGTAAATGATGGCGTAGCAACACTTAAAATTACTAAACAACAAACAAACATTATGAAGAATGACACCTCCTGGATGCCATCTTTTCATCCGAACAACATTATACTCTCCATGATCTGGTCACATTCACCTGAACAGATCACTTTGTGGTTTCTGTTTACAAGTTGAAACCAAAAATAAGAAAAAAAACCTGATTTTCTCCCAAATTATCCAAATTGAAATTTGAGGTCTGACAAGTTGAGAGGAAGCACTATGCCCCTGAGATTAAAACAATTTATTTCTCCCCTAACATTGTATATGAAATCATATCCGAGAAGTCAAATTGCTGCGCTACAAAAAGAATCCAAAACATACGAAATCTCTCAAATGAATTATCTTATATTATAGCTGATTTGCAATCACCCTAATCATCCAGCTTTCTCAGACATCCTCTATCAAATTCAATGAGAATAGTTCCCATTATTTTGTAATAAGACAATAAACATACAGGCTGAAATAAAGCATGAGGACAGCACCGCCCCCCCACCCCCCAATCTATTATTGCTGACTTAGTTGCCCTAACCTTCTATCTAATATCTTAAGCCATTTTGAGTCCATCATAGTGCTGCAACTGTACTATAATGAAGAGTAGCTAATGCTGAGGCTTTGAAAAATACCTTTGCTAAGCCAAGGTTATGAAGGCAGTGGAAACAACATGGCCGCCGAGTAGGAGCCCCTTGTAGGAGCTCCTGGGTTGGGGATCACCGTTGCGGTGTATATCCCTGGATAACCCCACCATCGGCCCTCCTCTCTACTCTGCATCTGATGCCCCATACCCCTGGATCGCACGATATGATTCTCACTCACCTGCATTAAGGAGTTCCGAGACCACCTTGATCGATCGTTGCGAGACCTCGTCTAGACGTCCTGCAGCCCCTCCACCTCTGTGCGTTGCGGTGCTGTGCGGCGTTGCGGTGCCGTGCTGTGCGGTGGTGTGATGAGGTGCCGGCTGAGACCAGTGGCGGGAGCCCGGTGAGCCTCTTGACCTGTCCCTCGCCTTCTGCCTGGGGTCTGCGCCTCCTGTGGGTCGGATGCACAGGACCCATCTCTGGACTCATCGTTATGCAACCCCCCCGCCTCCAATGGTTGCGGGGCCTCGCTGAGTTGCCGTGCTGGCTGCGACGAGTGCCAGGACCCCGGCGAGCCTACTGACTTGTTCCACGCCTTCTGCCTGGGAATTCCGCCTACTGAGTGGCGGCTGCACGGGACCCATCGCGGGACGAACCTGGGGGTGAGTGCCGCTGCACTTCGCTGCTCCACGGCAATTCAAGTAGTTGTGGTCCGTGCTTCACCTCGCCTCTGGAATCGGTGCTGGGTGTTAACCTCCATCCCTGGGGCTCCCCGGTGTGCCTGAATGATCGGGCGGGGTATTGCCTTCCACCGCAAACTCCTCAAACTTCTCGAGTTCCCCGGATTGTCGGGCGGAGGAAACCCGTCAATCATCGGGGCTGCTGGGGTCGTATCCTAGCGCTCATCCGGTCCGTGGTTGCAGCCGGACCCTTGCGACCGAGCCTCTCCTGCTGACGACTCCAGTGGCGATGTAAACATGCCGCTCAGATACACTGCGGAGTCAAGGTGATTTTACATTATTCAGATTCGATTGCCTGCAGATGATAGGTGTAAGCAGTATGTTAAGCTTCTCATCGGGGTCACTGGTACATTGTTAGAAGGCCAACACGCACGACACTGACTGCCGAGTCTTGGTGTGCTGGAAGTGCTCCTCACTCGGCAGTGGGGGCAGCATTTTTATAAATTGCTGAATATTCATTTTTAAGGGAGCAGATCATCTTCCACACAGTGTCAGGCTAGGCCACTGATCTTGCGTGGTTGATATCTGTGAGGATGCCTCTTATAGATAACGAATTGGAGACTCTCAACAATCTGTGCTGAGTCAGTACAAGTTTATAACCACAGACAACAAAGAAGGGTCCATTCATCAAAGCTGCTGTTAAGCATAGAAACAGAACTACATCCTCTGAGGACCAATTAACGGAAAGCGAAAGTGGACTACAGAGCAGAAAACAGGTCTAGGAAGAAATCACTTAATGAAAGCAAAAAAGGACCACATCACAGGGACAGGTCGAGGGAGTATACAGAGCGGCCATCTTGAACTGATGCATAATGAAGGGTCTGACACCCCTATCTCCTCATCTAACAAAATCCTCATCTAACAATCACAAAGGTGTATTCAGCCAAGAGGGGATAACAAATAATTAACTGTTGGACAACGCTAAACTAATCAGAAAGTTAACATTACCTACAGCGGACGGGTGAATATAAAAAAAAAAAAGTCAAGGTAGGAAATATAGAAACTAAGGAGAGGGAAATAATAAAATGGATAAACACCTTGAACCCTCAGGCCATCATGCCTTCACCATTCTCTACCCACCCAATCTCGCCAAAAATGCAGCAAAGAAATTCAAGCACAGGCTAATGATAACCCACCCTGAGACCCTTATTTCAGACCCATACTTCTGCATTAGCAAAGGCGTAATATCCAACAACCTTATATTCCACACAAAAAAACGTGCCCAGTGGAGAAATATCTTTTACTCTTTGCTCCGAATCTCCAATGTTAAAAAGACCCCGCATGCCCTCAAATTGTCGGTAACAGCCTCGGACCTATGCCCTGCGAATGCCACCATCACCATCTACAACAACGGTAATATCCTTATACAAGCCTCCAATGATAATCTCGATACCATAGACAGGATCTTCCCTACTCTCAAGAAAGCAGTGAACCGCAAGAATAGCACACTCCCCGCAACCTCTCAGCCTCAGCATCCAGAGGCCACCCCAACTCCACATCAAAATCCCATAACAATTTCTTCTGAACCGACTCCCCCCCACACCCTTAATGAGCCCTACCTCCCAGCCACATCGACCTCAACCACACATGGGTCCTCTGGCCCAGGAGGGACAGGGTTGCACTTACTCTACCGATCACATCAGTGCAGACACCCACAATGATTCCTACCCCCAGTCACATCGGTCGCTACCACACCTGGATCCCCCGGACCAGAAGGGACAGGGTTATTCTTAGCCACTGATCACTTCACTGCAGACTCATCACCGTTATCCCGGACGTCCGAGAGTGAAACCACCAACCTGGACTTCACTCATGCCACCCTTCTCTCCCCACTTACATCTAAGTTAGATTGCAGAGATTCCCTTGACCCACTGTCTACCACAATATATGCTCGGACCCTAACACCCTCAATACTCATTCCACCCATCCAAACACAGTGCACAAAGACCTCTCCCCAATCCCATGCAGCAGCCCCTATCCAGCTGTCTCATCACAACACCATCCCACACACTGACTCGGACCCCACAACAAACCCCCTTGCTAAACTTACCACATCGATCCCGAATGAGGATATCCACACGCTACCGGAGAACATGATCATTCAAACAGACCCTACCTGCGGATCTCCCCCCATAATAGAACATACACCCTCTCATACTACTAACCTTTCCAACTCCGATTGGATCGCACGATTCAACAAGTTAGCAACTGGCCTATCCCAGCTCAAGGCCGAGATGCTTAACCTATCAACCATCACTCACAGCTCAAGGTCCATTTTAGCACTCCAGTGGAAGTCACAAAAAACAATGCCTCCTGGCATACCTTCTTGCCAATCCCTGAACAAACAATCTATAACACTCTTCTAGCAATCAACCCCTCCAATCACTTCTCTGAACCCCTTCCTCCTGCCTCAAAATGATAAAAACTTCTATCCTACCACTATGGGCAAAAATTGTAAATGCCTCTCTGAGACAAGGCTCCATACCGGACTGTCTTAAAATAGGGCAGGTCACACCTATACTAAAGAAATCCGATGTCACCCCATCTGATCTCAACAACTACCGCCCTATATCCAACATCCCCACCTTGGTGAAACTGTTGGAGAAATGTGTACAAATACAATTATGCAATCATATTGAGAATTTCAACCTCCTAGACAATCACCAATCTGGCTTCCGTCAAGGTCACAGCACAGAATCTGCACTCACCCACATAATGGATGATATACTAAAAATGCTTGACCACAACGAATCATGCCTAATGATACTGCTTGACTTGTCCTCCGCCTTCGATACGGTGAAGCACGACAACCTTTTGTCCCTATTGGAAGGAAGGATGGGCCTCTCGGGCACGGTATTACAATGGTTCTCGTCCTTCCTAAATAACAGAACACAAAGATTCAAGATGAAGAACTCACTCTCTCAACCCTCCGTGGTCACCCTAGGCGTTCCACAGGGCTCCGCCCTATCACCCATCCTTTTCAACCTACTAATGGAACCCCTGGCGAATGCATTGAAATCAGCAAATATTCTATATCACCTGTATGCGGATGACACCCAACTGTATCTGAAAATCTCCACTCCAGAAGACTTCATTTCCCTCAACACTATTCTACAGAACACGCAAAACTGGCTCACTAACAACCACCTCATGCTTAACACCAAAAAAACAGAATTCATTCTCATCTCGCCACCCAATCACACACCTAAGATAGACCTATGGCTGAAACACCTAACCTCCTTTGACTGTGCTCCCCTCATCATTGACTCCGCGAAATCCCTGGGAGTCACCTTAGACAAACATTTGAATATGAAGACGCACATCACTAATGCCACCAAGGGAGCTAATCACCAAATGAGTATATTAAGGAAACTCAAACCCTTCCTCCCTCAGGCCGACCTAAAAATGGCAGTGCAAGCCCTAGTGCTACCAAGATTAGACTATGGAAGCACCACCCTCTGCGGTCTCCCCAAATACAAGCTAGCTCCGCTGAGGGCATCACTTAATGCTGCGGCTAGATTGGTATCAGGAACTAAAAGAAATAGCCACATTTCTCCGACATTGAAAGCGCTGAACTGGCTGCCCTATGAGGCAAGAATACAACTAAAGGTTGCCTGCATGACCCATAAAGCACTACATAACAATACACCCAGTTACTTAGCTCTAAAGCTAGAACGATCAGGAGGATGCAGACAATTACGAAGCGCGAGTTCTTTACTTCTGAAACCACAATCCTTTCATAAAAAGAGAACTGGTTGCAGAGCGTTCTCAGGGATTGCTCCAATGATCTGGAACTCCCTACCCCCAGTGGTACGTGGAATCTCGTCATTTACCGCCTTCAAAAAAGAAGTAAAAATACTCCTAATGAACAAATTCACGTCCTAAGACTTGATTCTAGGCAGACATCGAGTCACCTATACAAACCTCTTATCACTACCTACCTCTTGTGGTTGGAAGGAGAATATTATATGTATGTTTATTACCACAACCACCTAATGTTCAATAACTGTATATAGTGGAATGTTCTGTTACCCATTTATTATATACCTGTTTTGTACGTAATGACGAATACCAAATGCCTTATACTACCTCATATCTTTATGTTTTATAACAGTATACTGTAAAGCGCTCTGATACCCTCGTGGGTCACGTTCGCGCTATATGAAACCTTATAAATAAATAAATAAAAGGCATTCTGTTCTTTGCCCTCTAGAGAGCTGGTTCAACAGCTCCATATTTTATAGCACCATACGCATAGCATAGAAAGGCATCACAATGAGACCTTTTCTGGTGAAGCCCTCATTGAAACCAGGCGAGCTGGGCAACTACTGGCCAAAATATTTGCTGCCATATCTTGACAAGTGTTTTTGAAAAACTATTTTGATACAATTTTAGGCATTTGCAGAAAAGAACACGCTACTGGATAGTTAGCAGACACACTAAGTTTTCTATCACTGGATGTTCTGCCAACACTGGTGGACAATAGTGAAGCCACAGCCCCAATACTATTAGATCTTTCTATAACCTTGGACATCATGGACCACTTCATTATACTTGGCAAGTTGGTAGGCAGTGGGTTTGCTGGTACAGTTGTTTATACTGTCTAAAATTATTATTGGAGGTGTATTTCTCAGATAACCTTTACACATCCTTGTACATGTCATCCTCAACATGTTAACTGTATGGTGCCACAGGCAGCATTATTATTTCCTTTTATTTGTAACACCTACACATGGCTCTTGTAAAGACTATTCCATGCTGTAAGGGCAGGTGTCTACAGTATGCTAACTTTGTTTAGTTAAGTTGATGATTGTCTAAAGTCTCTGCAGGCATGCAGTGAACCTAAAACTAGTATATTATGGTAAAGTACCTTTTCGTGATGTGATATTGAATGTTACAAAACCTTCTTCAACTTAACCTTCCAAAACCACCCAAGAGCATAGCTTCACTTTATAAAATAGTGGTTAATAAATAAAGATTAACAACAGATTTGTTTTCAATAGTGTGTCCTTTTCTGCTCTACAATCCCTTAGGACGCACAGTGTGGAGAAGGCACAAGGTACCGGAATATGTCCTGTGTGGTTTATGAGGGAACAAAGGAAGATACGGGTAAAGTCGTAGATGAGGAATTCTGTGGAGAAATTGAATTTACAGTGGCAGGTGATAAGACATTAATACTTGAGGAGGCCTGCACTTTGCCTTGTCCAGGTAAAAACTCATTGTTTCTGTTATTTCTATTGTTGAATGAAATAATTTATTTGCTACAGATGGTAAACCAAAATGCGTTGATTCAAAGTTCCTGGTCAACAGAAATGTGAAACCATTATTTGGCAGATTGTGAACTCCATATAACAGAGGACTTAACAGATGACAGTAATAATTTCACAAGTGACATGATATGTTACCTTACAATTAACATGATTGACAAAATTTGGGGTATAGTAAAATCTCTCTGTGTATGCATTTTCATTTAGAAGTGTGAGATGAAGTCCTCCAATTTATTGTTATAAATATCATAAGGATTGCATTTTATCTGTGAATTAAGGTTTACATAGTAGGTGTGCGAGCTGTAGTGTGAAATTGGGGAATTTCAGTGAGTTTTTGGTTTTGCTTTGTAACCATAACTGCACTTGAACTGTGTCTTTTTAAGTGAATTCAGGATTTGTTACACCATGTATTAAGATGTCATGACTAAAGGAAACGTTAACTTCACTTTAACTGTATGTTTTTCAATTAATTAATTTTTTGATATACTGCATCCAACTTCTATAAAGGCAACCCCCTCCACAGGCTGCTAACCACCACCATGCATTGCCTTCACAAAGCACAATGAGAGTTGGCCATAATGCCTAGGCATCCGACAGGCTCTGTCCCCATCCCTCACTGGAAAATACAGCGGTACGTTGTTGTAGGCAACCAACCTCTAAAGCCCCCAGTTGACAGCTGCTATGTGTTTTGCAAGATAAACCCAATTCTTCTAACTCAGTATGAGCACGTGTTGGACCTAGCCCTCTTTGCAGGGTCACCCCCAAATGTTTTGCCTTCCTCCTCCAATTTTTTGCTGAATTCATTTTTGTTGAACTTAGAACTCTGTGCACTTTGCCACTGCTAACCAGTGCTAAAGTGTCCGTGCTCTCTCTTCTAAATACGGTAACATTGGCTTATGCCCAATTGGCATCTTTAATTTACTTATATGTCCCTAGTAAAGTGACTTTACATGTGCCCAGGGCCTGTAAACTAAATGCTACTAGTGGGCCTGCAGCACTGATTGTACCACCCACATAAGTATCCCTATAAATAATCTGAGGTCTGCCATTGCAGAGCATGTGTGTGCAGTTTTAACTGCCATTTTGACCTAGCAAAATAAAACTTTTGCCAGGCCCAAACCTTCCTTTTTAGTACATATAAGTCACCCCTAGTATAGGCCCTGAACAGCTCAGAGAGCAGGGTGCAATGTATTTAAAAAGTAGGATATGTACCTGGTAGTGAAAAATTATTCATTTTTTACTACTGCAAGGCCTACCTCTCCCGTAGGATAACATTGGAGCTGCCTTATTACATTTTATAAGCAGTAATTTCCAATTAGGAGCAGGAGGCTATATCATTTTTTGTGTCTATGAAATTGTAATGATAAGTCCTCTTTAATGGTAAAGTTGGATTTTTCATTACAGTTTTGAAAATGCCATTTTTAGAAAGTTGTTTGCAGATTGATTTCATCTAAAGAGTTTTGAATCATTCATCAAGGTATAAATCATGCAAAGAATAACTATTTCAATGGCTTTAAAGTATAGAAATATATCAAAGACACTGGTGTATATATTCAAAAATTGAATTTATCTCATTTCAAAAAGTAATGAAAGGGTACAAAATTATTAAATACACAATGCAACAGGAAAATGTAGTTGTATACAGATTTCTCACATTTCTCAGTTACAATTGTAGACACCTTTTTCTCAAATGTATATAAGGCAATCCAATTAATTTATATAAATCAAAATTGCCTATAGTAACGTTTGTACAGGAGATAGGTGTCGTGGTCGACGTTTCGGTCTATTGGGTTGTCGTCTGTTAGACCATCTTCAGGACTATGTGAATTTAAAATTGGTTGACCCTCTAAAGTTGGTACTGAGGATGATTAATTATTGACATCTAGAAGTCTATTTGGTCTGATCAGTCCTATTCATGAAATTGCATCCAATGTTGTCAAAGCAAGTGACTCTGCTTTACAGAAAAGGCAATCATAAACGCATATGCACAGAAGTTTGTCGCTCGAGCGCCGAAGTTTTTATCAAGCGAAAAGAGTTTAATCTGTAGATTGTCGGTAACACTCTCGACAGGGAAGAACGCTCGCATGCAGAGTCGGCGACTCTTTTCGCTTGATAAAACTTCGGCGCTCGAGCGACAAACTTCTGTGCATATGCGTTTATGATTGCCTTTTCTGTAAAGCAGAGTCACTTGCTTTGACAACATTGGATGCAATTTCATGAATAGGACTGCTCAGACCAAATAGACTTCTAGATGTCAATAATTAATCATCCTCAGTACCAACTTTAGAGGGTCAACCAATTTTAAATTCACATAGTCCTGAAGATGGTCTAACAGATGACAGCCCAATAGACCGAAACGTCGACCACGACACCTATCTCCTGTACAAACGTTACTATAGGCAATTTTGATTTATATAAATTAATTGGATTGCCTTATATACATTTGAGAAAAAGGTGTCTACAATTGTAACTGCGAAATGTGAGATCTGTATACAACTACAATTTCCTGTTGCATTGTGTATTTAATAATTTTGTACCCTTTCATTACTTTTTGAAATGAGATAAATTCTATTTTTTGAATATATACACCTGTGTCTTTGATATATTTCTATACTTTAAAGCCATTGAAATAGTTATTCTTTGCATGATTTATACCTTGATGAATGATTCAAAACTCTTTAGATGAAATCAATCTGCAAGCAATATAAAAAAGCTTGTTCCAAATAAAGAATAAACCCTAAATGTTTTAAACTAAACAAATCCCTTGTAGGTTCACTTACCTGTCAATACTACATTGCCCAAGCCGTCAAGGGTAGATTGGGTTCCCCATTGTTAGTGATACTTTTAGAAAGTTGGCATTTTCTTACCCATAGCTCTTTTGTGCCTGTAGCCTGTCTTGGGGCACATCACTGGGTATAGCTGACAGACTTCATGAATTTCTCCCAGACAGTCACACAATAGGGAGATTAGGTGTGCCTGAATGGGTCATCTGCTGGCAGGATGGGGGGAGCGGAGCACAGCCCCACTTGCAACTGAACAGCCTGTGCTCTGCCTTCACATAAAGGGTCTAACGACCCTGCATTGTCACTCCAGCCAGCTTGGAGCCAGGGCAAGGGAGGCAGAAAATTCCATACACTTCAAAGTCACTCTCTAGAAGCTTCTCCCACCTTTCAGAACCAGGGTACCAGTGTATAAAAGAAGGACCTCGGTCACCAACTAATCAGTACATTTCTGGACCTGTGATTACTCTGCCAGGAAGAAGGACTGCTGTGCTGCTGGACTGCTGCTCTAAAGGAACTGCTGCCCTGCTGTGATGAGCTGTTGCCTGCTGCCCTCTTGCCTAGAGAAGAAGAGCTGGACCTGCAACTTCATCTTGAATCCAGGGCCCAAAAGTGACTCAAAGGGCTAGTCTTCTGGCCTCCTGATCTGAGCCTCAGGGACATAAAGGCTCCTGAAGCAGCTTTTGGACCCAGCTGCAGTGAGTTACTGACCCACAGGTGGTCCTTCTCAAATCCTGGACCCTTGGTGTGGCACAAGGGCTCTTAAAATCAAGCTTTTGGGCTCTTTGTTGTGAGGTTGTGCCCAGCTCCTCCCTCACATCGCCCAAGAAGGCCCATCAAGACACACTTCAGCTCCCTTTGTGTGTGGCTCTATAGAGGGAATACACAAAGCCCAGCTTTCACCCAACCCAGACTGAACAGAGACAGGCAGCAGGCACCAAATGGCTAAAGTAAGTAAATGCCAACTTTCTAAAAGTGACATTTGCTAAACTGCAATTTAAAATCCACTTACACCATAAGTTGTAATTTTAAGTTGGAGTCCAGTGACATCAAACTCTTCACAAATGGGAATTATACTTTAAAGATGTAATAAGGTAATCCCAATGTTATCCTATGGGAGAGATATGCCTTGCAGTAGTGAAAAACAAAATCTTCACTACCAAGACATGTAAAACTTAAAAGTACATGTCCTGCCTTTCTAAATACCTTGCACCCTGCCCTGTGGGTCATACAGGGCCTACCTTAGGGGTGACAGATATGTATAAATAGGAAAGGTTTAGGCCTGGAAAGAGGTTGACCTTGCCAGGTCGAATGGGCACTGTAAACTGTACATACAGGCCCTGCAATGGCAGATCTGAGCCATGGTTAGAGAGTTACCTAAGTGGGTGGCACACTGAGCGCTGCAGGCCAACTAGTAGCAATTATTTTACAGGCCCTGGCTACATGTAGTGCACTTTACTAAGGACTTATAAGTAAATGAAATAGGCCAATTTGGGTTAAGTCAATGCTACCATATTTAGGAGATAGAGCACACACACGTTAGCACTGATTAGCAGTAGTCAAGTGCACAGAGTCCTAAAGCCAGCAAAAACGAGGTCAGAAAAATGGAGGGAGGCAGGCACAAAGTTGGGGGAAGACCAGCCTAAGGCTGTCAGCTCTAACGTATGGACAGTCAAAAACATGGTAAAAGCAAATATGGAACAAAACTAGCCAAAAGAAAAACAAATGCAGTAGAGACATTACTAATGATCCTCCTGAACCACACCCAACAGAGAGGCATATTTTACACCATGTTTTACCAATCCAGTGTGTTTTTGAAGGGTATTTATTGGAAAAGACGAAACGCTCCTTCGTAAAATGATTGTATATGAGGTAAACGCAGGATCTCAGATTTCATACTGGACTCAATTCTTCATCTCGGGTCTTTAAATTGACATGCCTGTTTAAAAAAACACATAAACTAGAAGCGCGTAAAGGGTGACTTTATTTACCACTTCTCTCTGAACTAATGCCTGCATCAGCATTCAGAAAAGCTAGGGCTTGACTTTGTCCAACCTCAGTAATCTATTCTTGGCATCAAAAGTCTAAAACACACATTTAGCCATGATCCATCAAGGCAGGAATTCTTAAAAGAAGTTATGTCCTTATCACAATGGACTCTGTAGCCCTCTATGTTATGAGCCCAGTCTTTGGGACAGTGATCACAGTTCATATCAGCACCTTATAACAGGTTGCTTCCCTTTGTCTGTCTTTCCCAACAGGTGATTGCTACCTGAAGGAGTGGTCTGAATGGAGCAGATGCCAGCTGATCTGTGCTTCTGAGGAAGACCTTGGTTTTGGGGGAGTGCAAGTGAGATCAAGGCCTGTTATCATTCAAGAACTTGCAAATCAACATCAGTGCCCAGAGCAGGTTGTGGAAACTCGACCATGCATAGGTGAGTGCGATGCAGTGAACCATATCTCTCTTCAAATAGACAGAGGCGGCTCCTCCAATGGAGTGGAGGAGCGGCGCCCCACTTAAGTGCCTCCCAAAGCCCCAGAGATGAAAAAATAAAATGGTAATTCATTACCATTTTATTTTTCATTCTCCCGTCCTGAACAGAGTATCAGGAAGGCGTGGGGTCTGTTGAGTGACAGCAGGGAGCAGTGGTGGGCAAAGGGCTGCTTTTGCACTGTTTAAAGTGGGCATGTCCCTTTGGCCAGCCTTCTTGCGACGGCAAGCCTCACATGTGCACTTTAAACCTCTCAACCCAGTTGTCTTAAGACAGCTAGGTTGAGAGCAAAGTGCAGACATTCAGTTCCCTCGGGAGCGCCGACAGAGGCCACTCCCACCAATCAGAGCGCTGCGCGCATGCTGGTTAACAGCACGTGAGCAGGCCAGGAATGGTTGAGGGAGTTTGCTGGGCCTGCACTGCAGTACCTGCAGAAGAGGTTGGAGTGAGAGGAGGACGTCGCCAGGATCCGGTAAGTGTTTTCAATTTCATTTCATTTTCTTTTTTTAAAATGTTATTTGCCTGCCTCCCTCCCTCAGTAGATGCTAGCCGCCACTGCAAAGATGCACCCTTGCTTTGTAAATCTTCCCCCCCTTTTCTTGAAACAAATGCGTGCAGTCCATATGTTGAAGAGGAGTCTTAATCTACCATAAATAGTCATTTTGGTCCAAAATATATTGCTTCTCACAGTACATGATCTATAAACACAGGCAACCATGCACAGGTGTGAGCACACACACAGCGGTACACAAATAGAAGCACCTTTCCGAGTAGTTAGTTTTGGATTATAGGACTCTGATGAGAGATATGCAAGCATTTTATAGTTATGCATGGAATACATGAAAACTATTTATAATAAAGACAAGTAGGTAGATGTTTTAGTAGGAAGCACGTAGATTTATTTATTGGCCTCACAAAAACATGTATCTTATCGTCAAAAAGGTGCATGTGAAAACGATAGTATGAAATTGATGGGCCTTTTACTTGATTCCAATATGTTCTTGCTCCCATTAAAATTGTGCATTATGCAGGTTAAGCAATATAGCCCCTGAAAATCAACGCATGTGCTTGTCGGATTATACTATTGTTAAATTCTATAAATTGTATCCACGGGCCAAATTTATACTCTTTAAATTAATTGCTTCTGAACCTAAAGAATGATTGAAGAATAGATTTTTGCACGTTGATTGTAGATTTAGTTTATTTGGGATAACAGGTTTTTAAATGTTTTTAATAACAGCATATTTGGAATATGTTGTTGTATCTTAAACCCCTGGTTTCTTAAAAGATGCATCCCTATTCTCTACCATTGGTAAGGAGAAAGTTAAAATTCAAACACTAACTAAAATTCCATAGAAATTTTGATCAAACTCACAGCTGCCAAATTGCTCACTTAGGAGTCTAACCTCGATGGAGGTTCACATTTTTATTATGTGGGAGTAGTCTCCAGGAATTCCTTATTTTTTGACAAGCCATAGCGTGTGCAGTTTTACACTATTCCTAACCCTATGTGCTCCAGGTTTTTGTTCGCAAGGGTTAGTTAGTGCCAGTAACTTACAAGCATTGGGTTGGCTAGTCTATAGTTTGCTGAGCATTTTGTCACGTGTTCTGAAACTGGGTCATGCACCGATAACTCATGAGTATTTTGTATACCTTGCTTAGACTTCTCTCTTAAGCATTCTGGAACCGTGTTCTAACTCACAATTATTTTGTATGCAGGGTGCATAGTTTGCTTGACAAATATTCATGAAAGCTACCATTTTTACACATCAGTCCATCTTACAAAGACATTTGCAAAATGTACCAAAGGTTTGCACACCACTAAGACCTCGGTTCTTATCATGACTTTGTCACTTAACCAAAAATTGTATGATTCTGGATGCGTTCCCACCTCCCCTAAGCAGCAGTATCTTAGCTTCTGTAATTTAGCCTCAACCAGAGCACACAAACACAGCTCTGTTGTGAGCATCCTATGTTTGAAATGATCATATAGCAATACTGTTTTCTGTAAAGTGCTCAACCAACCTATTTTTGTTTCTTACAAATACCTAAAATAATGATATTAAACTTTCCACACCGTACGCTTCTGAATATATCATTACCTTCCATTTCTTGTTGGGCTCCTTGAAGCTTTGGTTGTCCAGTACTGGTCCATGTGGGAGGTCAGTACATGTACGGATTTCAGGATATCCATCGGAAATAAGGTTTCATACAATAGGTCTAATTACTGCGGGAAAGGACTGCCTGCCCATGCGGATATTAAGTTCATCCAGAGGGAAGTGAAACACGGGTGGTGATGCATTACTTAAAAATAATTCCTCTCCAACAGGGTGGATGGGGATTGTAAATGCTGATCCAGCGCAACCCCTAAATTCATAAGACAGGGACCAAAGGAAATCTCGTCATACATAAATTTCTTTACCAAACAACGGGGCCCATCACACATTACCCATAAATGATCCCTGAGGACAGGCGCTGGATTTGGCGGGTTTAATTTGTCAGTTTTATTAAGTACTATGCTTCACATTAATAACATTTGTATATAATTCTAACTATTCGTAATTTCAACTTCTTCTTCTTCTGGTCGATGGACCATTAGTTGAAGAGTTGATGGTGACTATGATTAACTAAACAGTTTAATATTTAACTAAATAACCACAGAGTCATTTCTTCAGTTAATGATTTTATCTTATTAAATGCTCGTAATTTTAGATTGTCAGTGCACACACAAGATTACATATAAGAGAACAAATTATCCAGCAATGTAATCAAAATGAATCATTTGCATCGATATCAAAGCGTGCATAGGAATGGGGAAGAGAAGGTACAGCATAAATACTTGCGGAAATATATTTGCAAAATTAAAGCAATCAAGGAGGGTGATACCCACCAAAGAATCAGGAAAACCACTTCCTTGGCTGAGGTTGTGGCAAGAGGTCCCCAGAGATAGGCTCAGAGGACAAAATTAACAGGACAGATGCAGCTAAGCTTGCCATAAACTAACTACTAAATTAATCTCCCAATTAATCTAGCTTGATCTAGTTCTCCATGTGCTTGTCGGATTATACTATTGTTAAATTCTATAAATTTTATCCACGGGCCAAATTTATACTCTTTAAATTAATTGCTTCTGAACCTAAAGAATGATTGAAGAATAGATTTTTGCACGTTGATTGTAGATTTAGTTTATTTGGGATAACAGGTTTTTAAATGTTTTTAATAACAGCATATTTGGAATATGTTGTTGTATTTTAAACTCCTGAGGAGCAGTTTACAAGCTCCTTGCGCCACTTTTGCGTCACTTTTAACATGGGAAAAGTGACGCAAAAGTGGCGCAAGGGGCTTGTAAATCTGCCCCCTGGTTTCTTAAAAAGATGCATCCCTATTCTCTACCATTGGTAAGGAGAAAGTTAAGATTCAAACACTAACTATAATTCCATAGAAATTTTGATCAAACTCACAGCTGCCAAATTGCTCACTTAGGAGTCTAACCTCGATGGAGGTTCACATTTTTATTATGTGGGAGTAGTCTCCAGGAATTCCTTATTTTTTGACAAGCCATAGCGTGTGCAGTTTTACACTATTCCTAACCCTATGTACTCCAGGTTTTTGTTCGCAAGGGTTAGTTAGTGCCAGTAACTTACAAGCATTGGGTTGGCTAGCCTATAGTTTGCTGAGCATTTTGTCAGTGTTCTGAAACTGGGTCATGCACCGATAACTCATGAGTATTTTGTATACCTTGCTTAGACTTCTCTCTTAAGCATTCTGGAACCGTGTTCTAACTCACAATTATTTTGTATGCAGGGTGCATAGTTTGCTTGACAAATATTCATGAAAGCTACCATTTTTACACATCAGTCCATCTTACAAAGACATTTGCAAAATGTACCAAAGGTTTGCACACCACTACGAGCTCGGTTCTTATCATGACTTTGTCACTTAACCAAAAATTGTATGATTCTGGATGCGTTCCCACCTCCCCTAAGCAGCAGTATCTTAGCTTCTGTAATTTAGCCTTAACCAGAGCACACAAACACAGCTCTGTTGTGAGCATCCTATGTTTGAAATGATCATATAGCAATACTGTTTTCTGTAAAGTGCTCAACCAACCTATTTCTGTTTCTTACAAATACCTAAAATAATGATATTAAACTTTCCACACCGTACGCTTCTGAATATATCATTACCTTCCATTTCTTGTTGGGCTCCTTGAAGCTTTGGTTGTCCAGTACTGGTCCATGTGGGAGGTCAGTATATGTACGGATTTCAGGATATCCATCGGAAATAAGGTTTCATACAATAGGTCTAATTACTGCGGCAAAGGACTGCCTGCCCATGCGGACATTAAGTTCATCCAGAGGGAAGTGAAACACGGGTGGTGATGGATTACTTAAAAATAATTCCTCTCCAACAGGGTGGATGGGTATTGTAAATGCTGATCCAGCGCAACCCCTAAATTCATAAGCCAGGGACCAAAGGAAATCTCGTCATACATAAATTTCTTTACCAAACAACGGGGCCCATCACACATTACCCATAAATGATCCCTGAGGACAGGCGCTGGATTTGGGGGGTTTAATTTGTCAGTTTTATTAAGTACTATGCTTCACATTAATAACATTTGCATATAATTCTAACTATTCGTAATTTCAACTTCTTCTTCTTCTGGTCGATGGACCATTAGTTGAAGAGTTGATGGTGACTATGATTAACTAAACAGTTTAATATTTAACTAAATAACCACAGAGTCATTTCTTCAGTTAATGATTTTATCTTATTAAATGCTCGTAATTTTAGATTGTCAGTGCACACACAAGATTACATATAAGAGAACAAATTATCCAGCAATGTAATCAAAATGAATCATTTGCATCGATATCAAAGCGTGCATAGGAATGGGGAAGAGAAGGTACAGCATAAATACTTGCAGAAATATATTTGCAAAATTAAAGCAATCAAGGAGGGTGATACCTACCAAAGAATCAGGAAAACCACTTCCTTGGCTGAGGTTGTGGCAAGAGGTCCCCAGAGATAGGCTCAGAGGACAAAATTAACAGGACAGATGCAGCCAAGCTTGCCATAAACTAACTACTAAATTAATCTCCCAATTAATCTAGCTTGATCTAGTTCTCCTCGGTCGCAGTCTCCTCCCAAGCACTCCCGCAACGTTCTGGTACCTAAAGTGTTCTCTGGCTTTGTGCTGGTCTGCTCTCTCTGTCTTAGATCTGCCACTTCTGCTCTCGTCTCTTCTGCTCTGTTCCTGTCTGATCTGCGTCTGAGCTCGACTCATCTGCGTCTCGTCTGCTCATCTGACACACCCCTAATTGGGATATCTTACCTTTCTGTCTAACACACTATCTTACAATGTTGCAGTATCGGTAGAAACTCGGTCTGTGATTGGTTGTCATAAATCGTACTAGGGTCGCCTCATCCAGTTCGCCCCACAAATCCATCCTATACTGGTTCTAACAAAGGAAGGATTTAAGACCAATACATTCGTATACCACTAGCATTCATAATTATACATTTTGTCACATTGTACATTATGATATCCGCTTCACATTCGAATTGCACGCAGTGATGGCTGTTCCCACAGTCGCTGTCGTGTCTTGGCTCACAAACAATAGGACACAGGTCAACATGGCCTTCACATGGATTGCATCATCTGGTACACTCTGTAGTGTGCGAGCAGGCAACCCATCCTGGCGCATGTGCACTTCATACCGACCAGGCCAACCACATGCTGGTTTAAATGAGAGGCCATTTTCATGCAGGCCCAATCCCGTACTAAAGTAAACAAACACAAAAGAATATTAATTCATGAAATAAAACCCATTATGATTACCTCCCACCATACTAATGCCCTGTGTTAATATAAATCCTAGCGAAAGCTATTAATTTAAAGCAACCTTTTCGTTATTTGTGCACAACATGCAAAATGTGCAATGTACAACACAGCATAAACATGCATTAGTACGGTTTTTCAAAGCGCAAACAGTTAATACGTACTCATGCCAACATGGTTTAGTATATTATGTAAAATGCATTTGCCCCTTGTGTAAATGTGTGCATTCAGAGTTGATTAGTTCATGCAGTCAATACATTATTATGGGGTTACTTAATTTCATGAGGATGTATTTTACAAACCTCACTCCATCAATGCCCATGCAAACACTTTTTGCATCTGTATACTCATTCGTTCATGGTACTTCTCATATACAGTGGAGCATAATGCAAATGCCTGTGGGAGGGGTGACATTGAGGGTTTCTTTGCTTTAGCCTCTTTCCCAAGAGAGAAAGAGATACCCACAAATACATCCACACCATGACAAGTTTTCAAAATGCCTTCTCTTGCCTTCTGTATACCTCCCTCACATTTACTCACATGTACTCCAGCCCAAAGCTGATATGAATGTGAGTGGTGTATGCATTCACATTTCTTCTTTGTGACGGAGTCATTGTTGTGAGGGACAGAATTCGAAAGGGAAGTGCCCCATCAACCCAGCCACCTGCCAAGCTGCTCTATGACAATGAAGGGCAGGTGCTCCCACTAGTACAGATTTACCACCTATCACCATTTGGAAATCCATAATAAGGTGGTAGTTTCCATCCAACATCTACCACCCCTTATGTACTGAGGCCCATTGAATCTAAATGGGTACAATTTACGATGTCAGTGCTTATTGAGAAAATCTAGCATGAATAAGGCCCATCTGCTCAATACAGAATATTGCTCTGCAGCAGGTTCAACATTTAAACTCTGCACATGTTTTGCGTTTCCTGTGCAGTTTGATTTATAGGGTCTGATTTAGACATTTGTGGACAGGTTATGCCATCAATAACATGGCAGATGCCCTTTCCGCCTTGTTATAAATGCATTGTGTTCTAAGGCATTATGGCTAGAGGTCAGGACTTGAGGCATGTGGAATGGGGGTTGACTGCTTATGGAGGGGGGCCCCAAGGCCTGGCCCTGAGGCCAGCTCCTGCTGCACAAGGAAGTGTGCAGCAGGGACTGGCCAAATGTTAGCCATAAACATCGGTCAGGTCCCAAAAAATGTATTTATAGTATGATCAAAAAACGCAGAAATTCACTGAAAAATCCAAAGGTTAAAGTGACTCAATAGTTAGGTGGCATAAATGAAAAATATAGAGTGATCTGATTGTCCGAGAAAGCTTTTTCCTGTCGGTCATCTCAGTTCCTCAGGACCGGTACGATGTGACCGGCTGGCGGCAACTGGGACAGAAACGTTGCAGTCAGCATTACAGAACAAGTAGACTCAATGCCTGTGTCCTGACAATTAAAAAACATATAAGGGAGCAGGGTGGTAATACTCTTACCCCCTTGCACCTCTGTGTGGTACCCACGGACCAAAAATAAAAAATAAAAAAATGTATGCACCAGACATATTCACCCAACTACCCAGCTGAGCACAGCTTTTGGACGTGCACAGCAGTGGGTCGACTGTAGTCTCTACCCTCTCGCCAGGTGCTGCACCCTATTTGCCCCTTGTGCATCTTCCCCAATCCTCCCCAGTTCAGTAACTTTGGCCATGTGTTGCATGGAGTTGGCTGCTGGGCCTAACCTGCAACAAGGCCCTGCAGTCAACCCCCAAAGGAGGCTACCCTCCCCCGACATTGGCCATGAGCTGTGTGGGGTTGGCTGCAAAGACCGTTATTTTTTTAATTTACAGTCCTGCGGTACCAAACATCCAGATAGCACTAAAATCTTAACCACTTTATGATCACTCTGAACCCCATTTTAAATGTGAATTTTTCGAAAATCACTGAACGGATTTACACCAAATAATAAAAAGCATGCTTTCTGGGTGAAGTACAAACTTTCTGCCACATTTAGTGTAATTCTGTTCAGCCATTTTTTGGGTTCGCTTCCTAAAATGTCCCAATGGAAATAGCATAGGAAAATTAAGTTTTGGGACTGTCCATTTTCTTAACACCAGCTTTGCGGATCATCCATGAACTTTCCATAGTTGATGCATTTGAACTTATATTTTGGAAAGTTTTGTGAAAATTCATCCAAAGTCAGCATTAGCTAAACATAAATGCATTTTGTATGGAAACTCTGACCTAACTATAACTACACAGTGGCGACTACCACTGTAAAATATTCACTAGGCAATATTCAAGAGTGTCCTTCACAAGACACCATTAAAGACTTTATTTCTACTAGGAATTGTTACCAGGCTAATTGTAAGCACCCCAGTAGAATAGCAACATTGGTTCCTTCGCTGTCATCACATTTTAGTGAAAGTTAAACTGCAGTTTTGTTTTTTAACTCTTACCAAATACCCAAATCTCGTTATTAGGATACCCAAAATTCACAAATCATTTTTGATTTTCGATACTGTGCAGTAAATCACAATTGAAAATGCTAACCCCTGCTAAATTCATACACTATAATATTTTCAATGGGGTCACCCGAAAAACCTTCTTATCTTTCTCACCTGAACAGATGGGAATTGTTTTGAATATAAGTGGATATCCAGTCCCTGGAGAGGAGCCTCGAGAACTGTATGGTGCCAACGGTCAGATGGTGTAAATGTTACAGGTAATATTTTCTTTACTTCCTTTTTCTAACTTTTTCAGAGTAAGTGATAAGATATCTAATAAACGTTATTTTTGGTTCTTTGGTTGTCTGAAATAAACCAAATATCATACAAGTCACAAATATTCTGAATATGTGAGTGTTATTTTATATGATGAGCTAACAACTGCTAGCATTCATATATTAATATTGTTGTCCCACGACAATCTGGACGAGGAAAAGCTAGCAGTGGGCTAAATAATATAATTCACTAGTGAAAGTGAGTTAAGGTCCCTGGTTTTTGCTGATTTTGCCCGACATGAGTTATACCTAATTGCACACTGAACAGTGGTTATTTACAGCTGATGGATGTCTCATGGGTAAGATATCATCTGACCTTTATGAGGTCATATGTGCTCTGATTGGACTTGAGTGGGCATCAAGCAGACTGCTTATGAGAAGCTGAAAATTATGAAGTGTATATCCAGTAGCTCTGCCAAAGACAGTCAGTGGAGGTTACTATTGACATGAGTGCAAGAGGCAAGTAGGGTCTCTCATCTCACAAGGTTGAGTTAAAGGAATATAGACTGATTTTTCAATAAAGAAGGCACATAATATGTGTTCACACAGTCACACTCGTTTTGATATGTTGTTTAATTTATTAACATCTGAAGTTCTTTACATGTCTTACAAACAGGATGTACAACATTGAGAAGCATGGCCTTTTATGATATTTAAAATAGATTTGAAATATTAAAGAAGGGAAGAAAAAGCAAGAGAAAGTTAACGATGTTAAGCTATGTTCCCTGTAAGGTGCGCGCCTGGGCGCCCGCGCACCCTACTGTTTGCAGGCGCGCATGGCCTCTGCTGGAGCGCGCACCAAGAGAAAGACTTCCCGAGCTTTTTTAAATCATTAACGCTGAAGGAAGCTTTCTCTTGGTGCGGGCTGTCATAGGAGCAAAACACCTGCTCTTCCATAGCTTTTCTGATGGGGGGCCTCTGGAAAGGGAAAGTGTGACTTAATGGGCAGAGGGCTGTTACCAATGCCGTCTGCTGTCCTGCTGGTATTAAGTGCATGCTTATGTGGATGCACTTAGACCTTTCAAACCGGATTCCTTTTTAATAAGCTTACATGGGGCTTCTGTGGCCCTATGGCCAGAGCTGCTGCTAACTTTGGAGCTGATGAAGCAAGTTCGAATCTCGGTCAAATCTCGGCAGCACTCAACATCCTGTGATTCTGGGCAGATTACTTAATCTTCCCAGGTTACAAAAACAATGCAACTGATGCTCATGTAAAATGTACCAATGCCTTGCCCTAAATAAAAACAGCAGAAAAATGCACATTGCGTTAAAATCAAAGCATTGGCATAAAAGAGTAAAGACAAATAGATGCATTTTTGGTGGCTGATTCGTGCAAAGTTAAACCTGCTAAAATCATAGCTTCCCTGCTTAACTTATGCAATCTTAGACAAATATTTTATTTGACCAAAACTCCTTTTTCTTCATTGTTGCATATGAAATCCCTTTCAAATATGAGTTCAGAATACCAGTTGTACAAAAACCTATTGTGTGTGATTTAATAGACGATAATGTTGTTCTTTAACAATATGGGCCACCTACAGGGTTTACACCAGAACTGTCTTGCCTATTAGTTCACTAGTGGTTTGTGTTTAAAAACGATTGGCCTCATTTACAATATTTTGATGCACGGAAGCGCAGCAGGCCTTCCTGATGCACTGCCATGCGTCAAAAGAAAAGGGCAGGAATGCGCCGTATCTACAAGACACAGCACATTCCTGTCCTTTTCCCCTGCGCTGGCGCACAATGGGCTGCCATACGCCAACGCAGGCACCCTTGCGCCATGGTGCAAGGGTGTCTGCGTTGTAGGGGTGCTTGTTTTTGTGCAGGAAGGAACACCTTCTTGCACACAAGCAATCACAACAGGAGTTTTCCTCTTTCTATGTGCTGCAGAATGCAGCACACATAGAAAAAGGAAAAATGAGGAGAAATAAAGGTATTTCTCCTTGTTGAGCCGCCCTTACGCATAGGAATCTGACGCATTCCCAGGTTTACGAAACCTTGTGAACCTTGGAATGTGCCAGGTTCCATGGATGTTGTGTGGGAACACCCACAGCAACACCCATGGAATGCCCCTTTCACGAAGAGTAATGCGTGAAAGGGGGCCTTATTTACAAGGCCAGGAAAAGCTACGCAGGGTTAAAGGGTGAGTGATCTCACCGCTGGCAAATACCACTAATTCTGGTAGTGCACTCGCTTGGTTAGTGAGTTGTCACATGTCTTTGACGCACATGGCCTTGAATGCAGTGCACAGAGACCATTTTCTGCCGCACACAGGGAAAAAAAATTAGAGGGAACATTGATGTTAAGATATCAGGGCTATAAGGTGTGATAAATATCACAGGATGAGATCATTGCCATACCTAAATCCATTGCATATGTTCTGAAATTTAAAATAGGAACTAGGAAACCAGGAGCCATAGCAAATGAGTTAGTTAGGGCTAGTTCTGAAAAGGTTGTGAAAGGCTGTATTGAGTAGGGTCAGCTGAGAGATAAATAGGTTCAGATGCAAGAGGATCGTAAGCAGAAATGCCAACATAAAGTAAACAGCAATAACTTTGTCTAGAGAGCAACTGAAGTCGAAGTAGATGTTTTCTATAAGAAAACACAAGAGAAGAAAATATTATTTTTCATGTTACATTGTTCTAAAACGTTGTAATAGAAGATATTTTATTGTTAAAATGATACAATTGTTATAACAGAAGCCAACCCTTATGAGTCTTTGAAGAAGACATGGGGGTGGAATTATTCAGTGCAGATACGAACAGAAAATATTGTCTGTTTGAGAGGAAATCCGATACAAGAAGCCGAACTTTATCTAGTCCACATCTGCGGCTTGTGATATAGAAAACTGTGAGTATATCTGTAAACCTGGGGTAAAAATAACCTAGGATTAGTGTGTCATCACCATAACAATATTTTTGACGAGATCAATGGAATTGCTGAAGGATGAGGAACCTCATATAAAAAAGAGGAGGGTCAGGAACAGAGCCAGGAGAAACCCATAAGGAAGTGGGGTTACAGAATGTGAGAACCTTATCGAGATACATAGAAGTTAAAGTGGAAGCGGTAAAAACAGAATAGAACCAGAAATCCAAGAGAAAAACACTAATGAAAGGCAGCTTAAAGAAAAGTGTGCCCAGAGTGCTTGCCAGTAGATTAAACTAATTGCAAGCATTTACAGCATCACAATTTCTGTTTCATGTAACACCCTAAGTGACCAAGCATATGCTTGTGCCCAGACAAGGATCCCTTGTGCCATAGGATCCAAGCAAAACCTCACCGATTCATTCAAGGGTTGCTTGTGTTCGCCTTGCCTGGCAGTCTGGGATTGTTCCCATGAGGAGCAGGGAACTGATTTGCCTGAGGCTAGTCTTTTTTGAGAGTGTTAAATCCGCCACGATCCTGCGGACTTCGGTGGAGCTGACTCCCTGCTCCCCGCCATCCTGCTTCCTTTCATCCGGGGGTACCGATTGATCCCCCCGTGGGCACCCGCCATCGCCGCTGCACCGAGTTCTGCCGCTGATCCCATGCGCGGCTGCCGGGCCCTCCTGACGGCGTGTGGTTGGTGGCTGCCCCAGGCAGCTACGGGGCTGCCGAACTGCTGGACTGCCTGCGCCGATCTGCTGGGACCGGGCCGTCCCGATTGAACTTGCCTGCCATCCAGCCTCTCCTGACCCCGGTGAGTCACGTTGCAGCTGGGGCGCTCCGCGGCGGGGTAGGGGGCACGCCCGCCATACCGCGGGGCCTGGGCCTTCCCTCTCTGCATCTGGCGCCACCCGGTGCCTCACGGGCCCATCACCTCCAGCTGCCTCACTTGGGCCCCGCGACATGGGCGGCGCGCTCCCCGCTCTTCCCCGCTGCCGTCACCTCCACGGGCGCGGGCTCACCGCAGCGCTCCTGCCTATTAACTTGCCGCGGAGGCTGGGATCTATGTGGCGGCCTCCTACCTGCTACTGAGTGAGAGGCCCACCACCGCCGCCCTGAACATCAAGCTCTTTGTGCTGGCACCCATTCGCCTCTGAGGCCTGTCGACCTGCTTCGTGGCCCTCTTCGCTTGCCTCTGCGCGCGGCTGCTCTCACCGGCCCTCATCAGCTCCTTCCCCAGTGGGGAGCCTGCCTACTACTCCAGCGCCCGGAGTGGGGTTGGCCTTCGTGGGGGGCCCGGTCATTGTCGGCCTGCTACCAGTGACTGTCTCTCCCTTCAACGCACCCTTCTGCCTCCTGCCCCGCTCGGCCTCCCCCGCCCGGCGCTGCTGCCGTTGCCTGCTGCTGTTCTTTGGACTGATAGCCCCACCTGTGTGGCCTGGTACATCACCGTTGCCTACCCGGTTATGCACGACCGCCGGGGGCCCTGATCAGACGCTGCTCTCCCGTGCTGGCCCTGAGTCCACAGCCCTGAGACGCCGGTCGGCTCTTCACCCGCATCAGCCTCTTCCTGGGGACCTGTCTCTGCCGCACTGTCCAGTACACCTCCCACGGCCACAGCTCCTCTCACTGTCGCTAGCCCCACCTTGAGCTGCCTCCTCGCCTTTCTTGACCTTCGGCGGCTCCAGCGGTACCTAAGCTGGCCTTCGATCAGCGCAGGCAAACCCGACAAGATGGGGCGGCCATGGGCATGGGCAAGCCAGCCGCCCAGACCGAAGCTAGTCCGACCAGAGAGGAAGACTTAAAAGCCATCATGCTAGATGTGAAAACCACCGTAACGGGCATCTCCACCCAGCTCGACCAACTGTCAGCCCGACTGGACACTGTCAAAGCCCAGGTTGACTCACATGACACACAGCTGACTCATGTGGAGGCGAGAGTCTCGGATGTCGAAGGTGCTGCGACTCAAGACCATCACAAGCTACTCCAAATGGACAAAGTTCTCGAGCTGATAAAAAACAAGAACGAGGATTTGGAGGCGCGCTCCCGTAGGAGCAACCTCTGGATTACGGGCGTGCCCAAATCCTCCAACATCTCCAAAATGGAAGACTTTGTCGAGCAACTCATTCGGGACCTATTTGGCGATGTTCTTTCCCCTGTCTTCATCGTTGAGTGAGCTCACCGCTCCCTGGGTCCTCGACCTGCTCCTGGCCTGCCTGCTCGCCCAATAATCGCCAAACTGTTGAATTTCAGGGACCGGGATGCTGTTCTCCGCGCGGCCAGGGAGAAGGGGGAAATTCGACATCAGGGGAACTCCCTTGCCTTTTTTCCTGATTACACGGTGGCGGTGCAGGCGGCCCGCCATGAGTTCCTCCCGGCCAAGCGACTGCTCCAGAAACATGACGTCTCCTACTCCTTGGCATACCCTGCTAAGCTGCGAGTCAGGCAAGGCTCCCAGATGCATGTCTTCACGGAGCCGAAGGCGGCACTGGCCTTCGCCAATAAACTAGATCAGTCACAACGCTCCTCACCATCCAGCTCCCAGGCTGTTGTTGACGGCAATTTGAGTGACAATGACTGATTTTTTGCCTCTTTTTTTGAGTATTTGCAGTCTGTGTCTTCTGGCATAATGCTACCTGCCCTGGCTAGTTTATAACCTGCTTTAGTAGTCGCCTCTGTTCCCTCTCCCATTTGCTGCTCTCCTGCTCACTGGCCATTGGACCCTGGGGCTTTCCACGGTCGAGGGGCCACTCATCGTTCCTGAAGTAATGGCCTTCTCCTTCCCTTTCCCCTCACACACCCTCTACTGGCTCTCACCTTCGGCTACCCGATACTTCATTTGCCTCCATGTCACGCGCTCCTGCCTCGCAGGCGCCCTGCTGTCCTCCTTTGTTTGTAATCGATGTCCACTATAATTTCACGGCTTGGCCACCCTGTCCTTGCGGCAGGGGTGTATGCCGGGCGAAACCATGCCTCCACGGGATAACTCCCTTCCTTGTCTCTGATATTCCCCTTCCCAGTTGGGGTTCCCTTGGGCGGGTGGGGTTGGTTCCTCAATCTAATTGGGGGGTTGGTGTGGGCGGTGGGGGGGGGTGGGTTCACTGGGCTTGTTGCCTCCTTCCCGAGGCCTGTTGTTTGTTTTGTTTGATTACTTTTTCTATAACATGTCATCTGTCATGTTGAAATCTGCACTACACTTCCCATCTCAATCGCTCATGGCTTCCATTGCACACCTGTCCCCATCCGTCACTCACCTCCTTGGCACATCGATATGACGGACACCACTCTCTGTACTTGGAACGTCCGAGGTCTCAATGACCACTGCAAGGCCCGCCTGGTACATGCACACCTCATCCGACACAAGGTGGACATTTGTTTTCTTCAGGAGACCCATCTGCTGCCCGCCACATCCTCCAGGCTTCTCTCTAGACATTGGGGTGAAATTTACTCCTCCTACTCCAGCTACTCTCGTGGAGTGTCCATCCTAATGCGCAGAGGGCTTCCCTGGCATACTTCTCAGGTGATTGCGGACCCTGGGGGGTGCTTTGTTATCCTGCGCGGCACTCTCCTGGCCAAACCACTGATCCTTGCTGCGATATATGGTCCCAATTCCGATGACCCCGAATTCTTAGCGCAGGTATGGCAACACATTTCATCCCTGGGTCCTGCCGCGCTGCTTTGGGGGGGCGACTTCAACATTACACCTTCAGCCACCCTTGATCACTCTGGACCTCATGCTCTACACCCGCACACAACTTCTCTTCTGCACTCCATACTAACTGACAACTCGCTGCTCGATGAGTGGCGGTACACCTGCCCAGAGGCGCACGAGGGCACGTGCGTGACGGGCTCTCGGGGATGTTGGTCCCGTTTGGACCTCTGGATCACCACTCAGGACGCCTTTGCGTGGGTCACCTCGTGGAGCATATGGCACGCCCCATCTCTGACCACGCTCCCGTACGCCTCAGTATGCAACTCCCGCACTCCCCGCGGCGCATGTTTGCCTGGCAGCTGCCCCCCAATGTGCTCCGGGATTCGGTATTCTGTGACGAGATCCAAACCACAATCACGAACTACTTTGACCTCAACCCCGGCTCCGTCGACTCCCCTTCCACGCTCTGGGAGGGTTTTAAGGTGGTGATTCGGGGTGAATGTATCTCCAAGCAGTCTGGCGTGCTGCGCTCTATTCGTGGTACTCTTGAAAAGTTGGAGGGGGAGATCAAGGCTCTGGATTCCTCACAATCTCTTGATCCTAGCCCCGACACCCTTGCGCAGCTCAGGGGTAACCTCACTGATTTCAATGACGAGGCCAATAGAGAGCTCTCTTTTCTGGGCAGGGAGGCGAGGGCACACCGCTTCGGTGAGGGGGATCGTCCTGGAAAGACTCTCGCCAATCTTCTACGACAGCCTCACGCTGCCTCTTATATTACTGTGCTTCAGGACGGAGGCCCGGACAATACAACCTCTCCCGAGGAGGTAGTGGCAAGATTCACCGCCTTTTATTCTCAACTTTACACCGCTGGGGTCACGCCCACGCGTGACATCCTTGATCAATACTTTGATACTCTTCAGCTCCTCTGGCTGGGCAACAGCCACCGGGAATACCTCGACGAACCTTTCTCTAAGGAGGAGATCCTAGCAGCTATCAATAGTCTGCCAGGAGACAAGGCCCCAGGTTCCGACGGCCTGCCGGCGTCTTTTTATAAAGCTTTCGCGCCCCTCCTACTCCCGCACCTCGCCGCTATGTACAACGACTCTTTTGAGTGTGGCCATTTTCCTCCTTCGCGCCGTGAGGCCCTGCTAACGCTTCTCCTGAAACCGGACAAGCCCCCTGAGCTCCGTGACTCTTACCGCCCTCTGTCTCTTATCAACACCGATAACAAGATCTTCACCAAATTGCTGGCCTCCCGCCTTCTCCCCCTCATGCCTCTGATAGCTCGCCCAGATCAGTCTGGCTTCATCCCCGGCCGTGCCACGTCGCACAATCTCCGGACCATTTTCGCCGTCCTCCATCAAATCAACCCCGCACTCCCGGCCGTTGCGGCCCTCTTGGAGGCCACCAAAGCTTTTGATACTCTAGAGTTGCCCTTCCTCTTTTACCTTCTCCCTCGTTTAGGCTTTAGCCCAGTTTTTCTGCGCAAAGTTCAGCTTCTTTACACTCTCCCCAAAGCCCGCCTTCGGATCAACGGTCAGATTACGGAGCCCATCCCCATCGCTAGGGGCACAAGGCAGAGGTGTCCACTTTCACCCATGTTATTCGCTATCGCTATGGAGCCCCTCGCTGCCAGGCTCAGGCAATATCACACCCAGAGGGGTCTCGGCTTCGCGGCTTGAGCCTTGGTCGTCTCCATGTATGCGGATGATGTCACGCTCTATGTCCGCAATCCTCAGGAGAATCTCGGCCCCATGGTCCGCGAGGTGGTGCGTTTCGGGGGTTTGTCCGGCATTCAGGTCAACTGGGGCAAGTCCATTCTTTTTCCCCTCACGGACGCCACTGTCCCCTTCACTCCGGAATACCCGTTTGTATGGGCGTCGGGACCCACTAGATATCTGGGCATTTGGCTCAGCAGGGACGTGGACGAACTTTGGAAGGCGAATTTCGGCCGGGCAGTGGACTGGTTGGAGTCCAAGATCCAACTCTGGCGACGACTGCCCCTGTCCCTGGTGGGACGCATAGCCATCGCCAAGATGGTGGTGCTTCCGAAGTTTCTGTACCTATTCTTGAATATCCCCATCCCTCTCACGGCTCACTTTTTTCGCAGACTCTGCTCACTTATAATCACCCTTGTATGGGCCGGGCGTCAGCCTAGAATCGCATATAACATTCTCACACTTCCCTTGTCGCGTGGTGGACTGGGTGCCCCAGATTTCAAAGTTTACGCCCTTAGCGCCCAAGCCAGCTTCCTCCACTTCTGGCTGCATCCGATGCCTTTTCAACCTCACGTGGAGGTGGAGGCTGATCTCGCTGCCCCCTGGCCGCTCCTGACCACTCTCTTTGCCCCCGCAAAACCCCCGCGCAGCAAAATCGACACAGTGGAGACCTTGCGCTGGGCCTGGGACGGGCTCCGGAGATACTCTGGCTCTAGCATGCTCTCCGCTAATGCTATGCCCATTGCACACAACCCAGCATTCCCCCCTCTGCAGACTGCCGGAATGGTTAAACGCGCGACCCGCTTGGGACTTGCCACAGTGTCGGACCTTTACCCTAACAATACCTTTTTTCCCTTACAGCCGAGTCCGGCCCCATGGACACTCGCTGTATTACCAACTCAGAGCTCTCTGCAGGGTGATTCATCCCACGTTTCCTCAGCCCCCCCTTCGATGGCTGTCCTCATCTTTGCATACACATCCAGCTACCCCCGCAGGTTGGTCACCAGGATTTACACCCTCGTGCTTGCGGGATCCTTGATTTCTGCGGACCGCGCCCGCGCAGCTTGGAGTGAGGACCTGGGCGCTGATCTCTCTCAGGAGGTCTGGCTGTACTGTTCCAATCAGACCAAACGTCTGTCTCCTAATTACCGCCTGCGCCTCATACATTTTAAATACCTGCATTGATTATACCGCTCTCCTGCTCAGCTGCACAAAATGGGCCTCACTCCCAGCGACATATGTTTGCGATGTTCCGCTCCCGCTGCCGACTTCTCCCACCTCGCCTGACTGTGCCCAAGGGTCTCTGCATACTGGCGCGAGGTATGCGCCTCCATCACCGAGATCACCTCCACGCCTGTCACGCCAGACCCCCTGCTCTGTCTCTTAGGCTTTGTGAAATACTGCCCAGACGCCTCCCACCGGCTGACCGCTATGCTGCTCGTACTTGCACGGCGTAGGGTCGCCATGCATTGGGGTCGGTGGTCTGTGCCCACAGTTCGCGCTTGGCTTGAAGACGCTGTGCGTTGTCAGACACTCCTGTCCGAATGCTGGGACCTGGTGCCGGCAACCTGCCATCCGATCGACATTTGGGGTCCCCTTGTTTCTTACCTCCAGCGCCAGAGCGCCTTGCCCTCCGCGGCCTCTCCTGCGCCCCCCGCCGGCACTTCGGCCGCGGCGGCCGCCGGCGATGGCTTGTGAGGTGCAACCTCCCCACTCACACATTCTATTGCCTCCTTGCGACCTCTTTCACCAGCGCTGGGCCTTTCCTGGGCGCTTTCCTCCTGCCCTTCCTGCTTCAACTCATGACACTTCTCTCTGTGTACTGTAATGGGCTGCTTATGTACGATTGTCCGTGCAATGCATGTAACAGATGTGGTTCTCCTCTTTGACCGCGGATCTTCCGCCTGCATATATTGTAACTTGATGTGCAAGTTTTTCAATAAAGGTTTTTGAAAGAAAAAAAAAAAGATATCATAAAAAAATAAGAGCCATATGAAAATACATCTCTTCCATATACATAATTAAAATACAATAAAAGATAATTATACAATGCAATTTGATCGTTTACTCCATAGAGCTAACAGAAATTATGCTAAACCAAAAACTATAACTCTACGGGTGTCTATAGAAAGAATTCTGAGCACGTCGAGATAGTGGCCAGGGCCAATAAGCCTACACAAAGGGGTTATCCACTTGCCCCTCAAGTTCTTGTAATGTGGGCAGAAAAATAACACATGGACTAGGGATTCAGGGCATCCTTTACCAGCTGGTCATTTATTATCAGGGAATTCAATAGTTCGCCTCTTACTACAGAACAATTTAGTGGGAAGGGTCTTATATCTGAATTGGAAGAATAGTTTACGTGCAAGAGGTGGTACAATTTCATCAATTGTTTACTCAAACAGTGGGAGGGGTTTAAAATTCATAAACTCCTGGGTCAAAGAAGCCACAGAATTTGTCACATCGTTCACCAGTGTAGACTAACAATAATGGGTTTTAACCCTACTCTTCGGAATTGAATACAGCTCCTCGGGTCTTGACCAATAATCCCCCATCCCAAATTTCCTCAACAGATCTCTCAGGGTACTAAACCAGGGAATTGTAATTACCTTGGGCTGTATCAGAAGATCCCTAATCGCCACTCGTTAGGGGGTGAGCTCCTCAATTGTCCATAGGCGATGCCAGAACTTTAAATGCTTATAGTCCAGCATGTGGGCCAGTTTGCTTTGGGTCAGATCAAGAAAAATTGGGGTCAGGGGAGTGCTGGCTGGTAGATTAAAAAGGGATCTTATAAAGCGATGTTCAATGACAGTAAGACAAACAGTGTTGCCACTACCGCACAATTTTGCTACATATAAAACTCCTACTAAGGCTTTGATGTTATATATTTCTAATGCTGGAGCCACTTTCCTAGACACCGTGTTTTTATGGATCTTGCTTATGTTGGCAGTCTGCTGTATTAAGGACAACTGTGTTCTCTCTATATGTGGTACCCAGCATAGATTTGGAGTTAAACGGATCCCCAAATAATCAAAGACAGAGACTAGTTCTATTGTACGGTCCCCTACATGCATACGTCTCTTAGATGGCTTCGGAGTCCCCTTAGCAAATATCATGTACTTTGTTTTTGACTCATTGAGGTACAGACCACGCTCATCACATAACTGTTGAAGCCCTTTTGGAGAATTTGATATTAATAACGTGTCGTCAGTGAAGAGAAGTGCGGGCACTCTTCTCTCCCCGACTTTTGGGGCATCGCACCCATCCCTATCGAGAAAGCCTACTACCGTGTTAATAAAAAGTGAGAACAGGGTGGGCGCTAAAACGCATCCTTATCTCACCCCACGATTTATCATGATGGGCTCAGTTAATTGACCATCCTCTCTCCAACTAACTTGGGCTTTATTTGCTAAGTGCAAACGAATTAGAATATCTAGCAGATTTTGATAGTTTTCATAGTTTGGCTCGAGGGACCAGGTCAAAGGCCGTGCGCAGATCCACAAAGGCTACATATAGCTTCCCCCCTTTGATGACAACTTCTCTCCAATAAATACAGAGAAAGCGGAAGACCTGGTCCAGGGTACTGATATTGGCACAAAAGCCCACCTGAAAATCAGACAGGATATTTTTCTCTAGGATCCAATCCTGAATACGGCCCAATAGCTGCCTACAGAAAAGTTTCTGCAAAGAGTCAATTAGACTAATAGGTCTAAAGCTGGCTCGGTTTGCCCTATCTCCTTTCTTATAAATAGGTATGATCTCAGCTAAATTCCAGGATGTAGGGATTTCCATACCTGAAAGAATAGCATTAGTTAAGATATTTATAGATGGGGCCCAGGCTTCTAAATCCTCTCTGTATAAGTCATTGGGAATTCGATCGGGCCAGGAGCTCCGGCTGGGATACAGGAGCTAATGGCTACTTGTGTTTCCTCTATAGATATTTCTAGGGCTTCCACAGTGCCAGATGGAACTTTCTCTCTCATGCCTACTAGCTCCTCCTCTTCCATGTTCCCTACAGCATATCGGACCCAAAGTGGGATACCCACTCTTCCGGCTGGACTGTAAACTCCATAGCAGACTTTGGCCTATTCAGACAGTGAGCTGCTTTCCTCCAAAAGGACTTATTATCTTTGGCTACCAGTGCGCTATGTAGAAAGGACCATAAGGAACATTCCCATTGTTTCTTGGCATACTCTAATGCCTGTCTGTATCTAGACATACATGCCACCATATCAGGGCGGATCTTGGATTTAACTGCATGTAAGAGCTCAACCATCACTTTTTTACATTCTTGGTTATACCAGTCTGCCACAGGGGTCCGCCTTTTCCCTCCGTTTTTTCCATGACAATCCTTCCCTTTTTTCTATTGGCCCAGTGTTTCTCTGATCTGCCTATAAAGCATCACATGCTGGTTGCTCAGCTTCTCTATTATTTCTACTTTGGGGAGTTTAGACAGCACCTCCACCTCCTGGAGGACTTTGGATTTAACTACTTCTAAAGCCCCCGGATTTTCCTCCACCCAATCCCATCTAATTGTTCTCAAGTTATTATTGATGGATAGTTTACCCAAATTTTCACCCAGATCGCTAAGCCTCCAGAGGGTCTCCCCTTCTCTTTCTTATTGCAATGATGCCATAAGAGGAGTACCCATACCTGTGGGGGGTAGACAGACTCTAGATCTTCTGGGATAAGATCACATCATGGGAATCCACAAAAATGCTCCATTCTGGTTTGACTAGCATTTTGGCGATCCCTGCAATATTCCAGACCAGGACTCTTAACTGCTGGTGGGGTACAACAGAGGAGATATAGTTAAGCCTATGCTCCGGGATTACACCTCTTTCCTCCTCATAAATAATGTCACCATCTCCCTCCCCTTTAAGACCTTCAGTGGTTGGGACCAGAGCAACCTGGTGATTAACAAAAGACCCAGGCGAGGAGGAGTGCCTTAATTGATGTTCGGCCAAAATAGAACTAGGGGTCAATTTGTTACCCTCCAGGGACAACAATCCTCCTTCTTGTAGTCATCCCTGGCTCCCCTCTGTGCCCAGTTGCGCTAAATCCCCTCTCTTATGGGCAGAACCATTTGACCCGGGGCCCATATCCAAAGCAAGTGTATATTTGATGGTAATAGAGGTATTAATGAGAGGGATGGTCCGAGAATCAATTGCCATCAGGCCATCTACTATAGTTCTATTAAAGAAACTTTCTTTCACTGCATCATTTGGCATCCCTGGTAGGATTATGCAGTCAGCTTGTTTTATGTCTTCCCTTATGATGGAGTAACAGTGCTGTGGTTCCCTAAACCAATAGGTTACCTTATTCTTGAGCAAATCAGGGTCCTCTCGTCTGTCACTGGGGAGTTTTGGGACCTCCATGGGATAAATTACCACTTCTTCTCTCTGGGCGCGAGTTCTAGTGTAAAAGCCATCCTTAACTACCCCTCTTGCAAATGATCGGGCAAGACTAGGCATAGGGAAGCACCCCTCATCAAGTACCTCCCCTCCCCTGTCGGGCTCTCTTCCCCCCCCCCGTATCCTGGGATATGCCTAGATGCAACTGGCTTGCCACTATAGCCACTATAAACATAGTGGCCTGCCTGAGTGGTTGGAAAAAGCACAGCTGTAATACTGGGTGGGTGCCCAGTGGGGCTGGTGGGTAATGGCAGCAGCTGTGTCGCAATCATGCATCCTTGCTAAACCAGGGTGAGTGAGGGGGTTGCCCTCATATTCACTAACTACTGCTTTTGCTCACCCTCCCCTCCAAGTCAGCAACCACCTTTCTTAGAGATGCAACCTCAGCCCTAAGAGACTCAATAGTATCCTATAGACTCTGCAATAGGGAGGGACGACCTTCATTACTTATATCATTTAATCCAATGTGTGCTTGCCCCTCCACTCCATTAACCTCCTCTGAGAGCACCGCATATCTATTGTGCCATTCAACTTGGACTACCTGTCCTTCTATAGGAATGTCCAAGTGCTGTTCACTGCAGCCCACTGATGGTTCAAGTTCTGGGTTCCTACATCCTAAACCTTTCCCATTACTCTTTTTTAAACATTTGTGGGGTTCGTTTGGGGCCTTCATGGCAGGGAGGAAATGGGGGAAAGCTCTAGTGGCACCTAAAGAGGGGTATCAGAGTTATTAGGGTTGACGGATAGAGGGAAGGAGGGAATAGCTGCTGCATGCGCAATTTCATGACATTCCGTGAGTAGGGTCTCTATCCTATTCATCGCATCGGAGTAGATAGCACTGGTGGACTTTTCCTTGGAAAGAGAAGTGCCCTGGGCTTTATCCTGAACTTTCCTTTTGACCATTGCTCAACAAATACAACAGACACACAGAGCCACGTGGGATGCACAGAGCCAAGACAAATAGTTCACTATATATATATATGATTGGTGAAAACCTGAGTGACTCCAAAAACATCATCCCAGAAATATTCGCCCCCTTGCTTGCTCACAGCCTCAAGCAGCAGGTCTTCCCAAGGGATGCAAGCCATAATATCACTGTGGACCAGGGCAGAGAACTGGCCTAGTAGTACTTCTGAAAGCAAATGAAAAAATAAGGTCTTCAAAACAGATGATGAAACACTCTTCCCAGTTACCAATTGCTCATTGAGAGGTATCAGAAAGTGCCCTTGTGGAACATATGGGGGCATAGTTATGACATTAGTGGAGCAGGGCAGCGCAGCAAGTCACCTTGCTGTGCTGCCCTGCGTCACAGGGAAAGTGCAGGGATATGCTGTATTTATCTGATACGACACATTCCTGTCCTTTCCCCTTGTGCTGGTGTTGTTTTGGCAGCCTAACACCAACGCAGGCACCTTTACAGCATAGTGCAAGGGTGCCTGTGTTGTAGGCAGTATTTTTCTTTAGCAAGAAGTGGCACCTTCCTGCACAAAAACAATCCTGAGAGGCTTTTTTCTCCATTCTATGTGTGCTGCACAATGCAGCACTCATAGAAAGAGGAAACAATTAGGAGAAATAAACATATTCCTCCTCAATATGCCTCCTCTGGGGATGCGTATCTTTTTTGCACATTCCCAGGTTTACCAGGTTTGGTAAATCTGGGAGTGCATCAAAAACCATGGGAGTTGTGTGGGAACACCCAACGCAATGTCCACAGCTCTCTTGCACAGCGTAATGCAACAAAGCGACTTTGCATAGCTTCAAAAATATGACTTAGAGGTTTGTGTCACACATGTAGAACGTTGCGGGGTGCAAGCATGATGCAAAGCTCTCATAAATATGCCCCGCAGTTTCGTTTTTTGGATTCATGTTGGTTCTGAAATGTTAGTAAACCAAAATGGGCTTTCAAATTGAAACAAACTGCCTCTTGCCGTGGGGCAGGATGAAACATGATAAAATAATCCTTTAGATGCAATCTTGTTAAACTAGTTTAAATGAATATATAGTGGATTTTGTACACTTTTTAGGCCTTTTTGTAGCTTTGAACTTTGTTAGGCCTCATTTTCTCTATTTGTGGCTTTAAAATGCCCATATGGAATAGTATCTTGGAGTTTCAACAAGATTTTTCGCAAAAATAGCTGTACATTAAAGATGGTCCAAAAATAGAAAATCTTGCTGTATGTTTCATTTTCTGAAAACAATAAAATATGGAATAAAATAATTGCATCAATCAATCAGCATTTGTATAGTACAGCACTGTCACCCCAAGGGGTATCTGTGCGCTGGGGTGCCATGTCTCCAATGAACAGCCAGGTCTTGAGTTTCTTTCTGAAGTCTGCCAGGGAGGGTGCTGTTCAGAGGTAGAGGGACAGGTTGTTCCAGGTCTTGGTGGCGATGTAGGAGAGGGATTGGCCCCTGCAGTGGTTGCATTGGATGCGGGGTGTGTGTGCAAGCGCGAGAGAGGAGGAATGCAGGTGTCTCACGGGTAGATGGAAGTTGATTCGATGGTTGATGTGGGATGGTCTTTGATCAAGTAGAACTTTGTACGCATGCATGAGGATCTTGAACTGGCATCTCTTCTGGATGGGGAGCCAGTGGAGGTTTCTGAGGTGGGGGGTGATGTGGGTCCGTTTGGGAAGGTCCAGGATGAGTCTGGCTGCATTGTTCTGTATGGTCTGGAGTCTTCTGTGGAGCTGCTAGAAAATTCCAGCATAGAGAGCATTGCCAGAGTCGAGGCGGATGGGGATGAGAGCGTGCTTGACAGTCTTTCTGGTACTGATTGGGATCCATCTGAAGATTCTGCGGAGCATGCAAAGGGTGTGGAAGCAGGAGGAGGCATCTGCGTTGACTTGTCCCTGCATGGTCAGTTGGCTGTCGAGGATGTTGCTGAGGTTGCGTGCATGGTCTGTTGGTGTGGTTGTTGGTCTGAGTTCTGCTGGCCACCAGCTGTGCTCCCATTTGGAAGTGTTCTTCCCAAAGATCAGTACTAACATTTTGTCACAGTTGAGTCTAAGGCAGTGATCTTTCATTCATTTGGCTACGTTGTTCATGGCATTTCTGAAGTTGGATTTGGCGCTGGAGGAGTCCTCGGTGAGTGAAAGGTTTGGTTGAGTGTTGTCTGCGTAGGAGACTATGTTGAGTCCGTGGGATCTGACGACGTCAGCGAGGGGGGGTCATTTAGACATTGAACAGGGTGGGACTGAGGGATGATCGTTGGGGTACACAGCAAATTATGTCTTTGGGTGCAGAGGTGAAGGGAGTCAGGAGGATGCTCTGTGTGCATCCTGTAAGAAAAGAGGCAATCCACCTGAGGGCGTTTTGCTGTATGCCGATGTTGTGGAGTCTGTCGATGAAGTTGTGGTGGGAGATGGTGGGGAACGCAGCAGAGAGGTCGAGGAGGATCAGGCCACCTTTTCTCTGTGGTCAAGGAGAGTTCTGATGTTGTCTGTGGCAGCAAACAGTGCGGTCTTAGTGCTGTGGTTGGCACTGAATCCTGATTGTGAGGTGCCGAGTAGGTGGTTTGGATCTAGGTGTTCAGTGAGTTGTTGGTTGATGGCTTTCTTGAGTGCTTTGGCTGGGTAGGGGAGCAGGGAGATCGGTCTGTAAAATTTGAGATTGCTGGGGTCAGCAGAGGGTTTCTTTAGGAGGGGTCTGACCTCTTCATGTTTCCATCTGTCCGGGAAGGTTGCTGTGGAGGACAAGGCCTTGAGGATGTTGATGAGTACCATGCAGATTGGGTTGGTTCCAAGGTTGAAGAGATGGTGGGGGCAGGGGTCGGTGGGTGGGCGTCGGAGATGGTGAAGTGAACGATGGCATGGTCGGTCCAGATGAGTTCTGTGATGTGGCTGAATTTGATTCTGTCGCTGGAGGGAAAAATTGAGTGCATGCATCAATCTTTAATCTCAAGGCCCAGGATGAGATTAAAAAGGCTCAGTTATCGAATCTCCCACGAGCATCCTTTTAAGTCTGCATTGTTGTTCTATGTACTAAAAGTGTTCCAACAAAACAAGCAAAATATACAGACAATCAAACTGTTACCCCAGACTCATTATTGCAGAAGTAGCTATTGAGGCAAATGTGTAATTTCATTGTGGCTGAACTGCCATACTCATGATACAATTGTATGTCCAACAGGAGGTTGTTTAGTGATGAAACAACCCGACGCGGACCGATCCTGTAGCCCAAAGTGCACCCAGCCGCACTCGTACTGTACAGAGGTATGTACCACTACAATTGCAATACTAGTGTAACCCATTACTCCTGTTCCAGAAAACTGACTCTCCATTTTCAATATTACTTTCAAAAGTACTGCTAGAAGAAAAAAGAAAAGTATTGCTAGAAGGTAGATGAATATAAACTAGACATTTGGATTTCACACCAACCCACTTAACTTGAATTATAATTTGCAAACACTTTTGCATATTTTAAAACATTAATTCTGGATTTTTGTATGCTCTTGCTGTTTTCCTACTTTTTTAATTAGCCTCCCACTAACAGTATGCTCTTCACTGCTATTTAATGTCACTATATTTTGTGTTTGCTGTTATATAATAAAACTTAGTTGGTGTTGCCCTTCAGGCAACCGCTCATCAGAGTAATTGTCTCTTTCGTCCATGAATAGTGTTGTCTTCTGCTTTTCATTTAGGAAGCTCACCACTCACCAGCCACAAAAACTATTTGTGTTTTTTGCTTCATGCAGGGTGGAACGTGTGGTTGTGAAGATGGTTACACCGAGGTAATGTCATCCGATGGCTCACTCACCCAGTGCACTGTCATTCCTGTTGTGGTGATCCCAACAACTGACAACAAGAAAGGAGACGTGAAAACCAGCCGGGCAATCAACCCAACGCAGCCATCCAGCAGCCAGTCAGGAAGAGGAGGAAGGACGTGGTTCTTGCAGCCTTTTGGATCAGGTGAATTCCAAACGTTGCCATTTTTTTAAAGTCCTATCAGGGAATGTGCAGAGAATAATCGTTTGGAGTGGCCCTTAAGCTCAAATGGAGCACCAGCTTTAGACATATGCTAATTGTTGGGGTGGATTAAAGTTATTACAAAAATGAAATTGATAAAAAAAGAAGGTAACAAGCTTTCTACCTTCTTGTCAGAAAGGGTGAGGGGCTTCCCACTGTAACACTCTTTGGGGCATATTCACAAGGACTTATCGCCGAGTTATCGCCACCTTAACGCATCAAAAGTGGAGATAGATTTAACTCCCCATTCACAAGCATGTGCAAACTGCAGACATCGCCAGTATTCCCGCGATAACTGCCGCGAAATTTTACCCCCACGGGTGACACCACCAACTAACCCTAATGAGATGCAGAGTAGGCGTTCCCGTGCAAAAACACACGAAAACACCACTACACCACTTTCACAACGAACTGCCAGATCTGCAATGCGAACCAAAAACAGGCGATAAGCTGCGGTAGCAGCAGGGATTTAACGCCTGCCTTCTGCTGGTGTTAAGCAGGACGACTACCTGCAGCACGAAAGGGAGCCCAGCCCAGAGCCACATCGGAAGACCCACAGATGCCATGGTGCCAATGATCATGCAGCTCGGAGACCCAAGAGGGCCACAACACCCACCGCCACCACTCCCAGGCCCCCCCCCCCGGACCCCCTGGACAAACACAAGAGCCACAAAAAGCGCATGATGTCGCACAATGACAAAAAGAAACACACATGTGTGGTCAGAAGAACGAGAAACAGTCACACATCATTGAAGTAACAACCAAAAACTTTATTGAAATACAACACAAAACACCAATGCGGAAGACTCCTGTCGGGTCCGTCCGGGACAATCTTGATGTCACAGCCTGGAAAATAAAGCACAAAATCAGAACGTGTGTCATGCGCACATCAAAGGAGCGAGACACAGAGAAACAGAGAATGAAAGAAAGGCTGAGAGAGAAAGAGAGAGAAGGAAAGGAAGGGAGAGAGAGCGAGAAAGAGAAGGAAAGGAAGGGAGAGAGAGAGAGAGAGAGAAGGAAAGGAAGGGAGAGAGAGCGAGAGAGAGAGAGAAGGAAAGGAAGAGAGAGAGAGAGAGAGAGAGAGGGAGGGACACTGCCGCCCCCGCGCACCCAGGCCCCATTGCTTACCTGCTGCCAACGGTGTGTCCACAAGTGGGCACACCACGTGCCTGTGCAAGCTCCAGGCCCCGGTCCCGCCACCATGGCATGCTCCACATCATGCGGACCCGCACCGCGGCCCAGCAGGTCCCACACATGATGCTGAGTCCTGAGGCATCAATGGCAGAGACCACATCAGTGCACACGTCATCATCGCAGGCTGCACACCCGCTCAGCAATTTCGGTGCCACTAACCCTGTGCAACCCCAGTCAGCACCACGTGGTGGTAGGCCTGTGACGGCCGCAAGGCTTCGGGTGCCACTAACCCTGTGCAACCATAGTCAGCGCCACGTGGTGGTAGACCCGTGACGGCCGCATGGCTCCGGGTGCGACTAACCCTGTGCGCAACAACTCATGGGCCCTTTATGATTGAGCATTGTGGACCGTCCGTCATCCAGTCATCACCGGCAGTGGGGAATGTGACGTTGTCTGCCCCTTATATTGGCGGGGTCACATGGCCTGTGACGCCTGTGCCGGATGGGTGTGGTGTGTGTGCAAACCTGCCCTCAGGGAGTGGCCGTGACATGCTGACAACTAGACCAGTGACCTGCAGACCACTAGCGTGTAAACCTGCGACATGTAGCTATGTGGCCCCCCCCTCGGAGCGTAAGCGGAGTGGTCTGGCCTGGCGTACGCCGGACCAGCGCAGGGCTTGCAACAATGACTCGGGGGCTCTGGGCGTGGTTCAGTCCATGTCCGGACAAGGAAGTGACTAATGCGTGTGTCCCTGTTGTAGTGTCTACGGCACCTGGAACGCAATCGGCAATGTAGCACACTGTGACTGGAATCCCACTAGATGAGCATCATTGACGTTAGGGGGAATCACTGTCTCTACATTCATCCACACATTCATACATGAATGATGAAAGACATGACACAGCAGTGCGTTTCTGAATGTTTAATGCACATCCAGTGGAGTTTTGCAGCTGGAGCAGTACAGGGCCATGCCAACCCCACTTCACAATATGGGCCCGTGGAGGGCCAGCCAGAGTCCATCGGGGAATGACAAGTACAGCGGATGAGGAAGGGTACAGTCCGCAGTCTGGTCGCCGTGTCATTGGTGCCCAACCAGGATATGGCAGTCCATGTCGCTGTCCAAGGTGAGTGCAGCAGAGTGTATCGGGGGTCAGTGGAAGGTCATGGGGCTATGTGCGGCACCAAGCAGCAACAGGCCAGGTGGCGGACAAGAATGCTAGTGCCTCCTTCTGATCTCAATCCCATCCACGTCCTCAGATGTGTGCTCTGCCCCACCTGTGGGTGGTGCAGTTCCGGCTGCGGCACTGTGTGCCACTGACACATCAGGGGCCGGAGGTGGATTGTCGGCCACACTGTGAGGCACTGACAAACCAGGGGGCGGAGATGTGGATGGTGTAGGAGCAGCAGCATTCATCTGCGCCACGCTTTGTGGCAGCAATGCCATGATGAGGATATGCAGGGCATGGTAGATCCCAGCTACATTTTGCTGATGTGCAGCGGTGGCTGCCATCCTTTCCGCTTCCATCCGCACCATGTCCTCCATGAGCCTCTCCATGTGTGCCAGCTCACGGCTGAGGTCGCTGGAGCCACTCTGAGCGGACAGGTGCTCTTGTCTCCGAGTCATGACTCCAGCGATGTCAGCCAGGGCTCATTGGAGACCATGGAGTGGCCTGTGGGTGTCCGTTAGGGACTGGAGGTGGTCCCTGATGGGACTTAGACACCCATGGATGGCGTTAAGTTTGGTAGCCATGAGGTCGAACCCCACCCGCACCTGCTCAGCCATCTCCCTCTGGCCCTCCAACACACGGCGTTGGAAGGCCATGTGTTGTTCGTGGGGGTCTTGGGAGACAGCTGGGGTTGTGGGTGCCTCCTGCTGGGTGGTTTGTGGAGTGGGTGGGGTCTCCTCGATGAAGCTGGGCTGCCCTGATCCGGGAGGTGAGTTGCGGATGAGGTCAATGATGTCTTGGAGGGCTTGGGTGTCGATGCTGAGGGTGTCCTCCTCGTCATCAGTGAAGAGTGGCTGGGACTGCTCTGCAGGAGGTGTTGATGGTGCCTCTGCAATGTGAAGGGGAGATGCTGTATTACAATGTGTCCACATGTATGTAGCCGCATGGTACATGTTCACATTCAGACAGCATGGCATTGTACATTGTGACAGTCTGTAGATCAGGGCCATGATCCAGAGTCATTGTGGGTGTGCACTGTGCTCTGCTTGATTGTGCATGTGTGCCATTGTGGCTATCTCCCCCGTCCCCCAGTACCTGGTGGTTACTCACCCTGTTGCTGTTGTGTTGTGTCATGTCGAGCAGTGTCCGGTCCCCCGACTCCTGCCACAATATCCACACTGATGACTGTCGACACCAGCTCCGCCATGTCATCCAGCTCCAGTTGTGGCGCTGGGCTCTCACCTCCAGTCTGCATTGCTGCCTTCTGGTTGCCTGTGAGTTTCTCCTTGGTTTTGCGCTTGATGTCAATCCATCGCCTCTTGACCTCATCCATTGACCTCTTGTGCTCTCCGACGGCATTCACCTTGTCCACGATGGACCGCCATATTCCATTTTTGGTGCCCAATGACACGTTGGAGGTGACAAACAGTTCTTGATGGTGTTCCATCACCTCCGTGACCAGGATCCTATTCTCCTGTGGACCGAACCGCCTCTTCCTCTTCTTCTTGTCCTTGCCCTTCCCTGTCCCCGAGGTCCCAGGCTGGTCGTCCGTGGTGCTTGTGGGGTTGCACTCGTCCTCTGCGCCTGCTCCGCTGCCTCCATGGTGCTTCGGTGTTGGTTATTTTGTGTTTGTCTGTTTTTTCTACTTTTGTAGTGATTTTCCCACCTGCCGTGTGTGTATTGCAGGCCTGGTGCTGCTTATCGCTGATTTCCTCATCGCGGTTTGGCCCATCGCATGTTTTTTGGCGTTGGTGTTTGGGTTTTTATCACTGTCGCGGTAGTTGTATCGCGGACATTGTCCGCGTTTTCGGGAGACTATCGCATGGTACCGCCGTGTTGTGAATTCCACGTTAACACGGGGTTATTTTCCCGCGATAGACTGCGATGTGAGAAGTTGCGTTAAGCGAATTTGGCGATAGTTAACACAGATTCTTGAGAATATCCCCCTTTGTCCTTCACCGCACCCCACAAGTCAGCTGAGAATTCTTCCATGACAGCTAAATCATTTTTAAATTCATTAGACCCTTAGATTCCTGACTCACAGGTCTAAAGGGCTGGATTTTCAGCACTCAACCAACTTGGTACATGGTTCTCAATTTTTAGAAACACCCTCTAAGCCTAGGACTTTTGCAGCTTTTCAGATCACAGCTCCTTGAAGCATACTTATTCCGAGCATGGACTAGTCGAAATAACTCTATAGTAAGATCTAGAAACTCCCTCTCTCTTTCAGCTCTTGAACTAGTCCTGGGTATAGTGAATCAACTTGGGGGCAGGAGCAAAGCTTCTGCATTATTTACCTTGCAGACATCAACTTTGAAGGGTCAATGGGGCAAGAAAGAGGTATTAAGCAAGCGCAATCATACTCATGATCCTTGATCCTAAATGAAACTGTATGAGGTTCCCACTTTAAATGTACTCCACTACAAAGGCATTGCAGTCTTATCTGAATCTCTTTATTCCAAGCCTGCATTAGGCTTGACAACGGGAACAGAGTTTCACTCGAAATACCAACAAATTGAGGCCTGATACAGGGGAGCGTGTTACACTTATTCTGTTTAACCTACACACAGCAAGCTTCGTGCACGTCATATCAAAAGACAAAACAATCCCACCAAGGAACGGGTCTTTTAGACTCCCTGTACTTCAATATGCAAAGGATCTTATCATTTTAGACCACACCAGAAATGGAATGCAGAGAGCACTGGACCGGCTAAATGCAGATAACATTTGCAATAAACTCACTGCTCACACCGGAAAGACTAAGGTTATGATATTCGGCAACTACAAACACAAGTCGAATCAGCAATGGAGGTTAGGAGAAATTACGATTAATAGTTCAGCAAACTACAACTACCTGACAGTATGGTTCTCCGAAAACCGCAAGCATAGTGTACATCTAGAAGTATCTTAAGAAAAGAGCGGCTGCAGTCACAGTTGCTCTCTGCAAATGAAACAAACACCTGCATAGCCCATAGGCCGAGGTAATAGCTCAAGTTGTGCCTGCCACACTATTGCCTGCTGTTTCCTATAGTCATCAAACTTACTCTGGGAAAGTTTCAACAGCCATAGACAAGATACAGGCACATTTCTACTCTTCCATAACACACAAGGCAGTCACTGCTACTTACTAGGCAAGAGCTAGAGTGCAAGGCATCGCATATCAAATATTACTACTCATTAGACATTGCCGACCCAGGAACTCTAAAGAAGGCACTTCTTAAGATTTATATGTCTGTAAATAATCTCTGGGGGTCATATCTAGCAGCTGTTGCTAATGACTTTAAGATCAGTCTAGACTCAGTCTCTGCATTACCTGTTACACCTTCGTCTATCATGTCTGTTCTGAAAAAACAAGTTGTGGCCATTTCACGAAACTGAAATAGAAAAAATAGGAGATGCTCCTTATGCAAATCTAATCATTAAATCTCACAAAAATGCAAAGATTTAGCCCTATCTTAAAGAGCCTTTAAATAGAATGACTATACGCTCAGTTTTATGCCTTAGGCTAATTGACTGCCGATCCAAGAAAATCGAACAAACTGGGCAAAATAATTGAACTGGCAGCGATGGAGATTTTATGATTACAGACAAGAATCAATGCTTCATTTATTATGCTGCTGCCCAGGATTTTTAAAAGCATGACACACGTTATGGAGACGTATGTTCTTAACCCAGGGACTCCACTCTCGTCAGGAGGCCTGGGCATACTGCTTGAGTACAAACAGTCTGATGGGCCTCTCGCGGTTTGAGAAATGTATAGAAATCTTGCATGCTGCCATGAGCCACCCTAACACCCTTGCATATTAGAGGGATCATTTTGTCTACGTTAGGTGTCTAAAAATAACATCCTCTTTGCACAAAACGTATTTGCATGCACTTCTGTTTTATATATATATTTACATTTAATAATATTTCAGTTTATAGAATACTGCGATTTTAAATGGTGTTATTGTACCAATTTGTATTAATTGATGCAGTAAAGGTTTTATACATACATCTGCAAAACCATCTCAGGAAGACCTGCTAGGAACTGGAGGCTCCTGGTCCGAAAAGGGCACTACTCATTAAAGAAACTGTGCTTTTCGCTCAAAGGCTGTGAGCTCGAACTGGTGCCCTAGGTGGACAGCGAAGAAGGGATGAACTGGCATTAAATAAAACATGGATCCCATCAAGCCATTGTATTTGTCGGAGGTATAATATATCCAAAGCTACAGTGTTAAAGGCCGAATTACATTTGATATATAATTGTGGAGCAACAATTCTATTTAACAAGGTCTAGAGTTCAACTGAAAAAATTGAAAGAGTCCAGGACAGCGTGCAGATGGCTAATAGGAGCAAACAGAGGAGAGGATTTATCGTGCATGCCAGTTTTCATGCTTGGCCCCTCAGCACAGTAGTTTACCATCTGAAAGTGTGACATTAATTTGGAAGGTAGAATATTACTAAGTTAATAAACACACTCTGGTTAGGGCTCAACACGCAACTCAGAGAAACACTGCTCAACCTGTGGGAACAGGTAGTTAAGTAAAGAGGAGTTCAGCCCAATGATAAAAGTACATCTGACTGTGCATTCCATTCAGAGCAGATGTTCTGATGTGCTTTTGTTTACTGTTCAGAATCAGCATGAAGAAAGCGTGATGCCTACAGACAGAGGGGCAGATTTACAAACCCCTTGTGCTGCCAGTACGTCACTTTTTGTGACGCACCGGCAGCGCATTTCTCTGCCCCATATTTGCAAGGACAGGAAAAGCCACCCTGCGTGGCTTTTCCTGCCATTGTAAATATGGCCACTTTACACGCAGCACTTTGCGTGAAAGGGGCGTTCCATGGGTCATTTCTGTGGGTGATTGGGTGTTGCTGTGTGTGTTCCCACGCTACACCCATGGAACCAGACACATTTCCACATTTATGAGGAATCGTAAACCTGGAAATGCGTCAGTATGCTACGCCACCTATGGGTGGCGTAGCGAGGCGCAACAAGGAGAAATGTTTTAATTTCTCCTCGTTTTTTTCCTCTTTCAATGCGTGCTGCATTCTACAGCACGCATTGAAAGAGGAAAATGCCTGTGGAGATTGTTTTCGTGAAGGAAGGTGCCCCTTCCTGCACAAAAACAATCTCCCCATGGCGCAGGCATCCTTGCACCATGGTGCAAGGGTGCCTGCGCCGGCGCATGGCAGCTGTTTGTGTGCCAGCACAGGGGAGAGCACAGGAATGCGACATATCATTGTAAATATGTCGCATTCCTGTGCTCTGAAAGTGCCGAAGCGTGGCGCAGCCAAAGGGCTTGTGGTGCCGCGCTGCGGCACTTTTCTTGTAGATCTGCCCCAGAATATATATATATATATATATATATATATATATATATATATATGTTATTAGAATGGCCGTAGATAAGGTTAACAAGAAAGAGAGGGTTGAAACATTAACAACTAGATTCAATCCTCGCATTTGCAGTCAGGAGCAGAGCGTACAATCAGCACGTCTCATTCTGACATATAACCGCCAACACAAAGCCCTACGGAAAATAGTTAATAGAAATTGGGCTTTGGTTCAGAATGATTCGGTTTTAGAGAACATAGTTACCAATAGCCCTAAAATCACGTTTAGAAAAGCTCGCTCCATGAGTAATTCCCTCGTGAAAAGCAGCCCTGAGATTAAATCCATGACAACATGGCTTAATGCGAGGAATGGTTTTATCAAATGTGCCATTTGCAAGGCCTGTAAATATGGGATAAACAGAACATCTTATACAACTCCATTTAAACCTAAGCCTGTAGTCATCAACAAAAAACTCAACTGCAAAACAGAATATGCAGTATATGATGCTGGAGTGTTCGTGTGGCCTGCAGTATGTGGGTAGTACCAAGCTGCAGGTCCACAAACGAATACTCCAGCATATTAGGGCCATCACTAACAATGATGAAGCCTATCCGGTGGCAAGACATTTTAAAACCTCACATAATAACAACTTGGAGGATCTGAGATACTTTGTTATCGATACAGTCTTGCCTCTCAGACGAGGAGGCAACCGTGAGTCAATGCTGAGGAAACTAGAAACTCACTATATACTAGAGTTAGATAGTAAACTCCTAACGGTTTGAATTCCAGTGAGGATTTCTACACCTGCCTGTAATCATCATGATTTACCATGATTAGTGTGCCTGTAATCATTATGGATTTTATGCATTTAACCTATGTTTTTATACATCTCGTGGGTTTACATATGCTGCCTCAATTTTTTACATTTTTTTACATTTATACAATTTTTAACAATTTGTTGTTCCATTGTTTTAGCTTTCACACAATGGTAATTTTTAATGTCTCATACCAGGTTTCGAAATCACGGCCGTGAGGGAACTGGTGGCAGATTAGTTTGTTTAAAAATCATATACAATTGTTTCAATTTGACATAGGCTAAGAACTAAGCCCACTAGGGCACAATTTATCACTTTTCCTTGTTTCTTTGTTTTGGTCATGTTTTTATTATAATACAAACATTTCCATATAGTGAGTAAGTGCGGTATTCAAACTCGGCATACTCACTTGTTCAGGCACATAAGCTAAAGCAACTATGTACAATGGGATTTTAGAAAATGATTTTTTGTTTTCTTTTAGGTCTTATGTGATGTTGTTTTTAGCTTGTTTTTAGCATATTTTAAGCTACCTTTTACTATGCTATGCCTGTCATCTATATGTATTCATGTATTTATTTATTTATCAATAGTTATATGAAATGTGGTTTTGTCTGGGGAAACTTTTCTCGATACATGACTATACAATGATACAATATTGCCCATGAAACAAGGATGTAGATACATTGTATCTGTTCTTCTATGTCTTTGAATGATTGTTAAGCACTGGCACTTTAAATAGGTGAAAGCACCACATCAGCGCGTCATGTGATCAAGGCATCGTGGATGCCGAAACGCGTAATGGCGATGGTGCAGGGCGTTTGTTTTGAATAAATCACACATTGCACCTCAAAGGGTCTGTTTTCGTCTGTCCAGGAGTGGATGTTGTGGGGCGAAGTCCAGGGATATATATATATATATATATATATATAGTATAAGCAGTAGTTTGATGACTAGAGAGCCCCTGAGATCTAAATCGGAAGAACTGTGATGGATGGGGCGGATGCAACAGTGCAAGTACGGCGCTGGGAGCCCTTGGCTACCCTTGGCGGGGACTCAAACTTTGCAGAAAGCCCTTTCACATGCATTAATGGCAGTTTTCGGAGCAGGGCACAGCTCAAGCCACATGCCGAGCTGTGAATATCTTTGGCGCCATTTGACGAATTATCGTGAAATTTTCAAAACTAATGGTTCTCTCAGGTCAACTTCTGTCTTGAAAGTTTCGGGGTGATCTGTCAAGCGGGTGTCCCAAAACATGTTTTCTCCATGTTAATTTCCATAGGAATTTTAGACACGGCTACAGCCCGAACTGCTGAACGGAATTACACCAAATTTGTCAAAGAGGTAGCTCTTGCTTCAGAAAGCACCCTTTTTTTAAAATGGTGTAAATCCATTTAGTAGTTCCTGAGAAATAAAAAAAAAATATATATCGATATCTGAGGGCCGAGGAGGATTCGCTAACCCTCCTGAATACGAGCTTTATTTTGATTGGCTGTCAACACTCCAAACCAGGAAGTGTTGGCAGCCATCTTGTGACTCGGTAAAACTGAGTCACAAGAAAACAGTTAAAAAAAAGGTAAAAAACAAGAAAAGGGGGCAGGGAAGAAACACCCTGACCCCCTAGGCCTGCTCAGGGGGGTCCAACAGGGACCCCCAAGCCCAAAGAAAGCATTTTTTTAAAAAAACAAATCGGCAAAATTTGCGCTGGGTGCGCGAATCCTGCAGAAAATAAAAAAAACGAAGCGCTGTCTCCCGCACTTCTTTTAATTAAGCCCCCGGGTGGGCCAGATCCCGGGGGCAATCACAAAATACAGTGGGGCAATGAGGTCCTCTTGTGTCCTGAGGACCTCAGGGCTAAACTGGACTACATCCCCCGAGCAGCTGTGCGCCAGGAGGCGTGTTTGCAGAGTGGTGTAAAAAGGGGGCGTGGCCTCAGACCACTCTCAGCAATCCAGCTGTGTGGGGCTTACTAGAGATAACAGGAGGGCTAGTTGGCCCCCAGGGACCCTCAGGAGGCAAGGGGACTTCATCCCCCAACCAAGAGCGCACCAGCAGGCGCATTAGCAGAGTGGTGGAGAAAGGGGGCGTGGCCTGTGTCCATCTCTCAGCAATCCCACTATCTGGGGTACTGGAGGTATCAGGTAGGCTAGTTGGCAACTAAGGACCCCCATCAGTGAAGGAGACTTCAATCCCCTTCCCAGAGCGCACCAGGGAGCGCGTTTGCAGAATGGTGGGCAAAGGGGGCATGGCCTGTTATCAGTACTTACCAATGCTGCTGTGTGGGACTTACTGGAGGTAATAGGAGGGGTAGTTGGCCCCCAAGGACGTCCTTGAGGGCCAACAACCCCTCCTGTTACCTCCAGTAAGTCCCAGCCAGTGGTATTCCTAAGAGGTCTTCGGAGACCACGCCCCCCTTTCTCCACCACTCTGCAAACACCCCTCCTGGCACACTACGGGTTGGGGGATGAAGTCTGCTTTACTCCTGAGGGACTTTGGGGGCCAAGAAGCCCTCCTGATACTACGCAGTCCTCTGCAGCGGAATTCCTGAGCACTGGTTGGAGGCCCAGCCCCCTTTCTCCAAAACTCTGCAAAAGCGACTACCAGTTAAAGAAGCATTTGTAATGTAATAGGTCTTGCATTTGCAAGAGTTAGAGCTATTGGCGTTGTAAATGTAAAAGTTTTTTACTAATGTTTTTTGGAGTGGAGTGGATGTACGTTGTGTGTAGTGGAATTATGTGGTATGTTGTGCAGTGAAATTATGTGGATAGGAAGTATGTGGTATTTAGCGTATAGGAATTATGTAGAGTGGGATTATGTGTTATGGAGAGTAATTATGTGGTATGGTAGTGTGTGTTGTGGAGAGGTAACCTCAGGTTTAGTCTTCCTCATTTCCATAGAAGCTAAACTATGAACTCAATGAGACAAAAAAAAAGAAGGAATCACTGAGGAGCACTTCTGGACCTAGTCAGAGGTATGAGCAGGGCCACTATAACTATGCGACTGTTTGGCTGCACCGACTTTCGCACAATTATAAATTTTCCGCATTAGCCACATAATCCATCATCTGCTGCCTAATCTGCAGATTTGAACAAAAAAGCCTTGTTTCTAGCTCAAACAGCTCAAACATTACCAAAATGCAGCGACAAGTGTTACAGCGTGGTGGAAGGTCATTTGCAAACCTAGAATGGTCACCTGTTACTTATTGCTAAATGTGGGTGTTAAATTGGTACTGATGGTGTGCAAGCCACTCTTGCTTCTTTCTGCGCCTCTCTTACCTCTTTCTGCATTTCTGTTGCTTCTTTCTGCACCTTTCTTTCTTTTTCTGTACTTCTCTTGCCTCCTTCTGCAAATCTCTTCTACTTTCTGCATCTCTTTTGTCTCTTTCTGCACCTCATTTGCTTCTTTGTGCACCCCTGTTGCCTCTTTCTGCAACTCTCTTGCCTCTTTCTGCACCCCTCTATCCTCTTTCTGGACCTCTCCTGCCTCTTTCTGCACATCTGGACCTTGTTTCTGCACTTCTTTTGTTTCTTTCTGCACCTCTCTTGCTTCTTTCTGCACCCCTCTTGCCTCTTTCTCCACCCCTCTTCCCCCTTCCTGCATCTCTGTTGCTTCTTTCTGCACTTCTCTTGTCTCTTTCTCCACTCCTCTTCCCGCTTTCTGCACCTCTGTTGCATCTTTCTGCACCTCTCTTGCTTTTTTCTGCACCCCTCTTCCTGCACCCCTCTTACCTCTTTCTGCACCTCTGTTCCTTCTTTCTGCACTTCTTTTGTTTCTTTCTGCACCTCTCACTTCTTTCTGCACCCCTTTTGCCTCGTTCTGCACACCTCTTACCTCTTTCTGCACCCCTCTTGCCTCTTTCTGACCTCTGTTCCTTCTTTCTGCACTTCTTCTGTTTCTTTCTGCAGCTCTCTTGCTTCTTTCTGCACCCCCTTGCCTCTTTCTCCACCCATCCACCCTCTTTCTGCACCCCTGTTGCCTCTTTTTGCATGTCTGTTTTTTCTTTCTGCACTTCTTTTGTTTCTTTCTGCACATCACTTGCGTCTTTCTGCACCCCAAATGCCTCTTTCTGCACCCCTCTTCCCTCTTTGTGCACCCCTGCCTCTTTCTGCACCTTTGTTGCTTCTTTCTGCACCCCTCATCCTTCTTTCTGCACCCCTCTTGCCTCTTTCTGCACCTCTGTTCCTTCTTTCTGCACTTTGTTTGTTTCTTTCTGCACCTGTCTTGCTTTTTGCACTTCTCTTGCCTCTTTCTCCATCCCTCGTCCCTCTTTCTGCACCTCTGTTGCTTCTTTCTGCACTTCTCTTGCTTCTTTCTGCACCTCTGTCCCTTCTTTCTGCAACCCTTGTGTCTCTTTCTGCATCCCTCTTCCCTCTTCCTGTACCCCTCTTGCCTCTTTCTGCACCTCTGTTCCTTCTTTCTGCACTTCTTTTGTTTCTTTCTGCAACTCTCTTGCTTCTTTCTGCATTCCTCATGCTTCTTTCTGCACCCCTTGTGCCTCTTTCTCCACCCATCTACCCTCTTTCTGCACTCTTGTTGCCTCGTTCTGTACCTCTGTTCTTTCTTTCTGCATTCTTTTGTTTCTTTCTGCACATCTCTTGCTTCTCTTGTTTATTTCTGTATCGCTCTTGCCTCTTTCTCCACCCCACTTCCCCCTTTCTGCATCTTTTTTATGCATTTCTCTTGCTTCTTTCTGGATCTCTCTTGCTTCTTTCTGCACCCCTCGTGCCTCTTTCTGCACCCCTCATCCCTCTTTCTACAGTCCTCTTGCCTCTTTCTACAACTCTGTTGCTTCTTTCCGCACTTCTTTTGTTTCTTTCTTTCTGCACCCCTCTTGCCTCTTTCTGCATCTCTGTTCCTTCTTTTGGCACTTCTTTTGTTTCTTTCTGCACCCCTTTTGCCTCTTTCTGCACCCCTCTTGCCTCTTTCTGCACCTCTGTTTCTTCTTTCTGCACTTCTTTTGTTTCTTTCTGCACGTCTCTTGCTTCTTTCTGCACCCCTTGTGCCTCTTTCTGCACCTCTCTTCCCTCTTTTTGCATCCCTCTTGCCTCTTTCTGCACCTCTGTTGCTTCTTTTCTGCACTCCTCTTGCTTCTTTCTACAACTCTCTTGCTTCTTTCTGCACCACTCGTGCTTCTTTCTGCACCCCTCATCCCTCTTTCTGCACCCCTCTTGCCTCTTTCTGCACCTCTGTTCCTTCTTTCTGCACTTCTTTTGTTTCTTTCTGCACCTGTCTTGCTTCTTTCTGCACCCCTCTCACCACTTTCTCCACCCCTGTTCTCCCTTTTTGCATCTCTGTTGCTCCTTTCTGCACTTCTCTTGCCTCTTTCTGCACCTCTGTCCTTTCTTTCTGCAACCCTTGTGCCTCTTTCTGCACCCCTCTTCCCTCTCTCTGTACCCCTCTTGCCTCTTTCTGCATCTCTGTTCCTTCTTTCTGCATTCTTTTGTTTCTTTCTACATATCTCTTGCTTCTTTCTGCACCCCACGGACCTCTTTCTGCACCCCTCTTCCCTCTTTTTGCACCCCTCTTGCTTCTTTCTGCACCTCTGTTCCTTCTTTCTGCACTTCCTTTGTTTCTTTCTGCACCTCTCTTGTTTATTTCTGTATCACTCTTGCCTCTTTCTCCACCCCACTTCCCCCTGTCTGCATCTCTGTTGCTTTTTTATGCATTTCTCTTTCTTTTTTCTGGATCTCTCTTGCTTCTTTCTGCACCCCTCGTGCCTCTTTCTCCACCCCTCATCCCTCTTTCGGCAGTCCTCTTGCCTCTTTCTGCTACTCTGTTGCTTCTTTCTGCACTTCTTTTGTTTCTTTCTGCACCCCTCATCCCTCTTTCTGCACACCTATTGCCTCTTTCTGCACCTCTGTTCCTTCTTTTTGCACTTCTTTTGTTTCTTTCTGCACCTGTCTTGCTTTTTGCACTTCTCTTGCCTCTTTCTCCATCCCTCGTCCCTCTTTCTGCACCTCTCTTGCTTCTTTCTGCACCACTCTTGCCACTTTCTCCACCCCTGTTCCCCCTTTTGCATCTCTGTTGCTTCTTTCTGCACTTCTCTTGCCTCTTTCTCCATCTCTCTTCCCTCTTTCTGCACCTCTGTTGCTTCTTTCTGCACTTCCCTTGCTTCTTTCTGCACCTCTGTCCTTTCTTTCTGCAACCCTTGTGCCTCTTTCTGCACCCTCTTCCCTCTTTCTGCACCCCTCTTGCCTCTTTCTGCACATCTGTTCCTTCTTTCTGCACCTCACTTGTTTCTTTCTGTATCCCTCTTGCATCTTTGTCCACCCCACTTCCCCCTTTCTGCAGCTCTGTTGCTTTTTTATGCATTTCTCTTGCTTCTTTCTGCATGTCTCTTGCTTCTTTCTGCACCCCTCGTGCCTCTTTCTGCACCCCTCATCCCTCTTTCTGCACTCCTCTTGCCCCTTTCTGCACCTCTGTTGCTTCTTTCTGCACTTTTTTTGTTTCTTTCTTCACCCCTGTTGCCTCTTTCTGCACCTCTGTTCCTTCTTTCTGCACTTCTTTTGTTTCTTTCTGTACATCTCTTGCTTCTTTCTGCACCCCTCTTGCCTCTTTCTGCACCTCTGTTGCTTCTTTCTGCACCTCTTTGCCTCTTTCTGCACCACTTGTGCTTCTTTCTGCACCCTTCTTCCCTCTTTCTGCACCTCTCTTGCCTCTTTCTGCACCTCTGTTCCTTGTTTCTGCTCATCTTTTATTTATTTCTGCACCTCTCTTGCTTCTTTCTGCACCGCTCTTGCCACTTTCTCCACCCCTGTACCCCCTTTTTGCATCTCTGTTGCTTCTTTCTGCATTTCTCATCCTCTTTCTCCACCCAATATCCCTCTTTCTGCACCTCTGTTGCTTCTTTCAGAAGTTCTCTTGCTTCTTTCTGTACCTCTCTTGCTTCTTTCTGCGCCCCTCTTGCCTCTTTCTCCACCCTTCTTCTCCCTTTCTGCATCTCTGTTGCTTCTTTCTGCACTTCTGTTGCCTCTTTCTCCTCACCTCTTCCCTCGTTCTGTACCTCTGTTGCTTCTTTCTGCACTTTTCTTACTTCTTACTGCACCCCTTGTGCCTCTTTCTGCACCCCTATTCTCACTTTCTGCACTCCTCTTGCCACTTTCTGCACATCTGTTCCTTCCTTCTGCACTTCTTTTGTTTCTTTCTGCACCTCTCTTGCTTCTCTTTGCTTACCTCTTGCCTCTTTCTCCACCCCTCTTCCCTCTTTCTGCATCTCTGTTACTTCTTTCTACACTTCTCTTGCCCCTTTCTGCACCCCTCTTCCCTCTTTCTGCACCTCTGTTGCTTCTTTCTGCACTTCTCTTGCTTTTTTCTGCACCCCTTGTGCCTCTTTCTGCACCCCTTTTCCCTCTTTCTGTACCTTCTTGCCTCTCTCTGCACCCCTGTTCCTTCTTTCTGCACTTTTTTCCTTGTCTTTCTATAGGTCTCTTGCTTCTTTCTACACCCCCTTGCCTCTTTCTCCACCCCCTTCCCTCTTTCTGCACCCCTCTTGCCTCTTTCTGCACCTCTGTTCCTTCTTTCTGCACTTCTATTGTTTCTTTCTACAGGTCTCTTGCTTCTTTCTACACCCCCTTGCCTCTTTCTCCACCACTCTTCCTTCTTTCTGCACCCCTGTTGCCTCTTTCTGCACCCCTGTTGCCTCTTTCTGCACCTCTCTTCCCTCTTTCTTTTTGCCCCTCTGTTCCTTCTTTCTGCACTTCTTATGTTTCTTTCTGCACCCTTCTTCCCTTTTTTGCATCCCTCTTGCCTCTTTCTGCAGTTCTCTTGTCATTTTCTACACCTCACTTGCCTCTTTCTGCACCTCACTTGCCTCTTTCTGCACTTCTCTTGCTTCTTTCTACACCTCTGTTGCTTCTTTCAGCAATTCTCTTGCCTCTTTCTGCACTTCTCTTGCTTGTTTCTGCACCCCTCCTGCCTCTTTCTGCACCCCTCTTCCCTCTTTCTTTTTGCCCCTCTGTTCCTTCTTTCTGCACTTCTTATGTTTCTTTCTGCACCCTTCTTCCCTTTTTTGCATCCCTCTTGCCTCTTTTTGCAGTTCTCTTGTCATTTTCTGCACCTAACTTGCCTCTTTCTGCACCTCACTTGCCTCTTTCTGCACTTCTCTTGCTTCTTTCTACACCTCTGTTGCTTCTTTCAGCAATTCTCTTGCCTCTTTCTGCAATTCTCTTGCTTGTTTCTGCACCTCTCTTGCGTCTTTCTGCACCTCTGTTGCCTCTTCCTGCACCTCACTTGCTTCTTTATGTACCCCTCTTGCCTCTTTCTGCACCCTTCTTTCCTCTTTCTGCACCTCTCTTGCTTCTTTATGCACCCTTCTTCCCTTTTTTGCATCCCTATTGCCTCTTTCTGCAGTTCTCTTGTCATTTTCTGCACCTCTCGCCTCTTTATGCACCTCACTTGCCTCCTTCTGCACTTCTCTTGCATTCTTTCTACACCTCTGTTGCTTCTTTCAGCAATTCTCTTCCCTCTTTCTGCACTTCACTTGCTTTTTTCTGCACCCCTCTTGCCTCTTTCTGCACCTCTCTTTCCTCTTTCTGCACCTTTCCTGCCTGTTTCAGCACCTCTGTTGCCTCTTTCTGTACCCCTCTTGTCTCTATGTGCACCTCTCCTACCTGTTTCTGCACCCCTCTTGTCTCTTTCTACATCCCTCTGGCCTCTTTCTGCACCCCTCTTCCCTCTTTCTGTACCCCTCTTGCCTCTTTCTGCACCTCTTTTGCTTTTCTGCACTTCTCTTGCCTCTTTCTGCACACCTCTTGCCTCTTTCTGCACCTCTGTTGGTTCTTTCTGCACTGCTCTTGCTTCTTTCTGCACCTCTGTAGTTTCTTTCTGCACTTCTCTTGCTTCTTTCTACACATCTCTTGCTTCTTTCTGCACCCCACTTGCCTCTTTCTACACCCTTCTTCCCTCTTTGTGCACCTCTCTTGCCTCTTTGTGCACCTCTTTTGACTCTTTCTGCACCCCTCTAGCCTCTTTCCGCATCTCTTTTGCTTGTTTCTGTGCTTCTTTTGCCTCTTTCTGTACCCTTCTTGCCTCCTTCTGCACCTCTGTTGCTTCTTACTGCACTGCTCTTTCTTCTTTCTGCACCTCTCTTGCAAATTTCTGCACCTCTCTTGCCTCTTTCGGCACCCCTCTTCTCTCTTTATGCACCCCTGTTCCCTCTTTCTGCACCTCTTCTGCCTGTTTCTGCACCTCTGCTGTCTCTTTCTGAACTTCTCTTCCCTATTTCTGCACCTCTGTTGCTTCCTTCTGTACTTCTCTTGGTTCTTTCTGCACCTCTCTTGCTTCTTTCTGCACCTCTCTTGCCTCTTTCTGCACCCCTCTTCCCTCTTTCTGCACCTCTCTTGCCTCTTTCTGCACCTCTCTTGCCTCTTTCTGCACACAGATGGCTACTTTTAAACTGACCTCAGGCTCAGCAGTGCACAGATGCAAGTGCAGAAAAGGGCTGCTGGCCTCTAAACTGCCATGCCCTATTATATGCTAGGGACTTAGAGGTTGTTTTAATCCCCCTGCCCTATTATGTACTAGGGCCTTACAGGTAGGTCATGCCAATCACAGGGGTACCCCAAACCATAGTGTTCCCTAGAGTATGTAGGTGTTTTCACTGTATTCTAAGTGTCTTTCAGCATAGCACTGGCACTGGCTCTGGGCCTGGTTAGGCATTGCCCAGAGTCAGTCAAAGTCAGTTACCACCAGTACCAGTGAGCAAAACGTTGGGGGGTTCCCAGGGCACAGGATGACTTTGCAGCAAGGCCTCTTTCTGCACCTCTGTTGGTTCTTTCTGCATATCTCTTGCTTCTTTCTGCACCTTTTTTCCTCTTTCTGGACTTCTGTTGCCTCTTTCTGCATTTCTCTTGCTTCTTTCTGCGCCTCTCTTCCTCTTCCTGCACATGTCCTACCTCTGTAGGCATAGTTAGAAATTCGCATTTAAAAAACCTTAGAAATTCACTGAAAAAACCATAGGTTTCAGGGACGTTATAGTTATAAATTAGCATTTAAAAAACCATGTGAAATTCACTGAAAAAACCATAGGTTTCAGGGACGTTATAGTTAGAAATTAGCATTTAAAAACCTTAGAAATTCTCTGAAAAAACCACAGGTTTCAGGGACGTTATAGTTAGTTGGACATTTCACTCGTACAAAACCAGAAAAATTTGGCCGTTATAGTTAGTTGAGCTAACTATAACTCGCGCCCCCGCAATGCACTGCTGATGGCGTCACATATTACATCATTCATGACATGGTCAGTGACATCACTGATTACATCACTGATGACATCTCAAATGACAGCACGAGTGAAATGTCCAACAAACTATAATGTTCCTGAAACCTGTGGTTTTTATCAGTGAATTTCTAAGGTTTTTTAAATGCTAATTTGTAACTATAACGTCCCTGAAACCTATGGTTTTTTCAGTGAATATATATATTTATTCAGCTTTTAGCCATACAAGATTCATGCTAATAGATGGCTTATTATGGTTTATAACGGAATCCACCCTATATCGTAATACAGATGTAGGGCATGGAAGGTTCATGATCAATGTCAATTTATTTAATTTGGTGTTTTTATGACCTTTTTAAATTTTTGCCCGTTATTCATATAATTTTGTATGATAATATTGTGCGATTATAGGTGATGCTTTTAAATGAATTTAGTTTTAAGTATTCACATTGTGTGTATAAAGGTACATATATTTATATATTGTATATTCTGTGTATTTATATATCTATATTTATATATTTCTATGTTGGTATGTTTATTTAAATTACCATATGCAATGTCAAATATATAAACCATTATTAGGGCAGGTTGTAAGAAGTTAAACTTGCTAAAAGAAAGACCTGAGATTTAATGTTTCTTCTATGTTTAGCTGTCATGTGACAGGTCACGAGTATTTGCACTAGGCACTTTAAAAAGGTATGGCACTTCGCAGTGCGTTATGTGAACAAGACCTCTGGAAGGTCGAAACGCGTCGTGGCGGTGGTGCGGGGCATCTAAAATAAAAAATTCTCACTAAGCACCAAGTAAAGGGTCCGGTTTCGTCTTTTCCCTGCGGATTGGATGTTGTTGGCGAACTCCATTCGATATTACCGGTACTGTGTTGCTTCTGCAGTACTAACGTGACCCCTCCTCCAACCTGGGCTGAGCAGCAGGAAGCAGAGCTTGTCCGGATCTTCCGGAAAAGGATACATTACTCCAGCAAGGAGCAAGCTGCGGTAGCCCCCGGACAGTATAGTATTGTCGTGCCTGGAAAGAACGAGGACAGCGGAGCACATTCAGTCGACTGGAGCAGAAGCTGAACTATCGTTAACGTAGGACTTTCTTTAAGAGTCCGGTGAGGAGTGTGTGTGATGCAGCATAGACATTGATTCTGGCAGCGTGTGTCACAAACAATTAACGAGCCTGTATATTTAGCACCATGTCTGCCGACGCGCTGCGAAGCCGTGAGGAGGCAGCAGATGAACTATTTGATGATTCCCCGGCTGGGGAAATAGCAGTAACAGAACGTACGAGTACTGTACGAACAGGGCAACCCAATGCGAAAGATTTGTTTAAGAAGTTAGAAAAGCTCATGCGAGCTGAACAGGCAAAATGGTGGGAACACAAATCCCTAACAAGGTACCTGGATGTTGGACGAATTCCAAGAGGATTGCGGATCATGCTGGCGCCCAGCTATGAGCAACCTGATCCCAATATGTTGACTGAGTGGGCTACTTGCAATCTGGAATCAACGCGGAGACTCGTGGAAATTCTTGTGAAATATGCAGCGAGTGACCGCGTTAAGTTACAAGCACAGATTGAAGAAATTGAAAATGAAATTATGGAATTACAAAGTACTGACAATTTTAAAAAACAGCGGGATGATATGCTTGCACGCTTACATAAAGATGAGGAAATTATTAAAAAACGTAAGGCTTACAAATATCAGAGGGACAAAATAGATTATCAGAATGGCCAAGTTTTCACCTTTGCGCGAAAGTATGATGCAGTGAGAGTAAAAAGTAGAGAAGGCCTACCATCTATGAAACCAACAAGTATGGGAAGCATGACACCAGCCTCTACCTCAGCATCCGACCTAAGCTCTGCTTTGGAAAGTGAATCTGAAAATGAGCAACCTAGAGCTAGCTCAGAATTGGGGTTTACCAGAATGTCATTGGCTCAAGAGCTCGATTGTCTCCGTCAAGATCGGAGACAAACATTACGTCCCCGTTTGCCAAGAAAACAAAATGCCAAAGAAACAATCAAAAACGCAGAGAAAGACGTCAATGTCGTGGCAGGCGGAAAACAGCCTTACAACAAGAAATCGGCAAATGCGAGGTGGAAACGCAACTAAAAACAAATAGTGCCATTACCAATTCTAATGCAGTGATCAATTTGTCTGATATCAATCTTAACATGGCTGAGAAACAAATCCTGGCACTTGGCCTTTCATATAGTCCCGAGAGTAATTTCAATTATGCTGAAACACGTATGGACGTTTTCAGGTTCATTCGCAAATTGAAATTGAAGAAATATCATCAGTTACAGACTAAGCCTAACAAAATCCTCGGGTACAACCCACAGTGAGCAGCATTAGTCCATCATTGCTGGTGGAAGGTGATGTGGATTTGTTATTAGATTTGCACCAACTTCAAGGAGAACAATATAACGGTGATAATTCCAGGGAGCTGGAAAGAATCGGTGATACAATCCATACACCCTTTAAGCCCAAATCGACTTTTCAACCGGTTATGCTCCATGACAATTTGGATACTTTCCATGAGCAAATAACAACAGATTTGAAAAAACTATACAAGACCACATTATGCGCCCAACGAAATGTCAGCCGGAAAAACAATTCCTATTTTCAACTAATGAGAAAATTCCAAGCACATGATAACATCATTGTGAGACAATCTGATAAAGGGGGAAATGTGGTCTTATGGCCAAGAGACATGTATATGGAGGAAGCTATGTCCCAGCTTAATGACAAAGACTGTTATCGGAGAAGTAATATGCAATGTGTCAGGCAGGCTCAAAATAACTATTATACTAAACTTTTAGCATGGAAAAGTGGAGGTTTAATTAGCTTAGATGAGTTTAAGTTTTAAAAAAATGATCACCCCACAATGCCGGCTTTATATTTTATTCCAAAAATTCATAAGTGTAGAGATAAACCGCCTGGCAGACCCATTATATCTGCATGCAATAGTCTCATGGAAAAAACTTCCAAATTTGTCGATTATTTTTTACAGAGCTTTGTACGTGCGTTACCTTCCTATTTACAAGACACAAGTGATTTTTTGCGTAAGTTAAAGGAGGTTAAATGGGATTCAGAGTGTATTTTAATAACATTAGACGCCACGTCACTATATACTAGCATAAGGCATCAGGATGGCATAAAAGCCATCGAGCATTTTTTGAACAAACGACCAATGAGCCTGTATATGCATAATAAGATGCTAGTCGATATGATAGTGACTTGTCTGGAAAATAATTTTTTCCTATTTAATAATCAAGTATACCAGCAAACCAGAGGTGTTGCGATGGGGGCTTGCTTCTCCCCAAGTTATGCCTGTTTACATATGGGGCTTTGGGAGGAGCAGGTCCTATCCAACACCTTTGCTGAAGTTATGAACCAACATATAGGTTGCTGGTATAGATATATTGATGATCTGTTCCTAATCTGGAGAGGCCCTGAACATCTGGCACTCCAGTTTATTGAACAGATCAATTCAAATAACCTCAACTTACATTTCACTGCGACCTTAAGTAAAGAAAGGGTTTACTTTTTAGATGTTGAGGTGTTTATTGGGGAAGGAAAAGTGGAATCCAAATTACACAGGAAACCCACGGCTGGGAATATTGTGTTACATGCTACCAGCCATCACCCTAGACACCTCATCCAGAGCATACCCTATGGTGAGATGCTGCGTATTAAACGCATTTGCAGCACCTCGGATGAATGTTATCTAGCACAACAAGAGAGTAGGGACAGATTCCTGGCTAGGGGTTATACAGCCCGGACTATAGATACTGCCATTGCCAAAACCAATAATGTTACAAGGGAAGACACTCTTGCAGTTAAACCTTCTATTCAGAGCGATGACAATTTATCTTTAGATCAGACTACACGTATGATCCTTACATTTAACTCTCAGCATGGGCAAATTCGAAAAATCCTTAACAAAAATTGGGCATTGGTACGCAATGATCCAATATTAGGAGAGTCAACTTTTAAAACCCCGGATATCACATTTAGAAAGGCAAGATCTATGAGTGATATGTTAGTAAAAGGCTGCCCAGAAGTGATAACACCTAAAAACTGGCTATCTTCTCGTAGGGGTTTTGTGAAATGTCCATCATGTAAGGCATGCAAATATGCAGTCAGTACTTCTTTCATATACTTGCCCTTTTAGAACAGAGGCTGTACTGATTACTAAATTTCTGACATGCAAAACGGAATATGCAGTATATGTGCTGGAGTGTCCCTGTGGCCTGCGGTATGTGGGGAGCACTAAGCTGCAGGTCCACAAGAGGATACTCCAGCACATCAGGGCTATCAACAATTATGATCCCCTGTACCCCGTTGCTAGGCATTTTAAGGATGTTCATAACCAGAATTCAGGTCTTTTGAAATATTTTGTGGTGGACGCAGTCTTACCATTGGGAAGGGGTGGTGATCGTGAATCACTCCTCCGGTCATTAGAGACAAGATATATTTTAGAACTGGACAGTAAGGTTCCTTCTGGTATGAACTCGAGAGAAGATTTCTATACTTGCCTGTAATCATATGTTGCCCTCTCTTTCTCCTTTGGAGTATGATGAAAATTCTGTTACTTGTTTACATTTTATCAATATGCTGCTTCCAGTTTTTAACCTTGTTGAATGTTTTGCACTTTGCACTTTATTAGGTGGCACTGTAAGGATAGTTACATTTAGCACTAGCACTTTATAGGATTGCATAGAAACATGGTTGATGCCCACTTAGGGCTTTATTCAGCTTTTAGCCATACAAGATTCATGCTAATAGATGGCTTATTATGGTTTATAACGGAATCCACCCTATATCGTAATACAGATGTAGGGCATGGAAGGTTCATGATCAATATCAATTTATTTAATTTGGTGTTTTTATGACCTTTTTAAATTTTTGTCCGTTATTCATATAATTTTGTATGATAATATTGTGCGATTATAGGTGATGCTTTTAAATGAATTTAGTTTTAAGTATTCACATTGTGTGTATAAAGGTACATATATTTATATATTGTATATTCTGTGTATTTATATATCTATATTTATATATTTCTATGTTGGTATGTTTATTTAAATTACCATATGCAATGTCAAATATATAAACCATTATTAGGGCAGGTTGTAAGAAGTTACACTTGCTAAAAGAAAGACCTGAGATTTAATGTTTCTTCTATGTTTAGCTGTCATGTGACAGGTCACGAGTATTTGCACTAGGCACTTTAAAAAGGTATGGCACTTCGCAGTGCGTTATGTGAACAAGACCTCTGGAAGGTTGAAACGCGTCGTGGCGGTGGTGCGGGGCATCTAAAATTAAAAATTCTCACTAAGCACCAAGTAAAGGGTCCGGTTTCGTCTTTTCCCTGCGGATTGGATGTTGTTGGCGAACTCCATTCGATATATGTATATATATAAATATATATATATACATATATATATATTTATACATACATATGTGTATATATGTATATATATATATATGTAAACACATATATATGCACGCACACATATCTAGAATGTAATGTATATATACATATGGATATATATATATATATACATATCTTTTAAAGTATTTAAATGATACTCTGTATGTGGCTCGACATCGTGAGCAAGGCCGTGAGGTAACGGCTGAAACGCTTTGATGTTACACCATATGGAATAAAAATGCCAGTTTGAAAACCTGCTGAGTGCTGTTTGCTCCTTCACTTCATTTGAGGAAAGAAGGAGGCGTTTTTCGTATATATATATATATATATATATATATATCAAAAACACAATCCTGCTTCAACGAAGAAGGCACGCACTCAAGGCTGTAGGAATATGGCCTTTTTATTTTCTCGGGTCTCCCACGACAGGAGAGACGCGTTTTGGCTTCACAGAAGCCTTTGTCAAACTAATTGGCGCCATATACAGGTACGTATATATAGCCCTTCCCCCTAAAGGCACACATAAACATAAAGAAAATACTGTTACGTTTTCAGCCATGCACTTGCTTAGACCCGTTATGTGATTTAGACTTTGCCCTGACATAGTGTCTAAACAGTGCGGCTGATATAAATAATCAAACATTTTTGATCAATATTTACATTTCTTAATAAACTACAAAGTGCAACCAATCATATAATGCATCCTCAGCCTGTCACTGACCAAGGGATTTACATAATGCGTGTCTGAAACTGCACATGGGAGGAATAGATCGCCAGCTTGTTACAAGTTTTAACAGCGCCAATCTCTCAGGAAAAATAAAGCCCTCAATATGTAAACCAAAACATAAAAATACGTTACATTCAGTAAGAATTGTGCTATTTTAACTACACTCGCATTGGGCTGGGACCTCTTTTACCCCGTGATATTCACTCAGCTGCAAATTGGTTCACCGGTAATTGACTTGTGCTTCCAACTACGGGATCAGAGTTCAGGGATGCTGTGTCTAGAACAAAACTTAATTCTAACACGCAGAAGACAGGGAAACACAGAGATTCTCAATGTGTATCGGGGCTGAGCACCACAATATGATATGTATAATATGTATAATATATATAATATCGGCTTAAATGCCTGCCATCTGGTGAACGCTATTGTTCCTCACCAAACTGCAAATCCCATAATGCCCCTCTGCCGTTACATGAATGTCTGGAGTTTTAAGCAAACAACCCGAGTAAAAGTCAAGATCATGGGCTTATTTTGCCGGGGACCATAAGCACTTGAAACACTGAGAAAATACTCGGAAAAGAGTGTCTCAGCAGATGGGGAACAAATTCCCCTTGAATACTGGGGGTCCCTGGGGGCCAACTAGCCCACCAGGAACCTCCAGTATGCGCCAGAGGCTGCGTTGCAGAGAGGTGTACAGAGGCCACGCCCTTTTACACCTCTCTGCAACGCAGCTCTGTGGCGCTTTTGAGGTACATGGTGGGCTAGTTGGACTCCAGGGACCCTCATGATTCAAGGGGACTTAATCCCCCAACTTAAAACGTGCCACGGGGCGCGTTTGCACAGATGTCACCTCAGGCCCCGCCCCCTCCCTTCACCATTGTCCAAATATTCAACTAAAATCAGCCGAACAACGAATTCCGATTTACTCACCTGTTATCAGGAGAGACCTCAGTGTTGCATCTTTGAGCCCAGTACTGATCCTGAAAAGTAATTTTAACCGTACTTACCAGTAACTTGAATTTCCTTCCATAGGCTAACATTGACTGGTTTCACTTGGAAATTCTTCAAAGTGTGGAGTTTTGGAACTTTATAATATTCCTCTAAAATCAGCCAAAATACGAATTCCGATTTACTCACCTGTTATCAGGAGAGACCTCAGTGCTGCATCTTTCAGCCCAGTACTGATCCTGAAAAGTAATTTTAACCGTACTTACCAGTAACTTGAATTTCCTTCCATAGGATATCATTGCCTGCTTTTTGCTGAAAAAGTTTCTGTCGATTTTTAAACATACAAATATTCCTCTAAAATCAGCCAAAATACGAATTCCGATTTACTCACCTTTATCAGGAGAGAACCCAGTGTTGCATCTTTGAGCCCAGTACTGATCCTGAAAAGTAATTTTAACCGTACTTACCAGTAACTTGAATTTCCTTCCATAGGCTAACATTGACTGGTTTCACTTGGAAATTCTTCTAAGTGTGGAGTTTTGGAACTTTATAATATTCCTCTAAAATCAGCCGAACTACGAATTCCGATTTACTCACCTGTTATCAGGAGAGAACCCAGTGCTGCATCTTTTAGCCCAGCACTGACCTTGAAAAGTAATTCTAACCGTACTTAACAGTACTTTGAATTTCCTTCCATAGGCTAACATTGACTGGTTTCACTTGGAAATTCTTCTAAGTGTGGAGTTTTGGAACTTTATAATATTTCTCTAAAATCAGCCGAACTATGAATTCCGATTTACTCACCTGTTATCAGGAGAGAACCCAGTGCTGCATCTTTTAGCCCAGCACTGACCCTGAAAAGTAATTCTAACCGTACTTACCAGTAACTTGTATTTCCTTCCATAGGAATCCATTGTCTGGTTTTCAGCAGAAAAGTTTCAAAGTGTCGATTTTCACAAACTACAAATATTCCTTAAAAATCGCCTGTATGACTTAAACGCATTCTTTCAACTGTTTACAGGAGATGCACCAGTGCTGGATCCAGGATCCACCACTGAGTAAGAAAAAGTAACGATAACACTACTTACCTGCTAAGTGAATTTCCTCCCATAGGATAACATTGGTGATTCTATGTGAAAAAGTTTCTAAGTGTCAACTTTTAAAATACAATAATATTCCTTAAAAATCACTACTGTAACCAAAACGCTTTTACTCAACTGTTTACAGGAGATGTCCCAGGACTGAATCTAGGATCCAGTCCTGTGGTTAGAAAAGTAATCCATAAAGTAACTAATTGCATTTAACTAGAAATTCACATTGAGCTCAATGTTGTATTGTGTTTGAAATTGTGTTGCCCATTGCAACAACTGTAACTTCTGTACTTAAAAGTCTATTGCCTATTTGCAAAGTATTTAAACTAAAGTAATTCATTCTGAGAAAGTATATTTTGTAATGTAATGTATAATGTAATTACAATGTAATTTAAAAAATAAAATATGTAAAAATAAATAGTTTTAAAAATTGTAGTAAATCAGTATCAAAAAAATAAATATAACAATTAATACATTTAAAAATTGTCATTTACAAAACCTTTGAAATTCACTGAAAAAACCATAGGTTTTAGGGCGTTATAGTTAGAAATTAGCATTTAAAAACCTTTGAAATTCACTGAAAAAACCATAGGTTTCAGGCACGTTATAGTTAGAAATTAGCATTTAAAAAACCTTTGAAATTCACTGAAAAACCATAGGTTTCAGACACGTTATAGTTAGAAATGAGCATTTAAAAACCTTTGAAATTCACTGAAAAAAACCATAGGTTTTAGGGACAGTTATAGTTAGTTGGACATTTCACTCGTACAAAACCATAGAAATTCCCCCGTTATAGTTAGTTCAGCTAACTATAACTCGCGCCCCGCAATGCACTGCTGATGACGTCACATATTACATCACTCATGACATGGTCAGTGACATCACTGATGACATCACTGATGACATCTCAAATGACATCACTGATGACATCACTGATGACATCATCCATGTGATAATTTCATGCATCTTCTCACACCCTAATATAACTTTTGATACACCCACTGTAAATTACAGACTGCCATTGTCAAAACCATAGACACTCCAACACCAATTACTATATACACACTCACTGATTCTTAGGTCTACACACACACATCTACTCACTCACCCGTACAGTCACTCATACTTATAGTCACTCAGTACAGGACTATTATATGCACTCATACACCTATATAAACACTTACAAACCGCCACTCATCCATAGAGGTACTCACACACCTAGTCAGTCATGCAAAAATTAAGCACACACCCATTTACTCACCTATACAGTTATACACACACCAGCTCACTTACTCATACAAATACTAGCACATTCTTACGCTCTTATACAATCTCTGATACAAGCACACACTCATCCATACAATCACTCTCACAATCACACACTCTCACTTATAGCTATTTATATACTCCAACACACATATATACTGCCTTTCACATATGTAGTTACTCACACATGTACCACTGGGACATACATTCACTCACTAACACACTCTTACACACACTTACCCACCCATACAGTCTATCACAGATGCACTCTTGAAACCATCCACACAGTGAATCACCCACTGACACATCTATGCACAGATTCGCACACACCCCACCCACACAAACACTCAGGCACCCATACAGATACTCAGACAACCAATCAATAACTCATATAGACACTCGTGTAGCTATTCACAAACCCATGCAGCCACTTACACAGCAACAGACAGACGGATACAGACATTCACCCAGTTTAGTCACTAACCCATGCATTCAGTAAGATACGTTTAATCACTCACTTATAGAGTTAGTCACACACCTACTAAATCATCCATTCAGACACTTATACACCCACTCATTCTTCAATTCGCCTTTCCCTATATATATTAAACATATTTAAACTTTATAGAAACACACAGTCACTGGATGATGTCATCAGTGATGTCATTTGAGATGTCATCAGTGATGTCATCAGTGATGTCACTGACCATGTCATGAGTGATGTAATATGTGACGTCATCAGCAGTGCATTATGGGCGCGAGTTATAGTTAGTTGAACTAACTATAACGGGGAATTTCTATGGTTTTGTACGAGTGAAATGTCCAACTAACTATAACTGTCCCTAAAACCTATGGTTTTTTCAGTGAATTTCAAAGGTTTTTAAATGCTAATTTCTAACTATAACGTGCCTGAAACCTATGGTTTTTTCAGTGAATATATATATAGATATATATATATAAACACATATATGTGCACGCACACATATCTAGATTATAATGTATATATACATATGTATATATATATATATATACATATCTTTTAAAGTATTTAAATGATACTCTGTATGTGGCTCAACATCGTGAGCAAGGCCGTGAGGTAACGGCTGAAACGCGTTGATGTTACACCATATGGAATAAAAATGCCAGTTTGAAAACCTGCTGAGTGCCGTTTGCGCCTTCACTTCATTTGAGGAAAGAAGGAGGCGTTTTTCGTGTATGTATATATATATATATATATATATATATATATTATCTACTGGCGGTCGCCAGTAGATAGTTATAGTTAGGACCTATTTTCCATAGGAAATCTGCGACATTCTATTTGAAATAACTCTTGCCTCGGTTGACGAATCTTCGCGAAATTTTCAAACTTTATGGCCCGCTCCGGTCCGCTCCTACCCTGAAAGTCTCAGGGTGATTCGTCAAGCGGGGGCCGAGAAAAAAGGGGGGTCCCAAAACGTGTTTTCCCCATTCATTTTCCCATAGGAAACTTTAGACACGGCTACAGCCCGAACTGCTGAACGGAATTACACCAAATTTGGCAAAGAGGTAGTTCTTGGTTCAGAAAGAACCCTTTTTGTTAAATGATGTAAATCCGTTCAGTAGTTGCGGAGAAATTAAAAAAATAAGAGTCAAAAAATCAATTTCCCATAGGAAACTTTATGCAAGGCTACAGCCCGAACTGCTGAACGGAATTACACCAAATTTGGCAAAGGGGTAGTTCTTGGTTCAAAAGAACCCTTTTTGTTAAATGGTGTAAATCCGTTCAGTAGTTGCTGAGAAAATCAAAAGTAAAAACACATATATATCTGGGCGGAGCCTAACCACACATGTCATCGTGAGATCTGATTGGCTGTCAGCACTTCATCCTGGAATTGCTGGCAGCCATCTTGGGACCAATATAAATGATAGTACCCCATTGAAATGCATTGTAGTGAATCGAAGATTTTGAGGGTTACCAAAAGGAGAACTATAAAGGGTGATAACAGACTTTAGTTACATTAGAATTCATTTGTTGATGGTACCATACTAATTTCAGGAATTGTGGTGTGTTCTAAGGTGATTTTACCCTGTGAAAAACCTTCTGCTGGGATATCATGAATCATGTTTGAGAGAAAACTATTTTCACATGCTTGTCCCATACAGTTTTGGAAGGTGCCCCAGAAGCTAAAATGAGAGCATATTTTCTGTAAATTCACATTATCTTTCTCAGTCATGTGAGAATGAAGTCTGACATTCTCAGTAAAACATGTACATCCAACAAGGGCAGAGACTGTCAGTTGATTCCTTTGTGTTCTACTGCAGCTTCCCAGAGTGTTCTAAAGAACAACTAGAGTGCTAACAGCCTTACTTATGACAAAAGTATTGCACACCTGAAGCCATCTTGATTGGAATAAACTGGTAACACTTAAAACATTTAATTTAAAAAGGAACAAAATGATGGGGTTCATCTTGTCATAGAAATTATGGTTAGTGCTCTGGAAAGAAAAATTAGGACATGTTTCAAGTGTGATCTCAAATATCTTCCTGTTATATTTCAACAGGAGCAGCCTGTCAGTTGATGCCTTTGTGTTCTACTGCAGCTTCCCAGAGTGTTCTAAAGAACAACTAGAGCGCTAACAGTCTTACTTATGACAAAAGTATGGCACACCTGAAGCCATCTTGATTGGAATAAACTGGTAACACTTAAAACATTTAATTTAAAAGGAACAAAATGATGGGGTTCATTTTGTCATAGAAATTATGGTTAGTGCTGTAGAAAGAAAAATTAGGACATGTTTCAAGTGTGATCTCAAATATCTTCCTGTTATATTTCAACAGGAGCAGCCTGTCAGTTGATGCCTTTGTGTTCTACTGCAGCTTCCCAGAGTGTTCTAAAGAACAACTAGAGCGCTAACAGCCTTACTTATGACAAAAGTATGGCACACCTGAAGCCATCTTGATTGGAATAAACTGGTAACACTTAAAACATTTAATTTAAAAAGGAACAAAATGAGGGGTTCATTTTGCCATAGAAATTATGGTTAGTGCTGCAAAAAGAAAATTTAGTGCATGTTTTAAGTGAGATCTCAAATCCTCTTCTATTTCATTAGAAAATTCTGACATGCAGACTGAAACAATCACTTTCAATACCAGCAGTAGACTTCCAGTTAACTCCTTGGTGAGCAGTAGCTTTACTACAGTGATCTAATGAACAACTAGAGTAATAACATTCTGAATTTATGGCAAATGTGTGACACATCTGAATGCCTTCTTGATGGAATCAAAGTAAAAAACTGAAAGCATTTTCTACTGAGGAGACTGCAGTAAATGAGGAAATTAGGAAACTTCATAACAAAGAAGTCTTCCAAGATGGCCACCAGTGAAAAAAGAGCCCAAATGTAGCACAAATATTACCCAGATGTAGCCCACATATAGCCCAATGACAAAAGTGTGCAAAACACTTTTTATTTTTAGTTTTTTTGCAGTTTTATGTAGTGCAGACTGGTCAGGTATTGGAGCGTTGCATCTTAAAACATGACCCCCTACACTACAAAAACACCACTGCACTACCCTAAACCCTAAAACACTACCCCAGCACGACCCCCTACACTACACAAACACCACTGCACTACCCTAAACCCTAAAACACTACCCGAACACCACTGCACTAACCTAAATCCTAAAACACTACCCCCAGCACGACCCCCTACACTACCCAAACACCACTGCACTACCCTAAAACATGACCCCCTACACTACACAAACACCACTGCACTACCCTAAACCCTAAAACACTACCCCCAGCACGACCCCCTACACTACACAAACACCACTGCACTACCTTAAACCCTAAAACACTACCCCCAGCACGACCCCCTACACTGCCCAAACACCACTGCACTGCCCTAAACCCTGAAACACATACCCTAGCACGACCCCCTACACTGCCCGAACACCACTGCACTGCCCTAAACCCTGAAACACCACCCCCTTCACGACCCCCTACACTGCCCGAACACCACTGCACTGCCCTAAACCCTGAAACACCACCCCCAGCATGACCCCTACACTGCCCGAACACCACTGCACTGCCCTAAACCCTGAAACACTACCCCCAGCAAGACCTCCTACACTGCCCGAACACCACTGCACTGCCCTAAACCCTGAAACATCACCCCCAGCAAGACCCCCTACACTGCCCGAACAACACTGCACTGCCCTAAACCCTGAAACACCACCCCCAGCACGACCCCCTACACAGCCCGAACACCACTGCACTGCCCTAAACCCTGAAACACCACCCCCTGCACGACCCCCTACACTGCCCGAACACTACTGCACTGCCCTAAACCCTGAAACACCATCCCCAGCAAGACCCCCTACACTGCACGAACACCACTGCACTGCCCTGAACCCTGAAACACTACCCCCAGCAAGATCCCCTACACTGCCCAAACACCACTGCGCTGCCCTAAACCCTGAAACACCACCCCCAGCAAGACCCCCTACACTGCCCGAACACCACTGCCCTAAACCCTGAAACACCACCCCCAGCAAGACCCCCTACACTGCCCGAACACCACTGCACTGCCCTAAACCCTGAAACACCAGCCCCAGCACGACCCCTACACTGCCCGAACACCACTGCACTGCCCTAAACCCTGAAACACCACCCCCTGCACGACCCCCTACACTGCCCGAACACCACTGCACTGCCCTAAACCCTGAAACACCACCCCCAGCACGACCCCCTACACTGCCCGAACACCACTGCACTGCCCTAAACCCTGAAACACCACCCCCTGCACGATCCCCTATACTGCACGAACACTACTGCACTGCCCTAAACCCTGAAACACCACCCCCAGCACGACCCCCTACACTGCACGAACACCACTGCACTGCCCTAAACCCCGAAACACTACCCCCAGCAAGACCCCCTACACTGCCCGAACACCACTGCCCTAAACCCTGAAACACCACCCCCAGCAAGACCCCCTACACTGCCAGTACACCACTGCACTGCCCTAAACCCTGAAACACCACCCCCAGCAGGACCCCCTACACTGCCCGAACACCACTGCACTGCCCTAAACCCTGAAACACCACCCCCAGAACGACCCCCTACACTGCCCGAACACCACTGCACTGCCCTAAACCATGAAACACCAGCCCCAGCACGACCCCCTACACTGCCCGAACACCACTGCACTGCCCTAAACCCTGAAACACCACCCCCAGCACGACCCCCTACACTGCCCGAACACCACTGCACTGCCCTAAACCCTGAAACACCAGCCCCAGCACGACCGCCTACACTGCCCGAAAACCACTGCACTGCCCTAAACCCTGAAACACCAGCCCCAGCAAGACCCCCTACACTGCCCGAACACCACTGCACTGCCCTAAACCCTGAAACACCACCCCCAGCAAGACCCCCTACACTGCCCGAACACCACTGCACTAAAGCCTGAAACACCACCCCCAGCAAGACCACCTACACTGGCCGAACACCACTGCACTGCCCTAAACCCTGAAACACCACCCCCTGCACGACCCCCTACACTGCCCAAACACCACTGCACTGCCCTAAACCCTGAAACACCACCCCCTGCACCACCCCCTACACTGCCCGAACACCACTGCACTGCCCTAAACCCTGAAACACCACCCCTCAGCACGACACCCTACACTGCCCGAACACCACTGCACTGCCCTAAACCCTGAAACACCACCCCCTGCACGACTTCCTACACTGCCGGAACACCACTGCACTGCCCTAAACCCTGAAACACCACCCCCAGCACGACCCCCTACACTGCCCGAACACCACTGCACTGCCCTAAACCCTGAAACATCAACCCCAGCAAGACACCCTACACTGCCTGAACACCACTAACCTAAACCCTGAAACAACACCCCCTACACTGCACGAACACCACTGCACTGCCCTAAACCCTGAAACACCACCTCCAGTAAAACCCCCTACACTGCCTGAACACCATTGCTCTGCCCTAAATCCTGAAACAATAGCCCCAGCATGACCCCCTACACTGCCCAAACACCACTGCACTGCCTTAAACCCTGAAACACCACCCCCAGCACGACCCCCTACACTGCCCGAACACCACTGCACTGCCCTAAACCCTGAAACACCAGCCCCAGCAAGACCCCCTACACTGCCCGAACACCACTGCACTGCCCTAGACTCTGAAACACCAGCCCCAGCAAGACCCCTACACTGCCCGAACACCACTGCACTGCCCTAAACCCTGAAACACCAGCCCCAGCATGACCCCCTACACTGCCCGAACACCACTGCACTGCCCTAAACCCTGAAACACCAGCCCCAGCACGACCACCTACACTGCCCGAACACCACTTCACTGCCCTAAACCCTGAAACACCAGCCACAGCACAACCCCCTACACTGCCCGAACACCACTGCACTGCCCTAAACCCTGAAACACCAGCCCCAGCACGACCCCCTACACTGCCCGAACACCACTGTACTGCCCTAAACCCTGAAACACCAGCCCCAGCACGACCCCCTACACTGCCCGAACACCACTGCACTGCCCTAAACCCTGAAACACCACCCCCTGCATGACCCCCGACACTGCCCGAACACCACTGCACTGCCCTAAACCCTGAAACACCACCCCCTGCAGCACCCCCTACACTGCCCGAACACCACTGCACTGCCCTAAACCCTGAAACACCAGCCCCAGCACGACCCCCTACACTGCCCGAACACCACTGTACTGCCCTAAACCCTGAAACACCAGCCCCAGCACGACCACCTACACTGCCCGAACACCACTGCACTGCCCTAAACCCTGAAACACCACCCCCTGCACTGCCCCCTACACTGCCCGAACACCACTGCACTGCCCTAAACCCTGAAACACCACCCCAGCACGACCCCCTTTACTGCTCGAACACCACTGCACTGCTCAAAACCCTGAAACACCACCCCCAGCACGACCCCCTACACTGCCCGAACACCACTGCCCTAAACCCTGAAACACCACCCCCTGCACGACCCCCTACACTGCCCGAACACCACTGCACTGCCCTAAACCCTGAAACACCACCCCCAGCACGACCCCCTACACTGCCCGAACACCACTGCACTGCCCTAAACCCTAAAACACCACCCCCAGCATTACCCCCTACACTGCCCAAACACCACTGTACTGCCCTAAACCCTAGAACACTACCCCCAGCACGACCCCCTACACTACCCGAACACCACTGCACTACCCTAAACCCTAAAATACTACCCCCAGCACAACCCCCTACACTACCCGAACACGACTGCACTGCCCTAAACCCTCAAACACTCCCCCAGCATGACCCCTACAATACCCGAACACCACTGCACTGCCCTAAACCCTAAAACACTCCCCCAGCACGACCCCCTACACTACCCGAACACCACTGCACTGCCCTAAACCCTAAAACACTCCCCCAGCACGACCCCCTACACTACCCAAACACAACTGCACTGCCCTAAACCCTAAAACACTACCCCCGCATGACCCCCTACACTACCCAAACACCAATGCACTACCCTCCCTAAAACACTACCCCCCGCATGACCCCCTACACTACCCTAAACCCTAAAACACTACCCCCGCATGACTCCCTACACTACCCAAAGACCACTGCACTACCCTAAACCCTAAAACACGACCTCCTACACTACACAAACACCACTGCACTACCCTAAACCCTAAAACACTACCCCCTACACTACACAAACACCACTGCACTACCCTAAACCCTAAAACACTACCCCCAGCAGTACCCCTACACTACCCAAACACCACTGCACTAACCTAAACCCTAAAACACTACCCCCAGCAGTACCCCTACACTACCCAAACACCACTGCACTACCCTAAATCACTACCCCCAGCACGACCCCCTACACTACCAAAACACTACTGCACTACCCTAAACCCTAAAACACTACCCCCAGCATGACCCCCTACACTACCCAAACACCACTGCACTACCCTAAACCCTAAAACACTCCCCCCAGCACGACTCCCTACACTACCCAAACACCACTGCACTACCCTAAACCCTAAATCTACCCCCAGCATGACCCCCTACACTACACAAACACCACTGCACTACCCTAAACCCTAAAACACTACCCCCAGCACAACCCTCTTCACTACCTAAACACAACTGCACAATTTGTTACAGGCGTTGCAACGCAGGCCTGTGGTGCTTACTGGAAGTACCTAGTGGGCTAGTTGGGCCCCAGGGACCCTCAGGATTCAAGGTGACCTAATCCCCCAACTTAAAACGCACCACGGGGCACGTTTGCACAGTGGTGAAGGGAGGGGGCGGGGCCTCAGGTGACATGTGCGCAAACACGCCCTGTGGTGCGTTTTAAGTTGGGGAATTAATTCCTTTGAATCCTGAGGGACCCTGGGGGCCAACTAGCCCACCAGGTACCTTCAGTAAGCACAACAGAGTTGTGTTGCAGAGAGGTAAAAAAAGGTTCGTGGCCTCGGAACGCCTCTCTGCAACTCAGCTCTGTGGTCCTAACTGTAGGTACCTGGGGGCTAGTTGTGCCCCAGGGACCCTCAGAATTCAAGGGGACTTAATCCCGCAACTTAAAACGCGCCACGGGGTGCGTTTGCACACATGTCACCTCAGGCCCCCCTCCCTTCACCACTGTGCAAACGCGCCCTGTAGCGCGTTTTAAGAGGTAGTTTTAATCCCCTGCCCTATTATGTACTAGGGACTTGCAGAGGAGGTCATGCTAATCACAGGGGTACCCCAACGCATAGTGTTCCCTAGTGTATGTAGGTGTTTTCACTGTATTCTAAGTGTCTTTTAGCATAGCACTGGCTCTGGTTAGTCAGAGTCAGTTACCACCAGTACCCGTCTGAAAAAGTTGTGGGCACAGGATGATTTTGCAACAAGGCCTCTTTCTGCTCCTCTGTTGGTTCTTTCTGCTCATCTTTTGCTTCTTTCTGTGCATTTTTTCTTCTTTCTTCACATGTCCTACCTCTGTAGGCATAGTTAGAAACTAGCATTTAAAAAAACCTTTGAAATTCACTTAAAAAATCATAGGTTTCAGGCACGTTATAGTTAGAAATTAGCATTTAAAAAACCTTTGAAATTCACTGAAAAAACCATAGGTTTCAGACACGTTGTAGTTAGAAATTAGCATTTAAAAAACCTTTGAAATTCACTGAAAAAACCATAGGTTTTAGGGACAGTTATAGTTAGTTGGACATTTCACTCGTACAAAACCATAGAAATTCCCCCGTTATAGTTAGTTCAGCTAAATATAACTCGCGCCCCCGCAATGCACTGCTGATGACGTCACATATTACATCACTCATGACATGGTCAGTGACATCACTGATGACATCACTGATGACATCTCAAATGACATCACTGATGACATCATCCATGTGATAATTTCATGCATCTTCTCACACCCTAATATAACTTTTGATACACCCACTCTAAATTACAGACTGCCATTCTCAAAACCATAGACACTCCAACACCAAAACTACATACCCACTCACTGATTCTTAGGTCTACACACACATCCACTCACTCACCTGTACAGTCACTCATACTTAGTCACTCAGTACAGGACTATCATATGCACTCATACACCTATATAAACACTCACACACCGCCACTCATCCATAGAGGTACTCACACACCTAGTCAGTCATGCAAAAAACTTAATCACACACCGATTTACTCACCTATACAGTTATACACACACCAGCTCACTTACTCATACAAATACTAGCACATTCTTACACTCTTATACAATCACTGATACAAGTACACACTCATCCATACAGCCACTCTCACAATCACACACTCTCACATATAGCCATTTATATACTCCAACACACATATATACTGCCTTTCACATATGTAGTTACTCACACATGTACCACTGAGATATACATTCAATCACTAACACACCCATACACACACTCACCCACCCATACAGTCCATCACAGATGCACTCTTGAAACCATGCACCCAGTGAATCACCAACTCACACATCTATGCACAGAGTCACACACAGCCCACCCACACAAACACTCAGGCACCCATACAGATACTCAGACAATCAATCAATAACCCATGTAGACACTCATGTAGCTATTCAGAAAGCCATGCAGCCGCTTACAAACCAACAGACAGACGGATACAGACATTCACACAGTTTAGTCACTAACCCATGCATTCAGTAAGATACATTTAATCACTCACTTGTAGAGTCAGTCACTCACGTACTAAATCATCCATTCAGACACTTATACACCCACTCATTCTTCAATACGCCTTTCCCTATATATATTAAACATATTTAAACTTTACAGAAACACACAGTCACTGGATGATGTCATCAGTGATGTCATTTGAGATGTCATCAGTGATGTCATCAGTGATGTCACTGACCATGTCATGAGTGATGTAATATGTGACGTCATCAGCAGTGCATTGCAGGGGCGCGAGTTATAGTTAGCTGAACTAACTATAACGGGGGAATTTCTATGGTTTTGTACGAGTGAAATGTCCAACTAACTATAACTGTCCCTAAAACCTATGGTTTTTTCAGTGAATATATATATATATATAGATAGATAGATATATATATAATTAAACAGGTAGTAGTGGTTATTGTCGACCGCACATCTCATGTCAAGTGTAACAATTGTAAGAAACTATCAAAATATATCAAATTGGTGCTATATTAGTACAAAATGCACCCTACTGCCTTAGATGCATAAAACACATTAGTACGAGTACTTCTGTGCAAACATGAAGAATGGTGGTACCAAAGCACTCTCTAAAACAGACAAAAGGAACAGTTTCATGTCTTCACATTACTTCGTATTCACATAACTATTGATTCTAAAATTGAAGACAGAAGCCAAATGGTTGTAGACTGTGACGTGTATTAAAACCAGGAAAAACAGCCAACACATGTTTCATCACAACAGTGACTTCTTCAAGGCTGTAAACATATATATACAAGTACAGTCATTTGCAATGTGTTCTAAGGACAATCGTTTTTTGTCAACACAACAGATTCCAAATATTACTACATTTCGAAGTCGAATTACTAGGAAGGAAAATAGAAACCTTTGATTTTGCCCTTGCGTGATAATTTATTACATGCATTCTGTGACAAGAAATAGATCTGCCATCACACCAGTATTGTTGGGGATTTGATTGTGTCCATTCCTCCAAGAAGTAAAGTTAGATGGAAAACGAGTCTGTGATTGGGTGCATGAGTCTCTGAGTGGGTCTATCAGTGGATGCATGAGTGTCTGAGTGGGTCTGTGAGCGTCTCTTTGTGAGTCTCTTAGTGGGTATGTGACTGGGTGTGTGAGTCTCTGTGTGGGTCTGTGAGTGGGTGTGTGAATCTCTGAGTAGGTCTGTGTGTGGGTCTGTGAGAGAGTGTGTGAGTCTGTGGCTCTGTGGATCTGTGCATGGGTGTGTGAGTGTCTTTAAGTGGGTGCATGAGTGTCTGAGTGGGTTTCTGAGTGGGTGAATAAGTGTCTATATGAGTGCATCAGTGTCTGAGTGTGTCTGTGAATGAGTGAATGAGTGTCTGAGTGGGTATCTCAGTGGGTGCGTAAGTGTCTGAATGAGTGTGTCAGTGTCAGTGCCTGAGTGGGTCTGTGAGAGGGTACATGAGTGGTGTCTGAATGAGTCTGTCACTGTGTGTATGAGTGTGTGAGTAAGAGTGTGAATTTTTTTTGGCAAGGTTTGCGACTCCTCTGTGACGTTACATGGGGACCCCGCTGAGCATCGTAACGGGTCCGCGACTCCTCACACATGGAGAGAAAACAGGTTTGAGGCATTATGACATTCATAAGGGGTCCCTCAGAGACCCCTACGATGCCACCATGGGGTCAGTGTAGCTCTACCCTGCCCCCTTCTACAGTATTTACTAGCAAATTTCATCCCCCAGGACATGGTCCCTGCTTAGAAAATGGCAGCCACAACTTTCTGTACAGGTTGCGGCCAGCCAAACTCAGCATTGCCCCATGTGCACTGATTCGCAAAGCTCTGCGTAGACGTCGCGAAGGATCCATGTCCCTATATACACACATTTCGTTTTCTTTAAATAACTCTAAAACTACAGAATGGATGGACGCCAAATAATGAAAGGCTTGCTTTCTGGACCAAGAGCTTCCTTTCTGCCAATTTTGGTGTAATTCCATCCAGCAGTTTGGGCTGTAGTTCTGTTGGGAATTACCATCGGAAACTCACTTTTTTTGACCCCACCCCTTTTCCTTGACCCCCTTTTGACAGAACACCCTGAAACTTTGCATGCACAAGACCCAACTTTACACTTTTTTTGGGACAATTTCGTGAAGATTCGTCAAACAGTGCCAAAGTTATAGCCAAGTAAAAAAAATGCTTTCCTATGGAAACTAGGTCCTAACTATAACTCTGCCATTATGTAATATATATATATTTCGAATCACTTCTGGTTTGCTCCACAAACAGCACGAGACGCGCACTCGCCCTTCATACAAGAAAACGTCACTGGACCAATATTATTCCGTAAGAGAGGATATTTTATTGCCAAATGCAGAACAACCCAACGCGTTATGGTGTAAGACACCCACTGGAGGGATGCAATTGGTGCAATATTGGACTATAGGTCCCAGCAGGCATTGAAAAAAACGGACTACTAAAGAGGCACACCTGAGGCCATTTAAATGAACAAGCTTGCAGGGGACAGTATAGGGCAGAGGATCGGCTGCTCGTGTCGGCCTCTGAAGAAAGGGATGGATTCCCTGAAACGCGTCAGGCCAGGGGGCATCATTGGGGGTGAGAAGCATTCCGTTTCATGAATAAAAGTGGGGACACCTACCTGCTAAGGAGTGCGGCCTCATCTCTGGGGAAAATTTGTAAAAAATACAATCAAGGCGCTTCCAGGCCGTGGAGGCGACGCACCGCCCTTACAACGTCTTGGGTCTGCGCGGAGAAAATGTGTCTCCGTGATCGGCGCAGCAGGTAATGAGAATCAAACGGACTGAGTTTCACCCGGGCTTAATGGAGGGCTATACATCGGCCCCTGAAAGGAGACACGAGCACCCAACCCACTGGAGGGATGCAATTGGTGCAATATTGGACTATAGGTCCCAGCAGGCATTGAAAAAAACGGACTACTAAAGAGGCACACCTGAGGCCATTTAAATGAACAAGCTTGCAGGGGACAGTATAGGGCAGAGGATCGGCTGCTCGTGTCGGCCTCTGAAGAAAGGGATGGATTCCCTGAAACGCGTCAGGCCAGGGGGCATCATTGGGGGTGAGAAGCATTCCGTTTCATGAATAAAAGTGGTGACACCTACCTGCTAAGGAGTGCGGCCTCCTCTCTGGGGAAAATTTGTAAAAAATACAATCACGGCGCTTCCAGGACATGGAGGCGACACACCGCCCTTACAACGTCTTGGGTCTGCGCGGAGAAAATGTGTCTCCGTGATCGGCGCAGCAGGTAATGAGAATCAAACGGACTGAGTTTCACCCAGGCTTAATGGAGGGCTATACATCGGCCCCTGAAAGGAGACACGAGCACCCAACCCACTGGAGGGATGCAATTGGTGCAATATCGGACTATAGGTCCCAGCAGGCATTGAAAAAAACGGACTACTAAAGAGGCACACCTGAGGCCATTTAAATGAACAAGCTTGCAGGGGACAGTATAGAGCAGAGGATCGGCTGCTCGGCTGCTCGTGTCGGCCTCTGAAGAAAGGGATGGATTCCCTGAAACGCGTCAGGCCAGGGGGCATCATTGGGGGTGAGAAGCATTCCGTTTCATGAATAAAAGTGGTGACACCTACCTGCTAAGGAGTGCGGCCTCATCTCTGGGGAAAAAATGTATATAATATATATATATATATATTTATATATATATATATATATGATTGATGAATTGAATTGTATCAGCCATCTGCCTTCCTTCTCTTAAATTGTGTTGTTTTCCCTTCCCGCCCCATTTCCCTGTTTTTATTATTCATCTGGTAATTGATATGATGGTAATATCTAATTAGATCAGATGACACTATGTTTACAGATTTTTGCACTTGCACTTTACTTGGTTGTTCCTGTGTACACCCTGACTTGGGCTAAATTTTATTGTCAGCTTTGGTCCCCATGTTGATAGGTCATGTAATAGGTTTTTAACCACTTGGTTTTTATCGTCAGCAATTATATGCTGTTAATGATATTTTAACCTATTAGATCAATTCAACAGTAATGATGTGTTTATACTGTTAGTTTTACACAATTTTATTATGACAGAGGGAGCCCTATGAGTTGGTTATGACATTATAGTATGTTTACTAGCTTCATTAAAAGCCCAGGGGGTCGAAACCGGAATGGGATATGTGTCACTATAAATTGAGAGTTTTTGGTTCCGGTGCGTTATGTGATCAAGGCTGTGGTAACGCAGCCGAAACGCGTCATGCTGAAAACTGCAATAAAGCACGTTATTTGAATTTCCACATCTGTGGTCCGTACCTGTTTGTGTGTTACCAGAAGAGGTAATTCAGGACTTTGTAATCTCATATATATATATATATATATATATATATATTAACAAACTCCAACTCCCCAGTCTGCCACTCCTTCGGCAGAGCACCCGGGCATGGACCTCAACGAAATCTCCAAAAGAACTTCAAACAACTCCGATGTTGTGCAAATGCAGTGTCAAGTTTTTATTCCAGCATAATCCAACGTTGTTCAGGCATAGTGCCTGCCATGACGCGTTTCGCTCGTTTCACGCGAGCTTGATCACATGACGCGCCACATGACCAGGAAACCAAATAAGATATATATATATATGCAAAAAAAAGAAGCAGAGAACTCTGGGTAGTTCTCAAGTTTAGGTGGAAAGCAGCTCCAATATAGAGCACTCTCAACACCAGCGACAGTCTAAATTTGCTCACCTCAAATGTCTGCTTTTCTATCAAAGTCTTTAAGCATAGGATTAGCAAAGTGCCATCCACGCCGAGATAGAAAGGGACAAAGTCTTTTACCATTTCCACAGCAAAGTCTTTAAGCATAGGATTAGCACAGTGCTATCCATGCCAAGCTGTAAAATGGCCAAAGCCTTTTACCACTCACTCCAGGCACAGTATTACAGCTTTGTATTGGTAAAATACCATCCAAGCCAACCTGAAATGAATAAAAGCAACCCCTGACATGTGTTTCGCTCTCATTAGAGCTCTTCAGAGAGGTATAGCTTTGTCCAGACACAAGGGAGCACCTAGTATAAGTCAAAACAAAATACTTTCAGGCATAGAGCGACGCATAAATGATGCAAAAAAAAGAAGCAGAGAACTCTGTGTAGTTCTCAAGTTTAGGGGGAAAGCAGCTCCAATATAGACCACTCTCAACACCAGCGACACTCTAAATTTGCTCACCTCAAATGTCTGCTTCTCTATCAAAGTCTTTAAGCATAGGATTAGCTACATTTGAGATGAGCAAATCTCTTGATCCAGTGACATTTTCTTGTATGAAGGGCGAGTGCACGTCTCGTGCTGTTTGTGGAGTGGAGCAAACCAGAAATGATTCAGTATATATATATATATATATATATATATATATATATATATATATATATATATATATATATATATATATATATATATATATATATATATATATATATATATATATATCAACCAAAATTCCCCAGATGCAGGACCGCACTCCACAGCAGGTAAGTTTGCAAAACTTCTTTTTTCACAGGCATGCGACTTCACATCCCCGCATCTTGTCCCCAGGCCTGACGCGTTTCGAAGCTTTGTTGCTTCTCCTCAGAGGCCGGTATCAGCAGGCAATTTTACAAGGCTCTCCGCATCCCACCTAAATGCTTTCAACAGTTACATGGCTTCCGGTGTGCCTCCGTGATGGAAAACAAATCAATCAGTGCATGTCGGGATTTGGAGTCTTTTTCGCCTCATTACACCTTCCAGTGGGTTCGTCTGCTGTACAGAATGTTGGGACACTTTTCAAAGCCCTCTATTAGGCTCCAGGATGAGACTTCGCATGCCTTAATTGTTCACCTGCTGTGCCCATCAAGAGGTGAAAATTCACTCCTGCGGGTCCGTTCTTTGCTTTTCGGCGGTGCGTCGTCCTCGCGGCCTGAAGGCGCCACATCATATCAACCAAAAAATTCCCCAGTTGCAGGACCGCACTCCACAGCAGGTAAGTTTGCAAAACTTCTTTATTCACAGGCATGCGACTTCACATCCCCGCATCTTGTCCCCAGGCCTGACGCGTTTCGAAGCTTTGTTGCTTCTCCTCAGAGGCCGGTATCAGCAGGCAATTTTACAAGGCTCTCCGCATCCCACCTAAATGCTTTCAACAGTTACATGGCTTCCGGTGTGCCTCCGTGATGGAAAACAAATCAATCAGTGCATGTCGGGATTTGGAGTCTTTTTCGCCTCATTACACCCTCCAGTGGGTTCGTCTGCTGTACAGAATGTTGGGACACTTTTCAAAGCCCTCTATTAGGCTCCAGGATGAGACTTCGCATGCCTTAATTGTTCACCTGCTGTGCCCATCAAGAGGTGAAAATTCACTCCTGCGGGTCCGTTCTTTGCTTTTCGGCGCTGCGTCGTCCTCGCGGCCTGAACGCGCCACGTCATATCAACCAAAAAATTCCCCAGTTGCAGGACCGCACTCCACAGCAGGTAAGTTTGCAAAACTTCTTTATTCACAGGCATGCGACTTCACATCCCCGCATCTTGTCCCCAGGCCTGACGCGTTTCGAAGCTTTGTTGCTTCTCCTCAGAGGCCGGTATCAGCATGCAATTTTACAAGGCTCTCCGCATCCCACCTAAATGCTTTCAACAGTTACATGGCTTCCGGTGTGCCTCCGTGATGGAAAACGAATAAATCAGTGCATGTCGGGATTTGGAGTCTTTTTCACCTCATTACACCCCCCAGTAGGTTCATCTGCTGTACAGAATGTTGGGACACTTTTCAAAGCCCTCCATTAGGCTCCACGATGAGACTTCTCATGCCTTAATTGTTCACCTGCTGTGCCCATCAAGAGGTGAAAATTCACTCCTGCGGGTCCGTTCTTTGCTTTTCGGCGGTGCGTCGCCCTCGCGGCCTGAAGGCGCCGCGTCATATCAACCAAAAAATTCCCCAGATGCAGGACCGCACTCCACAGCAGGTAAGTTTCCAAAACTTCTTTATTCACAGGCATGCGACTTCACATTCCCGCATCTTGTCCCCAGGCCTGATACGTTTCGAAGCTTTGTTGCTTCTCCTCAGAGGCCGGTATCAGCAGGCAATTTTACAAGGCTCTCCGCATCCCACCTAAATGCTTTCAACTGTTACATGGCTTCCGGTGTGCCTCCGTGATGGAAAACGAATCAATCAGTGCATGTAGGGAATTGGAGTCTTTTTTGCCTCATTACACCCTCCAGTGGGTTCGTCTGCTGTACAGAATGTTGGGACACTTTTCAAAGCCCTCTATTAGGCTCCAGGATGAGACTTCGCATGCCTTAATTGTTCACCTGCTGTGCCCATCATGAGGTGAAAATTCACTCCTGCGGGTCCGTTCTTTGCTTTTCGGCGGTGCGTCGTCCTCGCGGCCTGAAAGTGCTGCGTCATTACAACCCAAAAATTCCCCAGATGCAGGACCGCACTCCACAGCAGGTAAGTTTGCAAAACTTCTTTATTCACAGGCATGCGACTTCACATCCCCGCATCTTGTCCCCAGGCCTGACGCGTTTCGAAGCTTTGTTGCTTCTCTCCAGAGGCCGGTATCAGCATGCAATTTTACAAGGCTCTCCGCATCCCACCTAAATGCTTTCAACAGTTACATGGCTTCCGGTGTGCCTCCGTGATGGAAAACAAATCAATCAGTGCATGTCGGGAATTGGAGTCTTTTTCACCTCATTACACCCTCCAGTGGGTTCGTCTGCTGTACAGAATGTTGGGACACTTTTCAAAGCCCTCCATTAGGCTCCAGGATGAGACTTTGCATGCCTTAATTGTTCACCTGCTGTGCCCATCAAGAGGTGAAAATTCACTCCTGCGGGTCCGTTCTTTGCTTTTTGGCGGTGCGTCGTCCTCGCGGCCTGAAGGCGCCGCGTCATATCAACCAAAAAATTCCCCAGATGCAGGACCGCACTCCACAGCAGGTAAGTTTGCAAAACTTCTTTATTCACAGGCATGCGACTTCACATCCCCTTATCTCCTTATGAAATCCGCCTCAGTCGGCAGACTCGGACACGCACTTCATGCGGTGGCATCGCTCCCGTGGCCAGGGCCGGCCACTAAACATCCAGAGCCTTTGTTTTCTTTAAGCAGTCCATTATTAAGGGCGGTGGCCTGAAATGCGTAGGACTGGCAATTTGATTTTTAATGGAAGAATGCCTCTGTCAGTTGCCTCCAAATACGAGCTGTTAACTTACCTGCAGGCAAAGTCCCACGAGGGGTAACCTTTTTTGCTGGATGTTTAGTGGCCGGCCCTGGTCACGGGAGCGACGCCACTGCAGGAAGTGCGGGTCCGAGTCTGCCGACTGAGGCGGATTTCATAACGAGCAGGAAGAGCCTTTCTACAGGAGATCAATGAATAGAGACTTGGTGCTTCCGTGGGAAATATTTTTATGGAAATTCACAGCAGCGTCCCACATGGGATCGTAAAAAGAGACTACTAGCCCCATAATGCAATGGTCTTTCGACTGACACGTGACCATTGAAAATAAAAAGGGAAAATGCCAGTTGTGTGCATGCCGTTTTTTCTTTAAGCAGTCCATGATTAAGGGCAGTGGCCTGAAACACGTAGGACTGGCAATTTGATTTTTAATGGAAGAATGCCTCTGTCAGTTGCCTCCAAATACGAGCTGTTAACTTACCTGCAGGCCAAGTCCCACGAGGGGTAACCTTTTTTGCTGGATACATATATGTATATATATATATATATATATCAAACTCCCTGGGGGGACCGCTGCAGCCTCTGAAGAAGTGAAGCCACAAAACGCGTAAGGCTGCGGTCGCATGCTTTGAAAGACTGAGAAGTAAAGCTGTGTATACCATTAAATGCTTTTATTGGGGAAAAAGCGTGCCGAGTTCGAGTGCTACTCAAATTGTTGGACCCCAAGGGAGTTTGATATATATATATATATATATATATATATATATATATATATATATATATATATATATATATATATATATATATATATATATATATATATATAAATAAACTAACATATAAAGCCCAGATTATCAGAGCCATATAAGTTGTTTGTTTTTTTAAACAAAAAAGTTTGCTGAGTGACTGTATGATACATGGTGGCCACTCAGCAAACCTTTGCTTACTGTGATGGACCATCATGGCAGTGACTTCCCTAATGGTATAGAGTTCTCCACCAGGCAGCCGAAGATCATTAAATATGGTGAGCAGTAGTCTTTTGGAGCAGCTGAGGCTATTACTTCTACCAAACTAACAGACAATGGGCAGCCCACCAAACTCTAAATGATGCCCCCTTAGTTTATAAAATAAAAGTTAAAATCCTTCGGTGGAGCAAGATCCAAGGCTGAGGCCATAAAGGGTTCCTCAAAGACAAATAGAGCAACTTCAAATTCCCACTGAAGGCATTAAGCTCAAAAGCTCAAAGTGGGTCAGAGCTGGATTTTGTAACCACTACGGTTGCATCATTATTGGGAGGGATTCCTACCAAAGTTCTACCTTGGGTCTTAGTCACTTTGTTGTTTCTGAAAATCCTCCACCTTTTAAGCTCTCAAAATCCTGTAGTGTGGCAAGACATTTAAGCTGTAATCTGGCTGTGCTCTACCACAACCTCCTGCTGAGTCAGTTTTCAGTGTGACAAAAAGCTCCAAACAAGACAAAATAGTTTTTTTGACCATGAAAGGTACAACATTCCTTGGCATGCTTCAGCACCTTGTTCCAGTTCTCCTGAGGTGGAAATAAAATGACTAAGTTACACATGTCTCCATATGCTGCGAAGTTCTTTTGCAGTCAGTCCTGTAATCCCCATGTCCTAAAAGCAGCCTATAAGGCACCAGCTCTGTGTACAGCCAGACCTCTTGCAGGGTTCAGCCTTATGGGGACAGCAGGCCCTTCTTAAAGTTAGAAGTCCTTCTTCTTTTCCGTCCCTTAAACAGGTAAACAGGAGGCAACTACTTGATTCTTCGAGAGCAGTTCCAGTCGCTGTGGGCCAGTAGGAGTCCTTGAGTCCTCTTTATCCAGCAATAGTCTGGAGTCTTCTTTTTTCCAGCAGTGCTTTCTTTTTCAAATTCAGTCTTCACAGTTCCAGTAATATGAGGTGGTGAGATATTCTCTGACCTAGTTGATGACTGGAGAATTTTTCTTACCCAATCCTCTCTGATTTCTCACCTTATGCCAGCCTCCTTATGTAGCACTTCCGCTTTGATTTATTGAAAAAAATCGTGGGTCCTGTGCTCTCCATGCCACTGGAGTCAAGCTATCCTGGCTGATGAGGGGTGAAACCCTGAAACTGGTCCCAGAATGCTTGTTTCCAGTCCAGGGAGGACCTGGCCTGGCAGTTTGGGCTGGACTGTTCCCATTGGGCACAGGTTCAAGACTGATTTGCATATGGCTGGGTTCAAACTGGAATGGCATGGTGAGCAAAAAAACGATGGATTTAGGGCCAAATCTCTGTACTGGGGTGAATGTATGACATTGTTCTGCATTCTGTCCATCAATTGTTCTTTTTACTATTTTAATATATGCTTGTAAGTAATTGGGTTATTGGTTGAGAGGGATGAAAGCCCCACTCAGTCAACAACCATAGTCCTTGTCAGGGTGAACCACAAAAGTCACGTAGGCCCGGATTATGACTTTAGCTGAGCATCGCCGGGTCCGCCTTGCTGCCGCACCTCCAAAGCTGTGGTCAGACCGCCTGCCAGATTATGAGTTTTCTCCTGTCTGGCCGGCTGTTTTTTTATGTTTCCACATCCGTGGGAATGCCAAAAACAGTTCCTGCTCGACATGGACTGAAAAGTCCATGCCAACCAGGAACTGGGGCACATACACACAGGGAGGCACATGTTGTGACCCCCTGTGTGCACTCTCATGCAGAGGAGGCACAGTTTCCTCTCTGCCTCAGTGTTTATGGAGGAGGAACTTCCATAACACCGCCATCAGAGAGAAAACTCATAATATGTTTGGCGGGACCACGCAAGACCTTTCTTTGGAGTGTGAAAGTTGTGAGGTCCTTCAAAAGGTATAATCACAAGTATTCTCACCTGCCATTCTGTGAATATTTGTTAATTAGTGCATCATATTTAGTAGTGTGTGTGTGATAAAGTACTTTTCTTTTTATGAGAATGAGCACTGTCTGGACAATGATTTTTAAAGTGTTGTTTACTTCAGAGTTCTAAGTCTCTAGCCCACAGCACTTCCCCTGAGCAAGCCTTGGATAGCTCTGTCTCACTATCCTGAGAGTCAAGTGCTAGAAAGCTCCCCTGTTTGGGGATATGTAGCACAGAGGTCTTAGGATACTACTGATGAACTACCCCAGTTATTACAACTGCAGCCCATTTCTCCCTGTCTAGGACCCTTCTGACTTGAATTTCTCATGGTTATTATTCAGAATGCTAAAACACAACTAGGACAGGGGACCTACAGCAAAAGGAAAAGGCACCAATCACTTGTAGTTAAACCAATGAAATTCGAGATTTACCGACTATCCTGTGTGCATGCTCCTAAAAGTGCCCCCTGTCCAGGAACACCCCCCTATTGACCACCTGGGGTAATCATATAAACAAACTACATCAGGGCTGCACCACTACCACATGACCGGATTAATTCATATGGTTGAAATCAAATAGATCTTCAGTCAGAATAATTTCTTCTTTATTATTTTGTTCTTAAAAAGCCACAGCCAACGCGTTTCGTCCTGTCACGCAGGACTTCTTCAGGGCGTTCGAAAATGCACAATATGCGAAAGGCGATAGGTAGTAGCCTTGTAAGAGTATCTCCACAAACACTTCACAGTGATCTCATTTATTTTGAAGAGTATTCATCCATATTACAAATCGTTTCATCTATCCATGAAAGTATATTTGAGAATCAAATCGCAATATCTTCTATCCAGAGACGTGATTTGATAGTCATGACGCTGTAAATGCCGTACCGGTATATAAACGCCAGCAAATATTATCTTTAATATTGGCTATCCAGCCCGACTTGATGTGTAACACTCTCCACTCGTCTTCAGAATGCTGTGTATTTGGTTACTCAAAAATAGTACTTCCCAACTCTTTGGTGTTGATTTTATCAATGTAAAAAGTCAAAGAATAAAGCCCTTAAAAAAATTAAACTAGGCATGGGTGAAACTTTCTTCAATGCATACAACGTAGTTACATTTCACGATTATGCACAATTTTTGGTGTCAAGAAGAGGGAGTTCTTTTCTGTTCATATTCTCATGCACCTTCTTCTTCCTGTTCATGCCTCTTTCGTCATCCATGCTCTTCCACTCTCTTGGCTTTTTTCCTCCCTTCCCCATATCTCTACAGTTTGATTCTTAAAGAATTATTCTTCCCTGCAGTGCCGGTCCCCATTTCCCTTCTCTAGCAGTTCTTCCTTTCCCTGCTCTTTTTCTGTTAGAGGTTCATTCATGTCACTTCTGTACTGGGATGGAAACCATACTGCCTCAGACCCTTGCAATTGTTTTATCCCACCATAGCTATCATGAGTCCATGTAGGTAACAATCCGATGCCTATGGTATGACGTGTAGCACTCACATCCATTCATTTTGTAGGGGAAAATTTGTATGATGCAATAATTTCCAAAGATACTAGGAAATGTTGGCGAGTGATGGCCAATGGAGAGACGAATGTCTCAAATTTTCTTTCTGATGCCATCCTTCCTGAGTCCTGGCACAAACACTTTTCGGACCTTTATGGTCCCTCTTCCGAATCAGATGAGGCCCTTGGGGCTTCTATTGAAAGTGGGATGCCCATCATCATTTCTGCACTACCAATTGAGATGAAGGAAACTGTAAATGCTATTAATTGCATCTCAGCTAGTAAAACCGCAGATCCTGGCGAAGTGCCTGGGGACTTGCTCCTGTCTAATGTCAAGAACTGGGCCCTTCTGATAATATCTAATGCCATTCTTGGAGGAGCTGATATTCCAACTAGCTGGAAAGCAGCTGAAATAGTCCCAGTGTTCAAAAAGGGTGCGTGGGATTCCCCCCTCAACTATAGACCAATTAGCCTCATAGATGTTGCCCAAAAGGTTTTCTGCAGGCAGGTCGTGAACACATTTGGATGATTGGATAGAAGAGCAACAGATTCTAATGAATTTGCACGTGGGTTTTAGGAGACAGACGAGCACAATCGATCAAATTGTTCAGGTTTCTGGCCATTTATTGGAAAAAGGCTGTGCTCCAAAAGTCCCATCTCTACTTAATTTTTGTTGACCTAAAATCCGCTTTTGATTTGGTACCCAGGGACAAACTTTGGTAGGCTCTCAATCAGAATGGTATCCCTAAGGATCTGCTGTCTATCTTAATGCGTTTGCACCAGGACACATGTGCCAAAGTACGTTGAAATAAAAATGGCGAGTTAACCAAACCCATCAAGATACACAAGGGCATATGACAGGGGTGTGCCCTTGCCCACACTTTGTTCTCGCTCTATCTTAATGACATTGCTGCCATACTTGAACATTGTCAGTATGATGTCATGAGGATCACGGGCTGGAAGATTCCCCAGCTCCTCTTTGAAGACAACACCTTGTTGGTGTTGAAGACCCCTGCTGGCCTTCAATCCTTGGTGGATAGATTTGCAGCATTTTGTGCTGCATGAGGACTGCTCATAAATCATACTAAAACAAAGTTCATGACAATCAACCCTCATAAATCATACCGAGGTGTCATCAAGCTTGATGGTGTCATTTTGGAGAGGGTCCCGGCCTTTGACTGCCTTGGCATTAAACTGACTAAGAACATGTGCTGGTCCTCGCAAATTGATAAGAGCACTCTGAATTTAACCCATCACGCCTCAGCTATCCTCAGGCTTTACAAGTCCACAGAAGCTATTTCACCTGCACTTAAGATATATAGTTACAAAGCAGAGGGGAGTGCTTTGTATGGGGCTGAGGTGTGGTGGGGCACATGTCTGGCTCAATTAGGCACAGCAGAAAATAACTTTATTAGATCCTTGGTGGGCCTACCTAAAAGTACTCCACTATTGCCACTACGCTGGGACATGGCCATTAAGCCTATAACCTATAAAGCCCAATTAAGACCACAACTATATTGGCATAGGGTCAAATATACTCCGGCTTTAGGAGTAGTATAAAGCTTTTAAAGAAATAGTGGACTTAGATAAATCTCACAAGATGTAGCGGCTATGTTACGTTAGGGAGGCATTGGCCATGCTTGGCTTTGGGGATGTTTGGCTGAATAATGGAAACCTGCAACAGTTGTCTAAAGAAAATGTAAAGTCTACTTTTTGGGCCCATAAGTGGGGTCAGGATGTTTGAAATGCGAACCACGGTACCTTAACTAATGAATTTTTTAATATTATCTTATAACCTTGTTCGAACCATTCCTTGACTACATAATCTCTCCAACTGCATGACTTCTATATCTCAAATTGCAATATGGTTCTTTAACACTACGATCTTATTGCTCCAAATGGAAGACCAGTTCTGGTCGGACTACTCTGTGTCTAGTTTGTCTACAAGCAGATGAAACATTGGTTCACTTTTTCTTTTTCTGCCCAGAATATGAGCTTCTGAGAAAAAAAATGAATTCTTCCAATATGTAGACAACTTGAATGTAGGCACCGTTATCCTGCACTTACATTGCTGCACACAGAGACAGGAGAGGCTGATGTGTGTGCAGTCTCCAAATACTTGCAGTGGAGCTGGATTATCAGAACTAAAGCCTTAGCCTAATTAACTGACAATTCCAAGGTGTCTCTTTTAAACCTTGATACATATGAAATTTTAAGGGGGCTTTTATTTGGTTGAAGACTTGTACCTGTCACTTAACACCAAGATGACGTGCCAATAACTGTCTCTGTTTATAAGTTGATGTGTTGGTACTATTTTATGGGTACGCTTGTTGGTCTGTGTTCTCTTTTAATATGTCGTATATGTTTTGTATGTTTTTATGTATCTTAACCCATTTTCTAAATGCATCATTGTGGATGTATTATTCTATGTGTACTTTTAAGGAAACAATTGTTTTTTTATTGTATTCGTTTGTATTATAAGCTGTACTTTTATTGGCTTATAACCCTAATAAAGTATTGTGAGGATGATGATGACTACCCAACTCTTTGGTGTTAATTTTATCAACGTACAAAGTCAAAACATAAAGCCCTGAAAAGAATTAAACTAGGCATGAGTGAAACTTTCTTCAATGCATACAACTTTATTATATTTTGCACAATTTTTGGGGGCAAGAAGAGGAGCTCTTTTGTGTTCATATGTGCATGCACCTTCCTCTTCTCATTCATGTCTCTTTCGCCATCCATGCTCGTCCACTCGCTTGTCTTTTTTCTGTTTTCCTCATGTCTCTGCAGTTTGATTCTTAAAGAATTATGCTTCCCTGTTGTGCACGTACCTAGTTCCCTTTTCTAGCACTTCTTCCTTTCCCTGCTCTTTTTCTGTTAGACGTTCATTCCTTTCACTTCTGTAATGGGATGGAATCCGTAATTGTTTCATCCCACCATAGCTGTTAAAGAGTCCATGTAGGCAATGATCCATTGCCTATAGTATGGCATGTAGACTCACATCTATTCATCTTGGGATACTTAGCTGATTGCCAGTTTCCCAATGTAGAGTACACTTGAGTGCTTCTCTAACTATATGATACTGACATTTCAAGTTTGTACTATGCTAAAACAAATATATTAGAAAAAAATATTGATGACCAAAATAGGGACAAGGTAAGTCTATGTAGGTTACTATAGGGTTACTATATTTCATTACTCATAAATGCTTTGATAATATATTTCTTCACGTTATGTGGATGTGGAGTTAAGAATAGTAAATCTGCACTTACCAACCTTTATTTACTGCTACAATATTTTAGCTGTTATTTTTGTTTCATTTCCGTATTTTGTTTTGGAGTCTCGGGTGGAAATGCGGTAGAATGCTTCATGTGACAGAAACTGCATGAGTTAAAAAAGGACCATCATGAATTCATTGAAGACAGATAACTGATGAAGAAGAAGAACATTAGCTTTCTTGTGATGCTGAAAGCGTTCATTGCCAACTATTTGTTTCAATGGTTTTAAAGAACTGTGGATTGCATATTTTCTTCGCTGGGCACTATATAAATTGATTTTAGAGTATGACTGAGTTGGCTGTTGGGTGTCTCTTTCAGTCTTTTTATCAACATGCATAAACTGGTCATATAAATATATGGGTTTGGTGTATGGGAACTCACAACGCAGGCCTTTCTGTATTGCTTCTTTCTGTGCCAAAGCTCATGCTGGGTAAAGGAAATCAAAAATGAGCACATAGCCTTCCAAATCACTCTGCAAATGAAGGATGGGCGGTCTTGGCTCTGCATCTGCTGCCCAGAGTCTTGATACCTATGTTACGTCTCCACTACGTGGCCATGGACAAAATGCATATTTTCCCAAAATCTGTTCGCTTTCAGATTCTTAAACTTACAATATGTGTAAGTTGTGTTCAGTGGTGTAGCTGGGGGGGTGTGAACAAGTCGTCTGTCGACCGCCACCCCCTCCCCCCCCCCCGGAACAAGTCGTCTGTCGATCAACAGCCCCCGCTCTTACCTGCACCAGGCGGCCGGGCGGCAAACTCAGGGCGGCAATAGGTCTAGCTACGCCACTGGTTGTGCTGCTAATTTGCAAATGAAAGACGTATTTTACTTAATAACCTTGAAAGTTTCTAACTAAATAACAGCTTTTAACTCTAGTTAAAAGGTCTCCATTTTAATTTGAGTTATAAATTATTTTTCGAACTAACCTCTAAAACTAATGACTAACATTCATTCTTTTTAGATGGGCGATTGAAGACCTGGGTCTACGGTGTGGCTGCTGGAGCTTTTGTTTTGCTGATCTTTATAGTTTCTATGATCTATCTTGCATGGTGAGTTGATTGATAATTCAGATTGATAATGCCTATTGATTGAGGTGTGCACAATGAACTAAGTGAAGAATGCAATTTTCACTAAACTGAGACTAAATCTACTAACATCTGGTATAGTTTAGCATCAATGAATGACAGGAATGCCTAATGAGTGTTGAATATTGTTTGCTTTTAACTCAATGAATGCATACCTTATGCCTGCGTCACACAGAGGTGTTTGTGAATTAGTAAAAATTACAAAAGCTATGCAGGATCATAAGAGCAGCAGTGCTTTGCATACCATCAGAGTTTCAAATCATTCCATTGTGACTTGTCAACAAAATAGTTGTTGAATTTGTAGACTAATCATTTAAGTTCGCGCCACTGCAAGTCTCTGGAGAACATTTGAAATAATCATGTAGCCCATATTCATTTTAAAATTTAACACCACAATTTCTCAAGCATACAAGTCTTTCAGATTTGATTTCAAATGAAATCTGAAATTTCAAATAATTTTGGCAGAACATTGCTTTGTCTAGATTGCCTGATGCATGCAATTAAGCAATGGTCTTATTCATATCTCCTTATGGATTTGTTAACTATACAGAAATGTCTAGATGGAGCGGTAATATATACGTTCGAGGCATGTTAGCTGTAGATCACATGCTGTGCATAGCCCGCCATCTAGTGTTGGGTCCGGATGTTTGCACTTTGTTTTCTTCGAAGAAGTCTTTTCCAGACACGAGGTAGGTGACTCCTCCTTTCGGTGATAGTACGCATGGGGATCGACTCCATTGTTAGATTGCTTTTTTCCGCCATCGGGTTCGGACGTGAATTACTGCGCTCCGGTTCGACACTGTTCCTTCGGTTTCCCTTGGTGCACAAGACACTCACCCTCGACGGTATTGTTTCCGATCGCATCTCCCATTCTATTGCATATCGTATTTACTTATTAAAACTATCTTTCGATTGGAAAGTTGTGGAAGGCCGTCGGGCCTACCCACGTCGGGCCGACCCGCAGTCGATGGAATGAACTCCCTTCAAATTCTGCCCTCGGTGTCACACGAAATACCCACGCACCGACTCACACGAAGTGTGTAACCTGTGTTTGTCTTCCGAACACAGAGAACAGGACTGCGACGAGTGCCAGGCTTTCCGCTCCAAGAAAACACTTCGCGACTGTCTGGCTCAACGTTGCGACATGCAGAGCCAGCACACAAGCTCCATTCCGGACATCTTCGGGCAACAATCAGACGAAGAGGCTGGGGAGGCCATGGGAACTGAGGAGGAGCAGGAGTCGATCCCCATCGCAGAGCTCAACTCCGACCAAGAGGAAGAAAATCGCACATGGACAACGTACTGTGAGTACAGATCCCCCCTCGTCCCAAGATCCAGCTCCACATAAAAAGAAGGCTCCGGTCCATCCCGCACCCTCGGGCCCTGGTCGGCACCGAGACCACGCTTCCGACTCCCCGCCTTCTGGCTCGGCACCAAAGCCTACTAAAAAGCCTACCGGCACCGAAAAGACTCACCCCAAATCAAGCTCCGAGCCGAGACCTTCGGGGTCGAAACACAAGTCCGGCTCCGACCCACACCATTCGGCACCGAAACACATTTCGGATCCGAAGACACCAACGCCTGAGACTCCGGCACCAAAACTTTTGGCACCTAAACAGTCAGATGTGCAGATATCACCAAAAAAGCACAGTTTCGACGCTCCGATTGACAAACCGGATCCGAAACAGAAAGTGTTGTATATTCATCCACAGACTGAACACATCACCACTAAAGTGACTTTAAAAAGAAGGACTGATACAGAAGAGGAATGTCACATTCCTTTGAAGAAGAGAACTGTTGAAACTAACCCGTCCCCTCCTCTTCCTCTTCCATCACCTCCTTCCCCTCATTTTCAACCAATTTCACTTGAGCATTCACCACCACATACACCTGACAAACAGGATGAGGGGGATGGCAATGGGGATGGGGATGGTGATCAGCAATTACAAGACCCATGGGACGATTACAACATCAATTTGCCCACAGGCAATGATCCCGATTTGTACCCTAACAAGCCCTCTCCACCAGATGAAAGTGTAGGCTACATTGAATTACTGGGCAGAGCTGCCAACTATCATGGGGTACAGCTACATAAAGAATCGCTAGAAGAGGATTTCCTCTTTGAAACCCTTAGTAGCACGCAAAAGTCATCACACACACTACCCATGCTCAAAGGAATGTCAGGCATGTAGATGACATCTTCAACTACCCTGTCAGGGCTTGTATTCTTACCCCTAGGGTAGATATGAAATACAAGCCAGCACCATTGGACCCAGTATATATAAGGGGACAATTACCATTAGACTCCATGGTTGTGTCCAATGCAAGGAAAAGAGCCAACTCCCAAACTACAGGAGATGCTCCAACCCCGGATAAAGAATCCAAACTTATTGATGCTTCGGGGAAAAGGGTGGCCTCTTAGGCAGCAAACTTCTGGCGTATCTCTAACACTCAGGCATTGCTAGCACGATACGACCGTGCGCACTGGGACGAGATGGAGCAATTAATCCAATTTTTGCCCCAGGAACATAGATCTAAAGCAGAAGACCTGGTGCATGAAGGACAACTTATTTCTAACAACAAAATAAGATGCTCCCTGGATGCTGCAGATACTGCTGCTAGAGCTGTAAACACAGCATCCTTTTAAGGAGACACGCCTGGCTCCGCATATCTGGGTTCAAACCCAAAGTTCAAACCTCCATATTAAATACACCCTTTGATAAGGAACACCTAATTGGCCCAGTGGTAGATTCTTCACTAGAAAAGATGAAGAAAGACACTGAAGTGGCCAAATCCATGGGAGCCCTTCAGTCAACACAAAGCCGTGGTTCCTTTCGGTGCTCTTTCTACCGCGGAGGCTCCAAAAATACCTCCTCGGACACCACCTCCACCTACAAGGACAATAACCAACCCTCTCCCTCTAGGGCTTACTTCAGAGGGGGTTACACAGAAAACAACGGCAAAGGCAGTGGTAGGGGTTCAAACACACGCACCTCCCCCTCCAATACAGAACAGTGATTTGCCTACTCTTCCCCCCGACCACTTAACACCTGTCAGGGGAAGACTTTCAGATTTTCTACCAATCTGGCAGTCAATAACAACAGACAATTGGGTAATACAAATTATCCATTCTGGTTACTGCCTGGAGTTCATCAACACTCCTCAAAACATTCCATCAAAGTCACACAAACTTTCACCAGATTACCTACACCTCCTTAAACAAGAGGTGCAGTTTCTCCTTCTAAAAGGGGCTATAGAGCCCGTACCACCACAACATCACGGGTTGGGCGTGTACTCCTTTTACTTCCTATTACCCCAAAAAGATGGTTCTCTCAGACCAATATTAGATCTCAGAGAACTCAATCTTTACATTCAGTCAGATCATTTCCACATGGTAACACTTCAACAAGTACTACCTCTTCTACTGAAAGGCGACTTTCTGTCTACTCTAGATTTAAAAGACGCCTATTTTCATATTCCAATCCACCCCGCTCATCGCAAATTCCTCAGGTTTGTGGTAGCGAGTCAACACTTCCAGGTCAAGGTACTCCCGTTCGAAGTCACCACTGCCCCCAGAGTTTTCATAAAGTGTCTGGCGGTAGTAGCTGCTCACCTGAGAAGACAGAGCATCCATGTCTTGCCAAACTTGGACGACTGGCTCATCAAAGCCAGTACGTAACAGCAATGTCTTCAGCACACTTTCAGAACAATTCAGTTACTACATCAACTAGGGTTCACAATCAATGTGATAAAATCACATCTCCAACCAGTCAATACTCAGGACTACTTAGGAGCCACGCTAGATACTCAAAAAGCTCTTGCACTTCCCAGCACAGCCAGAATTCGCAATATTCAGGCTTTAGTTCTCCAGTTTCAACCCAATCATTGGCTTCCAGCTCGGGTTTATATGCAACTGCTGGGAATTATGGCATCTTGCATCAAAATTGTCCCCCATGCCAGGCTGCACATGCGTCCACTTCAAGAATGCTTAGCCAGTCAGTGGAACCAGTCACATGGTCTATTAACCGATCTAGTGTTGGTAAGCGGCCGTACTCATCGCTCTCTGCAGTGGTGGAACACACAAAATTTGTCAAAAAGACGGACTTTCATAGACCCGGTTCCACAGATAGTACTGACAGCGGACGTGTACCTCACTGGCTGTGGAGCTCATCTCCAATAACACACAGTGCAAGGCCTGTGGAGCCAACAGCAGAAGTTGCTCCACATCAATCATTTAGAGTTGCTTGCAATCTTTCTAGCTCTCAAGGCGTTTCAGACTCACTTGGAGGGCAAAGTTGTCTTGGTTCGTACAGACAACATGACAGCTATGTATTATATACAAAAACAGGGGGGACACACTCTCTCCAACTGTCCCACTTAGCCCAAGACATCTGGAAGTGGGCCATTCACCACAAACTTTATCTCCTAGCGGAGCACCTCCCAGGAGTGAACAACCAAATTGCAGATCTCCTCAGCAGGCAGAGGCAGCAAATACACAAATGGGAACTTCACCCTCAGGTTCTCCTCCCTTACTTTCAAAGTTGGGGAGTCCCTCACATAGACCTGTTCGCCACACACGAAAACGCAAAATGCTGAAGCTTCGCCTCCATGTACCCACACCCGCAATCCAAGGGCAATGCACTATGGATAAACTGGTCAGGGATATTTGCCTACGCTTTTCCGCCTCTCCCACTCATTCCATTAGTGGTTCAGAAGCTCAGGCAAACATCTCTCACACTAATCCTGCTAGCTCCCACATGGGCCCGTCAACCTTGGTTCACAACCCTGTTGGAGCTCTCTCTGGTTCCGCATCAAAAGCTGCATTTAACCTCCAGTCTCCTCACACAGAGTCATGGAGAAATCAGACACCCAGATCCCAAACAGCTGAACCTTGTGATCTGGCTCCTGTAGTCTTAGAGTTTGGTTACTTGTACCTTCCACCAGAATGTATGACTATCATTAGGGAGTCTAGAAGGCCTACCACAAGAGCCTGTTATGCAGCTAAGTGGAAGCGATTTGTTATTTATTGTGGTAACAATCATATCAACCCTCTTGATGCTAGGGGGGCGCTAGAGAGCCCGGAGCAAGATGGCCGCCTTCTAGTGCTGCTCTGCTGGCCGAGGAATTAATCCGTCACATATCCTGCAACAACGGCGCCATCCCTAGGCAACCTGCACATTATCTGAGCCCTTAATCAGAGAAGATTACAACGGTGCGGTTGTTTTTGCCTTTCTGCGCTGCTACTTGCCAGAAATAACATCGCCTCACCTCTCAACAAAATGGCGGCGCCGGAGTACTCGCGGCGCTGAAGTCTGACGGTGTGCAACTCCCAGCGGCTGCCGCCTGCTGCCCAGCGGCTGAGATTCCTCCCGGAGGGAACGCAGCGGCCTCAGTGACACACCCACTCCCACCAGTGATCGGCGGTAAGGCTAGTGCATTGCGGCTCGCGCTCCCTGCACGGCGCGTTCGCAATCTCCACAGCGCACCCTGGGGCGTAACTGAATCAGCGTGCGGCATAGCTACATCACCTGCGGCCGCCACTGGTGCGCTACAGGCATTGGACCTCATGGCGTATCTCGCGTGGCCCGCGGTGAATGCCATAGCCCCCTAGTGCATCACGAGGAACCACATCCTGCCGAGACCTAGCGCTGTGGATCGGTGCTTTATCTACTCACCGCAAGGGTGCCTGGACATCCCCCGCTATCACTGCTGCTGGTCCCGGTGTGGTGGGACTTCGTCTAGCTGCGGCTGGTGACGTGCTGCTGGATCCTCCCATCCCTGAGGCTGTACGCCCCTCCACCAGAGTGCTACTTGAATGTATGGGCAAAACGCTAATGCAGGGGAATTGAAAAGTTGAAGATCCCATCGGGGAAACAGCACTCCTCTTCTTTTTTTTTTCTTTTCTTTTTCTTTTCCCTTTCTTCCCCAACCGCTTGGCTCACTTCCATCAACGGTAGAGCCACCACACATTTGATTTGCCAGCATTATCTAAAGACACATGGTTGTTATTGGTCACAGTTACTGAACTGTCTTGCATCTAGCTGATCTGCTTCACGCCTGAATACATGCCAGCCCGTTATTTACAAGCTATCTGACACTATTAGATCAGCCTTTCAGGAGCTTCATTCTCTTTCTGCCCGGTTGTACTCTCCCTTGGATGTGAATGTGTAAAATAGCGCCCATCTGTTTGACCTAAACTGTCGGTCTGGAAGCCTGACACAACACCGTCTAGAGATTGCGTGTGGGGAACGTGACGCTTGTGGGACTCCAATGCTCTGCCAGTGCCAAATTGTTTGTGCAAAACCCTGCAATCACCCTGCACCGGTTGCGCTTGTTGAGGAGGACAGGTGCACTTCACCGTGAATGATTTTACTGGCTGGGTGTGGAGGGAGCCACCACGCGCGGTCTGGGCAGTGTTAACTCTGTGGGGGGCATGGGCTCCTTGATCAGCACCGCTTTATCATACTACCTAGCTGCAGTCGAGGGCCAATAGATACCTTGTCGCCGCAGAACGGCGCAAAGAATGTCGCTAACACGGAGCGCAACACGGTCGCTGCACCGGATGATGCACTACAACACTGACACTCCGCTGCATTTTCTCTGCAGAGTGACAGCCACCAATACGTTCTGACTCTGTTGTGCACACCGCCCAACCCTTATTGAGCACAATCTTGGGAAGAACTGATAAGCAGCAGGCCAAACTCAATTTCGAAGCACGCCGACTCACGAAGTCTCAAGCCCCAGCTGCTTCGGACACTGAGCCAGAAATGGAAGCTGGCACTAACTCCAAGCTGGAGTGCCTGATGCTCAGTATGCAACAAAGTCTGCACACTATTGATGCGAAAATCGACCACCTTAACTTGCGTATGGACAACATGGCAGCAAAGCTTGACAAATATGGTGCAAAGATAGCTGAGGCTGAACAGCGTATCTCCACAACAGAAGACAGATTGGAAATTGTTAGTGCATCGTGCTCCAGCATGGAAAAAATACTTGAAGTGATCAAGGCGAAGAACGAAGATCTGGAGGCCCGCTCACGCAGGAACAATCTGCGTATTACGGGCATCCCCGAATCGACCAACACCGGAGCCATGGAAACATACGTAGAAACTCTGCTCAAAGAAATGCTGGGAGCTGAACACTTCTCTAATGTGCTAATTGTGGAGAGAGCTCATCGGTCCTTAGCAGCCAGACCTATACCAGGGGCACCTCCACGTCCCATTATAGCTCGCCTTCTGAACTATAGAGACCGTGACACGGCGCTGCAACTGGCCCGGGAGAAGGGGGCCACAACTTATCAAGGCATGAAAGTTGAGCTGTTCCCTGATTTCACCATGGCTGTGCAACAGGCACGGCAGGAATTCCACTCTGTAAAGAAAAAACTACAAACACTGCACATACAATATGCAATGTTATATCCTGCATGACTGAGAATACAACACGCAGGAAAAGCTCGCATCTTCTCGACGCCTAAAGAAGCCCTGCAATATGTGCGACAGATCGAGCGGAAGGAATCGGCACGGAAGGCGGAGGCAGGCACGGTTGCTGATGCAGAGGGCTGAGCACGTGAGGCCTGTAATGATTGGCATGCATGAGATATGACCTTATTCACAAACTGTTGGTATCAACAATGTACGTTATCAGTATGTCATTTGTAGTGTCCGTTATCCAGCTATGGCCATACAGCAACTGCATCTCCATGTATGTTCTACTAGTCATACTACTTATTGTACATTATTGACTCTCACCTGTCCTCTTTTGGTACCAGCTATGTAAGTTTGTAGTATGCATGTTCCTGAGAACTGAAGTTTCTTGTTAGCCCTATGTGCCAATGGGTGTTACGCCTGATAATCTTTACCTCGGCCCCCCCGTACCAACTGGGGGCCATTGGCTACTAGTGACCCTCCAAAAGGGAATACCCCACAACAGTTTTTATTGTGTTACAGCACCTTCCTGGTGCTATTACTGGTTTCTAACTGCAACATGCGGTTGCATCGTGGTTGTTTTGTTCTGTGGGTTGGGACCTTCGGCATGTTTCAGATGCTGAAGTGGGTGGGGGGAACTGTTGGGGAATTCTGTATCATTAAAGTAGTGTTGGGGACACAACAGCAGCAGACCATTTCACACTTATCGACAGATTTTATACGATGGCACGCTACAGTAATTGTCAACACGAAACATGACCGGGGCTAAAGCACCCACAATTTCATGGGTGACTTGGAACGTTAGGGGCCTCAACAACCCCAAGAAGGTGAGACAGGTGCTTTCCTACTTGGACCATCATAACATCCAGATCGCCCTATTGCAGGAAACCCACCTTACTGAACGGTCAACCTCCACCGTGGCCACCAGATGGGCGGGAGTGCGGCTGGCAGCCTCATACTCCTGTTATGCAAGGGGGGCTATGATATTAATAAAGAAAGGTATCCCCTTCCAACCAGTACATGTGGAAGAAGATAAGTTGGGGCAGTATATACTGGTACAAGGTACACTGTACGGTAAATTGATCCTCATCGTAAATATATATGGTCCCAACATTGACGATCCTGCTTTCTATGAAACATTATGGGGGAGAGTATGCCAGCTGCCCCCAACTGCCATTATCTGTGGCGGGGACTTTAATGCTGTGCTAGACCCAGCATTAGACAGATGTTCACTAGCCGAATCCACACTGAAAAAAGCAACAACCGCTATACATCACGGTATACTAAATCTGGGGCTGCTTGATATTTGGCGACTGCGACACCCAGACGCACGGGAGGGTACATGTCATTCATATGCACGTCAATCCTGGTCCCGTATTGACTATTGGCTGGTCACGACAGATGTCAATACATGGACTGTACAGATTAAACACCTACCTAGGACCCTATCTGATCATGCCCCGGTACTTTTAAGCATAACGTTACAGACATATACCTCCTCCCAATTTCAATGGCGCCTGCAATCTTCCTCCCTACTTGTTCAGGTGTTTTGCGAGGGGATTCGTGAGGCTATATTGGATTATTTCCTGCATAATACTGGATCAGTACAATCTATAGGGACCCTATGGGAGGCATTTAAAGTGACTATTCGGGGTGCGTGTATAGGGCTACAATCGGGCGTTTTAAAATCCTTACGTGGCACTATGACTAAGTTGGAGCGGGAGCTGGGTGATCTTGAGCTAGAATATCGCGCTACGACTAACCCTGCCACACTAGCGTCTATTAAAACAAAGATTACAGAATATAATGACGTAGCCGACCAGGAAATATGCCACATGTCACGCAGAAGCAAAGCCAAATACTATGGGGAGGGAGGCAGGCCAGGAAGAGCATTGGCTAGTAGAATAGCCGACCCTTTGGGGAAGAATTATATGGTTAAATCCATCACAGACAAGGACACCACACACTGCGACACACCTAACATACTTAGAACCTTTGCGCAATACTACACCAGGACTTATAAGAGTCGGCAATCGGCAGATGAGGCAGAATTAGCACAATACTTAGATGACATTGCACTAGTATGGCTCTCGCGCCCTCAGCAAGAATTTTTAATGCATCCCTTAACACTCGATGAAGTTCGTGAGGCCATTGCTGCGTTACCCGGCGGGAAAGCGGTGGGTACAGATGGCCTACCAGCTGAGTTTTATAAAGAATATATCAACCTTCTAGCCCCCTGCCTTCTGGAAATGTATATGGAGGCATACGAGACCCACAGTCTGCCTCCCACTCTACGGGAAGCACTTGTAATAACTCTGTTAAAACCCGGTAAGGTGCCGGACCGGTGCGAATCATATAGACCTTTGTCTTTGATAAATACTGATGTAAAGATATTGGCGAAAATACTGGCGAATAGGCTGAAGCTACTTCTTCCAATCATGGTGCTCCCTGATCAATCGGGGTTTATCCCTACCCGTTCCACGTCCCATAATCTGCGTACACTATTCGCGGTACTACATGTCCTTGAACCCACCCTCCCGGCAGTGGCGGTCCTCCTCGATGCCGCGAAGGCCTTCGACTCCATCTCCTGGTCATATATGTTTGCTATTTTGCATCGCATGGGTCTGCCTTTCATTTTTACAAATTGGATTAAATTACTTTATACGGACCCAGTGGCACGTGTGAGAGTCAATGGTCAGCTGTCGGATGGTTTTCAGATACAACGGGGCACGCGGCAAGGGTGTCCACTAACGCCCTTGTTGTTTGCATTGGTGCTTGAACCATTAGCATGTATTCTGCGACAGTGTCATGCGCAAGCAGCACTACAATTTTACCAGCGACCCCTGGCAGTCTCTATGTACGCTGACGATATGGTGTTATATGTGCGTGATCCCAATACACATTTAGCTCAACTCATTAGGGAGTATATCCGATTTGAATGGTTCTCAGGACTTGGGATAAACTGGTCGAAATCAGTTATCATGCCCCTCACGGATAGCACACCCATGGTGGCCTTGGATTACCCACTGGCTTGGTGCACAGACTCCGTGGAATACCTGGGAGTGTGGCTCCATCGAGACGCACAAGTAGTGGTCCAATCCAATTTCGGTGGCGCCATCTCGCGCCTCGAAGAACAAATAACCCGCTGGATAAAACTACTGTTGTCATTCGCGGATAGGATAGCACTAATGAAAATGGTGGTCCTTCCACGATTTTTATATTTATTCCTGAACATCCCTGTACACTTAACGCGCCACTTCTTTGACACGCTTCGGTCTTTATAAGTCACACTTGCATGGGGCGGGAAAAAACCAAGACTTAAATGGGAAACATTGACATTGCCTTACGAGCAGGGGGGCTTCACAGCCCCTGACTTCCATTTATATTATCTATGCACGCAGGCCCATTATGCTTATTACTGGCAGCAGGAACCAGCCCACATTGCCTTTCCGTGTTTTTATGGGCTTTAATAACTATCATAATATCCAGTCCTTATTATTCTCACATTTCTAAGAGATAAAATATCTTGTTTGACCTAGTCAAAGTCCTCGTTTTCCTGGCAGTCTATTTTTCCGTGATATCTCGGGTTTGTCTCCTATTTGGCACTACAATCCCCAGCGTCCCTAGCGGCCCCGACGAGCCACCGGTAATCATCATAGCGCAACCCGGAAGTGGACTGGTTCTCCGGTTCCTGGGTTCGCGTGTCATCTTTACCACTTTAAATTTGGCTGTCAGGACACATGAAGTACAGAGCCGGCGGGACCGAGACCTAGTAGGTTTATCGTGGGGAAGGATCTTTGGAATCGTGAGTAATGGTGAATGGAATGAATTGGCTGAGACATAAGTGCAACACTCCATGATTTGGAGGTTTTGTTGGTATCTGAGTTTATTTACATTAAGATTGGTTAATCTATGTGTCTTTTTTCCAATTTTCTCTTCCTTTTCTTTCACGTTAATCCATTCATCTGCAAAACCAACTAATGATTACAACCTGACTCGGGGCTTCTATCACACTAGTGTGTGACTACAAGACTACCCCTTTGTTGCGAAGCCCGACGCGAAGCATTACTCCACCTTAATAGGGGTAAGATGGGTGGTTGTGAATGCGAGCCTAATGGCGAGGGAGTATGGCGGATGTTGAGTTACAGAATGAGTGTATTGCGGAACACACAATGAATCACAGACACACGATTGCAGTTAATGTCAGTTTGCGGAAACAGTCCGCCACTGCACTTCTACTTTCTCTAGATCACGCAATGGAATGAATCTATGAGTTAAAGTGGTATCACACACGCCAAATAAAGGCTAGTGAGTGAGTCGTTTCCTCATCATCCAACGTGGCACGAAGGTGAGGAGTATTTTCACTGAATTAAGAAGGCATATTCATTTAGAAAGATTCATACACTATGTTTCTTTGTCTTGTTGTTTCTTTCTTTACAGATGGAGCGATCAACTCTGTGTCCTAAACAGGAGTAGCTTAAGGAGCAGCTATCTGCCCTTATTATAATTAGGGTAGGGAAATCCCCTCTCCCTTTCGTTTACTTTCCAGGGGTGTTATTCCTCTGCCCTGAAGAAAGTCCAGTACCCTTAGTGGGACTTTTCATGGACTGAAACATGTTGGCATTAGGGTCCTAGGACCATAATATCCCAAAGACCCTAGTTTTACTTTCTTTTAATATTTCAGTGAGATCCAAAATAAAGGGACACCGGGATCTCTCTGAGATTTTTAATCTTTATTCCCCCTGGCCAAAAACATATTAAGAGCTCCCTGAAAGATTGGTCGAGCCCATCCTGACTTTTAGGCGTCAGGATGACCCGATGATGAAGCATGACACCACTAGGGTGTGTGAGGGTATATAAAACAAAAAGGATTGCTTCCTTGCCCACCATCAGGTGGTGTACTCTATTTGTTGAGGTTTGTTCCATCTACGAATCTATATGCATGTGGCATTAGGGGAGTACTTTTTGTGATTTCACCAGCCCACATTCCCCATGTAGCGGTGGAAGCAGGGGCCGTACATCCGATACCGCTGAAGGCCATGATAGTAAACAAGCATACCGTCTTTGAGAAAGGGGAAATAGACACAGTGCAAATTATCACTAGAGCATGGCATGAGCTCGGGAGGCGCGCGCAAAAACTACCGCTTTATGCACCAAACATGCCACTACTACACCACAGTGATCTCTCGGTCACCGGGGAGCCAGGTGCAATGAAAACTCTTAAGGAAATGGACATGGCCACCATGGGAGATGTATATTCAGGAGGCAAATTTGTGGAGGCGAAAACTAAGCTCACTCTCGGGTCTAATATTGCAATGCGAACGTTTGTGTTCACACGGCTGCGATCCGCTATACGTGCGCTATACCCTCACTTTCCAGCAGAACCCCCTACATTAGAAGCGCTGCAACTCCTATATACCACGCCTTCACGTGCTAGGCTGGTCACACGTCTATATCATGCCTCACAGAGAGAGGGGGCTACTACGGGGACATCGGCAAGGGACAAATGGAACGCAGTCCTCTCTGTCCTGCTATCGGAGGAAGACTGGTTTAGCTGCTGCCAAATGACAGGGCAACTCACAGCGAATGGGAACTTAAGCATAGTGCATTTTAAATACCTACATAAAATGTACTACACACCAACCCAACTTTATAAGTATGGTTTGCGAGACACTGCTGATTGCACACGATGCGGCTCCCCCGACGCTGACTTCCACCATTTAGCCTGGGCCTGTCCAAGGGTTTTCTCATTCTGGGAATCAGTCACATGCACCATACAATTGATGGTAGGTTTACCTCTATCCTGTACCCCCCACTTATGCCTACTGGGAAAGGTTAATGATATTAAAGCCTCTCATAGGAAATTAGTAGCAGTGGCACTGCTGATTGCTAAACGTAGAGTTTCGATATGCTGGGGTGGTAGACCGGCACCAACAACTAAACAATGGTTACAAGACCTGGTATATTGCCGAGATCAATTCACGTGCTATGCTGAGGAATTGCCTAGCTCCTCCAAGCCCCGCGATATCTGGGGCCCGCTTACTGCATATCTGCTGACTGTAGATGCTAATTGATTGCCCATGTCATTGCCGAACTGTACAACTTTGATCCCACAATTGATGGGTTTGATTACTGTCAAGAGATTGTCTGTCTACAAAGTCATCTATATAATGGTCACTGTATCCTGCTTTTAAATTGTAAGAACTGTATGTGTCCAATCCACTGCTACAGCTTAACTGATTGTATATGTTTTTTTCTTCAAAATGCAAAAATAAAATAAATAAAAAAACCAACAAAAAAAAACCCTCTTGATGCTTCCATACAAAACATCATCTGCTATCTGTTACACTTGCAACAGTCAGCATTGGCTTACACCTCCATTAGACTACACCAGGCGGCAATAGCTGTATATCTACAAAATAGACAGCATTTGTCGTTGTTTAGAGTACCCGTAATCAAAGCTTTCATGGAAGGACTAAAAAGAGTCATACCACCAAGACTCCCACCTGCTCCAGTGTGGAATCTTAACATAGTCCTCACAAGATTAATGGGCCCACCTTTTGAGCCCATCAACAAATGCGAACCACAGTTCCTCTCTTGGAAAACCACTTTCCTCATTGCAATCACTTCATTAAGGAGAGTGAGTGAACTACAGGCATTAACCATACAAGAACCCTTTTTCCAACTACACAGAGACAAAGTGGTTCTTCGTACCAACCCCAAATTTTTACCTAAGGTAGTATCTGTATTTCACATAAATCAGTTGGTAGAATTACCAATATTCTTCCCTCAACCTGATTCAGTTGCAGAACGAGCTCTACACACCTTAGATGTCAGAAGAGCACTTTTGTGCTACATTGAAAGAACAAAATCTTTTCGTAAAACAAAACAACTTTTTGTTGCTTTTGCGCCACCACAAAAGGGCAATCCTATCTCCAAATCAGGTTTTGCAAGGTGGATTGTTAAGTGCATTCAAACTTGCAATGCGAAAGCAAAGAGAACTCTAACTGTACCCCCTAGGGCACATTCCACTCGTAAGCTAGGGGCCACTATGGCTTTCTTGGGAAACCTTCCCATAGTTGACATTTGCAAAGCTGCAACATGGTCTACACCGCACACATTCACTAAACACTATTGTGTAGATGTGTTAGCGAGACAACAAGCCAATGTGGGTCAAGCAGTACTTAAAACACTATTTCAGACAACTCCAACTGCTACAGGTTAGCCACCACTTTGGGAGGATACTGCTATATAGTCTATGCACAGCATGTGATCTATAGCTCACATGCCTCGAACGGATAATGTTACTTACCCAGTAAGCATCTATTCTTGGCATGTAGAGCTGTAGATTCACATGCACCCACCCACCTCCCCAGATACCTGTAACTGCTGTAGTTATCTATTAATTTACATACATACGCATGGACATCTCTATTCTTTACTATTACTCCATTCTCACCCTCTGCGGGAAAACAATCTAACAATGGAGTCGATGCCCATGCGCACTATCACCGAAAGGAGGAGTCACCTACCTCGTGACTGGAAAAGACTTCTTCAAAGAAAACAAAGTGCAAACATCCGGACTCAACACTAGATGGCGGGCTATGCACAGCATGTGAATCTACAGCTCTACATGCTAAGAACAGATGCTTACTGGGTAAGTAACATTATCCATTCGGAATACAAAAAATTTGATCTCTGACTGTGTTCATTAGGTTGCAGAAGTAAAGCGTAGATCCAGCAAGGTACCAGGTAGCGAGGGTAGGAAAGGCAAGTGAGGACTAGATGTAAGAGATTCTGAATGACTCTTGTCATGCGGACTGATGAAAACCCTAGATGAATCCCTAGACACAAATAGTAATGGATTTTGGAGTCTAGAGTCAGTAGGGAGCTGTAGAGGTAAGTGTTCTGAGATACAGGAAAAATAATAGTGGGGTTTATATTAATTGTATTTTTGCTATTCAATATTTGTAAATTAAGGAATACTAAATGATATTTTTAATATACATAATAACAATCTAATAGAATAAGTTATAAATTATGACTTTGTTAAAGATAAATTAATTCATAAATAAAATTATACATTGCTTTAATCCAGGATTGTGACATATTCAACTCAGATTATATTGCAAGGTACCAGCGGGTGTAAATTAATATTTTAAATAATATTATTTCATTTAAAATATATTGAAATAAATAATATAAATTTAAATAATCGAAACTGTATGTTAAGTTTTAGTGCTGTCGCAGCTGTGATATCTCTTGTTGCTTTGGTAGTCATTGGTGAAAAGAGTTAGGGACAAAGTTTTAATTATTTTTAATTTAAAAAATAATATCTCTTTGCAATCATTTAAAATTAATTTGCTAAAAATTCAATTTAACTTTCTCTTTGGAGATCTTCACCTTCATCACTTAGATCTCCACAAAGTGACTGAAAGTTACTGATACTAATTAAGACATAGACATCTCCACCCCCTGCAGCAAATCCTTTCCTATTTAATCCTTCTCTGTTTAATCCTTTAGTCTGATCACAAACAAGAGTTTATATGGGAAACAAGTCTTTGAACGCATTTGAGTCTCACCAGAGGTGATTTTCCTGGAGGTTTTTTATGGTGTCTACTAAAGGTCAGGTTGAAAGGAAAGGAGGAAGGAGGAAGGAAAGGAGGAAAATGTTGGTTACAAGCAATTTTACCAAAATCATGTCCAACTTTTTATTGAATATATGCCCCACCAAAACAAGAAAAATCACTGATAGTGTCACCTTTATACTAGAACTGACTTATCTTTCAGTTACGGTGTCTTAATTGGCACAATTTTGGTAATTTTGCATAAAGAAATCTATGAATATAAAATTACAGAGATTAAGCCATTACGCCACAACACATAATTTCAGGGAGAAATTTTAGCTCATGATGTACTGTTTGGGTAATTTTTGAATGTGAGCGCTATTTCAGGTAGATTTTTACCCAAGTAGACCATTCGGGTAACTGTTTAGAGCAGAACTACAAATCCAAACACAAGCAGCAGTATTTTGAATGCAAGCAGCAGTTCCTTTTACATGGGCAGTCAATATATATTTCAGGTGCATTTTTTGCCCCAGTGGACCGTTCAGTTAATTTTGAGCGCAAAACTACCAATCTAAACATGGGCAGCTGTGTTTTGAACTCTAGCAAATGGAAATCAACTAAAAATTACAATTTGGAATTAGTTTCTTACCCGATTGGAAAGGTGCTTTCATAGTTATAGGTAATTTTGCGTAATTTTGTAGTAATTTAGTGAAACTATGCTATAGCAAGTTGAAGGAGTTTCACAAACCCCTACTCCATTCAGCTTCAGCTCAGCAATGAATAGTACTCGTACACCACTTATACATTATAAAAAAATGTCTATCTAAACAAATGGTAATATTTCTTTATTAATGGCCTCTATCAACATGATTAAAAACTTGTGAGGAGGGGATCTGCTCTAGCCCCTTCTCTAAAAACAACTTGCTTCTGCAACTAATTTGGCCTAAAGTGGTACAGCGTATTCATAAGGATTTTACTTTTGACCTGGTACACTTTTACACAACCACACAACAAGATTGGTATTTCTGTGCTCGCCTACTATGAGTTCCCTATAGTGCATTGCTTTACAAAGGTGGCCATGGAAGGAAATTAAATCCAAATTATGACTGAAACAGGAGCTGATTCAAATGATTGTCTTTCTGTATTAATGTGTTCCACTTCAAGGGCAGAGCAGATTTAATTTAGAGGCAATGTGTAAAGTATATTACATAGTGCCAAAACAGTACTTAATTCAAAACACAACACAATGAAATTCCCAAACCAATTTAGAAAAAATAGTTAATGAATAAAATGGTGCCAAAACAACACAGATTGCAACAAGAGGAGCTAGTGATATGAATTTTTATAATTTTAAATCAAAATAGTGAAATAAAGTGCTAAGCAACAACCACGCCAACTGGTCACAGTAGACTTAGATGCAATCTGAGGCTGACCAAAATGGAGCGTGGGTCAGCTACAGAAACCAGGTTTGACCCAGTAAGATGTTTTACCTTCAGACTTATGGCCTGATTATGAGTTCGCCAGTCCCAAGACAGCCGTACTCACAGTGGCAGTCCGACTGCCACAACCTCGGTGGTCCACCCGCCCAATTATAGCCACAATGGATATTACGAGGTTGCTTTCCGACAGCCTTTTCATGGCGACGATCCTGGCATGAAAAGGTTGCCGGAAAGGTGGGGAGGAGCCCCAACCAGGGCCCCCTTGTGTTTTCGCCACTTGGGCACTATGGCTCGTAACACATGTTGTGCCTCCCTTTGCCTGCACTGTTGTGCGCGCACTCTATGCCATGCGTGACATGGTGCGGCAGAATTGCCTTCAGGCTCACTCTGTGAGCCGAAGCATGCCGCCGCAGCCTGACCACCGCCGGCCGCGACGGCATTCCGGGGGTCGGACCGCCAATCTCGTAATCGGCCCCTTAGTCTCTGAAATGGAATTTCAAAATCTACAGGCAGGCAAGGCAGCAGACTGCAGCCACGAACAGCTCCATGAGGTCAAGCAGCTGTCGGATGAGGTCCTAAGAAAGCTGTTGACTTTTGGCAGGAAAGCTCTGGGCTTTAAAAAATTTGAATTTCATGGCCAAGGAACATCTGTCCGGATACAATTGATGTGTTCGCCTTGTCAAGATTTCAACATTTGGACTTTGTGAATTTTTTGGGGCCAGAATTCCTCCAGCAGTGCAGGCTGCAGGCTGAAGCCGAATCTGGCTACACAAGGCTAGAAACCTTCTCCATGAGGTCCTGCTGAATTAGATTGGCTGTTGCGGAAAAGCTCTGAGCAGTGGAAGCCTGAATATTTAGCCAGTGGCAACGTGCCGGATCAGCATGTGAGATTTTTCCCAGTCCTTCCGAAGTCTTTGGACCCAAAATGTTTTTAAGTCCCAGGTTTCTCATGACGTTAGGAAGAGTACACTGTGTCACAGCCCAAGGTTCAGGACATCAGCAACAGCTCTTGGGGGTCAAGACTCACTCCAGCCGAAACCAGCAGCAGGGTCCAGGGCAGGTCAAGTTGGAACTGGTCAGCTGGGCAGTTGCAGGAAAAACCTCTGTAGCTTGTTGTGTCTCTGTAGTTTGAACAGGTTAGCTTTATGACCCTTGGATTTCACTTGTGGGTACTGGGTACAAGAGGGACAGCAGGTCCAGTTTTTCAGGGCCCTTCTCTGGTCTCAACCAGCAGATACAGTCCACTTCTGATCTTCCACAGGTCCAGAAGTGTTCTGGGGAGGGTACTAGGGATGGCACATTTATGTATGGCACCAGCTTGTGGGTGGGGTTGACCCCTGGCCCTTCCCTAACCAATGCTGTAGAAATTCCCAGGGGTTACCGTATCCACTTTTGCTGCATTTACTGTGTGCCCTCATGCAAACAATCTCACTGTGCCCCTCTCTGCCTTAATCCAAAATGGTCATCGGACATGCCATATATTGTGTTCGGTAGACAAGTTTGCAGATGAGGGAACAGTGACACCAATAAAGTAAGGCCAGGTGAAATTTAAATTAAACTGGCATAATTTGTGTAATTTTGGGAATCTCGTGTAATGCTTTTTACGCAAAATTCCCAAAATTATGCTGTTACTCCATGTGGTATATTTATGCACCATATGTGGTGAGATTTAACCACGAGCGCACAGGAATAATGTGAATGGCCAGACCGCAAGTGGCTTTTGCTTGTGCCACTTAATTTTTGCCCCTCCCGAACAAATGGATGACAACATTTCCCATGCCTTTTCCCAGAATTGGTCTAACATAATGCAAATCCACAGGATGTGAAGAAAATCACATTCTGACCTGTCTTATCTCCAAAATTGTGATTGGTATAGTAATTAGTCCTGTACAATTTTAAGGCAAAGCAAAACTAGTTTTATCTAATTTTAAATTACAGAAATTTAAGCCTGGCCTCTCTAAGATATATGTGATGTGTTTAAGAAAGTGAAATATTAATTGAGGTGGATGGTGGTTCACCACAAGTAATAAAGTCACCAACCTTTTAAGTCCCTGCAAAGGTTTGTGACACATAAGTTGAAGTGCCAGCTTTATCCGTTGCATTAGCCAGTGGGTGGGCTAACACCTGGATACTCCCTAACCAATGGACAAAAAGTTTCCATGGACAGCCCTTCCCACTTTTGCAACTCATCCTATTTGCTTTACTGCAAACTATCCCACATTGTACAATTCTAAGAGAAGTCCAAGATGGCACAGGTTTTCTGTGCCAGCCAGGGATGTGTGTTTACGCTAATTAGAAGCCCCGTCTTCAGCTCAAACTGGTTCTGAGACCAGCTCCTCTTCCCATTTGTCTGGTGCCCAAAAGGCTACTGTGGTTGTAAAGAACAAAGGCTGACCCTTCCTCAGGTGTCCCCATTACACTAAACTATGAATAGGCAAGCTTCACCTCTCTCCCTTAAGTTAATAAACTTCATGGAACCTCCCTGACTTCACACTCCACACCCAGACCATTCTGTCACCAATTCTAAGCCATTATCTCTGCTCTGAGAGCAGTTTTCTCACCTCACTAAAGTCAAGCGCTCATGGGGTAGCTTCTGGTAGGCTAATGCAAATTAGCCTTCAGGCGCTTCAGGTAGCAAAATTATAACTTTCTAAAAAATCCCTTTTCCTAAAAATGTAACTTCACCATTGAATCAGATGTTAATAAATGTAAAAAATGTGGTTGAACCATTTTTGAAGGTTTTCCCTAATCAGAGATAGCAGAGTTAGTATTTTGATCTGCCCTCTGGTTTTCCTCATAGGACAGCCAGAGCCTTCCACAGTGAAATTAGTTTTGAGGGGCTTGTCACTGCAGGAACATGGTAACATTACATTTCTAAATGCATCATTTTTAAATACCTGGCACACTATCTTGTGTGCTACAAGTCTTACATAGGGGTGACTTATTAATAATTAACAGGGAGGTTTCTCCATATCAAAAAAGGGTTATTTTGACATGTTGGAATGCAGGTAGACATCAGAGTACATTGGTAGGCCTGAAGGCATGTTTTCCTTTGTCACACTAGTGGATGACACAATAAGTGCTGCAGTCAACCGATGATCTTTAATGCTCTATACCATCGGTGCATTCCTGCACCATATAGCATTTTCTTATTAGGAAGTAAAATATGTCAATTAGGAGTTAGCCAATTTTACCATCTTTTTGAGGTCAGATCACCTGCACTGGGACCTGATCAATTGTCCCAGTGTACACAGTAAAAAGAAAACAGCAGCATCAGTTAAAAAATGGGGGTGATAATGAATGAAGCACTTTCTCACAGTGTGAAATTAGTAAAGGAACCCAATCTTCTTTAGTACAGTCACTCTGAACTGCTGTTTGCCATTGTAGATTCCACTTTGGTAGAAATAAGGGCACATTCAAGACTGGTATTTTAAGACTGGATATTGTGCCTTTGAACATAGCCCACACCACAAAGTATTGTACAACTGGGTACTCTAAAATGGTCACAGGGAAGGATGCTTTTCCAATTCTTAGGCAGCGCAAAAGTTGGCAATATTGCCAGCCATAATGATCAGTAAAGTCAAATTCAGAGCAAAATATCTGGAAAGATTTAATAAAGACTCCTTCAAACAAATAATCTCATTCCAAAATGTATTTGGCCTTCTATTCCTTCCAATACATTCATACGTTTGATCATAATAGCTGCATTATGCAGGTCTGAAGAATGGCAATCTGGATCAATGTTTATGGCTCTGTGCACCACCTTCCAGTAATCAGCATTGCCCTAATTACAGGATTGGTGAGTGTGGTATGTATGGACATATTTGTAAAAGTACTTTAGACCCGGTAAGCATCCATTTTATTCTTTTCCTGCAAGGTTCATTAAGGAGGTTTGAATGTTTGTCTACAAAAAACACCTTAGCTGGGAGAGGTGATGAGCCCAACTATAGGAATAATGTATGAGAGTATAAGGTCTCCTGATGCAGTACAAGCATATCGCTTTTCGTGATTTTCATATAAGCTGTTTACCCCACATGCAAAGTAGGAGAGGTCTCTGCATTTAGGCTAAAATTGATTAATGTACCAACATGGGTAGCATACCCAACAGGTAGTTGCTCCTTCGAACTACAATGATCTTAATTACTTGAGCCCTACCCCATTGGGAGAGGTTATGTTATGTTATTTTAATTTGGTATTGCGCACGAATCACCCCAACGGGGTATCTCGGCGCTGCAGAAAATCACTATAGCAGGGCCAGAAACAGGAGATTTAAAATAGAAAGGTTTTCAGTAATGTCTTAAATTTGGTGCTTTCAGAGTATATATGATTATAAACAGGTAAACGATTCTAGTAGGTGCGGGCCAAATAAGAGAAAGATTTAAACCCCCACCTTGAACGTTGAGTGCAGGGAATAGTAAGTAGCTCTTTGTCCTTAGGTCACAAATTCCTGACAGGAAGATATCATTTAAGCTTTTGGTGTATGTATCTGGGTCCTTGGTCCTTGGTCCTTTCCCCTCTAGAGATCTGTGGGTGAGGCAGCATGTCTTGAGTATAATTCTCTTTCTGACAGGTAGCCAATATAATGATCATTAAAGGTGGGAGTGATGCTGATCTGGAAGGAAGATTACAAATAAGCCTTGCAGCGGTGTTCTGCACGACTTAGAGAGTAGGGTCTAATGGCAGAAACCAGATGAGTATTGCCATAGTCAAGCCTGCTGACAACTAATGCCTGTATCAGGGTTTTCCTAGCTGCAAGCGGATAAAAAGGGCAAGGCTTTCCTTAGTAGCCCTAATATGTGAAAGCAGATACCTGTAATTCATAGGACCTGCTCCTTCATTGTCAGGGCTTGATCCAGTTTAATGCCAAGATTTTTTACGACCTGACAGGGAGTGGGAACACTCCCTAGCTCAGGTGGCTACCAATCTGAAGTCCATATTTGTTGGGCTTTTCCAAAAGCATAGTCTCAGTCTTTTCAGCATTAACCTGAAGGTAGTTCTCGGGCATCCACTCTGCCACCGCTTTCATCTGATTTGAGAAACGTTCCTGCACTTTGTCCACCTTGTTGTCAAAGGAGATGACCAACTGAGTGTCATCGGCATAGGGCAAGATTTCAAACCTGAAAGATCTAACGAGTTCAGCCAATGGGGCCATATATATATTGAACAAGTCAGACACAAGCAAGATCCCTGGTGTACCTCTTTGTCAATCGTCATAGTGCATGGCTTAAAGTTACCCAAAGAGATCACCTGAGATCTGTTAGTCAAGAAATACTGGAAGGGGGCGTGGCCTCGGAGGGAATGGAGTAGGATGTGCTTCGTCTGCTCTCCGACTCCCCGCGGCCCATCGACGTGCCATCGACTGCACCGGGGCAAACGAGGGGGCATCGTGCGGCCCCTGCAGGGCTGCCGCTCCCCCGCTTTTGCTGTGGGGTGGTTCGCTCGCTCTCCTGTCTAGGCCACAGATGAAATACAGAAGGGTCCTGCTTCTGTTTAGACGGGTCCTTGGCGCCATCTTGCCCCAGCAGCTGACACATCACCCTCCCTTGCCGTGGCCGCAGTGGGAGGGTGGCTCTCCCCGATCCAAGCCTGGTGGTGGGGGCTGCCCCCACAGCGTATGTGGTGAAGACCGCTTTGCTGCTAATCTCCACAGCATCCACCGTAAACATTAGAAGTGTGTGGGTGCTCAACTCCCAGTGGGTCCATGAGCTCATCGGTTTTCCTGTCACCTGGGGGTGACCTCCGCTGCCCGCACACTGAGTGCCCTGCTGGGAGGAGCTGCAGGGCTGGAGTTCCCCGACCCACCTGCTGCCCCTGGCATGTGAAGTGGCCCATCTGCGCCTTTGCCCCTGCGCAAGGACCCTTAGGTGACGTGTTGTGGCGTGGGCTAGGGGGACGTCTATTGAGTGAGAGGCCTGGGGACCTGACCTTCTTCCTGGGCCGATGCCTGCCCAAGCTGCAGCAGGAGGAGGGAGCAAGAACCTGCTGACTCCCCAGGTGTCCCTGGCTCCACGACTGCCAACGGTGAGGGGGACCCTGCGCTGCGGCTGCTCGTGAGGACTCCCTGGGAGACGCGAGTCCTGCCTTCAGACCTGTGGCCTCTCTGGTGCACCTCCGGCCTTTGGTCTGTGGCCCCGCCTCCCAGAGCCCAGCACTTCTATGTGTTTGGCATCGCACCAGCATAGGCCCAGAGGTAATATACTGCGAAATGAACAGTGGGCACACTGATCTCTGCGGGGGCCCATTACTGATGCTGCATCTCACACGCTGGGCACAAACAATGGAGGTGGCCTCCCTGGACACAATGGCAGTTTTCTGAGCGGGCCGGCTCAGGCCTCGAGAGGGGACCCGGCTGATTCTACTCATGGACATAGCACATGCATAGCCTGAATATTACATGGGACTCTTGTTACACCTTTGTGGCCAGGCTTCAGCGGGGGCCTCCTTGGAAGCTGAGGAGACATCTTGGGCTGAAGTAGACCAGGCCCCTTGGAGGACTCAGCAGGCCTCGCCAGCGGGAGTCATGAGGGTGAGGTCTACGCAGAACGCCGGACACCTGGTGCATCATGTGGGATGGGGACTCTCTTGCTCTTAACTCAATGGCTCAGTGACTGTGGAGACAGCTTTGGGGACAGATAATGGTCAGGTCCTCTCATCTTTGCCTCCCATCCCAGGGATGCTGACTGTTCCAGACCAAGGACCATTAATTTGATCATTGGTGGGGCGCGGGGCCAGTGGACTTGTGCCAGTGTGGGGGATTCAGTGCAGGGTCCCCATTGCCCTCAGCCCTGTGTTCTACATGCTGAGGGTTCACCGCCCCTGGTGCCCAGTTGTCACCTAGCGCACACGCTTGCTTCACCACCCTCCAGAGCCCCTACTGGACTACACTGGTAAATACGGTTCAAACAGCCAGAGGCTGAAGTGGAGAGATGTGAGCTTCATAGCCCCACTTACCTCATACTCGACCTGACACTCTGCACGATTATGCCACGATCTAAAACTGCAAAGGACAATCCAGTGATATCTCTCTGGAGCAAAGCTTCATTGCCAGACTCTGAAGCGCCGCCCCCCCCTCCCCACTGACACCAGCAGCATAAGCTGCATCCTCAGCCCCTATTACTCAGGGCTATATGGACCTCTTCTTGGAAGAAATCCGTACTGACATCAGCTCACTCAAATTCGAATTCAAATCCTTTCTCTGTGACATCCGGAGAGATGTCTTTGAAATTGGTGAGTGACTTGATGATCTTGAGCGGACAGTTGATGCTATATCTGAGGATCAGAAGATGTTGTGGCGGCGAGTAACAGCCCTGTAGCAGCAAAACATCGACCTACAAACTGAACAGGAAGATTTCGAAAATAGATGCCGCCGTAACAATATTAGCATCCGGAGGGTGCCTAGGGGCGCGGAGGGCAGTGATATCATGGCCTTCATGGCGGAACATCTGCAGGCGATTCGTGGAGACGACAAGCTTCTCTGCCTGCTCTTGACAGGGCCCACCCGGTGACCACTGCCAATGGATGCACAGATGTAGTTCCTGACATCCTGACTAGAGAACATTTCTTCATGGAGAAAGAAGCAATATTACGAGCATCTAGGGACAAAACTGAACTCACTTTTCGAGGACATTTGGTACAACATTACCAGGATCTCGCCCCTATAACATTGAGAAAGCGACGTGATTTCAAGCATGTCACTGACAAGCTAGGTGCCCTGGGGATACGCTATCAATGGGGCCCCCCTTTGCCCTACTATTCACATGGGAAGGTAAACGTCACTCACTTAGGTCCCTCATGGAGGAGAAGCATTTATTGGGACTCACAGATGACTCTCAGAAGGGTGGAAGGGATCTCAAGCCCAAATGGACCATGGCGAAACTATAATGGCCGGACAAATGACAAGCACAGGTGTCATGACAAGAGGCCAAGCGTGATATTATCCATCATCTCCGCAGCATGGGCGGGGGTGTCTCCCCTGCTCGCTCGCTCGACCACAGGATCCCTTTGAGCACAGGTGCCACCCTGCACTATCCAACACCAGCATGCGTGAGTTGACTCTGCTTGACCCCTTCTTCTTCCTACTGCCAGTGGCGATGGCGCCTCAGGGCCTAGGAGAGCCCTACTGTCTCCTGAACTTCTACACCTCGGTCCCTCATCTGATGGCCGCCCGACAACTTTCTCTTGAGGAGGGTGACTCCTCTAGTCGGTGCAGAGCACTCTGGTGCTGACCTCCGCAAGATGAAGAAGTTTCTGTTGGACCCCGTTGGTCTGTTGTTTCCATTTGCTATGACATGCTTTCTCTTACAGGTCGCATTCCTTTGACAACGGGGCTGGCGGATTGTTACAGCTGCTGTCCCCGATCCCAGGGGCGCTGGTCTCTGCATGTTAGCATCTCCCTTCACAACCCCCCTTGTGGGCTATCAGCGCTAGGGGCTCACATTCTTTCTCTTACTGTTGCTTCCTCGGGGGAGAGGTTGCATGGAGATGAATCCTTCCCTAGTTTGCATGACACTGCCTTTCCATCTGTAAGACACTTTACACACACTCCCTGGCCCCATGTCTATTCTGTGAGACTTTAAGTTGATACCTCTGAATGCGTGGGGTCTGAACTCCCGAAACAAACATTAAGCAAATCTGCTGATATATACTACAACACGGTCCGATGTCATCCTGCCCACCTCATGGAGGCTGATTGCACACCCGAAATACCCTAGGCATCACTGGGCCTGCATGAATACTAAAACTCTTGGGGTAAGTATCTTCTGCAAGGCGAGTTTCTACACATCTGTTACTAGGGAGGTCCGGGACAGAGAGGAGAATTTTTTGGCATTACACCTCCTTCTGGGGCAGCGTAAACTCACGATACTCAACATCTATGCTCCGAAAACTTCACAAGGCGCTTATATCAGGCGTATCCTGTGGGAAAGATTAGAGGGGTTAGACAGTGACATTATAGTTTGCGGGGATTTCAATCTGGTATGGGACCCCACTGTAGACCGAAGCTGGGCTACTTTCCAGAATACGGGGGCCATGTCCTCATGCTTTAAACGGGACATAAAGGATAGGGCCTTGTAATTGGTTGGTGCTATAAACACCCTGAAACATGGGACTACTTTTTTTACTCACATGTACATACCTCCTACTCCCCCATGGAGTATGCTTTAATCACTTGCTCACTCCCTCCTTCGTCACTTAGACACAGTGGAGCTCTCTGACATTTCTATCTCTGACCATGCACATTTAGAACTGTCATGGGTGAGCAGCGCGTCCCATCCTGGAGGCCCACCGCGCTGCCGCTTGCTCCCACACCTCCTTAGTGACCCAGTAGACGTGGCTGAGATACATAGAGGAATTACTGACTACTTTACACTCAACGCACTCCCTGAAACCCCCCCTTCACACTCTCTGGGATGGGTTTAAGGACACCATCCGGGGCACAATTACGTCCATAGACTTTGCACAGGGACAAGAGGCAAGACAGGTGGAATCCAACTTGTCGGTGGAAATTGAGCAATTGAAGCACTTGGACAACTGCCCCCTCCCACCGAACCAAACGGCAGCTGGCCGTGCTACACGGCCAACTTCGAACACACTGGACGGGTAAGGTGGAACGGGTGCTCTTGGCTTTGGCCGTGCTACTGCGAAGGGGGAGACAAGGTGGGAAGGCTCCTAACTTGCAGGCTACGTCATGCATGGGCCAAGACACACATTACTAAGCTACAGACGGGTGACCCAGGATGGGTGACTGCAGAAAGGGACAAACTTGAGGCTTTCATGCTTACTACCAAATATTGTGCTCCCGGGAGGATCCACCCCCAGCTCTGCTTCACTCTTATTTAGCTGATTGTGAATGGGAACAGCTGCAGCCGCACCACGCTGCTCTTCTGGATGACCCGATCATCATTGTGGAACTGCGTGCCGCAGTCTTGGCCCTACACCTGGGCAAGATGCCCGGGCCTGATGGACTCCAGCTCCTCTTCTATCGACTCTTTTTACCCCACTTCCAGGACCACTTATTGTGGCTTTTTAATTCCTTCATGCAGGAAACGGGCCTTATGCCCATGATGGATGCTGCTGAGATCCTTCTCATACTTAAAGCGGTTAAAGAACCGGCCTTGTGCTCCTCCTATCACTACCATAGCCTTACTCGATACGGATATTAAGCTTTTTAGTAAAATATTGGAAGCTCGACTGGAACCATATCTCCCGGGCCTAATCTGCCCGGATCAGGTGAGCTTCATCCACCATAGGCAGGATGCAGACAATGTCCAGTGCATAGCACACTTGGTGGAAAAGTCAAATCGTTTCGATATCCCGGCGTGCCTTCTCTTGCTGGATGCGGAGAAGGCCTTTGGTGAATTGGTCCTACCTCCACGCAGTGCTGATTAAAATAAGGCTGGGGCGGGATTGATCTCTAAGATTATGGCCTTATATTTGGCGCCTGTGGCTAATGTCCGTGTTAGTGGACAAACCACGGGGCACAAGACAGGGGTGCCCGCTATAACCATTACTATTTGCCCTGGCAGTGGAACCCCTCGCTATCACAATCCGTGGTACGGATATGGTGAAAGGCATACCCTTTGATGGCCAGACGCACAAGATTAGCCTGTTCAGGGATGATCTCTACCAACCGTAGTGGCATGCTTGCAGGCCTATGAGGCTGTTTCTGGCTTTAGGGTCAATATGGCTAAGTTGTCCATACTTAATCTAGCCATCTCTGCCCACGACGTGCAACCCCTGCAGCAGCTAGCACAATTTCAATGTTCACAGGACACCATTAAATACTTGGCCCTCAATATCACCCCAACACTTGCTTCTTGGTCTCAAGCCAACTGACCTCCTCTTCGTTGCACCATCTTGGCTGATTTTCAGAGGTGGAAGCCCCTCCATATCTCCTTGTTGGGGCGTGTAAATGTCATAAAAATGAATATACTCCCAAGGGTCCTCTACCTGTTCTAGACACTGCCTACTTTGATCCTGCAGGATGATATCCTGCGTCTGCAACATGACATTTGTACCTTTATATGGAATGGGAGACAGCCCCAAGTAGCCAATTCCTTGCTGAGGATGCCGCAATTTAGTCTAGCATGTCCCAATCTCCTGGAGTACTACTGGGCAGCCCATCTGGGTTATGTTTCTGAGTGGGTGGTTCGGGAAAGCAATAAGCACTGGGTCCATATGGACCGTGCTGTGGCGTGTAGGCCCATGTGGGACCTTGCCTGGCTGCCCAAGCATGCTCGACCACGCAGTGCGTATATTGCCACCCCTACCAGAATGGTGTTAGATATCTGGGACAAGTTGGCCATTAAGAGTGGACTAACTACTTTCCTTTCTCCCAACACACCTATCACGCGCAACCCAGACTTTCTCCTGGGGCTTGCACCCCTCGCCTTCCGCTGTTGGAGCTATGGGGACCGTCGGACACTTCGAGACATCTTTACGGGGGATGCCATGAGATCTTTTGACAAATGCAGGGCGGACTTCCATCTCCTGGACACCACACGATTCCAATATTACTAGCTACGACATTGGGCATTGCATCCTTAGGTATACCCAGCAATTATCCGTCCCTATACCCTTTTTGAAAAGTTAGTGCGGGCCTATGATGGTTCAAGAGGATTAATATCTAACACATATCATGTTCTGCAACACTCTATGCCAGTACGCAATCATGCATATCAATCCACATGGCATAACACCACCCAGGAAGAAATAACACCTAAACAATGGGAAACACTGTGGCGGGATATACCAAAAACCTACCGATGTCTCACGCTTCAAGAGACAGCATATAAATTGATGTTCCAATGGTACTATACACCGGCCCGTCTTTCCACTATCCATTCAGATGTTTCCCCTCTCTGCTGGCATTGTGGGGAGGCGGTGGGGGACTTTTGCCATATTTGGTGGTCCTGTAGAGTGATTGCCACTGTATGAAACATGTGTCACTACGGGGAGCACAGAGGGACCCACAGATCTCAAGTGTGTTTGCGGACCCGATCTTAAGTGGTTATATGACAAGCATCTAAGTGAATAGTCTCAAGTAAAAAATTACTATTCATAGAGAGTGAAGAGAAGAAGGAAACTTGGCAAACAAATCACACAAGGAGTTGGGTGCTGGAGCGAGTGGGGCAGGTCAACAAAGCAACTACTTGCAATATTCTTAAACAACGCAGACTGAGACCTTTATAAAAGTATTCCTTGGAGATTTAAGGATATGTACAAGTATAGAAGAACAATATCATTTAGTGCAAACGATAGGTGGGGGATCAGGAAACTACTAGCAATGAGAGCAGTTCAGTGGCAGTTATTCATAAAGCATAAGATTACTGTCCACCAGGATGGCACTATCCAAGCAAGATGCATATAGGATCCAATCATAGACATTTCTGGGACCTGATTGTGAAGCTCAGTCTGCTTGGTTGTCAATGTCAAGGGAGAAATTGACTTTTCCCTAGTCACAACAATCTGATGTAGCTCTTCCTTGTCTGAACTCCTGTGAGGAAGTCTGTCAGATGAGTGTTCCCTCATTCTGGGTCCTGATTCCTTATGACATCCTGGCCTCCACGGTACTGGATTCCTATTTATTGGAGCTCATCCAGTATCTATTTTCCTCGAGTCCAGAGAATGCAAAAATATCTGTAGTTTAATCTGGTACAAGATATTCAGTGTTTTTTCCTTGCAATCATGCTCACAGGACACAGTGAGCCATACTTGATGTCACAGTTCTGAAGTCTATGGAGGACTGGATGGAATTTCTTTGTCTTAACATTCATGTCAGCTGATATGTGTACATGATGATCATTGATCAGAAAATATCCATTCTGTTGGCTTCTTGATTCAACAAACTGTCCTGTTTGCCTCTAAGGAAAAGGGCTATTATTGGCTAGTGTCTAGAGGGAATATAGCATTTTACATCGCATGCTATAACAACGCGTTCTATTACAACGCGGTCATTACAACGACTGCGTTGTTAGAACGCGATACCTTTACATCGCAAGTCATTAGATCGACTTGCTGTAGGGGGCGCACTGGACTTAGGAATGGTATCATTTACTATTCCAACTCCAGCGTGTGCAACAGTAGGGAAGGTGTTGGAATAGTAAATTATACTATTCCTTAGGTTAGAGCGCCCCCTACAGCAAGTCGATCTAATGACTTGCGATGTAAAGGTATCGCGTTCTAACAACATGGTTGTTGTAATGACCGCGTTGTTAAAGGAACGCGATGTAATGACAGCGTTGTAAACGCTGTTTCCCGTCTAGAGGTGTCATTTAAAAGTTGACGATCAATGATTTGGGAAGTAAATACATTTGCAATCTGGCCATATCATCTTTCTTTGCTTTCTATTGTGTGCTCTAAAACCCTATTTTTCTCAATGGGTCCTGTCATTCAAATTCACACTTTTGTTACAGAGAATTATCATATCACGTCCCCTGTCAGGTAATGTATTAAGACTATCCTCTGCATCTGTGAGCCTTTGGTCTGTAGTCTTTTGGTTCTGTTATCTAGTTTTTTAATTCTATGCTGGCCATTGTTGTTCCAGTGATGGAAAGCTCCTTTAAAGCTGAGACTAGCATTGTCTTGGGAATTGTCAAAGATGGCAGGTTAGAATGTTATTTGTTATTGGAGACTGCTTTGGATAATATAGCAGTCAAGAGGCACATGAAGAGGTCATCAGGTAGACACATATATGACGCTCTCCTGGCAAGACAGTGAAATAATCACCAATGTTCAGATTTCTAGATGAATACAGGTATAACTTTGCATCCAGTGGTTAATGACACAGCCACGATCAATTCTCTCCAGTCACTTAGCTGTTCAACATTTCCCAGGTGACACTTCACCTCATTAGAGCCACCAAATCATAAGTATCAGTTAGAGTATGCTCACTGGAGTGGTATTCAATCAAATATGTCATACTAATCATCACATTGTGACGGTGGATATATCTCATTACATGGACATTAATGCAGTGGAGAGTCTATATCTATGACCCTCATCCAGTTCTGGAGAAAGATGGCAAAGTTTCCTCACCCAGACACAGATTCTTGTAGCCAGCAAAACTCAACAAAATGCCAACAAAACTCAACAAAATGCTTAATAAATGACAAAGTGCTTCAAAGCAGTGCCATTCAGTTAGAGGGAAAATCTTTTGCCAAATCACCCCCTTTTTGCCCTTTCTTTCAGGAAGCCATTCGTTGATCTGCCATGAGATACCTCAGCTGTCAGAAACCCAATTAGCATGTGCAGATAAGATTTGCTTCCAGCCCAGAGAATGTAGTTATCAATTTAATCCTTTACTGGCAGCAACTATTTATGAAATAGTCATCCATATCACAAACTCTAGTAGATTGCAACCTTTTTCATTTGAGAGGAAGAATCAACTTTGTATCAATAGTAAAATGAACAGTTGCAAGGTATGTAAAATATTGTAAATGTAGTGCATAATGGAGAGTTAGGAATAGGCAAGCACTTTGGTATGATATTTGTTAAAGTGTCATGTGTCCTGTTAGTTTCGAGATATATTTATATTTACACAAAAAAAGGTCTGCACCAACTAGTCCATATCTATATATAGAGTTTTACTGACATAATCCATGTGAATGCTTAGTTTACAGTGGGACAAGCAATACATAAGAAATAGACTCCATTGTCAGGCTAGGCTCTCAGCTCTTCTCAATGCAGGTCCATAGTAGAAGTGTGGTATTCAAAGTGAAAGGCAAAATAATTTACAAAGAGCGTACCTGGATTTGAGCCTTGTGAATAGGCCTCAGACTCCAACTGGAGCCATAAATCGGGGCAACATGTTTAAATCCTACTTTTATCTTATCAGAGCAGGTGGAATTTAGTTCATATGTACATTCCATTGACTTTCTTCATCCAGTAACCTGAGATTAGACAAAATTGAATTTATTTGCCAAACAGGTCAGGGAATTTCAGATTTGTGTTTATTGACTCTTTTTATATTATTTTCTCTCTTCAATTAGTCTTATTTATTCTATTTATCTTAGATATTAACATACATACCCTGCACAGATGGCATTCAGGCCCTTTATATGCCTGACAAATTGCATAGAGCCAAATTAGATTTGATTAAAAACTATTTTCAGAAGTTTAATGAAGAGAGGAGATTGAATCAAGCATATTTCTGAAAGCCAGGAGATCCACGATTTTGAGTCTTTTCTTCAATAGGCAGGCTTTTTGGTGGAAGGCAGGGACTTGTATTCAATGTAGCCAGTTTTAAATATAATCAAACCTTGGGAGGGAGCCTTTGGAGTGTTTAGAGAAAGGTAGTGATATGGTCCATCTATCTTGCTCCAATAATCAGACAAGCTGCTTCATAAGTAATCACAAAGGGGCATTTTTACGAGCCCTGTGCGCTGCATTAGCATCACTTTATGTGGCACAACAGTGGCACAAATCACTAAATCATATTTATGAGGCCAAGCAAAACCCACTTTGAGTGACTTTGAATGGCCTCATAGATATGGAATGAGGCAAGGCAGTGCAAATCGCTGCGTTGCCTTACTCTGTACTAGGGAGGCATCCAATAGGCTTTGCAGTGGATGCTCCCACGCAACACCCGTGGATTTTGATGCATCCTCAGATTTACAAGACCATATAAACCTGGGAATGCGCCGAAACCTTATGCCTCCCCATTCTGCAGCACACTTAGAGGAAAAAGCCTCCCAGAATTGTTTTTGTGCAGGAAGGTGCCCCTACATGCACAAAAGCAATCCTGCATACAACGCAGGGAGCCTTGCACCATGGTGCAAGGGTGCCAGCGTTGGCGCTAAGATGCCGAAACGGCACCAGTGCAGGGGAAAAGGACAGGAAGGCACCGTTTGCCACAGCTACAAGTGTATTCCTGCCCTTTCACTTTGACACAGGGCAGTGCAGTAAGGTGACTTGCTGTGCTGCCCTGCGCCAAATCCCTATAAATATGCCCCAAAGTGTCAACAAGTAAGAAGCAGGAATATGAGCCAATAAAATATACAAACAGACCCTAAAGTGATTAGTTCATTTTTCCAATCAAAGAATATGATTTCTTATACTTCAGTCATTGATGGGCAGTCAGAATTGTAATACTTTTAAGCATAATACAATTTGGGTGTTTAGCATCCTATTAAGTGATGAGGACAGTCCTTTGAAACCTCTGGTCCTGTGATGTTTCGAAATTTACAGCCCGATGATGTTTTGCAAATTGTCAAACGTGGTCATGGCTAGACGAGAAACAGCCGACAAGTGTTTAGTTGATGCAACTTTATCAAGGCTGCAACGAAATGTATGCAGAAGTTAAGATACAGACATAGGGCCCGATTCACAAAGAGCCTCTGCAGTCGTTGCGGGATCTCTGTAATGAGAAACTGCAGTGCAGAGATCCCACCACGACTGCAGAGTCTCTTCGAGAATCAGGCCCATAGTGTCTTAATAAACATAGTGAAAGAAACAAGGTGAGAAAAGAGAGAAGACGTGGAGAGGGTAGAAGAAAGAACATTCCCAGCGACATGCGTTATGTAACTCCTAGGAGTCCTCAGACCAAAGATTAGTGCACTGGCAACAACATTGACACAATTATAGATTACACCAAAGTGATATTAGTGAGTGCACATGCATGAGAAGCACATGCAGCATTCAAACAATATGTGAGATGCACAGTATGAAAAGACCGAAAGAATGCAGTACAATATCCCCAAAGTTACCACTATCAGTACATGCAGCGAAACATCCAAAAAGTGGATACATCAAAAATAAGATTTAAGAATAAAGAAAAATATGTTTTAGATAGCGAAATCACTTCTAAATGAAGCTGTATTGTATGAATATATGCTGAAGGAAGTCAAGGTAGGAGGATCTTTCTGCATGATCAATATATCACTTGACTATTTGAAGACTCATGCAAGGAGCATGCTTTAGAGACATCAATGAAGAGGGGGAAAGGTATATTATTCCAAAGCGTAATTGACATTGTGACAATCTTACTGTTTCAGGAGTGAGGCACAGTACGTACTTTATATTATTTATATCAGGAGCTAGACCCTATTGCAGATTAGTTAGGTTGCTAATGATTGAAATTCAATTAATCCAGTAACATACTTAATAACTTTTGCAGATGACTGTTTTCAGTCAAGAAAATGTAGAAGAATCTGCGTTTTTACATTTTTTATAATCAATGTATGCAACACAAATTCAGATTTTGATTCAATCCTTCTGGTAAGGGCACACCTTCAATTGCAATGTCTGAGTTTGTGCACACTCTTTTAACAAAAACTCCAACCACTGTTCAATTAGTGTTTACCATGGCAGTAGAGGCAGCCTTTCCTGGCTCATCCCCAAGTAAAGTGAATATATTGCCAGGGTACCCCAGAGGTGGCTGCCTGGGGGCTATTTAGGAGTATTGTTGCGCACTGCTGATTCCAGCTCGCCAGGGGAGTTGCAGATTGGGGACCACTATATGTGTGTCAATGAAGAAACATTCTTTTAATAGCATGGTTTTGGCCTCCTTTACATTGAGAAGTAAATGTGGCTCAGTAACATTTGGTTTCCTATACCCTGCATCATATTCCACATTATTTCCTCTGAAAGTCCAGAATATAGAGTTTTTCTGTTAGCTTCTCCTTCTTGAAATCCTTCTTCTTCATTCCACTTATTGGGTTTCAGTAAATTAGTTTGATCATGTATTATACAAAGACAGAATCCCATATACGTGTTGATTATTTTGTCTTTCAGTCCAGTATAGTATACATTGTTTATTTAAGTTGGTGGTGGAAGCCTTTTGTTGGAAGTTTGGATTACAATTTGTATTTGGTTGCTTGGTAGCAAAATGAGCAAGTGCAAAAGGGCTCTTCAGTTATCAAGACTACAAAATAAAAACCACATGACATTCCTGTTTTAACATTTTGAGTATGGATTTTCATTTACAAATTTCACTGAATTTTTAAAATTAAAATATTTGTTAATAATGAATGTGTATCGATTTTGCAGTAAAAAGCCTAAGAAGCCCCCAAGACGGCAGAACAACCGACTGAAACCTTTAACTTTGGCCTATGATGGAGATGCAGACATGTAGAGCATTCAGGGAACCAAACAATTTCCAATTGGTACATGAGAAAAATATGGAACTTGTGAGACGGACTGACATGAGTTTGAAAATATTGCTAAGGTCCATCCAAAAATGACGAATATGGAATAAACTCAAGATGGCGAAAACAAGGTTTATCTGCAGTCAACAATCTGGTGTTTTGGTTAACTAAAAGCATGCACCTGGGGAAAAACATGTATAATGGCCTTCTAATGGTGTTCAAGATAAAATAATTAAACCAAATCTTATTATAAACACTATCACTGTTTGCTAACACAAAACAAGTTAACAGGCCTGGTTTGAGACTTCAGCATCGAAGTATAGCTACGACGCATGAAGACTTCATACCAGCCACTCAGCAACTATTTATACTCAAGTATAACCAATGTACTCAATTAACACACATTTCTCTAATGCTCTGTTAATTTGGATTGTATAGAATAAAGCACAATTTTGCATTTGATAAAATATCTATTCATAACGGAGTAGATACTACAGCAAGTTCAAAATTGTGGTTATGGATACTATTTGTGATCGCTTACTTAACATGAGTAGACGTGATTGCAGAACTTGATTCTTTTATCTCTCCAAAGTGCATATGCCACCATACAGTATACTTGCAAGTGTCCTCTATTTCAGTATTTTATAGTGATTTCTGTCTCAAAAACTATCCATTTGTAAATGTTTCTACTCTCTCTACTTTCAGATTGTGGCCTGCATCTTTTTTCTATATGTAAGGCACATTTTTGCACTATATTAGTGCTGCATGATATGCACTTAACTAGTATTGCCATAGAAACAGCCTCTTTTCATGAAAGATGATGTGTCTTGTGCTAGAAGTGTGAAGTAGACATTTGCAAAAAAAGGCAGTGTTATGTCTGGATGGAAGTAGAAAAGTTTGAATGAGACACAAGTAATTCACCAACTTTGTGTTTACAATATACGGTTTCTTGTTGGAGCAACACTTTTGTATATTATTCAGCAAAATTTACAGGAATTACTAGTTTTCTGCAGTATAGACCTATAACACTTTGGTTCCTTGTTCATTTTTAATCATATTTTGAAGGGTATTTATGATTATAGAATTTTGTATTTATTATCTTTGGTAAAAAAAGAACATGTGTTGTACCTCAAGTTATATAAAATATTCTTCTTGTTTATCAAAAGTTCTATGAATATATTCAATGCCACCTGAAAGTATGGTATTGAGGGACATTCTGACATCTCTCAGCCAATACATCATATTTCGCCCCTTTATAGCTGTAAAAAACAAAATTATTATTGGACACATCTCATAGTTCTTGGAGAAACGTATGAGTTAATCAAATGGGTTTGCTGTAACCTATATTGAGTGTTGCATTTATGAAAACAAAAATCACACTATCTCTGAGAGACAATTGTTCTTTAGAATATTTTTCATAATGTTCAATTACAAATGTATTTTTCTCATAATTTTATCAATTGTGTGCATTTGATTCCATGTCAAGATGTTGCTGCTTTAGACACTGTCCGGGCAATTGTGTTTTGCAAACTAGGTCTGCAGCAAGTGGCTGAGGAATACATTTGTTACTGGAATAGTTTCTCTCTAATGATGTGGGGGACAGCTAAATGTAGCAAGCATTATTAGACGAGACCACATTTGGTTCAATTTGGACACTGTCTTTCTTATAGCTTTGTAGCAATAACATATATGTAAATCATAAAGGGTATAATGTTTACTAAAACTATACTATTTCTTTTACAAAGGATGGCAAGACCCTCATGATCATTTAAAAATGAGTATTTGTTTTGAAATAAGAAGCTTAGTTTTAATATTAAGATTCCATGGGTCTCCATGAATACAAAAGAAACAGATATCAACACATTCCCAATAACATTTTTTGTAACATTTTCTTTATAGCTTTTTTCCTAAGAAAGGCATGAGAATGATGATGTCATTTTTTTGGTGTATGTGTTATAATTATATTTATTTTCAGGGTTGAAGGTAAAAAATGCTCCAAATTTTAAGATTAGAAAAAAATCAATATACAAACAAACACAAATAGAAACAATTGAAAACATCTGAAACAGCAGTGTTCTTTTTTTATACAGTTGGTAGATCTCTGTATCACTTGAATCTCTTTTAATTTAATATTTTATGTATAATTAGAAAATTAGATTTGGGCTGTTTTCAATCTCTGAAAAGCATCTAGTTCCAGTGTGCATGCCAGAGTGACCTTATCCTGCCAAATTTCACTAGAACTAAAAAAAGAATGTAACATGTTAATATTTAGAATAACATTGCCGATCAGTATTTCCTGGTTTTCTATTCCTGTTTAATGAAAGGTGCGTGTATATGTGCTGTAGATTGTGGTGAGATGGGAGAGTGAGGGTATGATTGGATTGAAGAGAAGAGACACAAAAAATAGAATTCCTATTAGTTCAGCCCCATCACTGAACATAAAATTCAAGGTAAGACAGCTGGTTAATTTTCATTCTAATTAAGCTTTAGAAGTATGTCCAATAACACTGCGCTTGTTTTCATGCTAAACAGCACTTAAACACTTTTTTGCAATACATCAACATGGTTATACTGGCAACATCATTATATGGCTCTTTTGTCTAACATAGATGTAAAAATCTCATGATGGTAAGATTACATGCCAGTTTTACTAACTGCCTTTGTGGCATGGGTATAGTAGATGATGAACTGAGATGTGCCAACTAACTGTGTAGTGTGCTTTTATAATGTAACATACGAGACGCTCACTACTAATTCCAAATGTTCTGCTAATTAAGCCTTTAAAAACTGGCAAACACAGTTGTCCATTTGGCAAGCATTAATTATAGCAGCCATAAAGTTTAACTTTCTAAACACGTGTCATTGTAATGTGAAAATGAATTAACAAGCACGTATTCAGTGATGTTGGTGCCACAAGCAAGTGCTGTACAAAGTATGTGTTCAAACTTTACAGTTATTAGCTAGCTAGTAGAAATGATATTCCCATTGATCAGAAGTATACAAACAGTTATGCATAGTACAAGCTGGTTTAACTTTGGTGATATGGCTGTAGTGCTTTGCAATTTTCATTATAAATATGTCTCCACTTTTCTATCTACTGCTGAGATTTCTACACTGTATATTGGTTATAATCCTCATTTTCCCTCCCACAACGCCTCACTGTACATTTTATAATACAACATTAATCTATTCAGTTCTTGTAAATTAATGTAAAACATTGTTAATATAAACAAAATGTGTCTTTTTACATTTCTGTAAACTGTGATCACCCAGAAGTTAATAATTTATTTTGCTTAACTTCAATTGAATGTTTATTTTATAGAATAATGATGCATATGTTTACGGAATGGTTTACTTTTTTTGTTATTTGCTATTTTGTAAATTGTGCAATGTATTTTATTTTTTAAATTATGTACATTATTTTTTTTATCGCCCTCAATGTGTATGTCTTAAATATGTTGACTTTGTTTATATTTCCAAACTCCTTCAAGCTTCAGTCAGTTCATTCAAATGGCCTGTGAAGATGTACTGCTTTTCCACATTTTCATATGGGTTATTTGTACATACGTGACATATATCTGACAATAAAAATACATTGAAAAACTGATTTGATTTGCATCTTTTGTTTTGGAAGTGACTGCACAGTGATTTTCATTGATGTTTGTATATGTATAGGAGAACGTTTCAGTAATATCCTATGTATAAATAGTTAACAGTCCTCATTTTATGTGTAAGTTGCAACTGCACTTATTTCTTTACATCCTCTTTATCGGAAGAATATATATTCATTTTGTCATCTGAACCACAACCCTAGCCTTTTGGTCCCAAGATCAGTGGCCAGCAAAGGAATCTTTCTGGAAATTATTGAAAAGCCATAATTCTCTAGAAAACTCTTTTTTGGGGGATTCTAGAGAAAATAGAATGTCAGCTAAAGCCCTGGTATTTGTACAATCTTTAAACATTATTTCTGAAGTTTATATTATTTTATTTTTATGTATTGTTTGTGAACTGACAAATATTTACAAGAAAATGTTGCAAATAATTAAGAGATTTTTGTGTGCACTATATTTGTGCACATTTTTACGTATATATAGGGGCATATGTATAAGCCCATTGCATCACTGGTGCATCCCTTTTTTGAGGCACCGGTGGCGCAGTATGGTGCTTGCCATGGGTGTTGCTGTGGGTGTATCCCACGCAACACCCATGGATTCTGCCGTATTCTAAGATTTACAACATTTCATAAACCTGGGAATGCGCCAGATTCCTACGCCTGCCCAGGGGAGGTGTAAGGAGGCGCAACAAGGAGAAATACTTATATTTCTCCTCGTCTTTTCCTCTTTTTATGCGAACTGCATTCTGCAGCACGCATACAAAAGAGGAAAACACCTCATGTGATTGTTTTTGTGCAGGAAAGTGTCCCTCCTGCACAAAAACAATCTCCCCTAAAATGCAGACACCCTTGCACCATGGCGCAAGTGTTCCTACATTGGCGCATGGCAGCCAATTGCACGCCAGCACAGCACAGGAGACAACACAGGGACCAAAATATTGTTGTAAATATGACACATCCCTGTGCTTTGAAAGTGGTGCAGCGTGGAGCAGCCAAATAGCTTGTGGTGCCGCTCTGTGTCACTTTCTTGTAAATAAGGCCCATAGTTTTTAGTTTTCACTTTACTTTTGCCATGTGACTTTTAATATTACATATATCTTCTGTGCATCCTCTTTTTGGAAAATAAATATGCTTTTTGTGATCAGAACACAGCCCTATTTTTTGCACAAAGATCTGTTGTCAGTATAGGAATTTTTTCAGACAATTATTCAAGCAGCTTATATTGAGAGTTTGGCTCAATAGCCCATATTAGTGACTCAAATATCCGATTTCATCACAGTTAAAAGATTTCATCCTTTTGTTGTAAGCACACTAACCACCCTCAAACACACCAACGAACTTCCTTCATCTCCTGAAGTTCTCCCCACAACATTCGAAAAAGAAATAATAAAGAGACTATAATCATGTAAATTATATAAAGATAACAAACCCAAAACATCCCCTTACCCTATACAAAAAAAGTACAATATAGAATCAAATATTTAATACAAAAACTAAAAATTCACAATTTACCCGTAGACTAGCCAAAATTAACTTCCCACTACAATTTCACACACAGAGGGGTTGATTTAGATCTTGGCAGATCTGGTCCAGCTGTCACTTTTTCGACGGTTTTACTACCTGCCTATTTGGCGGTCTGCCCCCTCTATTTAGATGTTGGGGGGCCTATGGATGAAAGACTGTCCGAATGCCACCATCTCTGCCAGAAGTTTCCTCCCACGTCGAAAGCGTCATATGCAAAAGCAGCTTTTGGAGGGAGTCCAGCCAAGATTACTGCTGTGCCAATCACGATGTGCCTTTCCATCAAGGAAACTGTGGTGGAGATACCTCCTTCTTTGAGTTGGCGTAATCAAAGGAAATGAGGTAGGAATCTTTTTTTTCTGTTTCCCAGTTCCATTTCCGTCTTGAACCCCATTGTACAGGTCCTCCCTTTGCTGCTTATACTTATGCTTATAATCAACTCTGTTGTCGCTGGGATCTAAGGTAAGCTTCTTTTACACTTTTCTCATTATGAATAGTGCATTGACAATAGCTTTGGCCTTGTGTATTTTTACATTGCTCTTACATTCAATTTTTTTCTTATGTGCAATGCATTCGTGTTCATTTGATAACTTATCAAGGTAAAATGAGCACAACTGTATTGACACTAAAAAAACAAATTATGTTGTGGTAGTTGTGGGTATTGTGCTTATGGTGCCTTTGGGTGTGCATTTAATAGTCTGTGTGTGTGTGTGTTGTGTCATGTGTGTGCTATGCAATATGTAAAAAAGGGGCATTACACATTACCTACATAAATTTTTGAAGGAAACGTAACATATATGTGTATTGACACATTAATAAGAAGTACTTACTAGTCTCCCTTCCACCACTCCACCAGGGATTCACTCCTGCAGCAAACTACCACTAGGACAATGCCAGCACAACAGGGCAATCTAAATAGTCTTAGTGTAAACCCACAGACCTGATGGTGATGGAGTACTGTTAGTCAGCAGAGGAGTCCGCTAGGAGTCTAACTACGGCAGGTGGGATACTCTCAGCTTGTGGGAGTACTTGTAAACTCCACTACAGAAGGAACACAGGAGTCCAGCCAAGATCTAAATCAAGCCTGTAATCGTTATAATGTTTTGATCTGGTAATAGGATGGGATCTCAAATTTCTACTCAGATTTTTTCATTCTGTATTTTTTCCAAGGGGTGGGTGACAACTTCTGCTCTGCCGTCGGAGTTGGTGGAGTTTTTGCCACTCCGTGTTACATATGTAATGTGGAGTCCTGGCCAAATTCTGCCAACTGAAGCGTGGCAAAATTTTTTCTTGTGTGTGGCTGGCCAATCATAAGTTGGTGAACGTGATCGAGATTTGGCGTTCCCTAGCATGATTTTCAGTCGCTAGGAGGGTACACAGGGAGATTTCCTCAACAAGAGCAGTCATGGGCGGTTGCGACCGTTTGCAGTCAGAAAGCTGCAGCTCAAGTAGAAGATCTACTCGAGTGGCAGCAAAATCAGCTCGAGAACCAGCGCCCTCTCGTGCACTGTATAGTGCCATTCACGCTAATTATTCAGCATGGAACGAGCTGCCAGTGCCAAAAATCAGCTTGACGTGCCTAATTCCGCCCGTTCGCAGAATTCTATGAAATCTCGCAGAGTTTTCATGGAACTCCATGGAATTTCAGTAAAACTCCACGAGTTTTGCCCACCCCTAATTTCTTCCATCTTTTCCATTTAAATTGTTGTTGTGACTTTGTTGTGCCCTTTCACACAAGTCACGTTCTCAATCACTGCAAACAATCACCTTCCACATTCCATTTACCTCCATCATCAAAAACCACACTATAGCTTTTTACTTCTTTCACCCTTTTGGGAACAGACCACCTAGATGTTCCTATTCTTCTAAATTTCGGCTGTTTGAGTGGAGGGAGGTTTTGGCAGTCAGGGTGACTCACTTCCGCTGTGCCATTAGATCGCCGCCATTTTAGAAGTGGGGGCATTCTAGTCTCCCTTTACCCAGCCAGGCTCGGGTCATAAAGAGAGGCTATGGAGCCGACGCGCAGTGGATGCGTGCAGCGGGCGTGCCAGCGGCACGCCAAAGGCGTGCCAAAGGCAAGCCCGTCTGCGCCCATCCGCGCCTGGCCCGCGCCTAGCACCCGTCCCCCTGGTCCTCTGCCACAAAGAATGGCAGGCACCATTAGCTACACACGAGAAATACTAATGGCACTGAGACCTAACATCCCCACCACAACACCCTGTAATCCCTCGTGCCAGATACAAACTGGATGTCTTAAACCACAGTCAGTAAGACAGCCAGTGTCAATAGGAGTAAGGGGCCAGATGCATGGGACTAGCTCTGGCACCACCATAACAAATATCTACTGTACGCTATTAAACACAAGACCTTTAGTGAAACACCAGCTAGAATTCTGCGATCTAGTTCAATCACAGAACGCTGACGTGACGTTTGTAACGGAAACATCGGCAGATGATAGTTCTGGACCTGACATTGTTGCAGTCACCCCCCCTCCCCGGCTTTGCCGTATATCGGCTGGATAGACAGGAAAAAAAAGGAGGGGGATTGGCAGTGTTCTATCGCAACCACTTTAAAACCCTATTTGAACCACTGTCTACCTCGGGCTTTGAGGCCTTTGCCTTCTCGGTAGAGCCACCAGACTCTCTGGCAATTAAGGGGATTAGTATATCCCCCTCCAGGTTCTAGGTGTTTTTTGTTGATAAGCTCAGTACGTTAATAGAATCCTCAATTATTAACAAGAATTTCCTGGTGTTGGGAGACTTCAACTTTCACCTGGAAAAGGAAACCGACCCAGACTCGCAAAAGTTAATTGAGGCAATGGACGCATTTTGACTCTCTTTAATTTCCATAGGTCCAACACATAGGGCTGGACTCATGTTAGATGGCATCTTTTCAAATCTTACCGCCACCAATGTACTTCCATCTCTTCCACTGACTTGGTCTGATCACTGGGTGGTTAAATGGATGTTAAAGATCGAGAAAACCATTTCACATAGACCCTCCATTCAGCAACCCCCGCGCAGAGCCTGGAATTAAATACTGCGAGCGGACCTTGGAGAGGCTAGTACGCTTAATCCATGGCAACCAGGGGCTAACCTGGAACAAAGTGTTGAAAATTTCATACACTGGTTAAACTCTGCACTGGACGCAGTAGCACCAATTACTTTTAAAGACACAGTAAAAAAAACATCCCAGCCCTGGTACGACGAAAGTCTCAGAATATGAGGAGGAGGAGAAAAATATCTATAAAACTAAATTAGCAAAGCATAAAGGGTCTATACTTGCAGCAAAGTCGGAATACTGCTCAAAGCATATTAAAGCATATTAAAGCAGCCTACGATGCAAACAAAACCCTTTTCTCAGTAATAAAAAACCTGGTAACACCAACAAGCCCAAATCATGCAGCCACAATTCAAGACTTTTGTGACACGCTAGCGGACTTTTTTCAGGAGAAAGTTGTTGAGATCTACAACAACTTCACTGCAATTAAAGCAGCCAATCACCAGGAGGACCATGCCCTAGTTGACCCGTCGGGTACAATCAGTTTCTCTACTTTTAAGACCCCCTCAATGGAACAACTAACAGAGCTAAAACCTCTAATTAAATCTGGTGCGCCGCAAGACCCCTGCCCTCCCAGTATAATGCACATGATACCTGCCCAAGTGGCACAATACCTGGGAAAATGTTTACTAACTTGTTTGCCGGAGGGATCTTCCCCTCCCAATGGAAACTTGCTTCAATCCTCCCGCTCTTAAAGAAAGACAATTTGAACACTTTGGACCCCAATAATTATCGTCCTATTTCTAGACTTCCTTTTGCTGCCAAGTTGGCTGAGAAAATTATGACTCAGCAGATCTCAGAATATATAGAGGAAAACTCTCTGCTAGACGACACACAACATGGTTTTAGAAAAAATCATAGCACAGAGTCAGCCCTAGTGGTAGCAACCGAAGATATACGAGAAATTCTTGACAGAGGCACTGATCCTGTTGGATCTCTCCGCTGCTTTTGATATGGTCAGCCATGAGATTCTGGCTGACCGTATGCAAAGCCTGGGAATCGGGGGCACAGCTTTGGAACTCCTTAAGTCATTTCTGTCTAACCGTCTACATAATGTGACTATGGGTAATTTCGTCTCCAGGCAGTTCTCCTTGCCCTGCGGAGTCCCCCAGGGTTCAGCATTAAGCCCAACGCTGTTTAACCTCTATGTTACGCCACTTGCGTCGATAATCAAAGTCTCCGGCTTTACTTTAGCATCTTACGCGGATGACACCTAAATTGTGGTGTCACTAGCAAACAGTGATAACAACTTGGGTGAGGCTTTCAGTTTATGCATGAGCAAGGTGAGCAACTGGATGGGTTGCAACTGCCTGAAATTGAATGCATCAAAAACTGAGGTTATCATCTTTGGCAACAAACATTCTCTTTGGACACCGGACTGGTGGCCTCCAGAGCTGGACACACTGCCCACACCTTCAACTAAAGTAAAGAACCTAGGATTCCTGGTAGACAGTGTACTGAAATTTAAGGACCAGTTAATAAAATTACCTCTGCCTCTTTCTGCTCCCTAAGGCTTATAAAAATATCGCAATAGTCTCTACCTCACTCTTGCATCAGGTCCTCTGAAAAGATTACAGATCCTGCAGAATGATGCTGCCCGCCTCCTTTTTAAAATTCCCAAATATGAATCGGCCAAAGATGCCATTAGGAAACTGCATTGGCTACCAGTCAGACAACGATGCAAGTTCAAAGCCCTCTGCCTGGCATATAAATCCCTGAACGGATCTGGGCAGACCACTTCAAGAGGAGACTTAAATGGTATGTACCAGTCAGAGCACTGCGCTCGGGTTCTGCCAGGAACATGATAGTCCCCCCATTCAGGAAGACCATGTGGGGGGGGGGGGAAGAGTTTTTTCAGGGCCATCGCAATACTCTGGAATAGTTTGCCACTGGCACTAAAAACAGCCCCCTCCCTACTTAGTTTTAGAAAAGCCCTAAAAACTTGGCTCTTCACTCAGGATTAGAAGGCATCCTGTGTACTCGCATAACCCGCCACAGACATTGCCACTGCCTTTAGCAGTACCTCCACAGCGCCAAGATGCCCTCGGGCATGAGTTGCGCTGTATAAATTGTATTTACATTACATTACATTACATCCTGTCTGAAGCTTTCAAACTCAATGGATCAGATCTCCCACTTTACATTGATTTTGCCTTTTTCCAACATATTAAAATATGTCTAGTCTTATACCTTATTTGATTCTCATGCACTCTTTCTCATAACTACTATTCACTCCACACTTTCCTGCTCAACCTTTCCATTTATGCTAGGGGGACTATCGTACATGGAATTCTCCCTTTCAAAAGGAAAAATGTAGACTCACCAGTTAGAAAATTCGGTGTTGTTCTATATCACCACAACATCTTCCCTACCTCCTCCTTTCCATCCAGTTTGTTACATTCCACCAATTGTACACACTCCACCAAATTCCTATTAAATCTTTCCACCAGATCGATTTTCCTTGGATTATATAGAGCAGTCAGGTGAAGCATTATTCCTAACTCATTCACGTACTCCTCGAACTGGGCTGAGGCAAATTGTAGTCCATTATCCATCACAACTTTTTCGGGACACCCTTCTCTTTTTAAAACTATCTCGCAAAATTTTATCAGATTGGCACCCCTTTCTTCCTTCAAAAAAGCAACTTCTCACCATTTCAAATAGTAATCCATCATGGCTATGATGTACGGACCTTCCACACAATTTGTTGTTAATGGCACACAGATGTCCATTCCAATCTTTTGCCATGCCTGTCTTGGGAATTCAACAGTGCAATAGGTGTCTCGCTGGATTCATGTGACTTATCGCTTATGGCACACTACACACAACCCCTAACAAAACACTCTACATCTCGATCCATACCTTGCCTCCAGAAATAAAAATAAGCATGACAAAATGCATGACATTCCACCATGACCTTTGTGTATCAAAATCATCAATCTAACCCGTAAAATGTCTGGTGCAACAAACCTATCCCCTCTCGTCAACACTCTTCCTTCAAATGATAATTCTGACCAGACAGGTTTGTAGCAGCTCAACTCACCCTTACTGTCCCCTGACCTTTGCCAATCTACCGACAACTTTGCAACTGTCTCTTGCATAACCTTGTCATCTGCACACTCCTCCTTCCATGTTTTTCCCGACATAGCACCTTGACAAACCTGACCAATGTCATCACATTGGCTTACCAACTGCAGCCTGGGCATGCATTCAGCATTCACATTTTTTATTCCGGGTACATATTTCACTTCAGAATCATACTCCTGGAGCCTGAATATCCACTTAGCTATATGATGGAAGCCTTTCCAGTCCCTTTTGTCAAAAACAACCCAATTAGTGGCCTATGAGCCATTCTTAATCCGTATGATGTTTCTGCAACAAAAAGTCTAAAATGCTGCACAACCCATCAACATGCTGGTGCTTTGTTCTCTATGGTACAATAACTTGCTTAAGCTACCTGTAAAGCTACTGATGCAAAGGCCTTTACCCGTTAATGGCCATCCTTTGATTGCTTACA